>CAWUFW010006342.1:0-600000 GCA_963921515.1 Calotriton arnoldi
TATGTAGTTCCCTCCTTTTGGTCACATTTACGTGACGCAGCAAGAGGGGATAATAGCCGATCCACGGCAAGATAGCCAAACATATGACTGTTTTATCCAACAGCAGCCGAAACTAATCAATTAATTGATGAAATTATAATTTGTCATAGTGTGATTCAATATTTATTGTATATAAATTATGTGTACGCAATTCAAATTAAAATTTATATGTATGTGTAACATTTCAAAATGGCGCTATATTTTGCGTATTGCGTTAGTCCCCTTTCCATTGTGATACACAAGTGACCAGGATGTAAAATAGAGTCGCTTCCGGTGTGCTAGTAACACCGAAGAAGGCTGACCGCTGAAACGCGTTTGTTGTTAATACTAGAAGAATAAATATCTTCAAAACGCCCCCGTGAGTGCTGAATTTCTTTCACAAAAGGAAAAGGAGCAATAATAATTTGCGGAGTACACGGCCGCATACAAGCACCCGTCCGAGAGTGCTTCCCATGGAGGTGTAAAGTGAGCGTGAGATATATATATATATATATATATATATATATATATATATATATATATATATATATATATACACATGCACTGAAAAAACCATAGGTTTCAGGGACGTTATAGTTAGAGATTAGCATTTAAAAATCCTTAGAAATTCATTGAAAAAACCACAGGTTTCAGGGACGATATAGTTAGTTGGACATTTCACTTGTACAAAACCAGAGAAATTCGGCCGTTATAGTTAGTTGAGCTAACTATAACTCGCGCCCCGCAATGCACTGCTGATGACGTCACATATTACATCATTCATGACATGGTCAGTGACATCACTGATGACATCATCCAGTGACTGTGTGTTTCTGTAAAGTTTAAATATGTTTTATATATCTATATATATGCCAAGGTGTATTGAAGAATGAGTGGGTGTATAAGTGTCTGAAGGGATGATTTAGTAGGTGCGTGACTGACTATATAAGTGAGTGATTAAACGTGTCTTACTGAATGCAACTCTCTCAGTTGGTATGTAAGCGGCTGCATGGGTTGGTGAGTAGCTACATGAGTGTCTATATGGGTTATTGATTGGTTGTCAGAGTATCTGTATGGGTGCCTGAGTGTCTGTGTGGGTGGGTGGGGGGTGTGACTCTGTGCATACATGTGTGAGTGGGTAATTCACTGGGTGTATGGGTTCAAGAGTGCATCTGTGAAGGGCTGTATGGGTGGGTGAGTGTGTGTATGGGTGTGTTGGTGAGTGAATGGATGTCTCAGTGGTACATGTGTGAGTACATATGTGAAAGGCAGTATATGTGAGTGTTGGAGTATATAAATCACTATATGGGAGAGTGAGTGATTGTGAGAGTGGCTGTATGGATGAGTGTGTGCTTGTATCAGTGATTGTATAACAGTATGTGTTAGTATCTGTATGAATAAGTGAGGTGGTGTGTGTATAACTGTATAGGTGAGTAAATGGGAGTGTGAATGATTCTTTGCATGACTGACTAGGTGTGTGAGTAACACTATGGATGAGTGGCGATGTGTGAGTGTCTGTATAGGTGTATGAGTGCATATGATAGTGCTGTATTGATGAGTGACTGCATGTATGAGTGACTGTTTGGGTGAATGAGTGGATGTGTGTGTAGACCTAGGAGTCATTGAGTTGGTATGTAGTAACTGGTATTGGTGTGTCTATGGTTTCGAAAATGGTAGTCTTTATTTTAGAGTGGGTGTATCAAAGGTTATATTAGGGTGTAAGGAGGTGCATCAGATTATCACGTGGATGATGTCATCAGTGATGCCATCAGTGATGTCATCAGTGATGTCACTGACCATGTCATGAGTGATGTAATATGTGACGTCATCAGCAGTGCATTGCGGGGGCGCGAGTTATAGTTAGCTCAACTAACTATAACGGCCGAATTTCTCTGGTTTTGTACAAGTGAAATGTCCAACTAACTATAACGTCCCTGAAACCTGTGGTTTTTTCAGTGAATTTCAAAGGTTTTTTCAATGCTAATTTCGCACTATAACGTCCCTGAAACCTGTGGTTTTTTCAGTGAATTTCAAAGGTTTTTAAATGCTAATTTATAACTATGCCTACAGAGCTAGGACATGTGCAGAAAGAGGAAGAAATGCACAGAAAGAAGCAAGAGGAAATGCAGAAAGAGGCAACAGAAGTCCAGAAAGACGAAGAAAGGTGCAGAAAGAAGCAAAAGATGTGCACAAAGAACCAACAGAGGAGCAGAAAGAGGCCTTGTTGCAAAGTCATCCTGTGCCCCCAACTTTTGCTGACGGGTACTGGTGGTAACTGACTCTGACTAACCAGGCCTAGAGCCAGTGCAATGCTAAAAGACACTTAGAATACAGTGAAAACACCTACATACACTAGGGAACACTATGCGTTGGAGTACCCCTGTGATTGGCATGACCTCCTCTGTAAGGCCCTAGTACAAAATAGGGCAGGGGGATTAAAAATACCTCTAAGTCAGAGGTGCAGAAAGATGCTTCTTTAAGTAGTAGTCACGTTTGCAGAGTGGTGGAGAAAGGGTGCTGGGCCTCCAACCAGCGCTCAGGAATTCCGCTGCATAGGACTTAGAGGAGGTACTAGAAGGGCTTATTGGCACCCAAAGTCCCTCAGGAGTAAATTAGACTTCATCTCCCATCCCGTAGTCTGCCAGGAGGCGCGTTTGCAGAGTGGTGGAGAAAGGGGGGCATGTCCTCCGAAGACGTCTTAGCAATCCCACTGTGTGGGACTTACTGGAGGTAACAAGAGGGGTAGTTGACCCCCAAGGACAACCTTGGGGGCCAACAACCCCTCCTATTACCTCCAGTAAGTCCCACACAGCAGGATTTCTCATTGCAGGCCATGCCCCCTTTGCCCACCACTCTGCAAACGCGCTCCCTGGCGCGCTCTTGGATGGGGATTGAAGTCCCCTTTGCTGCTGGGGGTCCTTTAGGGGCCAACTAGCCTATCTCTTACCTCCAGTAAGCCCCATACAGTGGGATTGCTGAGAGGTATACAATGGCAACTCCCCCTTTCCCCACCACTCTGCAAACGCGCCCCCTGGCGCGTTGTAAGTTGGGAAATTAAGTCCCCATGAATACTGAGGGTCCTTGGGGCCAACTAGCCCACCAAGTACCTCCAGTAAGCGCCACATAGCTGGTTTGCAGAGAGGTGGTCCGAGGCCACACCCCCTTTTTACACCACTCTGCAAACGCAGCTCCTGGCGCACTGCTGCTCGGGGGATGAAGTCCACTTGTGTCCTGAGGAAGAGGACCTTATCGCCCCCCAGCAGTGCACCACAAGTCGCGTTTGCAGAGTGGTATAAAAAGGGGCATGGCCTCGGACCACCTCTCTGCAATCCAGCTGTGTGGCATGTACTGGAGGTACCTGGTGGGCTAGTTGGCCCCCAGGGACCCTCAGTATTCAAGGGGACTTAATCCCCCAACTTACAACGCACCAGGGGGCGCGTTTGCAGAGTGGTGCAGGGAGGGGGCGGGGCCTCAGGCGAGATGCTGGGTTTTTTAAATGTATTTTTGCTAGAAGGGGGCTGTGTGGCCCCCCTTCTTTTAATCTATTTTTGGGCCCTGGGGACCCCATCCCCCAGGGCCTGCCACATTAAAAAAAAAAAAACAGGAAGGGGGCTGCGCGGCCCCCCTCCTGAAGCCGATTTTGGCCCCGGGAACCCCATCCCCCGGGGTATGGCCTTGTTCTTTTTTTTTTTTTAATGTTATTTGGGAGGGGGGCCTTGTGGCCCCCCCTTCCCTGGGCCACTTTTGGCCCCGGGGACCCCATCCCCCGGGGCCTGTCTTTCCGTTTTTTTATTTAATTATGGGAGGGGGGCCGCGTGGCCCCCCTTCCCTAAGCCACTTCTGGCCCTGGGGACCCCATCCCCCGGGGCCTGGCCACCCCTCATTTTTAATTATAGAGGGGGGCCGCATGGCCCCCCTCCTCAGGCCAGTATTGGCCCCGGGGACCCCATCCCCCGGGGCCCGGGCATTTAAAAAATAAAAAATAAAGGGGAGGGGGCCGCGTGGCCCCCTCCCGGGCCACTTCTGGCCCCGGGGACCCCATCCCCGGGGCCGGCCCTTTCCGTTGGGGACCGTGGGGAGCCCCAATGCCCCCACGGTCCCACCGGCTCCCCGCCTCCTGCGGGAGCCGGCATTGCTTTGCACAAGGGGAGCTGCTGACATGCAGCTCCCTTGTCACAAAGCAATTCTGCCGGTTTTTAGAAGCGAGAGCAGGTTTTCTGCTCTCGCTTCCAAAAACCGAAGCAGAGTTTGCTATGGCAGGGCGGGAGCCGCACGGCTCCCGCCCTGCCATAGCAAACAGCAATGTCCCGGGGGTGGGCACCCCGGGACATTGCAGGAGGCGGCCCTGGGGGGTGGCGGTCCCCAGGGCCATCAAGGGCTCCAGGAGGGGGGGGCCGCGCTTCCCCCTCCCAGCATTTCAAAGCCCCGGGTAGGTGGTGGTCTCCGGGTCAGGGGTCCGTAACGACCCCCGAATTTGAATATTTAGTGCCCCGGGGAGGTGGTGGTCCCTGGGGCGTGTGGGGGGGCTCGAGCCCCCCCACACACATGTTTAAAAAGAAAAACAGAGCCCCGGGGAGGTGGCTGTCCCTGGGGCTGCAGGGGGCCGCGTGCCCCCGCATTTAATTGGCAAAGCCCTGGGGAGGTGGTGGTCCCCGGGGCATGTGGGGGGGCTCAAGCCCCCCACACACATTTTTATTTTAAAAAATGAGAGCCCCGGGGAGGTGGTGGTCCCCGGGGCTGCGGGGGGGCTGCGGGCCCCCCACAAATCATCAATGAAGCCCCAGGGGGTCCCCAGGGCTGCAGGGGCACCCGCGGGCCCCCGCCATATAATTTGGGATTGCCCCCGGGGGCTTAAGAATAAGGAAGCGCGGGAACCCGCGCTTCGTTTTTTTTAAAATTTTCTCGGCAGGATTCGCGCACCCAGCGCGAATTCTGTCGTTTAAAAAAAAAAAATGCTTTTTTTGGCCCTGGGGGTTGGGACCCCCTCAGCAGGCCTAGGGGGTCAGGGTGTTTGTACCCTGCCCCCTTTTCTTGTTTTTTAATGTTTTTTTCACTGTTTTCTTGTGACTCAGTTACCGAGTCACAAGATGGCTGCCAACACTTCCTGGTTTGGAGTGTTGGTAGCCAATCAGAGTGAAGCTCGTGCCTGGGAGGAGTCGCGACTCCTCGGTGCTCAGATATCGAAAGTTTTCTTTTTTAATTTCTCAGGAACTACTGAACGAATTTACACCATTTAAAAAAAAGGTCACTTTCTGAACCAAGGCTACCTTTTTGCCAAATTTGGTGTAATTCCGTTCAGCAGTTCGGGCTGTAGCCTGTTCCAATTATTCCTTTGGAAATTAACATGGGGAAAAACGCGTTTTGGGATCCCCCTTTTTTCTCGGCCCCCGCTTGACAAATCACCCCGAAACTTTCAAGACAGGAGCTGACCGGAGCGCCCCAATAGTTTTGAAAATTTCGCAAAGATTCGTCAAACGACGCCAAAGTTATTGGCAAAACAAAAAATGCTTTTTGAATAGAAACAAGGTCCTAACTATAACTACCTACTGGCAACTGCCAGTAGGTAATATATATATATATATATATATATAGGAGTGGCCCATTTGGGGGCGTGCAATATTTAAATGTGAACTGGGAACGGTACATGCACACATCCTTTCCGTTAAAGCATCTGAGGAGAAGTTGAGGAACTTCAAAACGCGTCAGGCAGTCCTATACGGAACGGCTATTTAAAGTATCCGCAGGCGGAATACCGTTCATACCTATTAAAGGCTGTTGTCTTGCTGCTGTTGTCTGAGTGCTGCTCATCTGGTGGATAACTTTGGAGCTGAATCTATACGCGGCCGTCCTGCCGTGGATCGAGCACCACCCCGCGAATCAAGGGGGCCACGCGACTTGGTATTGACTGATTCGTAAATGTGGGGCAGCAGCAGAGGATTTAGGACGGGCCCGTCTGCGGGGTCCATTGAGGACTTTGAATTCAACAGAACATTATGTGTGCATCCATTTGTGGATTACTAAGTGCCGAGAGTACAGCTCCCATCATGCACAGTCTCATAGGAGCGGCCCATTTGGGGGCGTGCAATATTTAAATGTGAACTGGGACCGGTAGATGCACGCATCCTTTCCGTTAAAGCCTCTGAGGAGAAGTTGAGGAACTTCAAAACGCGTCAGGCAGTCCTATACGGAACGGCTGTTTAAAGTATCCGCAGGCGGAATACCGTTCATACCTATTAAAGGCTGTTGTCTTGCTGCTGTTGTCTGAGTGCTGCTCATCTGGTGGACAACAACTTTGGAGCTGAATATATATATATATATATATATATATATATAAATATATATATATATATGTATATCTATATATGAGAAGCACCACAATCCTGTCAACTCCAAATCTTCGGATGCAGGTACAGACCACAGCGTGCCAAAAAGTAATTATGCAGTATTCTTTATTATGTGCAAACCAGCATGACGCGTTTCGGCCGTGTTGCCACGGCCTTGATCACATCTCATATATATATCAAAGCTCCAGCTTGTGTCCCACAATTGAGAGGCACTCGAAAGACAACACAGAGCTCCAAGCTTAAACTCCTTTATTAAGGTACGGAGGACGCCGGCCAGCCGATATCTTTAGCAGCCAATTCACCACTGCCTGACGCGTTTCGAATGTCCATTTCTTCCTCAGAGGCTGACGGTGAAAAGAATAAAACACAGTCCGGTCCCCGCCTCTCAAGTACGTGTAATTGCGCGCCCTCAGATGGGCTGTTCATTATGATGCTGCGAAAGTACTTCTGGGAGTTGGAGTCCCGGAGGGAAGTACGTTCCCTCAAAGTGTTTCCAATGTACTGCTGACACGTTTCAAACCCGCAAATGGGTCTCAGCGGGCGGGCTCCTCCTAAATCCTGTGTTGTCGCCCCACAAGTAAGGGATTGTGAATACAATCTCCCGTGGCCCCCTTTGTCCCTGGGGTGATGCACTCTCGGTGGCTGGACTGCCACCAAACATCAAAGCTCCAGCTTGTGTCCCACAATTGAGAGGCACTCGAAAGACAACACGGAGCTCCAAGCTTAAACTCCTTTATTAAGGTACGGAGGACGCCGGCCAGCCGATATCTTTCACAGCCAATTCACCGCTGCCTGACGCGTTTCGAATATCCATTTCTTCCTCAGAGGCTGACGGTGAAAAGAATAAAACACAGTCCGGTCCCCGCCTCTCAAGTACGTGTAATTGCGCGCCCTCAGATGGGCTGTTGTTTATGATGCTGCGCAAGTACTTCTGGGAGTTGGAGTCCCGGAGGGAAGTACGTTCCCTCAAAGTGTTTCCAATGTACTGCTGACACATTTCAAACCCGCAAATGGGTCTCAGCGGGCGGGCTCCTCCTAAATCCTGTGTTGTCGCCCCACAAGTAAGGGATAGTGAATACAATCCCCCGTGGCCCCCTTTGTCCCTGGGGTGATGCACTCTCGGTGGCTGGACCACCACCAAACATCAAAGCTCCAGCTTGTGTCCCACAATTGAGAGGCACTCGAAAGACAACACGGAGCTCCAAGCTTAAACTCCTTTATTAAGGTACGGAGGACGCCGGCCAGCCGATATCTTTCGCAGCCAATTCACCGCTGCCTGATGCGTTTCGAATGTCCATTTCTTCCTCAGAGGCTGACGGTGAAAAGAATAAAACAAAGTCTGGTCCCCGCCTCTCAAGTATGTGTAATTGCGCGCCCTCAGATGGGCTGTTCATTATGATGCTGCGCAAGTACTTCTGGGAGTTGGAGTCCCGGAGGGAAGTACGTTCCCTCAAAGTGTTTCCAATGTACTGCTGACACATTTCAAACCCGCAAATGGGTCTCAGCGGGCGGGCTCCTCCTAAATCCTGTGTTGTCGCCCCACAAGTAAGGGATAGTGAATAAAATCCCCCGTGGCCCCCTTTGTCCCTGGGGTGATGCACTCTCGGTGGCTGGACCGCCACCAAACATCAAAGCTCCAGCTTGTGTCCCACAATTGAGAGGCACTCGAAAGACAACACGGAGCTCCAAGCTTAAACTCCTTTATTAAGGTACGGAGGACGCCGGCCAGCCGATATCTTTCACAGCCAATTCACCGCTGCCTGACGCGTTTCGAATGTCCATTTCTACCTAAGAGGCTGACGGTGAAAAGAATAAAACACAGTCCGGTCCCCGCCTCTCAAGTACGTGTAATTGCGCGCCCTCAGATGGGCTGTTCATTATGATGCTGCGCAAGTACTTCTGGGAGTTGGAGTCCCGGAGGGAAGTACGTTCCCTCAAAGTGTTTCCAATGTACTGCTGACACGTTTCAAACCTATATATATATATATATATATATATATATATATATATATATATATATATATATATATATATATATATATATATTTTGATACAGTGGCCAATCCAATTCTATGCAGAAGGATGGAAGAGGTCGGTATCACTGGCATGGCACTTAGCTGGCTGACCTAATTTCTAGAAAACGGGAGCTTGCAGGTCAAAGAAGGGCTTTTTTCATCTGAGACACATCAGTTAAATTGTGGAGTGCAGCATAGATCTTCCATAAGCGCCAAACTTTTTAACATGTATGTCCACCCGTTAGCTGACCTCATTTGCGCCTCAGGTTTCACCATTGTGTCATATGCGGATGACACCAAGATCGTGGTCTCCTTGTTGCCGGACTTTGAATTAACATCAGGAAAGCTTTCTACGTAATTGGAACAAGTTTATAGCTGGATAGCGGCCATTTGTCTTAAATTAAATGGGGACAAGACAGAGTTCATGGTCGTGAGAAATAATCCTTCCCTATGGGATCAGCTTTTGTGGCCATCACGCCCAGGGGAGCATCCCCTCCCTAAACCTGAAGTCAAAAGCCTAGGGTGATTTTGGACAAAGATTTGTCCATGGCCTTCCAGGGCCGGAAAGTGGCAGGAACATGCTATGGCCTTTTAAGAGCTCTTAGGAAAACGATTAAGTGGCTCACCATGGAAACCAAAAGGATAGTCATCCAAGGGCTCATTTTATCATGCCTGGACTATGGGAATTCTCTTCTTCTGGGAAGTCCCTCTTATGTCATAAAAAAGCTGCAACTTATTCAGAAGGCCGCGGCCTGTGTCTTGTTAGTTCTTTCTAAACGGGAATCAGTGCGTCCTGCCCATGTTAAATGTCAATGGCTGCCAATAGCCAAAACAACCCAATGTAAAGCTTTATGTATTGCTCACAAGCTAAATCATACAACCAGCGCCAATATCCTTCAGCATCTCATTATCCCTTACAAAGGTGGAGAAGAGCTGAGATCTAATGACCTCTCCTTGTTGACGGCCCCCAGAATCAGGAGAGCAAGAGGTGGAGGTCGTTCCTTTGCATATCAGGTTGAAAAATTATGGAACTCCCTCCTACTTAGTCCTATTAGCGATGGGAAGCCCGGTCTTGGGTAGCTCTGTGCTCTAAAAAATCCTAGAAAGAGACTATATATATATGTGCGAAAGAATTGGAAACGATAAGTAATATGAACATTAACACAGTCATTAATCTTACAGATGCCATTCTGACCAAGGCTGAAATTCAGCTTCTTGCGCTTGGTTTATCGTACTGTCCGACTAATCATTTTTCATATAACTCTACTAGGATTGACATATTCAAATTTATCCGTAAGATCAAGCTTATCAAGTTCTTCAAGCTCAATAAATCCCCTATGGGTTCAGCTGATACCCCTTTGATGACGGACATCACTGAAAGCACACTCCAAGTTAAAGACATACCGAATTTACAACTCTTGCATGGCTTAGCTACTGATACCTCTAATGATGCTTCACAAGTTTCTTCTATCGCATTAGGTATTGTGTCCAATAAATCGGCTCCTAGCCCGTTCCGCCCTGTTTCTACCTTTCTTCCTATGATGCCGAAAGATGCATTTGATGTGTTCAGTGATAGAGTGATAACTGAACTTAAAAGGTTGAACAGAGCTGTGTTATCTACCAAACAACGAGTAAATTATCGAAATATCCAATACCGTGCCTTGATCAAAAAACTTCAAAATAACCATGATTTGATTATCAACAAGTCAGACAAGGGCGGAAATACAGTTTTATGGTCGAGAGTGCAATATATGGCAGAAGCTTCACGTCATTTGTCTGATGGCCTCTGTTATAGAAAATCGTCTAGACTGGAAATGAAAGCGGCACATGAATTGTTGCAAAAACAATGTCATCAGTGGAAAAGGAACGGGCTGTTGACTAGAGACGAAATGAATTTTCTTATTGTGGAACACCCTGTAACTCCTATGTTATATTTTCTCCCAAAGGTACACAAATTGATTACACCTACACCTGGACGTCCAATCATCTCTGCACAAAATAGCATGAGCGAAAATTTGTCTAAATATGTAGATTTCTTTTTGCAGCCACACGTTACTTCTTTGCCTTCATATTTGAAGGATACCACAGATTTTTGACTAAGATTAATGCAGTGACTTGGCATCCTGACTACTGGCTTGTGGTTATGGATATTGAGTCACTGTATACAAGAATAAATCATGTGGATGGAATAGCCGCAACTAAATATTTTTTAGATAACAGAAATATTGACTTGAAAGATCATAATTGTATGCTTTTAGCAATGATCGAATTGTGTCTGTTGAACAATTTTTTGCATTCAATCGTGATATTTACCAGCAACTAAGGGGTGTGGCTATGGGGGCATGCTTCTCCCCCAGTTACGCATGCTTGCATGTTGGCTGGTGGGAGGGGTGTGTCCTCATGACCACACATAGGGAATGGTATAAACATATCGTACACTATTGGCGATATATAGATGACATTTTCTTGATCTGGAGTGGTTCTAAAGAGTTAGCTGTTGATTTTGTGAAAGCTATTAACATCAATAGACTTAATCTTAAATTTACTGCTACCATTGATAACTCCAGTGTTGAGTTTCTAGATGTTTTAGTCTATATTAGTGAGGATTTGTTACATACTAGGCTTCATCGCAAGTCAACTGCAGGTAACTCAATTTTACATGCTGCGAGCTCCCACCCACATCATTTAATTAAAAGCATACCTTATGGAGAATTTCTGCGTATTCGCAGAATCTGTAGTGTTGATGCGGTTTCCAAACAATGTCAGCAGGAAGCATTCTGTCGGTTTGTAGATCGAGGATATAAAAACCCACTTGAACCAAGCTTTGACAAAAGCTAATAATCAATCTAGAGAAGTTTTATTGCAGCCTAAGCAGACTAGAATCACTGGTACAGATGAGGTTTCTGATGTTTACAAACCTATTATTCGTTTGATTACAACTTTTAGCCAACAAGAAGATTATTTATTCGGAATGGCCCATTATACTAACAGACATTACTTTAGGTTCGATTCTTCCAGCATTACCATCTATTACCTTTAGAAGGGCACCTTCGATGAGAGATGCATTAGTTAGGCCGATGCCCGAAGTGCAAGTGAGGAGCACTTGGCTCAACAAATTGGTTTTTTTTAAATGTAATTCTTGTCGTGCCTGCACGTTTGCTATGAATGCAACCCATTATAGGACAGCCTTCAGTGATAGAGATATGGAAATTAAGGAACATCTTACATGTCGCACAGATTTTGCCATCTATAAACTTAGGTGTACTTGTGGGCTTGAATATATAGGGAGCACTAAGCTCCCTGTACACAAACGTATTTTACAGCATATACGAGCAATTGTTAACTCAGATCCCAATTATCCAGTCGCTAGGCACTTTAAATTAGTCCATCAAAATCAACTGAAAGATCTCCAATACACTGTATTAGGGGCTGTTCCCATCCCCGGACGGGGAGGGAACCGTGAGAAAATGCTAAGACAACGAGAATCTCATTTTATACAAGCCCTCGATACCCGTATGCCGAATGGCCTTAATATGAGTGAAGATCTTCATAATTTCCTTTAATTAATTGCCATATTAAGGTTTGTCATCAAGTGCTTCATTCTAGTCTCTAGCTTTATTAGTATTTTTATTCCTGCTTCTAATGGTATTGCTACCCATCTTTATAGTAGTTGTCATTTTTATCATGTATTTTATTGTATTTTCTTATATTGGTATTGTGTATTGGAGGTATTTTTAAGGTTCTGTGAATTTTATAACTTTATTGGCACTTGCACTTTATTATCATTGAGGCTTCAATGATTTTTAAGCTGCTATTGCTATTACAGTTTGCACAGCACTCTTTTGCACTTCTTTGTCGCACTTTGCACTTTACATTGTTATTTAAGAGTACAGACGTTGTTCACATACTGTACAATGATATAGACGTATGGCTAGGTTGTAATTGCTCAACAATGGGAGTGTACTCTGACAGCTACTATCATTTATTGCTATAAGGAGATTGTAGACTGAACTTGCATTAGCATTGTACCTTCTATGGATTAATAGGTGTCTACTTCTCCTGTGTTTGAATTTATGCATCTGTATTATCAGCTATTGATAGCTTTTTGTGTTGAACACCAAGGATTATTTACATGATGCACTATTTATTCTATTCTATTTTATTATTCTATTTGTTAGTAGGTTTGTCAGTCCTTAATACACCATTTGACCTTGCCTATTTTTGCCTATTTTTGTCTATTTTTATATTCTGAATTGGAATATTATTTGTTGCAGTATGTTAAGTGAGTTGAACATCTGTGATTGACATATTACCAGTTTTTTGTCTATTTAATTGACGTATTTTAACGCTATGTAGGATAAATCAAGCTTAGTATTTTTCATGTATTTTTAACATTGTAGCACTGTCCTTTGTTATTATTGATGCATTGAAATTAATTAATGTCTAGGCTTTTTCTTTACATTTATGACTAAATATTGGTTTATATGTATTCCTTATCACTTTGCTCCCATTTTATGAACATTAGTCTGTCGTTTGTATTCACATACTTGGTGTGGCCATGTTTTTAGCCAATCGTGCACGCTTTTGTTAGATCTGTCTCTTTTAAAAAGTTTCCCGGAAATGAAGCGCGTCATGTGATCAAGCTCGCTGTGTCGAGTGAAACGCGTCATGGCAGGCATTATGCCTGTGTATCTCTATGGACTAATTTGGAAATAAACTGTACTGTTTCTCCACGACATCGAGTCCTAATAACTTTCTTCCGAGTTTGGCTGAGGTCCGTGCCTGTTGGTTCTGCCGGGGATAGGCAGACAGCATCCTGGTGTGTGAATATATATATATATATATATATATATACATATATATATATTACCTACTGGCGGTCGCCAGTAGGTAGTTATAGTTAGGACCTAGTTACCATAGGTAAAGCGTTTTTTGATTTGCCAATATCTTTGGCGCCGTTTGACGAATCTTCGTGAAATTTTCCAAAAAACAGGGTTGGACCGCTCAGTTTGTGTGTTGAAAGTTTCGAGGTGATTCGTCAAGCAGGGGCCGAGAAAAAAGGGGGGTCCCAAAACGCATTTTCCCCATGTTAATTTCCATAGGAACTTTATTACAGGCTACAGCCCGAACTGCTGAACGGAATTACACCAAATTTGGCAAAAAGGTAGGTCTTGGTTTAGACTGCGCCCTTTTTGTTAAATGGTGTAAATCCGTTCAGTAGTTCCTGAGAAATTTAAAAAAGAAAATTATCGATATCTGAGCACCGAGGAGGGTTTGCAAACCCTCCCGGGCACGAGCTTCACTCTGATTGGCTGCCAACACTCCAAACCAGGAAGTGTTGGCAGCCATCTTGTGACTCGGTAACCGAGTCACAAGAAAAGAGTGGAAAAAAGGTTGAAAAACAAGAAAAGAGGGCAGGGTAGAAACACCCTGACCCCCTAGGCCTGCTCAGGGGGTCCCAAAAGGACTCCCAGGGCCAAAAAAAGCATTTTTTAAAAATTAAAACGGCAGAATTTGCGTTGGAGTCGCGAATCCTTCCGAAAATTTTAAAAAAATGAAGCGCGGGTTCCCGCGCGTCATTTTAATGAGGCCCCCGGGTGGGCCAGGTCCAGGGGGCAATGCCAAAATGAAATAGCGGGGGCCCGCGGGGACCCCGCAGCCCCGGGGACCTCCACCTCCCCGGGGCTTCTTTCAAAATTAATGCGTGGGGGGGTCCCGAACCCCTCTCCATGCTGCCACGGGGACCGCCCCCTCCCTGGGGCTCTGTTTTTTTACCCCAACTTACAACGCGCCAGGGGGTGCATTTGCACAGTGGTGCAGGGAGGGGGCGGGGCCTGATATAACAAGTGTGCAAACACGCCCCCTGGCGCATTGTAAATTGGGGGATTAAGTCCCCTTCAATCCTGAGGGTCCCTGGGGGCCAACTAGGCCACCAGGTACCTCCAGTAAGCGCCACAGAGCTGCGTTGCAGAGAGGTGGTCCGAGGCCACGCCCCTTTTTACACCACTCTGCAAACGCGGCTTCTGGCGCACTGCTGGTGGGGCGATGAGGTCCTCTTGTGTCCTGAGGACCTCAGGACACAAGTGGACTTCCTCCGAGCAGCAGTGCGCCAGAAGCCACGTTTGCAGAGTGGTGTAAAAAGGTGCGTGGTCTCGGACCACCTCTCTGCAATGCAGCTCTGTGGCGCTTACTGGAGGTACCTGGTGGGCTAGTTGGCCCCCAGGGACCCTCAGTACTCAAGGGGACTTAATCCCCCAACTTAGAACGCGCCAAGGGACGCGTTTCCAGAGTGGTGGAGAAAGGGGGCGTGGCCTTTGTCCACCTCTCAGCAATCCCACTGTGTGGGGCTTACTGGAGGTAAGAGGTAGGCTAGTTGGCCCTAAAGGACCCCCAGCAGCAAAGGGGACTTCAATCCCCATCCAAGAGCGCGCCAGGGAGCGCGTTTGTAGAGTGGTGGGAAAAGGGGGCGTGGCCTGCTCTTCGAACTTAGCAATGCTGCTGTGTGGGACTTACTGGAGGTAATAGGAGGGGTAGTTGGCCCCCAAGGATGTTCTTGGGGGCCAACTACCCCTCTTGTTACCGCCAGTAAGTCCCACACAGTGGGATTGCTAAGACGTCTTCGGAAGCCATGCCTCCCTTTCTCCACCATTCTGCAAACGCGCCTCCTGGCAGACTACGGGATGGGGGATGAAGTCCAATTTACTCCTGAGGGACTTTGGGGGCCAAGAAGCCCTACTGGTACCTCCTGTAAGCCCTACGCACCGGAATTCCTGAGCGCTGGCCGGAGGCCCAGCACCCGTTCTCCACCACTCTGCAAACGTGACTACTAGTTAAAGAAGTGTTTGCAATGTAATAGGTTTCGCATTTGCGAGAATTAGAGCTATTGGCGTTGTTAATGCAAAAGTTTTTTACTAATGTCTTTTGGAGTGGAGTGGAGTGGATGTACGTTGTGTGTAGTGGAATTATGTGATATGTTGTGCAGTGAAATTATGTGGATAGAAAGTATGTGGTATTTAGTGTATAGGAATTATGTAGCGAGGGATTATGTGTTATGGAGAGTAATTATGTGGTATGGTAGTCTGTGTTGTGGAGTGGTAACCTCAGGTTTAGTCTTCCTCGTTTCCATAGAAGCTCAACTATGAACTCAGTGAGACAAAAAAAGATGGAATCAGTGAGGAGCACTTGTGGACCTAGTCAGAGGTATGAGCAGGGCCACTGGAATTATGTGACTGTTTGGCTGCACCGACTTTCGCACATTATACATTTTCTGCATTAGCCACATAATTCATCATCTAGACCCTAATCTGCAGATTTGAACAAAAAAAGCCTTGTTTCTAGTTGCAACGGGCCAAACGTTACCAAAAATGCAGCGACAAGTGTTACAGCGTGGTGGAAGGCCCTTTCCAAACCTAGAATGGTCACCTGTTACTTATTGCTAAATGTGGGTGTTAAATTGGTACTAATGGTGTGCAAGCCACTCTTGCTTCCCTCTGCGCCTCTCTTGCCTCTTTCTGCATTTCTGTTGCATCTTTCTGCACGTTTCTTTTTCTGCACTTCTCTTGACCTCATTCTGCAAATCTCTTGTACTTTCTGCACCTCTCTTCCCCCTTTCTGCACGTCTGTTGCCTCTTTCTGCACCTCATTTGCTTCTTTCTGCACCTCTGTTGTCTCTTTCTGCACTCGTCTTCCCTCTTTCTGTACCTTTCCTGCCTGTTTTTGCATCTCACTTGCCTCTTTCTGCACTTTTCTTGCTTCTTTCTACACCCCTGTTGCTTCTTTCAGCAATTCTCTTGCCTCTTTGTGCACTTTTCTTGCCTGTTTCTGCACCTCTCTTGCCTCTTTCTGCACCACTGTTGGCTCTTTCTGCGCCTCACTTGCTCCTTTCTACACTTCTCTTGCCTCTTTCTGCACCACTGTTGCTTCATTCTGCACTTTCCATGCTTCTTTCTGCACCTGTCTTGCTTCTTTCTGCACCCCTGTGGTCTCTTTATGTACCTCTTTCTGCACTTTTCTTGCCTTTTTCTGCACCTCTCTTCCCTCTTTCTGCACGTCTGTTGCCTCTTTCTGCACCTCATTTGCTTCTTTCTGCACCCCTGTTGTCTCTTTCTGCACTCGTCTTCCCTCTTTCTGTACCTTTCCTGCCTGTTTTTGCATCTCACTTGCCTCTTTGTGCACTTTTCTTGCTTCTTTCTACACCTCTGTTGCTTCTTTCAGCAATTCTCTTGCCTCTTTGTGCACTTCTCTTGCCTGTTTCTGCACCTCTCTTGCCTCTTTTTGCACCTCTGTTGGCTCTTTCTGCACCTCACTTGCTCCTTTCTACACTTCTCTTGCCTCTTTCTGCACCCCTGTTGCTTCATTCTGCACTTTCCATGCTTCTTTCTGCACCTGTCTTGCTTCTTTCTGCACCCGTTGTCTCTTTATGTACCTCTTTTGCCTCTTTCTGCACTTTTCTTGCCTTTTTTCTGCACCTCTCTTTACCTCTTTCTGCACGTCTGTTGCCTCTTTCTGCACCTCATTTGCTTCTTTCTGCACCTCTGTTGTCTCTTTCTGCACTCGTCTTCCCTCTTTCTGTACGTTTCCTGCCTGTTTTTGAATCTCACTTACCTCTTTCTGCACTTTTCTTGCTTCTTTTTACACCTCTGTTGCTTCTTTCAGCAATTGTCTTGCCTCTTTGTGCACTTCTCTTGCCTGTTTCTGCACCTCTCTTGCCTCTTTTTGCACCTCTGTTGGCTCTTTCTGCACCTTACTTGCTCCTTTCTACACTTCTCTTGCCTCTTTCTGCACCCCTGTTTCTTCATTCTGCACTTTCCATGCTTCTTTCTGCACATGTCTTGCTTCTTTCTGCACCCCTGTTGTCTCTTTATGTACCTCTTTTGCCTCTTTCTGCACTTTTCTTGCCTTTTTCTGCACCTCTCTTGCCTCTTTTTGCACCTCTGTTGGCTCTTTCTGCACCTCACTTGCTCCTTTCTACACTTCTCTTGCCTCTTTCTGCACCCCTGTTGCTTCATTCTGCACTTTCCATGCTTCTTTCTGCACCTGTCTTGCTTCTTTCTGCCCCCCTGTTGTCTCTCTATGTACCTCTATTGCCTCTTTCTGCACTTTTCTTGCCTTTTTCTGCACCTCTCTTCCCTCTTTCTGCACGTATGTTGCCTCTTTCTGCACCTCATTTGCTTCTTTCTGCACCCGTTGTCTCTTTCTGCACTCGTCTTCCCTCTTTCTGTACCTTTCCTGCCTGTTTTTGCATCTCACTTGCCTCTTTCTGCACTTTTCTTGCTTCTTTCTACACCTCTGTTGCTTCTTTCAGCAATTGTCTTGCCTCTTTGTGCACTTCTCTTGCCTGTTTCTGCACTTCTCTTGCCTCTTTTTGCACCTCTGCTGGCTCTTTCTGCACCTCACTTGCTCCTTTCTACACTTCTCTTGCCTCTTTTTGCACCCCTGTTGCTTCATTCTGCACTTTCCATGCTTCTTTCTGCGCCTGTCTTGCTTCTTTCTGCACCCGTTATCTCTTTATGTACCTCTTTTGCCTCTTTCTGCACTTTTCTTGCCTTTTTCTGCAGTTCTCTTGCCTCTTTCTGCACCCCTGTTGCTTCATTCTGCACTTTCCATGCTTCTTTCTACACCTGTCTTGCTTCTTTCTGCACCCCTGTTGTCTCTTTATGTACCTCACGTGCCTCTTTCTGCACTTCACTTGATTTTTTCTGCACCTCTCTTGCCTCTTTCTGCACCTCTGATGCTTCTTTCTGCACTTCTCTTGCCTCCTTCTGCACCTCTTAGTTAGAGGTAGTTTTAATCCCCCTGCCCTATTATGTACTAGGGCCATACAGGGGAGGTCATGCCAATCACAGGGGTACCACAACCCATAGTGTAACCTAGTGTATGTAGGTGTTTTCACTGTATTCTAAGTGTCTTTCAGCATAGCACTGGCTCCGGGCCTGGTTAGTCAGAGTCAGTTACCACCAGTACGCGTCAGCAAAAAGTTGGGGGCACAGGATGACTTTGCAACAAGGCCTCTTTCTGCTCCTCTGTTGGTTCTTTGTGCACATCTCTTGCTTCTTTCTGCACCTTTCTTCGTCTTTCTGGACTTCTGTTGCCTCTTTCTGCATTTCTCTTGCTTCTTTCTGCGCCTTTCTTCCTCTTTCTGCACATGTCCTACCTCTGTAGGCATAGTTAGAAATTAGCATTTAAAAACCTTTGAAATTCACTGAAAAAACCACAGGTTTCAGGGACGTTATAGTTAGAAATTAGCATTTAAAAACCTTCGAAATTCACTGAAAAACCCACAGGTTTCAGGGACGTTATAGTTAGTTGAACATTTCACTCGTACAAAACCAGAGAAATTCGGCCGTTATAGTTAGATCAGCTAACTATAAGTCGCACCCCTGCAATGCACTGCTGATGACGTCACATATTACATCATTCATGACATGGTCAGTGACATCACTGATGGCATCACTGATAACATCTCAAATGACATCACTGATGACATCATCCACGTGATAATTTGATGCACCTCCTCATACCCTAATATAACCTTTGATACACCCACTCTAAAATACAGACTACCATTTTCGAAACCATAGACACACCAATACCAGTTAGTACATACCCACTCACTAATTCCTAGGTCTACACACACATCCACTCATTCACCCATACAGTCACTCATACATGCAGTCAACCATCAATACGACACTATCATATGCACTCAGATATCTATACAGACACTCACACACCGCCACTCATCCATAGAGTTACTCACACACCTAGTCAGTCATGCAAAGAATCAATCACACTCCCATTTACTCACCTATACAGTTATACACACACCACCTCACTTATTCAAACATATACTAACACATACTTACACTCTTATACAATAACTAATACAAGCACACACTCATCCATACAGCCACTCTCACAATCACTCACTCTCACATATAGTCATTTATATACTCCAACACTCACATATACTGCCTTTCACATATGCATTCACTCACACATGTACCACTGAGACATCCATTCACTCACCAACACACCTATACACACACTCACCCACCCATACAGCCCTTCACAGATGCACTCTTGAACCCATACACCCAGTGAATCACCCACTCACACATCTATGCACAGAGTCACACCCCCCACCCACCCACACAGACACTCAGGCACCCATACAGATACTCAGACAACCAATCAATAACCCATATTGGCCCTCATTTAGCTACTCACCAACCCATGCAACCGCTTACACACCAACTGACAAACTAAACTGTGTGAATGTCTGTATCAGTCACTAACCCATGCATTCAGTAAGACACATTTAATCACTCACTTATACAGTCAGTCACGCACCTACTAAATCATCCATTCAGACACTTATACACCCACTCATTCTTCAATACACCTTGGCCTATATATATATAAAACATATTTAAACTATACAGAAACACAGAGTCACTGGATGATGTCATCAGTGATGTCATTTGAGATGTCATCAGTGATGTCACTGACCATGTCATGAGTGATGTAATATGTGACGTCATCAAACCTGTGGTTTTTTCAGTGAATTTCTAAGGTTTTTTAAATGCTAATTTCTAACTATAACGTCCCTGAAACCTGTGGTTATTTCAGTGAATATATATATATATATATATCTGGATGATGGCCAGGCCTGTTTCCTAGTCCTCCTGGACCTCTCGGCTACCTTTGATACTGTTAACCATAACATCCTCCTAAACACCCTCTCACAACGGGCAGGCATAAATGGAACTTTCCTTTAGTGGTATGCTTCTTTCCTGAACCAACGTTCACAACTATCCAAACTAAACAACTCCTTCTCAAAACCATCACCTGACTCACAAGGAGTTCCTCCAGGGTCAATTCTGTCTCCCGCCCTATTTAACCTCTATAAGGAACCGCTTACAATGATACTGAAACAAGCCAGAATTGCCTATCATCTATATGCTGATGACACCCAACTATACATTAAAATATCATCAGTCAAAGACACCCAGCACCTAAACAGCACTCCCTCTACGGTTCAATCCTGGATAACCAACAACCTTCTTAAGCTCAGCTGGCTACCAATCAAGGCAAGAGGTATACTCAAAACTGCCTGCAAAACCCACAATGCTCTCTACACGGAAAAAACTGTCTACCTTGCAAACCAACTTTCAAAAGCCGCCAAAAGAGACCTCTTAGAAGCTGTAACAGTCTCAGGCCTCAGGATTTATGTGGCAATCATTCACTCCCTCATTTTAAGAAGAAACCTAAACTTCTGCTTCTGAACAAATACCTACACCCCCCCCGAAACCTTCTGATTGACCTGTTGCTCCCACTCCACCCCCTCCACTGGAATTTGAGCGTCCTAAAAAACTATGCCTCTACTCTCCCCAACTTTGCACTCCCTACCATAACTACCTCAAATCTAAATTGCATTCATTTCCTAGTGTCTATCGTATACTTCTTTCATATACTGCTATGCAACCCATGTACTTGCTGCTATATCATATACATATGCTATTGTCTATTGTGCACTCCTTGTATACATTTCCCTGTACTTTTATGTAGTCATTATGTAACGTGTGTAATTGCTGCTGTGCTAAATCTGTGAAGTGCTCTGATGCCTGCGGGTCAAGTTTGCGCTTTACAAAAGTCAATTAATAATAAAAATAATAATATATAGATACATATACACACACACAAAATGTATGAGTGTGTCTTCAGTTTTTACTTTTATCATTCAGTGCTTTGTACAGTATTGTGACACATTCTGAACTTTCTTTCTGAACGAGATATAGGAAATATTAATGTACTTGGACAGCTAAGTACTTCCAGCAGTTAGAGGCCAGAGAGAGTAATGGAATTTCAGGCTCTTATGTCACCTTAGGCAGAATCTGATTCGGATGTTGGCTCTGATACACTGCTGTGGAATCATGTAAGTCATGCAACCAAGGCAGAACAAGCAAAGGTACGTCATGGGAAAAAAGCAGCGCAAACACAAGGAGATGATGGACGGAGCGCTGAAACTTTTCAGACACTCACCCCCAGTCACCCCCCATCACCGTCCTTTAGCTCACTTCGCCACCCCAGTTCAGACCCAGCCTTATGCAAATCAGTCTTGACCCTGTTCTTCATGGGAACAGTCCAGCCCGAACTGCCAAGCCAGGTCTTCCCTGGACCGGAAACAAGCATCCTGGAACCGGTTTTGGGGTATCACCCCTCATCAGCCAGGCTAGCTTGACTCCAGTGGCAAAGTGAGCAAGGGGCCGGTCTGGGAAAAAAGCAGCATAGACATTAATTTAATTAGTAACATTTCCTTACCAACACCTGAAGTGCTTGTTTGTGCCACTCATGAGGATGAGGATGGTTGTTGTGTACATAGCCCTAAAAATGCTACATCGAGTGCAGAGCTTAATTTAAGCGGGTGGTTTCTGATGCTCAGCACCAGCACTTAATTTATTTCCGGTGCTCGGCACCGGCACTTAATTGTCAACACCACACTTATGACAATCTGCCACATGGTGGCGCTGCTCATCTAATTTAGAGATGAGCAGAACAACCGTTGTTTATCAATACAATATACATTAAAATTACTAATACCTTCCTCCCCAGCCATTCCGTTAGCTTTAGGGACCTGGAATAATCTGAACTGTCGCACTTACAGGCGAGAGAGATGGTTAATAGTTGTTTTGGTACCACCATTGGCAGCGATGACCGGGGCAATGGGTGGTGCAAGGTGCAGTGGCCTCCTGGCCAGGGCCCTGGCACTTCTTATTTTACAAAAATTTAGCACTGATCAAGTGTGTCAATCCACATTACAACACTTGAGCAATCTGAGTTTGAAGAGTGAGACAGAAAATTGAGTTATAAAGGCCATGAAGTCAGCCTGGTATATACCACAGGAGAGTCAAGCAAAGGATACAAGACCTGATGCTTTCATTCACATCCACGGCAGAATATATCTCTAAGGAAGCAAAAACGTCATACTTGAATAGTTCTGTGATGCTTAT
This sequence comes from Calotriton arnoldi, assembly GCA_963921515.1. NCBI lineage: Eukaryota > Metazoa > Chordata > Amphibia > Caudata > Salamandridae > Calotriton > Calotriton arnoldi. The sequence goes on from CAWUFW010006342.1 coordinate 22,390, forward strand.
GAGTTAAAGGGTGTTAGAAAGGAGATTGCTGAACTAAGGGAATAAAATCCAACGAACAATATAAATATTTTATTGAATGAAAAGATGCTAGTCAAAACCTTGAGGAAGAACAATATCTTGAGTGTATCTAGGTTTTCAGGCAACAGCCAGCTAGCATAAGCAGTTATATTTACAACCAGCAGCTACACAGGGGCAGGTGAGCTAAAGGGAGCGCAGGAAATTTGAATAGTAGCCAAGGTGAAAATGCAAACGAATTGAAAAATGTAACACAGAGAGAGGAACGCACACCAACCTCACTTAACAAACCACGAGACCTCGTTATAGACCAAGCAAACACCCATCAACCAATAAATAGTGCAGATGCCTGCATAATACTCTGCCAGGGTTATATCATTCATATAATAAAAGTTATTAGTATTAATAGCATTCATAGTTATACATGGAGAAACACGCATATGTAGTCTTTGTATTTTAAAATAAATTCATTAGTAAATACACTTTAATCATGTACTTGCTAATGGCATTGTGTTCTAATAAGACTTTTTGACTGTTTACTCTTTTTTTGTAATTTACCACGTAAATGTATTTATTTTTGTTTGATAAAAATTTACATTTTGAGAAATCAGTTATCAATTTCTTGACACTATGAAAAAATATACATTAGAAAATGGAGTACCCATAAATACGTAGCATTACTGAAACATATTTATGTATATTCAATAATATTATATGTATATCTGGTAACATAATTTTATATTTTCTAAAAATAAAAATGCAGCCTCCAGCATCCACATTTTGAATGAAAGCAGTTGCCCTAAGATGCACTGCTTTCCTACCTTACAATGCAGTCTGATTTCCTACAAAATGTGTCTCAAGATGTTCTTTCTGTGCATTCACTATGACACAATAAGTATCATAATGTAGGCATGGGCAAGCAAAATCTTTAGGTCATAGTCACTGAGAAAATGTGTTCACACCTGATTTCTGACAAACACTCCTTGGTTTCTGGTTGTACCTGAATCGGCTGGTGTTGGTGCTGTTACATTACTGAATATATCTTGATAAGATTGTTACATTTTCAAATTATAATACTGTAATAAATATATTACGGTAATGAATTATGACAATACAAACTTTCTCTTCAAATACTCACCAAGAAACCACATATCACCATATCCACCAGCTTCCAACTGACCGGCTCCGCTGATCGCCTGAATATTAAACTGTCATGGGTAGAGCCTGGGGAGTTTACATTCATGATGATACCAGTAGAATCTTATATTACTTGTACACTGATTGAAGGCCAATGAGTGTGATTTCTGTAAAGGTGCTGTGGTGCCCTGGGAGGCTGTAAAGCAAAATGAGTGCAATTTTATGCACCTAACATTCTTGAAAAGTGTGCCTCTTAAAAAATCCACAGGTAACACGTACTTGCTCCTGTATGTTTAATGACATGTATATATAATTTTGTACTCTCTTCACGATGGCTTCAACAAATTGGTGTAAATGTCGAGATCGACTAGATGGAGGGCCGAATTCATGCCAGCTTTTTAGCATATCTCCATTTAGATAAATGTAGTTATCTTAAAAATCTGGCATGATTCCGGCCCTCCAGGACCGACTTTGGAGAACCTTGGACTAGATTGTGACATGCCAGCCACTATGGAACTTGTGCACTGAAAGGAACCTGTTGTAAAAAACGCAGGGCAGCAAGCACTTTTGAAAATGCAGTGATTGACTGTGATTTAAAGGTGGTAGATGTCAAATCATGTTCTTACGCACTCTCCATCTCACTGGTTATATCTTCTGGGAAGCAAAAGCGAGCCACAACCTGCTCTTACAGAGAGATTACTAAGTAATATGCCCCTCCTCTTCCTCCTTGTTTTCGTCTGTTGCCCAGAACAAGAGCTATTACTCCTGAGTTGCAGGTGACTTAAGTATTTTGTTTTGTTTGTTCAAAATGTGTGAGTCTTGGGATCTAGGAGCCTCATTGCTCATAGCCACTCCCCAGTTCACACAATTTGTTCCAGCCTTGATTTTTAGACCTACCCAGATGGCTTGGTTTTAAGGCCAGGTTGGATCTAAATGACTGAAGGAACGTTGGGCCCGTTTCACAGAACTAACTTAAGACATAATCCTAAACTTACTACCATTTTGGTATTTGCACTTACTCATTTTGGTATTCACAGAAGGCACTTACTCATTTTGGTATTCACAGAAGGCACTTACTCATTGATGAGTAAGTGCCTTCTGTGAATACCAAAATGAGTAACTTACTCATTTTGAGTAACTTACTCATTTTGAGTAACTTACTCATTTGGTATTCACAGAAGGCACTTACTCATTGATGAGTAAGTGCCTTCTGTGAATACCAAAATGAGTAAGTGCCTTCTGTGAATACCAAAATAGTAGTAAGTTTAGGATTTTATCTTAAGTTAGTTCTGTGAATCAGGCCCATAGGTGTTGCTTTTTAACTCACAATGGTAGAACAATGTGTTCAGTTAGTGATCTCACATTGAACAATGGTACCTTTGATTATTATTGAACCATTGAATATTTAAAGTGCAATATTTTATAATTAATATTATATTTAATTAAATGTTTATTCTTACTATTCTATGGGTATTCATTTTAAAACCATAGCCATTTTGAAATGGTAACTGTTTAGATGTGAAAGTTCCCTTCATGGTGTACAGGCGTGTCCCCCTGCCTTAAGGAAGTATCTGACAGGCCTCGAAAAATCATAAAAATGCTACTAGACCTGCCGGTCGAGTAACCTGAATAATCTGCTTGAGCTAACTCTAATGTACTTGACTCATAAACTGGCCTCAAATTGTGTGATCATTGGCAAATACTTTATTTACTGAGTCGCCTTTTTCTTCATTCCCACATATAAGTGCACCTACAAATAGATGAGTTCAGCATTTCTGCTGTACAAAACAAAACTCTTTTGTTTGATTAAAAAGACTAAACGTTTGCTCCATGTGTAAAAGAATCTAGCCCACATATACGATACACATGATCTCTGACTTGCTTATCATTTTACCGATAGCATTGTCATCAGAGCAGGGGCAGGAGTGTTTCTCAGTTCATGTTTAAACAATCACTTTCAATAAATATATTACTAAAGCATGATGTGGTAGCGCACTGCCATTTACAGGCAGGGAATTTCCAAGAAATGGCCAAAAACCTTCCCATTATCTTGCAGCTTTACTGGTAAAACTATATAGGGGCCGATTCCGATCTCGGCCGGTAGTGCTCCGAATCGGATTCGGTTTTACCGGATCCGATCCGGAGCCCTATTTTCCGACCGAGTCGTACGCGCGTCCGGGCGAGCGAGTACGATGCGTATTCGCCGACCGACTCGTCCGGGCGACCCGACCGCTCCGACCGACTCGTACCCGGATCGTACCGCTCCGACCGACTCGCTCGGGACCCGATTCGCACCGCGCAATGGAGACGTTTCCGGCCGGGTAAGTACGATGCGCACCTCGACCGCTCCGACCGACTCGCGCCGTCCGACTCGAACCTCGCTGTCGGAGCCGTACTTTGGGGGTCCGTGTCGGACCCCCTGTACGCGCACCCGTGCGAGGCGCACACAGGGGGACCCATGGGTCCCCCTACCTGTGCGTGTACGCCGCGAGCGCTCGCGGCGTACTCGCTGTAGGGGCGCCCTTGTCCGCCTCGCACCCATTGAGGCAATGGGAGCCCGCGTACGCGCTTGTACGACCGGCTCCCATTGAGTTCACGGGAGTCCGACCGACTCGTGTCCGGTGGCATACGAATGCATCGGACTCGTTCGGTCGGACTGCACGGGTCCGATTCGGTCGGAAATCTCTCCGGGTCCGGCTCGGTCGGAGAGATTTCCGGCCCGAATCGGAATCGGCCCCATAGTGTATTAACAATAATCTGTGAAAATTGGGTTTCAGAAAACATATTTATCATTTGCACATCACCAAGTAAAGTGTTCTGATTTGTTCCTCAGCCTATAAAAATATTTTTTCATCAAACAGAAGTACAAAAAATGGGCTTTCACAACTACTGAAATATATTTTGAAATGTTTGTACAGTTGGCTTATTAGCTATTTAAATGTGTGTTTAAAAAAAACCTTCTACCCTATAGCCTTTCATTTCACACTTTGTACAGCAGGTTAGACAGTTCACTTTACCAGAGTTCCAGACTCATGGCGAGGGGCCATCATACATCCGATCTTCAAAGGCGGAGATCCCTTAATCCCGGGAAAGTACCAGCAAATTTTGTTGCTCGACAATGATGCAAAATACTACGGAGGCCTCCTCCTAGATGTCCCTGAGGCTTGGGTATCCGATAACAACATCATACTGTTAAACCAAACTGAATTCAGAAAAGAAATGGATACTACCACTAACCTAATGACCATCGTACTCATGATTGAAAAACTACAATTAAGTTGCTCTCTTCTCTACTTTTGTTTCGTAGACTTCAAGGTGGCCTTTGATTCAGTCCCAAAAGCTCTCGTATGGGCAAAACTAACCACCCTCGGGATCCTTCAACACCTACTCAGTGCAATACAGGAGCTCCACACCAATATCATCAATAAAGTGATCGCTGCAGCTTTTAGACTGTGTGTGATGTAGCTGCTGTAAGTGCGAGAGAAATATGGCACTGTGAAAGCTGCTGGAGCCGTGTGTTGTGCCTGTGACCCTGTTGACCGCTTGTGGCATCGGAGGCTCCAGACGCGGTAACTGTTAGTGTGCGGACCGCGGATTCTGATTGGGGAGCCGGAGGGGCCCGCTGACGCTGTGTTGCCTTCTCTGACACAATACTCACTCAGGCCATGAACCGAAGGGCGCTGCAGCGCGAATTGTGTGCAGCCATCTGACTGGTTGAGAGGGCTTGCGGTGTGGTGAGGGCATCGGCTGACTTTGGTGTTATGCTGGGCGTTGGTGGCCTTCTCCCTCGCTCGTGCCTCACGGATTCACCAGCAGTGGCGGACGAGGAGAGAACAATCGGGCAGGCGCATACCCCTGCTGAGTGGGGTACACTGGATCTGGAGGTTTCCTGAACTGTGGAGATTGCCGGTGGGGCGCTGAGGGAGAAGCGGTGAAGCGCTGACGCCGGGCAGCTGTTCGCCCGTGATCTTAAGAGGCAGATATCGGTGCTTGCGGAGTCGCAGGTGGGGCAACATCACTGACTGGGGAGAGGTGGTACCATGGATTAGTAGCTGTGCGTACCAACTGGTGCTGTAGGGACTATAATGATAATTTGGCCTCGTCTTCCAGGGAAAGAGGAAGTCCCGCCTCTTTTACCTCACATGTCTCGGCATCTAAATGGCGTCCAGGGGGTCCGAGCTGTCTGCTGCCTCCCACGAACAGGGCTTCATCATGGCCGAGACCAACTACCGCTTCAACTCCTACACAGGGATCTACAGAGGCCTGGACATGACGTGCCTGACCTTAAAATGGCGGCCGCCTCTGCCTTCGTTTCCTCAGCAGCCTAAATGGCAGCCCCCAGCTCCTTCTACGATTTGTTTTATACTCCCCCCCCGCCCACCTTCTTTTACCTCTTTCTTATAGTGGGGACATGTTCTTCCGCTACTTGACTATGCAACTGTCGCCTATCTAACTATTCAAAACTGTTTTTCCTGAACGCTGAGACCTGAGCAACAAGGCTGATGCCCGGTGGAGCTGCTAGACAGCTATAGAGGAGATTGGCCCTGGTTTCCCCTTGGACCGTCACCTACCCAGCCGGACATTGGGCACAGTTCTTCCTCGTCTCGCTGCTATGGCTCCTTCTCCCCCTCCCTCCTACGAATTCTCGCAACATTGTTTTTGTTTACTGTACCTTACTATGCTCTTGTAACTGATGTAACTTGTAACGCAACGATCCTCTTGTAAAGCGCTCCGGGTCTAGCTAGCGCTATATAAAACTCTTCAAATAAATAAATAAAATACCTGGATGCGCACAAAGGTATGGGGCGGGAGTATCGTCCCAAGAAAAATCCCAACTACAACAGACTGAAACAAGGATGCGTTCTCACACCGCTCCTCTTTAACATCTTCCTGGCAGACCTGGCAATCACTTACACTGATCTCTCAAGTCCATCCTCCCAAACTAGGCGGAACGCACCTGGGGAGCCTGTTTTACGCAGATGATGCACTCCTGCTGAGCCATACCAAAGTAGGCTTACAGACACTGGTAAATATTTTACATTCTTACTCCACCAAGAAACCTCTAGTGGTGAATTTACAGAAGACAAAAATAATGATAATAGGGAACAAAATAAAAAAAGACAGCGAATGGTTCACGAAAAGCAGTAAGATTCCCAAAGGCAACACCTATATGTACCTGGGAGACGAAATTGACAGCAGAGGATCCTTCCTACCACACAAAAGTATAATCGTAATACGGCAGGATCCCTCATACATGCCTTTTCGAAAAGTGGCAAAGCATCTGCCCGGGACAACCTGAAAGTCCCTCTTGAAGCTAATCAGGGCAAAGCTGATACCAACAATTGCATATGACTCGGAAGCCCTGTTTGGCAGGGATGCGCAGCTCTTCGACACCCTGGTCCTAAGAACAAATCGGAAGATCTTTTCATTACCTACTGGGGCATCCCTGGCCCAAATACGCCTAGAGTTTGGGCTCACTGGCCAAAAAAGTAATGCGTCAGGGGTCATTTGTAAAATTTTGCTACAGACTTTGGGGCTCACATCCTATTACACTAAATTAAATACAATGGAAAGAAATGGAGGCCCATGGAGCATCTTTTGCACCTAGAGCATACCTGGATCAGGTAATTATAAATCCACAACTGGGTGTAGCATGGAGCAAGACAACCTCTTCCCTGGCCTTCAAAACCATAGTAAATAAAATCTTGCAGCATCTTTCCTTCTTCACAGACAAGAGCACGCTGGCAAAGCAATCACACGCCTACTTGGTTATAAACCGCTACAAGGCCCTGGACTACCAATGCTATCTGGCAGCAGACATCTATCCAACTGTGAAATGGCAGATCATCAGACATCGGTTAGGAGACCTTCCAACCCTAGACCTGGCCCCGCTGGGGCGGAACCCGGATGGCAGGATCAAATGCCGACTATGTACCTTCCCAGGGAATCAATCGAACACATAGCATGTGCTTGTTCTGCCCTCCTGAGAAAGCGCATATACTGTCTCAAATCAATTTCCCTAGCAAGAGGAATCAGAACATGCAGAAGAGCAGTGATTGGGCCCCTGCTAGCCACTGATCTCAGGCTCACTGCCCGTTTTGCCAAATTCCTGGCATGTGTAGCAAAGAGGCAAAAAAAACTAAACAGTAGAGTTCAAGAGTTCTTACGGAAACTTTGAGAACAAGAATACCATCACCCCAGCCTAGAATTTGCCTTTCCATCCCATGAGGTGTTTCTTAGCACCCTATGCCCAGCGGCAAGACTTTGCGAATTCACCCCTGTACAAGTAGCTCTATAGGCTTAGCCCCCACGTTTCATGAATACCCCAAGCACTTGTATTTAATGATCCTTTCCAACAGCGTACTTAGCCGTACTTCTGCCCTCATACTTCTAATTTTAAAACCTTTTTAAAGTGTACGGTCTTGCTTTTTATCAAACCATTTTAATAACTCACGCTGCACCATGAGCTGTTTTGCCACTAACTTTTGTATTTTTTTTAATGTCTCTTTTGTATGCAATGCTTTTTAATAACTGTGAATGTATTTAAATAAAATCTTAAAACCTGCTGTGGAAAGCATCACTCTACACAAGCTACATCTATGCTTCACCCATGCACAAAGGCAAAGTTGATATCTCTCCACTTAGGTACTCACTATTTAATTTTACGGAGCACTCCATTTCCTGTGTCTCCGTTTAATGTGCAGTGTATATTCCTTGTTATATCTATGCATTAAATAATGAGTCACCCATTAGCCATTTTAGGAGTAACATAACAACATACATACAACTGATTGACAACATGATAACATGTTTTAAATAGCTTGCTTTAAGATCATTAAAGATATGCAAGATCTGCTACCAGGCCATAGAGGTTACATCATCAGTAAGTGACATGGATTGGTACCAAATAATAAACTCAAAGGAATGCACTGCTGAATGTGCTTATACATTTTCTGTGACACGACAGGGTTGGTCATGTCTGGCCAATGTTATCCTTCTATATTGCTTCTTGCTCAATGCTTTGTCACATTTCCCAAAAAAACATTGATGGCCTGGTACTAGCTCTCTCTACTAAAGAAAACCAAAGTGTTTCTTCCAGAAAGCGACTTCAGAACTGCTGTTCAAACCCTTGTACTCTTGCATCCAGATAGTGGTAATGGCCTACCCCATGGCCCCTCAAACTCCACTCTGACACTCCGTAGGGGCATCCTACATGCCACAGGGCGTGAAGAAATATGATCACAACAACTCATCCTGATGGAACTCCATTGGCTCCCCTTGCCACTGAATCAATATTGAAATCCGAGGACCCCCCACTGAGTCATTACTAGAAGCCAAGGACCGCGGCCTAAGAAATTTTGATGATCTTAACCTCAAAACGGTACACAAAAATACAGAAACAAACATTCATCAAGCAAATATACAAATGAATACATATTTTGTTTAATTCACACACATATATAAAAAAAAAATAATTAATGGGAAGGTCAGAGGTTCTCTAAATTCAATTGATCATCATCCATACTATATTCTATTTGATGTTCTTGCACTGCTTCCACAAATCAATCTTAGGATACCAACTTAATTTTTAGCCTTCAAATTCAAATTTCTTTATATTTACAGAATGTTTTAAACGTTTTATTTTTACAATTTGCTTCTATATTTATATATAGTTTATTAATCTGCTAATATTTCATTTTCTAAGCAATCAAGGACTCTCTGAGTAGGAGTCCCCTGGCCACACGTTAAGAACTACTGGTTTACATCTCAGAATGCCTCAGGAATTGCGATATTTATTGGCTGTTGAGTTCACATGGTTTTTTAATCCGAAAGAGGTCATGTTTGTTTTGGTGAGGACTTGGTTACCACCCTGTGGACTTTATGCTCTTTGGAAGTCACAACTGGCATTCATCGTTTTTTTTTACTGTTATTAGCGACAACACATGCTCTCCCTCAGGAAGATTGAGCTATATCACTTTTGAATGAGAATCCTGAGGCGATTCTGTGAGTGGTCTGCAGGCCCGAGAAAATGCTGTTATGACTAGTTGCAGATTTTGAGAAAAATATATATGTATGATTGGTCTGAATGAAAAGATTGTGTACCAACATGTTTATTGTCTCAACTGCCTTACATAATTTGAGATATAACCAGTACTTAATTTGAGTCGTGGTTGCAGGTGGGGCTCCCAGGCACATATTTTTGAACACCAGCACTTATTTTTCCTCATCAGACTTTGATCCAGAGCAAGAGAGGGAAAAACACAAAAGGGGGAAAGAAGGAGGAAAAGAAAGATGGATAAAGAGTGATGAAGGAAGAAAGCAGGGACAAAAAAGAATGTGCAGGAGTGAGTTTGAGGGGCAGGGTGTGTCTAGTCATGGATTAAATATGCATGGAGGGAGTCAAGACTATAGGGCCTTGGTATTCGGCACCACAATGACTTAAAGCCCCTAAGGTCCGAGGTCCGACTCCATCCTATGTAGGCTCAACTCCATCTTGGTTAATAGAGGTCCCCATCTTCCCACTCTCAAATAATGGAAGCCACCATTTATTTCCAATTTATGTAAAATCATTGTCATGTATGCCAGTAGATGCAGATGTCGTCTGACCGCATCTTTCTAAGAACTGTCATTCGATTGATGAAATAGATACAACACTTGATGCAAATTTCGTCTAGGTCAAATGTCTACCTTTCATCATGTCAAGGTTAAATAAGAACATATAACCAAAATATACCCACAATAATGTAGTCTGAATTGATGTCCTTTTACCTTCTATGTTTATAAGGAAACATCTGGGATGCACAGCTAGATGCACATAATCTATGTCAGACTTTCCTAAATTTATGTCAGAAATTCCAATTCTGATAAGATTTAGCATATAAGGACTACCACTACACCACTTGTCAGGAGAGGTCTTTCACCCAGATTATCGCCCTGGATTCTGCCAGAGACGGTCTCACCCCTTGCCAGCACACTTCGCAGATGCTGCATCTCGCCTGAAGCTGATAATTCCGACTCTCGGAGGAAGACCTGTCTTTCACATTCATCGCTTGTGCATTGAACTGAGTTCACCCGTGTCACCCGCGGGTGGGAATGCACACATTTTAGAGTTATGCCAAGGTTGTAACTTATGCAACAACTTTTTGCAGTACCAGCAGCAGCTTCTGAGCAAAACGTTTGGGCACCAGCACTTATTATTTTTACAAATTAAGCACTGGATGTAACTGGATAGTGCATATACTATTCATAAGAGAAAGACAGTGTGGATGACAATAATGAAGAGGATGGTAATTTGCGGAGAAGATTCTGATAGAGAATGTACTGAATGATCCTGCTTCAGGAAGCAGTCCCATAAGAAGCAGATCCCACAAGGTTCTTAATGAATTTCCACAAGGACTTTATGCCCCATTAGGAATTTGGGGAATTATTCCCTTGGAGAGCTTGAGCGTGGCCCAGCAGTAGCGTAGCAAGGGACACAATGTTAGCAGGCCAAGGAGACTGTAGAGTGGCACCGCAGAGTCCGATGGCCAGAGAGTTTGTAGGGCACCCCATTAACCTCATTTCCCAGCATTTGTATTGGGATCACTCTGGCTTCTATTGCAGTTACCTGAAGGTTTGTGGAGTGAATAACATAAATCCTTCATCCTAGAACATAGGGACCCCCACAGTGTTTTTGACAATTTAGGTGTCTCATTAAATGGTATGTGGATGTTTGAGATTGAGTTAAAGATTCATCATTCATCATATATTTAAGAAACTGGTAGTACAGTGGCTGCAACTGACCCAATTCCTCGAAGAAAACAACACCTTGGACTCGTCCCAATCCGGATTCCGCAGCAACCACAGCACCGAAACTGCCCTCATCGCCGCCACCGACGACATCAGGGCCCTGCTGGACAACGGCGAAACAGTGGCCCTCATCCTCCTGGACCTCTCAGCCGCCTTCAACACCGTCTGCCACCACACCCTACGCACACGCCTCTACAACGCAGGGATCCGTGACAAAGCCCTGGATTGGATCACCTCCTTCCTCACCAACAGAACCCAGAGAGTCCGCCTCCCTCCATTCCGATCCGAGGCCACCAAGATCACCTGCGGCGTACCCCAAGGATCATCCCTCAGCCCGACCCTCTTCAACGTCTACATGACACCGCTCGCCAACATCGTCCGATCGCACAACCTCAACATAGTCTCATACGCCGACGACACCCAGCTGATCCTCTCCCTCACCAAAGACCCCGCCACCGCCAAAACCAACTTCCACGAAGGGATGAAGGCCGTCGCTGAATGGATGAAGAGCAGTCGCCTGAAACTGAACTCAGACAAGACGGAGGTCCTCATCCTCGGCTCCACCCCCTCCGCCTGGGACGACTCCTGGTGGCCGGCCTCGCTGGGAACTGCGCCGACACCAACCGACCACGCACGCAACCTGGGGTTCATCCTTGACTCCTCTCTGTCAATGACCCAACAAGTCAACGCCGTCTCTTCCTCCTGCTTTAACACCCTCCGTTTGCTTCGCAAGATCTACAGATGGATCCCCACCGGAACCAGAAGAACGGTCACCCAGGCCCTCGTCACCAGCAGGCTGGACTACGGCAACGCCCTCTATGCGGGAACCACGGCCAGACTCCAGAAGAGACTCCAACGCATACAGAACGCCTCTGCACGCCTCATCCTTGACATCCCCCGCCACAGCCACATCACTGCCCACCTGAGGGACCTGCACTGGCTCCCCGTCAACAAGAGGATCACCTTCAAGCTCCTCACCCACGCTCACAAAGCACTCCACGACGCCGGACCAGCATACCTCAACAAGCGACTCACCTTCTACACCCCCAACCGCCAACTCCGCTGACCTCGCCCTCACCACCGTCCCGCGCATCCACTGGACTACCACCGGCGGCAGATCCTTCTCCCACCTCGCCGCCAAGACATGGAACACCCTCCCCATCCACCTACGACAGACCCAGGACCTGCTGACCATCAGGAGACTCCTCAAGACCTTGCTGTTCGATCAGTAGCTGCCCCCCCCCAACCCTCAGCGCCTTGAGACCCTCATGGGTTAGCAGCGCGCTTTAAAAATGTTTGATTGTTTGATTGCAGCAGCAACAAGGTTATAAAGCCAACATATTGGCCTAGGGTGAGTATGCGGGGATCTCTCTGAATCTTAATATACCTAACTCTTTCTGTGTTAGAAAGGAGTCTGATCTTGTTTGCAAATTCAGTCTCTGCGTTATGAAAATAGTGTACCAGTTATGGAGAGGTATCAATGGACTGATGCTCTTGCTGTTGACTTATGCATGGAAAGTGTGTGAAGGTGTACCAATGAGGAGGCCCAGGTAAAAACTGGTTCCTCAGTGCGAGAAAAGTGGTTCTAACAAGTCGCACTGCAGGTTTTACACTGCAGCAGTCAGGCCACACTGTTAATCCTGAAGCCATGTTTTCCTTTGTCACACTAGATGAGGGAACAATAATGGCTGCAGGCCACCGGTAACATTTAACTTTCCATGACATGGGTGTAGTTTCTGGAACTATGGCTTTGTAGCAGAGTTAAATATGCCTATCAGGGATTAGCCAAGTACAACATGGTTTGGGCATCAGAGCACATACACTGGTCACTGGACAGCAAAGCCCCTCTGTGCAGAGTCTAAAACCAGCAAAACAATTCAGCAACAAATGAGGGTGACCATGCAAAAAGGGGCATGTTCTCAGTATTCATACTCTTTAGCTTAAAATATCTTTAGTCTATGAAAGCAGTAAGGCACATATGCAGAATGGTGCACTAGAACAAAGGCTGGGATGCAGAGAACATGAAGTAATGCACAAGTAGCTATCTCTAATAATCATCAAACCAGTGATTACAACTAAGACCGTAATTCCCTTTTAATTGAAAGTTTTAGTCAAACTCCAGTAACTGTTTTATAACACATACTTCTCAGTACAAATTGAAGGTCAAGTACTCATCCAAGGTGATACACTGCATTTATTTACCTCCATCACAATCTATCTCTAATAGAACACCTATTTCTAATTCCTAGATCTATGACTGACTCTTTAATCAGAAACTGGTTCAGAGCTGCATCCTTGCAGAAATATCTATTTATTTCTCTGAAACAGTTCCCCTACCAAATGGTAATTCAATACAGTCATCCCTAGAAAAACCTTACTAAATGTACTTTTCATATGCAGTGGAATTTAATTTTCAAACTAATGGATGGAGAGTGTAGGGAAATCTAGTAATTTGATACAGGCATTGAAGAAAGAGAATAATATTACATGCTATTCAAGCATATAAACTGATAGGTTGAACACAGGGAAATAACACAGGATCAGGGAGATGTTGGAGAGGTTGCAGAAGAGAGGAATCCTTTGGAGCATCCAAAATTAGAAAAATACTGGGAAGAGAGTCTGGACTGTATTACACTGGCAATGGGGAGAGAAGTGGAACAGTGCCATGAAACAATGACCTTGAGCCAGCCAGCTCACAACTAGCACCCGGGGCCAAAGGAATTATGTGATTTCATGACTGCTGCTTTTTTTCGCATAATTATGGATTTGCTGCATTTACCACATATTCCATCATCTGCTGCATAATCTGAAGATTTTAACAAAAATGATTGAACGTGCCCAGACTTTTAGATAGCAGTATGTGAAGACTAGTAGGGTGTATATCTATAGAGAGCTGGGGAAGTAGATGTGGCAGCATGAGACTGATTGCAGCAATGGGAAGCATGGAAGGTAGGAGAAAAGGGGCTGGGCTTGGGCATACATCATGGCATGGGGTGGGAGGGGACAAGTGGGGGAGAGATTTTTTTTTTAAATATCTTTATTAAGATTTTCGCATTTTCCTGCAAGAGTATCAGCACAAATACATATCAATCAAAAAAGAAAATCAAAAGAAGATGCGAGGTTTGAGAGAAAGGAAATAAATCACATAAACGGACAAATAATTAAAAAACATAAGAAAAAAACCATCAACTCGGTTACAAAGACTCTGATCTGAGCCATTAACAGAAACCATATTTCATAAAGCACAAACATTTTTTGAATTTACTTTGACCAATTTATACCAGCATCACATTACGTTTCCCCCCTGGTTGGCTTTAATTATTCTTTTCCTTCCATTTTGTTAAAGGAGCCCAGATGCACTGTCCCAGCAGCTTCGATTTCTTTCCCTTTCTTTCATAAATTGCTCTCTCCATTGTATATATAGAAAGTAAACGAGCAAGCCATTGCTGGAAAGTAGGGGGGAGAGGGTCTAACCAAGCCGAGGCAATTTTAATCCTCAAAACAGCCATAGCAACAAAGAGAAATCGATAAGCTATCTCCTTTTGGGTCGTACTACTTATTCCTAGCAAGATTAGTTCAGGGGTTAATTTAATTTTAACCCCAAGTGAACGATCTAGGTTTTCCATAATTGAGTCCAACAGCCCCTGTAGACGAGGGCAGGATGCAAACATATGCACCAGATCTGCATCCACCCCCCCACACCTAGGACATATAATCCCTGATAACCCGCCCCACTGTGCTATTCTGGCCGGTGTGTAGTATAAAGAAAAAATAGTTCTAAAATGTTGTGCCTGAAGCCCAACAGAACATAAGACCGACTGACCCAGCTCTAATGATCTCGAAAGTGCGCCAGGAGCAGCCCCCACACGCTCAGCCCATTTAACCTTGTGTTTAGTTAGATCATCTTGTTTTAAACTTATCAGTTCTGCATATATCAGCTTGATAACCCCCTTATTCCTGCCTTGCATAATGTCAATGATTACATTACTATCAAACCCACTGTCCCCCCCAATTTTTTACTAAAAAAGCTGCGGAGTTGTAAATACTTGAAGAAATTGCCTTTCTCCAACCCAAACTCCATCTGTATATCGTTGAATTGGCGAAACCCTTCTATCCCAATTAGGTCCCCAGCCTTTCGAACACCCTTGGCATCCCATCCTGCCATAATCTCATCGGAGAAAATTCCGGGGAATGTGGGGTTTTTATATAACACCGTATAGTGGTTGAGTCTCCCCAAACCAATCTTCTTTTTTAATGCACCCCAGATCTTGAAAACAGCCATCAGCGTCTTAAATTTGGTTCTTTTGTAATAACTGGGCTCTGAGAATTTAAAAAAACACCTCTCAGCGTTTTCGCCCAGTAGCAATTTATAGACATCCGGGAGCTCATTTTCCCCTTCAATGTCCACAGGACATACCCCTACCAATATCCCCATATATTGCAGGGCAGCAGCCCAGTAATAACTTCTAAAATCAGGAACCGAAAAACCCCCCTTTTCCCGTGATAAAGACATAAACCTAAGTGCCCGCCTAGTTTTGCCGTGTGCCCAAATGAATCGATTAACTAAACCTTCTAGAATAATAAACCGGGATTTTTGGAATTCCAGTGGGATTGCCCTAAATAAATATAAAAATTTTGGTAAAAAAATCATCTTAATGACGTTACAACGTCCCACGAGAGAGAGATGGAGATTATTCAATCTGTCTAAATCCAACCTCGCCTTCCTAGTTACTGGTTCCAGATTTTTAGCCACTAGCGTTCCTAGGTCTGACGTAACCCGTATACCAAGGTATACCGCCGAGTCTGTGACACGGGGATCTACAAAATTAACCAACCGATTCTTTATTACTTGGGTCTTAGATCTATTAAGTGCATACCCAGTGAATATACCAAACTCTGGTGCTAGTGACTCAATCGCTTCCAATGCTGAATGTGGCTCTGCAGTGACTATGGCCACATCATCGGCGTAGGCGAGGACTTTAGTTTCGATCCCCTGACTAACAACTGGGCAGATTCCTTTATTAGCCATAAATAATCGTATTAGGGGGTCCATATAAATAGCAAATAACAGAGGGGATGATGGACAACCCTGCCGCGTCCCCTCTGTATGTTAAAAGGGGAAGTATAATTGCCATTAACCTTTATTCGAGCTGTGGGGGCCCTATATAACACTTGAACAGATTTAATAAACCCCTCCCCCAGCCCAAACCATCTCATAGCCTCCCAGAGAAAGTCCCAGGAGACCCTATCGAATGCCTTTTCAGCATCTAATAGCAAAACGGCCATAGGGTCTCCTGAGATCTCCGTCGCGTCAAAAAGCGTAATCACCCGCCGTATGTGTTGCGTTGTTCCACGACCCATAATAAACCCGTGCTGACAAGGGTGAATAGTTTTTTTTAAAATGCCATTTAGTCACATGGCCAAAATTTTAGAAAATATTTTTACATCGCTATTCAGTAGTGTGATTGGCCGATATGAGCCCGGCTCCCTGGCTGGTTTGCCTTTTTTCAAAAAAACAACGACGTCTGCCCCCGCCCACGATTCAGGAGCCGGCCCCACCTTTTGGGCAAGTAATATGACCTCTATTAAATCCGGTCCAATAGCATCTTTAAAGATCTTGTAGAACTCCAGCGGGATCTGATCAGGGCCGACGGCTTTTCCAGAAGGCAGATCTTGCAAGGCACCCATTATTTCATCTTGAGAAAATGCCCTCTCCAGTTCCTCCCTGTCTATGGGATCTACCTTCTGGGTAGGTACTTTGTCTAAGTATTCAGAAATACCCTCAGATGCCACGACTAAGCCACAGGAATATAGCTGGTGATAAAAAAGCCTGAAAGTCTCCCAAATACCCGCTGCATCAGTAATAACCCTCCTACCGGCGTCATAGATTTCAGAGATCTGACCGGCAGACACTTTTTGCCTAGCTCTTACGGCCAGGGTATGTCCCACCCGCTCATTAAATTCGTAACAGTACTCTTTTTTAGACATGTAGATCTCAGCTGCTTTTTTAGCAAAGTGATCCCCTGCCTCAGCCTTTTTTATAGCCAGCTGTAATAATATTCCATCTAGCACTTCCCCCCTATTGATAGCCGTTACTAAGGCTTCCTCAAGCTTACTTAGATCCTGCCTTACTTCCGATTCCCTTAGTCGCTCCTTTTTTGCCGACGCAAGCTATAGCTTATTGTCTCCCCTCTCACCCCCGCCTTAAAAGCATCCCAGACAATTCCAACCCTAGTGCTCTCCCGGTTAAAATCCCAAAATTCCTTAATCCAACCCTTCATATATGTAATATAATCAGGATCATATAGTAACCTCCGTTCGAAGGTCCATCCAACATTCTTTTTTTCCATCATCGTAAAGTTGACAGTCAAAACTAATGGGTTGTGATTTGAAATAATACGAGGGTGCCTCTCAATCCCAAAATTAGTGATACATTGACTGGGCACAAAAAAATAATCCAGACGGGAAACAGCCTTGTGTGGGGAAGAAAAAAGGTGCTGCCTGCTTCAAAGGGTTTCAAGTAAGCCCATGCATCTACTAAACCATTATTATAAACTAAATTAGATAGGGCAACACCCACCTTCCTTTTTCTCCCTAAGTACTTACTACCTGGGTCGCCCCATCGTACCCCCAGGCCATTGATGTTGAAATCACCGCTAATAATTATCGGAGCAGGCCACATTGCCAAGCTAGAATCTAAGTTTTCTAGCAACTCTGGATCATCACATGTTGAGCCGTATACCGAACAAAGTGTGAATTTAAAATTATTCAACAGACATTCAATCAACACCCACCGACCCCATTGATCAGCTGATTTTCTAAGTACCCTCACATCATTCCTCCGGGTGAGGATTGCCACCCCCCGGGTTCGCGAGCCCTGTGTCATATATACCAATAGTTTAAAGCCAAGTTGTTCCAGTATACGCGCTCTGTAGCCCTCTATATGTGTCTCTTGAACACACAAGAAGTCCACACATAAGGATTTCAGCCAAATTGCTGCCTTATTCCTTTTGACCTGGTCATTAAGCTCACAGATATTTACTGTCAAAATCCGCAAACTCATGTTTTAAGGTTTCTGAATTCCCTACAATTAACCCTACTTGAAATAAATTTCTCACATTCCGTATTTCCATGCAAACTTGTCAATTGAATCACATTGGATAACCAGCTAGAGCCAACTTGGATCCAACTATACTTTTCCTCCCCAAACCTTGCACCTTGAAATACCTCCTGCTGTGCTGATCGCTTGCCTAGCCACACCCCGAGCACCCCCTCACGACCACCCGCCACCCCCACCCCCCCCCTACCTCCCGTACAGGCAATTAGGTCAAGCATGACCTAGGTATGACCGCTGAGACTCCCTCTCCGCCAGCGCCCACCCCCTCCCCCAAAGAGACCCCACAAACCATACAGTGCCTAACCCCAAATAAACAAATCCTTAGGTTATTCCAAATATAGTCCCAAGCCCATTCTACCCAAGTTAGAGCCAAGGAGCAAGAGAAAAAGAGAAAAGGGGAAAACCCCAAAGATATGCCACCACTATGACCAAATCAATATAAATCAGCTTCTTCTATTCGCCCTGTGCCCCACACCCATAACCTCCTGTTGCAACAATAGCAAATGGGACTTCAGCAAACTAGCCATATCCCACTTTGCCAGTTTACGATGAGTATCAGTCCTTCCCTGTAGCACCCCTTTCTATTGCCTTATCCGCCGACTTCCCCCCTTGTGCTTCAGTTACTTCCGTGAGAAAGTCTTGAGCCTTTATCTCCGAAAAAAACATCCTGACCCGCCCTCTATGGGTAACCTTAAGCCGTGCAGGGAAAAGCAAAAAGGCTTCACAGCCCACAGCCTGAAAAGGGGTGATCATCTGGCGTAGCCTCCATCTCCGCTCGACCGTCGTGTGGCAAAAATCCGGGCGAGCGAAGAAGGAATGTCCCTCAAAGGTTCTTTTTGAGTCAGGTCTGGCTCGATCTATAATTGCCTGCCTTAACAGAAAATTGCCAACAAAAATCAAAATAGCCCTAGGTCGCTCCCCTTGATTTTTTGACTGCATTCTTTTAAACATTGGAAAGCGATGAGCTCGTTGAGGGAGAGATTTTAGGTGTTAGATGATTATGCCAACTTTATGTCGTAGTATGTTAAATAACGTTAATAAAAAAACTATTGAAACCTAAGTTGAAAACAGGGATTGAAATGGTCAAGTATGGGGGATAAGGATGTGAGTTTTGCACAGTGAGCTGGTTGAGATAGAAGCTGCTGCTACCAAGCTATATTGAACATATGCTTTAATTACCGTTAAACACAGTTAAACAAAAACTGAGGAGATTTAGTGAGGCAAGATGACTGGCTAAATAGATGGTGTATATAATGATAACACATGTAAACAGGATGGGAAATCAAGTCAAATAATGGTCTGGCACTGGGAAACAATGGGCCAAATGTATCCAGGTTTTGCTTTGCATTTGCGCAAGGGGGCGCAAGTGTGACGCATGACGTGAGTTAGATTTATCAAGCAAGGCCACCTTGGAGTACTCGCCTATTCTGGTGAGCTGACAAATAACAGTGGTTCTGTTCATTTGCAAAGTGAATGAGTAATAAAGAAGCCTTAAAATCTTGTTTTTATCTTGTCACATTTGCTCTGCATTTAAAGACAGAGGTAAAAAAGTCAGTTTGTCTTCCTACATTTGCTTTTCTTTATCTGACTGTGAAGTTAGAGGATTTTGTAAAGTGAACTGGGTGAAAATCATGCTGGGCAAAGCAAATGAAAGGTTGTAAGATGTCAGGTTTTTCTTCTAACACAACATTGAAATAGCTAATAAGTGAACTGTACAAACATTTCAAAATATATTTCAGTAGTTATGAAGGCACGTTTTTATATTTCTATGAGGTGAAAAAAAGATGTTTATAGAATTAAAACAAATCAGAACACTTTACTTGGTGATGTGCAAATGATGAATATTTTTGCTGAAACCCAATTTCCAAACATGAGGCCTCATTCCGATGTCGGTGGGCCCGCCACTGACAGGCTGTTGGAGGGACTGCCACATTACGATGCAGTCGGTTGGACCGCAGCGGGTTGAGGGAACGACAAATGTCTCCGACAAGCTCAAGAGGTCGTCGGTCAGAGCATAATCCCTACAATGGTGGCGGTTCCTGCAGACACACTGCCGTAGGGATTACGATGTCCCTTTTCCCTCTACCTTCACATGGAGGTTCACCCGCCAAGTAAAGGCAGACGGAATGGGACTTTGGGGCCTCTAGCAAGGCCCCATCCTACATGGGCCTCCACTATGGGGCCAGGGAGCACATGTGGTGCACCCCAAAACATCAATGCACAGTGTGCTAGGCATCACATGGTGTCTGGCACACGGTGCATGGATGTTTGAAAACAACCCTTTTTCAACTATGGCTTGTGCTGCGGCCCTTTTCTGGGCCGCAGCACAAACCGCAATTGAAAAAGGCAGGTTTCCGACTGTCTTTACGGTGGTCGGATCATAATAAGGCGGGTGGAGCGGCCGACTACATGTCAGGCGGGTTCCATCCCGATACGATGGCAGTCGGATGCTCGTCCGACCGCCATCGTAATGAGGGCCACTGTGTGTACTCTATTAGTTTTATCAGTAAAACTGCATGTTAGTGGGAAAGTTTGTCAGTGGAAAATGTGCTGTCTGTAAACGACAGTTCACTACCACATCATGCTTTAGTATTATAAAAGTGAGTTTTTAAACATGAACTGAGAAATACTCCTGCCCTCCTCCCTGATGACAATGCTCTTAGCGAACTAAAAGGCAAGTCAGTGGCCTATATGTGGGCTCCATTCTTACTATACATTGAGCAAACGTTTAGTCTATTAAATAAAAAAAGAGGGTTTTTTGTACAGTAGAGATGCTTAACTCGCATATTTAATGGTGCTCTTATATCTGATAATGAAGAAAAAGGCTGCTCCATAAAATAAAATATTTGTCTAGGATCACACAGTTTGTGACCAGTCAAGTACACTACTCCTGCCCTCCGCCCTGATGACAATGCTCTTAGCGAACTAAAAGGCAAGTCAGTGGCCATGTGTACCCTATATGTGGGCTCCATTCTTACTATACATTGAGCAAACATTTAGTCTATTAAATAAAAAAAGAGGGTTTTTTGTACAGTAGAGATGCTGAACTCGCATATTTGATGGTGCTCTTATATCTGATAATGAAGAAAAAGGCTGCTCCATAAAATAAAATATTTGTCTAGGATCACACAGTTTGTGACCAGTCAAGTACACTACTCCTGCCCTCCGCCCTGATGACAATGCTCTTAGCGAACTAAAAGGCAAGTCAGTGGCCATGTGTACCCTATATGTGGGCTCCATTCTTACTATACATTGAGCAAACATTTAGTCTATTAAATAAAAAAAGAGGGTTTTTTGTACAGTAGAGATGCTGAACTCGCATATTTGATGGTGCTCTTATATCTGATAATTAAGAAAAAGGCTGCTCCATAAAATAAAATATTTGTCTAGGATCACACAGTTTGTGACCAGTCAACTACACTACAGTTAGGTCGAGTAGATTATTCAAGTTACTAGACCTGCAGTTCTAGTAACATTTTTATGATTTTTTGAGACCTGCCTAAGAAGGCGTTCCATGGGTGGAGCCTGGGTGTTCCCACAGATCCACCCATGGATTTTGGCGCATTCCCAGATTTACTGATAGAGGTAAAGTTGGGAATGCGTCACAATGCTATGCCTCCCCAGATGAGGTGTAACAAGGAGAAATATCTTTATTTGTCCTTGTTTTTTTCCTCCGTCTATGTGTGCTGCATTCTGCAGCACATGTAGAAAGAGGAAAATGCCTCTCAGAAGAGTTTTTGTGTAGGAATGTGCACAAACAAAAATCCTGCCTAAAACGCTGTTAATATTGAAATCGATGCATTCATCGATAAAAATGAAATCTCGTCCTTATTTAATAGAATCGCCCGTTCTGAACTCCACGTCTAACTCGACTCGCAAATATGTAGTCAGGCAGGCCCTGAGACCTAGGCGCGGGATTACTGATTGATGGTTCACAGGTGGGAGGGTGCATAGCTAATAGGCAAACACTCGGGCAGGAAACTCTTGATCAATCCCACAGATAGGAGTGACATTACAATGGTCAGGAGAGATTGCCCCAATAAAACACACATGACTGGTGGGGGTACACGCGTGCCTAAAAACACCATAAAGTCAGATGCCACATGAGTTAGGAACACATAGTCAATTAGAACCTAGTACACGTATTGATCACGCGCTCTCCATGCCGGACATCTGGACACGTTATCCACTGACCACACTGAGTCCACGCGAGGTCGAGACCCACCTGTAGTAACCATTTGACCATTAATTTATAACTCTAAAGACAGCAACCAACATTCCTCATCCTATATGGTACGCCGGAAACTTTTATAACCTGTTGTGTTTTGTATATAAGAAGGACATTTACAGATTGTAAATTGAGACAGTCCTCAGACCTCGTGCCTGTAACTGTTCTCCCGGCCGTAACGTTTAATTAAAGAAACTGTTACTGTTTTGCCAAACGCCTCTTGTCTTCTGTTTTTTTAAGGAATTCTAACTTAGCCAACATTTTGGCAAGCCAGATAGGAGGATTGGAACTTCGTACCAGACTGCAGCCGAAGGAAGGAGACCCTGCCATGACGGATTCACGTTTGCGCAACAAGAAAGGTGGGCAGACACCGCAATTGATTGGAAGTTCTGCTGTATCCCAGGAGTGGCGGTCCGTCCTGAAGCAGCCTTCATAGAGGGTAAGAGACTCCATCCAAACCGAAAACATAGTCTAAACCATTTGGCGTATGGCAAACTAGGGAAAACCATAAAAATATAAGCTGAGCGCCCTGCTACTAACAGGGTCTGGCATATTACATATTGTATATATCCTAACTAAATCAGTCGTAAGGCAGCCTCGGAGGCTTTGCTGCGGAAGTCACCTTTGTTCGATGTTCAGGTCCAGGTCCTGCAGCCAAAGTCAAATGGGGTGCATTCCAATCAACAAGCTAAAAGGCCCCCATTCTTTCGAGCATCATGCCCTAGCTTGACGTTTCCTTCATGGCGTGTAGTCACGACAATACCCCAAAATTCATTAGACGCCTCCGAATGCATGGAGGCCTCCCTTTCAGTTATGAATGAAGCCATCCTTGGTTACTGGAACAATGTTCGTCTTGTGCTGGGGAGGGTAAGACCCTAAAACTCCGCAGTCCTCACACGCGAGGGTCAATAAGCTAATAGTCCTCAGTGTAGAGTGACCAGAAGTCCCAGATTTGCACAGTCAGTCCCAGGTTTTTGGTTATCTGTCCCCGGTAGATTTTTCCATGTTTTTTGAGAGACCACACTGAACTAGCCTTTATGAGTCTGTAGTCAGACCATGCCACTCAATGCTTAGGGGTCTGTGTTTGCTCTGTTGGTGAGCACCGTCTTCAAGACATTCTGCGCCCCTCTGCGATGTGAAATTGTAGTCCCGCTCTATTTTATGTGAAATGTCCTGATTTTTTGGCTTCACAAATCAGGTCACCCTATCTCAGCATGATGGTGAGCTCGAAGACTCCAGTTGGGGGTTCATCTTTCAAGGCGGGATGTGGTCTGAGGGAGTGAGGGGTACCAGGGATGGAGAATTTTGAGCCTCTACCCCTGCTCTAGATGGAATGCAAGGGACTGGGTGCTCCCCTTCCAGGTTCACCTCCATTCCAAGCATAGTCCACGCACAACGCGCCAACCTAGCAGGCACCATTCAGGAAACAGTTGGCACAGACTGACGATATCACGGGGTGGTACATGGTAGAGGGAAAGAACCACAGAGCAACCGCTCTCTTTCGCACGCACCGAACGAGGCGCCTTTGGTAAAACTAGTGACGCCCATAGGATTCATGCTAAAGACACAATTTTATCCCTCCTGTACTCTTGAGACCATTTCACAAACATACCTAACACCGATCTGATCACCCAGAACCGAAATGTCGGAGAAGGTCCAAAAACACCCAAGTAGGATTAGGGGGATGGGAATGTTCAACGGCTTATATAAATGAGATGTGTCTCGTAATTACTGTTATAGTAATCACCCTTACTCCCCTAATCACCGAAATGCTTATCCAACAGGGGTCACCTTCCGATACCTCACTAGATCGTGACTGGTAAGCTGACAAGCTCACACCCCTATGGTAAAATACAGGTCTTCCAAGACCACTGAGAACAGAGCACATAACGTGATTAGCTGACTTAACAATCAACAAAGTTTTTTTAAAAACTGGTAACCGCAAAGACAACTAAGTGCACCAACTAACGGGGGGCAGTGAACTCCGCTCTGCCAGCAGAGTTCACGGAGCTCCTGCCACTCCGCATCCCGCTTGGAGTGCAGAGTTTAGCAAAAACTCTGTCTCCGCCGCGTGGCGGAGCAGAGTTACTACCTACTTGGCACTGTGGGCAACCCTGGGCTCTCTGCCAACTTCACAGGAAATGTGTGCAGAGTTTTCTGCACTGTACACAAAGCTTCAACAGCCAGGAGGCATGGAGGAAGTCATAGAAGCAGCACCAAGACAGCAACAGCAGCACAGGCAGCCGCGGGTCATGGATTGCACGAGCAACATAGAAAACGAAAACAGATTAAAGCGGCACTGCGCACCGTTTTGATGTGACAGGCGGGTCTCATTCTAGTCTGTCTCCAAGTGCATTGCAGAACGAGTGCTGCTGATAAATTGTATATCTGCGCAGTAAAACAGTCCTTCTGGAATAGCACTTTAACAGTGCCATGTGATAAAAAGAAGTCTTACAGCCACTGAAAGTTTTTTTTAAATACCTTTAATAAACATCACAAAATTGACCACTTGTCTACTTCATAGCTATTATGGAGGATGCATTTGCCATTATATTTTGAGTATATTATGTAACTACGGGGATGTATTGCTGTCGATTACATGCCCATTGTGTTCTTTGAAAGTTTTCCATTTTTATAATGATAGATTGGTGTGACGAGCCTTTACACAAGGCGCTTAGTTACCAATCAAAGATGGTATTTACGTAACGTAAGCTCTCCAAGCTGCCCAATCCCTGTTAGAGTCACCCACATATATGGCTGCACGTAGACTCCAAGAAATACCAGATACAAAAGTACTCTGCCACGTCTAGTTGTTGCTCGTGACATCATCCTGAATGACGTACAGGGTAGCTTGACCAATAGCAGCTTAGTGTTTCCGTCACGTTCTCACATGCAGCCCCTTATCTATTTTCACCATTATTCAGCATTTGCTTTTGGAAGAATCACGGGCACTGATTAGGTCTTCCCGAGCTGGGGTATTGCAGCGCAGAGTATGGACGGGCTGGGTCGGTCGAGCGTTGTCATCCTCAGGACAAACCTGCAGTGGGACTTTGAGCTCACCCAGAAGGCGGGCTGTGGAACCTATGGCGATGTGTTCAAGGTAAGTGACAGCTGATGCTCTTTGATGAAACTCTGCACCTCTGTGGTGCCAGAATTGTGGACAGGTCCTTTTCTGATGGCCACACCTGGCTCCCAAGAGCCCACCAACAATCAGCCGCCTCAGTCTCACTCTCAACCTGAGGCCCCATAACTCAATCACCTCAACACCACCTGGGTTACACCGTAAAAAGGTCAGGCGGTGAAATACAGGCATCCCTAAGGCAGAAGGGTGGAGGCCCTCTGCAGCAAGTCATGGGCGAGAACATTGGAGAGTCTTTAATCTTTACTCCGGGTCGAGCGGAACTCTGCGGAATCACACAGAGTTTTTGAGCCACTCCACGGAATTCCGCGTAGCTGAACACCGCGAGCTACGCCTACTCTTAGCACCAACACCGACTTGTCATCAACCCCCACGAACCAAAAAGGAAAAAGGAACATTACCAACCTTGCGCCAATAGAAGGAGGAAAAAAACACGGGCCCTCAGTGAGAGATCTGCTTAACACCCGCGTTGGTGCACCGTTCCAACGTGCAGTCGAGTCCTTCCATAGCGATGACACCCTTGAACTAAAAAATGCAAACCTTTTTTAACTGGTCAGAAGGAACACAGCCACCAGAGGAGCACAGACGACTCTCAGGGGACCCATAGCGAGACCTGCAGAATAATATCACCAAGGATCTGCAGAGTCAAAATAGATTCACCAAAGGGGAACTACAGCTCGTGCATAGGGACCTATCATATGTCACTTACAATTACACTAAACAGAACACCAACATCCCACATGCACTGCACAGTGCCCTTAGATTTCACCTGGTACCAGCACATGACCACAGTCAGCTTTCAAGCATCAGCCAGTTATGTCTGCTCATTGAGCCCACATTCGGTAGGTGCAGATAGGCTTTACTTGTCACAAAAGGTAGCCCCAGAGAAAGCAAAATGCATTATTTACCTCTACCTATGTAGGATAAAGGCCAAGATCCAACCCAACAAGACAGTACCACACAGGGTAATGTAAACATAACCCGATACGACACCAACCCAACAGCGCTATACATCCTCACCAAACCCACTGATATCCAAACTGAGCTGGACAAGATGCGTAGGAAGGGTACCATAGGGGAAGATAACACATGGCCCCAAGACTTTCTGGAGAAGAGATTCTTGTAGGTAGCAAAACCCCCTACTCAATGCACAAACACGTCTGCTCCAGCATCCATCTGTGGACGGTGAGTGGCTCTTAGTGTATACCGGGCAGTCTTTTTAAACAACAAGTGGTCTCCTGACATGAAAT
Source organism: Calotriton arnoldi (assembly GCA_963921515.1). Lineage (NCBI taxonomy): Eukaryota > Metazoa > Chordata > Amphibia > Caudata > Salamandridae > Calotriton > Calotriton arnoldi. The sequence goes on from CAWUFW010006342.1 coordinate 49,065, forward strand.
CCCTATGTAAGGCTGTCCAGCTCAGGGATAAAAAGGGGAATGGGTCGCATGGGGGAGGGTTGAATGACTACCCCATGTCAGGAAATCTGGGACACTGAGGTGGGTGGATGCACTTGGTTAGAAGAGAAATGACAAACCCTGATTGTATGGAAACTTACACTATATTCCTTATGTTTTAGAGGGCAAGGAATGTTTCCGATGGGCACAAATGCTAACTGCGGAGTGATCTTATATATTGCAGATATGCAATGGGGCACTGCCACGCTAAAGATTTGCCATTGGCAATGCGGCAAGCATACCTACACTCAGCTGGTTCCCGGATGTAGAGGACTGTGTTCCCTGGTCTCCATGCACACCCCAACCCTGGTCATTCCTGAAGAGGAGCTAACAGACTTGTACCAGTACCTTAAAGAAAAAGACTACCTTGCTGCACCAAGCTCACGAAAGGAGAGCATCGGATTATTTTGGTTGGGTACAGTTCAAAGACATTCCAAAAGAATTAGATTGTTCATGGAAGCACAGCTGGGGGGAGGGGGCTCGATACCCTTCTTCACCATGTAGACAAAAGCTAACGCCCGCTGGCTGCAGATCACCCGGTGGGAAATGCTCAAAATGATGAACAGCACTGAGCTCGGCCTCAATTCTATCAAGGAAGAAATGCGAGCAATCCGCCTTATGGTAATGCAGCACCGTTATATGCTGGACTTAATGGCCGCAATAGAGGGAGGGGTCTGTGCCAAGATTGGAGATGCCTGCTGCACATTCATCCCACGGAATAACATGGACAATGGAACACTGACGCTTGCCATTCAAGCACTACATAATCTACAAAGGAACATGCATGAAGAGGGAGGAGCCCCAGAGCAGGAGTGGTTTTCGAATTGGGTCTCCTGGCTCCCACGATGGATATCCGGCTTATGTAAATCACTGTTGACAGTTATTAGTGTGTTTCTATTGACATGCGGGGTTATACAATTGGGGGTCACCTGATGTAAAAACACAGTCCTCAAACTGGGAACAATGCAACTTATTAGGAAGGTTGTTGTAGTCAAAAGCGGGTATAAGGAACAACAGGTCCCAAATAAAGTAACTGTACAAATGCATGAGTTAGATTGTGTAGTTAAAGAATAAACTAGAGGGGGAATAATAATATGGAAATCGATGCGTTCCTCTATAAAAATGAAACCTTGTCCTTATTAATGGAATCACCCGTTCTGAGCTCCACGTCTACCTCGACTCGCAAATATGTAGTCAGGCAAGCCCTGAGACCTAGTCCTGGGATTACTGATTGAAGGGTCACATGTGGGAGGGTGTGTAGCTGGCAGGCAAACACTCGGGCAGGAAACTCTTGATCCTCCCACAGGTAGACACAGCGACATTACAACGGCCAGGGGGATTGCCCCAAAAAAACACACATGGCCGGAGGCTCTCCCAAAAACACCATGAAGTCAGATGTCACATGAGTTAAAAACACATAGCCAATCAGGACCTAGCACACGTAGTGAACAAGCGCTCCCCATGCTGGACATCTGGACACGTTATCCACTGGCCGCACTGTGTCCACGCGAGACCGAGACCTACCTGAATTAACCACTTGACCATTAATTTATGACTCCAAGGGCAGCAACCAACATTCCTCATCATATATGGTACGCCGGAAACTTTTATAACCTGTTGTGTTTACTATATAAGAAGGACATTTACTTGTTGTAAATTGAGACAGTCCTCAGACCTCGTGCCTGGATCTGTTCTTTCGGCCATAATATTTAATTAAACAAACTGTTCCTGTTTTGCCAAATGCCTCTTGTCTTCTGTTTTTTCTAAGGAATTCTAACTCAAGCCACAATGGAGACACCCTCGCACCATGACGCAAAGGTGCCTGCATTGGTGCTAGGCAGCCAAAAGTGCGCCAGTGCTAGGAAAGGACAGGAATGCGCCCTGTAATGGTAAATACGGTGCATTCCTGCCCTTTTTCTTTCATGCAGCACTGCAGGGTGGCTTGCTGTGTTGCATTGCGTGAAAGAATGATAATTCTGGTCTAATGTGCATTAGGATTATTGTAGCAGAGGTAAAATGTTCAATTACAGGTCTGACTGAAAAAGATCCGGATAAACTTAGACCAGTTTTGTTGATTTTTATATAAAAGCATACGTAAGTGTGGGATTAATGTGGCAGTGGAAGACCACAACTGTATAGACAACCTCAACAGCCACCACATCCACAGAAGAGAAGGCTAAACAGGCTCAAGCATTTCTATATGGGGCAACGTGGTAGGTTCAGACGAGCTGCCTGCTGTGCTTTTTACAGCTTGTTTGGCTCTTTTACCTCCTGAACTGACAAGGTTATTCCAGTGATTTGTTCAGTTTGAAATGTCACCCACCACCTGGGGCATCACCACGGTTGTAGAACTGAGGTCTGGTTGGGGCTTAGGAGCTGGGATTCCAGACACCCAGATACGCATGACGAACATAGACACTGAAAGAGATTCTGAGGTTTATGCACTATATATTTAGCCGTATTAATACAGTCTGACCAAAAGCTGGTTGTGTTGTGTAAACAAAGCATCAGTATCACACCTGTAGGTGCTATAGGAGAAGTTCACTCCGTTAGGTGGGAAGTCTTTTGGAAGGAACTCAATAAAATTAAAGCCACCAAACATAAAACTAACCATATTATAATCTTGTTGCAAGATATGGGGTGTACGTTCTGCTCAGTTCACAAGCCAAACCAATAAGAGATGGGATTGATAAGAGTGCCAACCAGGGTTGGATTCGGATAAAAAATCGGCCCGGGCACACCAAAAAAATGTGGCTCACATTTGCGTATTGCCTTTCCGCAAAACACTGCTTCAGCGAAGTTTTATGAAAAGAAAGGGGGTGGGGGGCATGTTTTATTAACTTCACTTAGATCAAAAAAATGCACATATTAGTTCACACTGCTGTGGCACACATGAATGCAAGTGAGACCACTTCTGCTCAGGCCCCCTGCCCCCGCTCAATCAACATACATTAATGGGCCGGCCCAGCGAGAGAAAGGGAGTGATACCTCCGCCCATCTGCCTCTAGAAAGGCCACTCAGGCACCCACTGGGCCGCTGGTGGCATCCTAACAGCACAGACAGCCCCCAGGCTGCCCAAAAAAGCAGCCAACAGCTAGAACTCTGCTACCGGCCCTTCGGCCATTTCCCAAGTGCCCGCGTTACCAATCCGACCCTGGTGCCAACCCTCACTGCTACTTTTTGATTTTTAATGAAGCCACTTTCTTAAATATCAAAAGTTCATGCAAGTATCCTTCCAATTCCTCCACCCCCTCCTCCACCCGGCCACCAAACTGTCCGGTTGGATGTTTTGAAAGAACAATGAAGATTTATTAATCGTTATGGCAGAATGCGATGCTGGAGCTAAAAGAAGCTACTGGTAAATTTGTATAAATGCCTGACAGTAAGTTTAACTCTGGGATGACAAGAACTAATAGCTTGACATGGGAAACAACATTGTCACCAGACTTTTAAGTTACATGTCTGGGCCTCTATTTACCCACCAGACAGAAAGCTATACGGCTACTCTGAGCAGTCCCAGATGTGAGTCTTTAACATTTAGACAAGCCTGCTTTAGGTACAACCATCTAATTGTGCCAGGTATCTGCAGTGAAATGCAGAGGATGTATGCAGAAATTATACATACATATGATAGTAATGGATATGTATAAAACATGGTGCGCCTATATTTCAAACACTAAAACTCCAGGCTTTGAAATCACTAATCAGATCTTAATCAACCATAAGAACATAAACCTCTAGGATGTTTAATGGTTTGTGAGCTTCGTCTTTCCAGGCTGCAAAACTGCATTCTGTGACTGGGAAGATGTGACACCCAGACATATTGTGATATGAACACACTGTTATTTTGAATGTTTCAGATAACATTTTTATCTGGAACAGACATAGGACAGCTTGGTCTCATTTATTTTACTTTACAATGTAATAACATAGCAAGGATGGAACAGGAAACCTATTTTCGATATAAACAGTTATTTTAGGCATTAGATATGTCATCAAAGGGACCCAAACATTATGGGTTTTAAAATAAGTATTAAGAAATACACTGCCGAAGAGACATCAAAGGCCTATGCACTTCCTCCAGCTCGGATGCCTAAACTCAAACGTCGACGGTCTTAAACTAAGAAAAAACTCGGGTAAAGAGACCTGTGTTTAGGAAATGAATGTCTCGTTTCATGCAGCTTTGCACCTGCCTCAGGTGTCACTATCTTTTTGTGGCCTCGTAGCCCTCTCTTGTACCCGCTCCATTCGCCTTTCTCTGTCCTATCTTCATTTTGAGGCTCTGTTAAGGGATTCAGCTTTTAAATGTCTCATTCTTATAACACAAACGCCCAAGGCCAACCAGCCTGCATGCCATGCATACACAGTCCTAGGGTGACCAGGCGTCCCGGATTTGCCAGGACGGTCCCCGTTTTTCACCAGCTGTCCGGGCAGATTTCGAGAAATTTAGCTCATGTCCCGGTTTTTGGAGAGGGTCGACTAAAAACGGGGTAGGTGTTTTTTTTATGTTTTACAAAGCGGGGATAATTAGCAGTTGTTCCAAGAAAGCAATTTAATTCACAGGCAAGCTACTGGGTTTAAAAATAGCATCTTATGTATGTTTTTACTGCTTATTTTGTAATTCTCTGCTGAGGAGCGCTGTCATTCTGTGCGCTCGCTTGACGTAAAATTATAGTCCTTCTTCTATTTTTGTGAAATGTCCCGGTTTTTTGCTTTAAAATTCTGGTCACCCTACTGAGTCCACGCACAGCCCTGCACGGAGCCGTCGTGCTGGCCCGGTGGCGATAAGACTCTTTCCTTTGAACTCCCGAAGACTTCAGGCTACAACTCTGCTGTGTCTCACGTGAGACTAGAGGTTACCAAGGGCCACTGGGGCTGCTGACAGCCCAGCAGAGAAGAAGTCTTTCGAAGTTTATCTTTTGTGCCTGAGACATGATAATTACACAGTGTGTGTCCTGGAATGCACAGCATGACTGAGTGTATAGGGGAGGATATGGCTGGTTTCGACGCTCTTGTATAAATCGTTTAGTCGAAATATTTTGAAGACGCTTCGTCATGCAAACCAAATAATAATACACCACATGGAAATTATCTCGAATGAGACAGACCTACAGCAAACAGCCTCAAACTCTGCGCAAAAATATGTTTATGCACCTCCCTGGGCCACCACCTCACAGCGGCCTTGCCATTTGAAGTGGGATGAAATGGAGGAGAGGCTACAAATGTCTAGTAATGGGAATGTTGGGCATTTAGGGCCTCATTTATGAGGCCCCTTGCGCCGTCGGAACGTCACTTTTTGTGACATCCCGTGGCGCAGGAGCCTGCTCCATCTTTACCAGGCAGCACTAAGCAACTTTTTTTTGGCTTAATGCTGCCTCGTAAATATTGTCCCCTTTTACGCAGTTTTCTGCGTTAAAGGGGTGTGCAATGGGTGTTGCTGGGGGCGTTCCCAGCAACATCCATGGCTTTTGACACTGCCCCAAATTTACAAGAAATCGTAAGTCTGAGGCAGCGCCAAAAACTTATGCCTCCCCAGGGGAGGCATAAGGGAGGCACAACGAGGAGAAATATCTTTATTTTTCTTCGTTTTTCCTTTTTCTATTTGTGGTGCATTGTGCAGCACGCATAGAAAGAGAAAAAGCCTCTTGTGATTGTTTTTGTGCAGGAAGGTTCCCCTTCCTGCACAAAAACAATCATCCCCTCAACGCAGGCACCCTTGCACCATGGTGCAAAGGTGCCTGCATTGGCGCACGGCAGCCCATTGTGAAAAGGACAGGAATGAGCTGGATCTCATAGATACCGTAGGGCAGCGCAGCAGGGAGGCCTGCGACGCTGCCCTACAGTAAAACCTAATACATGAGGCCCTTCATTCGCTAAGCACCACTGAGAAACGCCTTGGATATTACAGAGAAATGTAATGGTAATAACTGGTGGTACCTAGTAATAACAGATATGACTCCATTTGCTTTTTGCTACAAATGTGGATGTAAAGTGCTATACAAATGCTCCAATACAACACAATACAGTGGGAACAGCTGCCCTTAATGCTGTTACTGGCTGACACTTTTTCACTACATTTACCAGCCATGTCCATCATCCCCTTTTGTATCGCTATGTTCATAATTTGGGCATAAAAGCTCTTGGTTCATCCACCATAGAAAGTGAGGTGGAAGAAGGGAGACTCTAACATCAAACAGAATGAACATACACAAAATACATTAGCAATAAAGAGTAGGTTTTACAAGGCTAGCAAAGGGAAAAATGCAGTGTGGGACAGTGTATTTAATTTTTGCTGAAAAGGTTCTGCTGTTACAGTGTTTAATTTCACACATTGGGGAGGATTTGTTTGCAGATGCCTGCATCAAAGATTGTCAAGGGTAAGCTTTTCAGGCGTGCTGATTAATGCTCTGGGCGTAGCACTGCCGTTGTGATTTGTTTTTTAAACAAGCCCGTAAGTAAGAGCTAGTACTGTTAGCGATCCATTTCAGAGAAGTTTTAAGGCATGGGCAAAGTGGGCTCTGGCCCAAGGCCCCAGCTTTTCAGGGGGCCCACTTATAGACCCAGCTCTGTTCTGCAGAGAGTCTGGCCCTGATGACTTTGAGTAGTTCTTAAAACAATTATTTAAAAAATTCCGTTTTCCTTTAATTTATTTTTTATATGGATGATGTGTGAGAGTCTATTAGGGTCATTTTGAAGAGAAATGCTGCATTTATGTTTCATGTAACATCCATAAAAATGTTTCTTTTAGAGCAAAGGCATTTTTTGCAGTAATATTAGTGAGTTGATGCTGTATTATATATTGAAAACACAAGTCACTATCTCAAAATATTAGATGTAAACACATTTAAAATGTGGACGAGTGTGCCTGTGCGCTGTCAGTGACCTGGCCAAAGAGGGCATGACAGAGCTGAAATTGGATCATGAATCCAAAGCTGTTTTGAACAGGGGTCCCCAAAATCCGTTTGGCCCAGGGCCCCCAAAATCTTTCAAATGTCCCTGATCCATTTAACTTGTTTATTTGTTTTGCTGCTTAGGGAACCTAAATGTTCTGAAAATGAAGTCAGAAAATGGGCAGAACTTTTTCACAGACCTATTTTCTGCAACACAGGAGCATTTAAACCACTGGCAAACACAGGTAAACATTCAATAAAACACTTAGCCGTGTAATAAATATATATACGCAGTGGCTCAGTGCCACTGTGTGGTTAAAGTTAAGTCAGAGTTTCCACAGGAAGAGTGTTTTTTTGGTTCACTAATAACAACTTCAACACTATGACGCCATTTGACGAATCTTAACGAAACTTCCCAAAAAAAGTTCATCCACCTCAGCTTCTTCCTGGAAAGTTTCAGGACGATCAGTCAAGCAGAGTGCAAGAAAATGGGGAGGGCCCCAAAATGTCATTTTGCCATGTTAATTTCCATAGGAAATTTTGGGAAGCGATACATAAAAAAAATGCCTGAACAGAATTACACCAAATATGCCTTAAAGTTAAAACGTTACCAGAAAGCATATTTTTTTGTGATTTGATGTAAATCTGTTCAACTGTTTTTGAGAAATTTCCTTGTAAAGAGGTGCTTGCAGTGGGTTGGTGGGACAAGACATTACTTTGCCGAAGCTTTTTTCCTTTCCATTCTTTTTTCTTTTCAAGTTTTGCAGCCATCCTTGAATGTTTAAACTGTATTTCCAGCTTACAGTAATTTAACCCAATAGTAGTGTTTTTCATGTCAATCAGAATAATAATTTCCTGTGGTATATATATATATATATATATATTCACTGAAAAAACCATAGGTTTCAGACACGTTATAGTTAGAAATTAGCATTTAAAAAACCTTTGAAATTCACTGAAAAACCATGGGGCATATTAGCAAGACCCACGTTAAAATTATCGCCGTTTTAGCGGCAGGAAACTGCCGCTAAAGCGGCGATAATGAGCTTGCTAATATGCGTTATGGAATTCAATAGAAGCCCAGGTTAGATGTCCTGCACATCTAACCTGGGCTTCTATTGGAATTCTATAACGCATATTAGCAAGCCTATTATCGCCGCTTTAGCGGCAGTTTCCTGCCGCTAAAACGGCGATAATTTTAACGTGGGTCTTGCTAATATGCCCCATAGGTTTTAGGGACAGTTATAGTTAGTTGGACATTTCACTCGTACAAAACCAGTGAAATTCCCCGTTATAGTTAGTTCAGCTAACTATAACTCGCGCCCCGCAATGCACTGCTGATGACGTCACATATTACATCACTCATGACATGGTCAGTGACATCACTGATGACATCACTGATGACATCTCAAATGACATCACTGATGACATCACTGATGACATCATCCAGTGACTGTGTGTTTCTGTAAAGTTTAAATATGTTTAATATATATGCCAAGGTGTATTGAATAATGAGTGGGTGTATAAGTGTCTGGATGGATGATATAGTAGGTGCATGACTGACTATTAGTGAGTGATTAAACGTATCTTACTAAATGCATGGGTTAGTTACTAAACTGTGTGAATGTCTTTATCCGTCTGTCTGTTGGTGTGTAAGTGGCTGCATGGGTTTGTAAATAGCTACACGAGTGTCTATATGGGTTATTGATTGGTTGTCTGAGTATCTGTATGGGTGCCTGAGTGTTTGTGTGGATGGGGTGTGTGTGACTGCACATAGATGTATCAGTGGGTGATTCACTGGGTGCATGGTTTCAAGAGTGCATCTGTGATGGACTGTATGGGTGGGTGAGTGTGTGTATGGGTGTGTTAGTGAGTGAATGTATATCTCAGTGGTACATGTGTGAGTAACTACATATGTGAAAGGCAGTATATATGTGTGTTGTAGTATATAAATGGGTATAAGTGAGAGTGTGTGATTGTGAGAGTGGCTGTATGGATGAGTGTGTACTTGTATTAGTGATTGTATAAGAGCGTAAGAATGTGCTAGTATTTGTATGAGTAAGTGAGCTGGTGTGCGTATAACTGTATAGGTGAGTAAATGGCAGTGTGATTAATTATTTCCATGACTGACTAGGTGTGTGAGTACCTCTAACGGATGAGTGGCGGTGTGTGAGTGTCTATGTAGGTGTATTAGTGCATATGATAGTCCTGTACTGAGTGACCGTAAGTATGAGTGACTGTACAGGTGAGTGAGTGGATGTGTGTGTAGACCTAAGAATCAGTGAGTGGGTATGTAGTTATTGGTGTTGGAGTGTCTATGGTTTTGAGAATGGCAGTCTGTAATTTAGAGTGGGTGTATCAAAGGTTATATTAGGGTGTGAGGAGCTGCATCAGATTATCACGTGGATGATGTCATCAGTGATGTCATTTGAGATGTCATCAGTGATGTCATCAGTGATGTCACTGACCATGTCATGAGTGATGTAATATGTGACGTCATCAGCAGTGCATTGCGGGCGCGAGTTATAGTTAGCTGAACTAACTATAACGGGGAATTTCACGGGTTTTGTACGAGTGAAATGTCCAACTAACTATAACTGTCCCTAAAACCTATGGTTTTTCAGTGAATTTCAAAGGTTTTTAAATGCTAATTTCTAACTATAACGTGTCTGAAACCTATGGTTTTTCAGTGAATTTCAAAGGTTTTTAAATGCTAATTTCTAACTATAACGTACCTGAAACCTATGGTTTTTCAGTGAATTTCAAAGGTTTTTTAAATGCTAATTTCTAACTATAACGCCCCTAAAACCTATGGTTTTTTCAGTGAATTTCAAAGGTTTTGTAAATGTCAATTTTTAAATGTATTAATTGTTATATTTATTTTTTTGATACTGATTTACTACATTTTTTAAAACTATTTATTTTTAGATATTTTGGGGCATATTAGCAAGACCGGCGATAAAATTATCGCCGTTTTAGCGGCAGGAAACTGCCGCTAAAACGGCGATAATGGGCTTGCTAATATGCGTTATAGAATTCCAATAGAAGCCCAGGTTAGATGTCCTGCACATCTAACATGGGCTTCTATTGGAATTCTATAACGCATATTAGCAAGCCCATTATCGCAGTTTTAGCGGCAGTTTCCTGCCGCTAAAACGGCGATAATTTTATCGCCGGTCTTGCTAATATGCCCCTTTATTTATTAAATTACATTGTAATTACATTATACATTACATTACAAAATATACTTTCTCAGAATGAATTACTTTAGTTTAAATAGTTTGCAAATAGGCAATAGAGTTTTAAGTACAGTAGTTACAGTTGTTTCAATGGGCAACACAATTTCAAACACAATGCAACATTGAGCTCAATGTGATTTTCTAGTTAAATGCAATTAGTTATTTTATGGATTACTTTTCTAACCACAGGACTGGATCCTAGATTCAGTCCTGGGACATCTACTGTAAACAGTTGAGTAAAAGCGTTTTGGTTACAGTAGTGATTTTTAAGGAATATTATTGTATTTTAAAAGTTGACACTAAGAAACTTTTTCACATAGAATCACCAATGTTATCCTATGGGAGGAAATTCACTTAGCAGGTAAGTAGTGTTATCGTTACTTTTTCTTACTCAGTGTTGGATCCTGGATCCAGCACTGGTGCATCTCCTGTAAACAGTTGAAAGAATGCATTTAAGTCATACAGGCGATTTTTAAGGAATATTTGTAATTTGTGAAAATCGACACTGAAACTTTTCTGCTGAAAACCAGACAATGGATTCCTATGGAAGGAAATATAAGTTACTGGTAAGTACGGTTAAAATTACTTTTCAGGATCAGTACTGGGCTGAAAGATGCAGCACTGAGGTCTCTCCTGATAACAGGTGAGTAAATCGGAATTCGTAGTTCGGCTGATTTTAGAGGAATATTATAAAGTTCCAAAACTCCACACTTAGAAGAATTTCCAAGTGAAACCAGTCAATGATATCCTATGGAAGGAAATTCAAGTTACTGGTAAGTACGGTTAAAATTACTTTTCAGGATCAGTACTGGGATGAAAGATGCAGCACTGGGTTCTCTCCTGATAACAGGTGAGTAAATCGGAATTCGTAGTTCGGTTGATTTTAGAGGAATATTATAAAGTTCCAAAACTCCACACAGAAGAATTTCCAAGTGAAACCAGTCAATGTTAGCCTATGGAAGGAAATTCAAGTTACTGGTAAGTGCGGTTAAAATTACTTTTCAGGATCAGTACTGGGCTGAAAGATGCAGCACTGAGGTCTCTCCTGATAACAGGTGAGTAAATTGGAATTCGTATTTCGGCTGATTTTAGATGAATATTTGTATGTTTCAAAAATCGACACTTAGAAACTTTTTCAGCAAAAAGCAGGCAATGATATCCTATGGAAGGAAATTCAAGTTACTGGTAAGTACGGTTAAAATTACTTTTCAGGATCAGTACTGGGCTGAAAGATGCAGCACTGAGGTCTCTCCTGATAACAGGTGAGTAAATCGGAATTCGTATTTCGGCAGATTTTAGAGGAATATTTGCACAATGGTGAAGGGAGGGGCGGGGCCTGAGGTGACATCTGTGCAAACGCGCCCCGTGGCGCGTTTTAAGTTGGGGATTAAGTTCCCTTGAATCATGAGGGTCCCTGGGGCCAACTAGCCCACCAGGAACCTCCAGTATGCGCCAGGGGCTGCGTTGCAGAGACGTGTACAGAGGCCACGCCCCTTTTTACACCTCTCTGCAACACAGCTCTGTGGCGCTTTTTAGAAGTACATGGTGGGCTAGTTGGCCCCCAGGGACCCTCAGGATTGAAGGGGATTTAATTCCCCATCTTAAAACGCGCCACGGGGCCTGTTTGCACACATGTCACCTGAAGCCCCGCCCCCTCCTTTCACCACTGTGCAAACACGCCCCGTGGCGCGTTTTAAGTTGGGGGATTAAGTCCCCTTGAATCCTGAGGGTCCCTGGAGTCCAACTAGCCCACCATGTACTTCTAAAGCGCCACAGAGCTGCGTTGCAGAGAGGTGTAAAAGGGGCGTGGCCTCTGTACACCTCTCTGCAACGCAGCCCTGGCGCATACTGGAGGTTCCTGGTGGGCTAGTTGGCCCCCAGGGACCCCAGTATTCAAGGGGAATTACTTCCCTTCTTAAACGCGCCAGGGGGCGCGTTTGCAGAGTACTGCAGGGAGGGGCGGGGCCTCCGGCACGATTCCGGTCGTTTTTTTTTCTTTTGTTTTTAATGGGAGGGGGCTGCGTGGCCCCCTTCCCATGCTCCACTTTGGCCCCGGGGACCCCATCCCCCGGGGCCTGAGCATTTTATTTTATTTTTTAAATAAAAAAAAAACGGGAAGGGGGCCGCGTGGCCCCCCTTCCCTGGGCCTGTATTGGCCCCGGGGACCCCATCCCCCGGGGCATGGCCTCGATTTTTTGATTTTTTTTATTTGGAGGGGGGCTGCGTGGCCCCCCTCCTCAGGCCATTTAAGGCCCCGGGGACCCCATCCCCCGGGGTCGGCCTTGCACTTTTTTTAAAAAATGTTTTGTTTTTTTTAATTTGGGGAGGGGGCTGCGTGGCCCCCTCCCTGGCCACTTATGGCCCGGGGACCCCATCCCCGGGGCCTGGCCTCTCGTTGGGGACTGTGGGGGGTCCCCAAACCCCCACAGTCCCGCCGGCTCCCCGTGTCCTATGGGAGCCGGCATTGCTTTCCACATGGGGAGCAGCTAACATGCTGCTCCCCATGTGGAAAGCAATCAGCTTTGGATATTGAAGCGAGAGCAGGTTTCCTGCTCTCTCTTCCAATATCCAAGCAAGTTTGCAATGACAGGACGGGAGCCGCGAGGCTCCCGTCCTGTCATTGCAAGCAGCAGTGTCCCGGGGGTAGGCACCCGGGACACTGCAGGAGCCGGCCCTGGGGGTGGCGGTCCCCAGGGCCATCAAGGGCTCCAGGAGGGGGCCGCGCGGCCCCCCTCCCAACTATTTCACAGCCCCGTGGAGGTGGTGGTCCCGGGGCTTTGGGGGTCCGTAACGGACCCCCATATTCAAATGTTTAGTGCCCCGGGGAGGTGGCGGTCCCGGGCGTGTGGGGGCTGGAGCCCCCAACACAGGTTAAATTAACAAATAAAGAAGCCCCAGGGGGTGGCGGTCCCGGGGCTGTGGGAGAGCCAAGAGCCCTCCCGCATCCTTTTCTAAAGCCCGGGGGGTGGCGGTCCCGGGACTTGGGGAGCCTTAGAGGCCCCCTACATAAATTAAAACCCCCACCATGCCCCCGGGACTTGGGCCACCCAAGGGCAAATTACCATCGAAGCGCGGGAGACCGCGCTTCGATTTTTTTTTTTTTCGGCAGGATCCGCGCTCCCTGAGCGCATCCTGCTGATTTTTTAAAAAAATGCTTTTTCTACCCAGGGGGTCCTTGTGGGACCCCTGAGCAGACCTAGGGGTCAGGGTGTTTCTACCCTGCCCCCTTTGTGCGTTTTGCGCACTTTTTACTGCTTTCTTGTTCCTCGGTTCTACCGAGGAACAAGATGGCTGCCAACACTTCCTGGTTTGGAGTGTTGACAGCCAATTAGCAGACAGCTCGTGATCGGGAGGGTGCGCGAATCTGACGCGGCCATAGATATATATGTGATTTTCCTTTTGATTTTCTCAGGAACTACTGAGCAGATTTACACCATTTAACAAAAGGGTTCTTTCTGAACCAAGAACTACCTCTTTGCCAAATTTGGTGTAATTCCGTTCAGCAGTTCAGACTGTAGCTGTGTCTAAAGTTTCCTATGGGAAAATGAATGGGGAAAACACGTTTTGGGACCCCCTTTTTCTCGGCCCCGCTTGACGAATCACCCGAGACTTTCAAGGTAGGAGCGGAGCGGGCCATAAAGTTTGAAAATTTCGTGAAGATTCGTCAACCGGCCAGAGAGTTATTTCAAATAGAATGTCGCGGATTTCCTATGGAAAATAGGTCCTAACTATAACTATCTACTGGCGACCGCCAGTAGATAATATATATATATATATATATATATATAGATATATATCTATATATATATCTATATATCTATATATATATGGAAAAACAGTTATATATATATATAAGCCATCATGATTAATGTATTTATATATTTATTATGACAATTATCCAATATTGATTTGTGGTGTCCAGTTTACATCCAAAGATTTTTTTATATATTTATATAGAAAAATATGGTGACAGTGATGTAACATTTATGTGTATATTAGGTGGGACACTTCAATTGAAAATGAATATGTTTTCTATGTCCATTGTGATGTCACTTGCACTAGCACTTTAAATAGCGGGGTGAATGTCTAAGCTGTGTCATGTGATCAAGGGCGGGATCGCCTGAAACGCGTCATGGCAGACTGGCAATAAAATAAAACACAGCACGATACTTGGGTCTACGCTCGTTTTTTCCTGGAGGTTAAGTTGGAGCGTCTAACAAGTTGATGCATATTATGCCGGATTGACTTCCTCCGGCTCGTAGACCCCCTTCCAGAAAGCGGCTCCGTATCAGGCAAGTCTTGTTCCCGGCTACCCTGTCAGAAGCATCGCGGGCTCGTGGTGCGGCTTTGGCGGGAACCCCCGGGGCACTATACAAAGTTCCGAAAACGGAAAGGACGGAGCCCCCTGTGAATCAGCAAGAAACAACGTACTATCGGCGGCGGAGGTCAGCATAGCGGTTTCTCGCTTCTGGGTGAACTCGGAGGAGTTTACATCGGGAAGAGGAACTGCACAGTGCACGACCAGTCCTCCAAGGTACGCAACTAGTGATAATCAACAGGTTGGGAGGTGTGCTTACCGGAAGGTCCTCGAGGTATTAACCGAACGAGACAGACCGACTGGGAAAACAGTTTAAATATATAGCCAACATGTCTGCAGATACACTTAGAGACCGCAAACTGGCAGCAGAGGGGATGTTTTTAGATTCTCCCCCGGAATTGCAAGGCGCCAGCAAAGATACTAATGAGGAGCTAAGCAGCAGGGGCAAAGGGCTCAAGGATAATTTTCGAGTACTTGAAAAACTCAAACGTCAAGAGCAATCTAAATGATGGGAGGCAAGATTGCTCCAGAGATATTTAGATGTGGGGAGAATCCCTAGAGGTCTCCGGATAATGATCGCCCCCAGCTATGAAGCACCCAACCCACTCATGATGGCTGAGTGGGGTGAGTGCAATCTGGAATCATCTCGTAGATTGGTCCAAATTTTAGTAAAGTATGCGGACATTGACAGGAGTGAGTTACAAGTAAAAATTGAAGCTCTGGAAAAAGAAATGGAGCAACAAGGAGATCCCCAAATCAAGCATAAATTGAATGAGGAAATGATAAACCGATTACGTAAAGAGGAAGAAAAATCAAAGTGAGAAAAACTTACAAATTCAGGAGGGATCGTGATGACTACGCAAACGGTCACATTTTACGTTTGCGGGCGATATGATTCAATGAGAACAGCAACAGCTAATAAACGAGTACAAAGCATTAGCCAAACGGAAAGAGGGCAAAAACCGAGTGAGTCACCCTCGATATCAGATCTGAGCTCTGCAGTAGAAAGTGAGTCTGAAACTGAAAATGTGGGAACCAGATCAAAGTCCAGCAATATAAGATTGACCTTGGGGAAGAGTTGGACATTTTAAAGCGAAGCAGGAAGGAGTCATTGCGATCACGCAACAAAGTTCCCGCCAAAACAGGGATACCCGGAGGAGAAGGGAGCGAAGGCAGGCAACAAGAAGCCGCCAAGAAACGGGGGCGAGGGAGGGGAACACGCAAATAGTTGGTATCACCAGCAATACCCCACCTCGCAATGACAACATCCAAGGAACCAATACCATCGTTAATTTGGCAAATATTCACCTAACTGCGGCAGAACAACAGCTCTTATCCCTTGGCCTTTCGTACTGCCCTGAATCCAATTTTAATTATACTCAGACAAGGGCTGATATATATAAGTTTATTCGGAAACTTAAACTTTAAAAAAATTCCATTACCAACGTAACAAACAGAGTGACTCAGATAACATCGCTCAGCCAATATTGGAATCAGGAGCACCAATGTTAATGGTATCTGACCATGGGTTATTGCAGGACTTACAGGATCTGGAAAGAGGTGACATAGTAATACCTAGCACCAGCGGGACTCAAGGAGACTCAATAGAACTCATATCTCAGCAGAATCAAATATATATGACACATGCCAAGCCATCTACACCCTTTAGGATAAAATCAAAATTTGTTCCTATTATGGCCAGAGATTCCATAGACGTTTTTAGTGAGCAGATTGTGGTACAAATCAAAAAGTTAAACATCGCCATCAACAAATCACAAAGGAAATATACCAACCATGAGAGAAAATACTATCAACTTATCGACAAGCTCAAAAAGAATCACAAAGTGATCATTCGCAATTCCGACAAAGGCGGGAATATTGTTTTATGGCCTTTGAAAGAATATATGGATAAACCTACAGCCAATTAAACAATGTGGAATGCTACAGAAAAAGTTCTCCTATAAAATTCAAAGACACACAGGAACGTCTATTTGCACAACTGTTAGCTTGGAAAAGCATGGGCCTGTTAAGTTGGGATGAGTTCAAATATCTTAAGAAAGAATACCCCATTATCCCGGTGATTTATTTTATTCCGAAGATACATAAAAACATTGATAAACCACCGGGAAGGCCCATAATAGCAGCCTGTAATGGTCTTTTGGAGAACTTATCCAGATATATTGATTTTTTCCTACAAGACTATGTAAGGGGTTTGAAATCATATGTACAGGACACATGTGATTTCTTAGGGAAGATCAAAAATATATCATGGAAACCAACTTATTTACTTGCTGCATTGGATGTATCCTCCTTATATACATGCATTAGAAATAAGGATGGTATGAGGGCTGTAGAATACTTTCTGATGAGCAGGTCTATTATGTATGTCCAACACACTAATATGCTGCTTAAAATGATACTGTTTTGTTTGGAAAACAATTTATTTTTGTTTAATGGCAAAATGTACCAACAAATTCAGGGCGTTGCGATGGGGGCCAGCTTCTCTCCCAGCTATGCCTGTTTATTCATGGGCTGGTGGGAGGAGCTGGTCCTCATGCAACAATATGAGCAGACATACAAAACAAATGTGGTAACCTGGTTGCGTTATATTGATACTTTATTTATAGTTTGGGATGGTGATGTTCAAAATGCCACCGAATTTATTGCTCAATTGAACGATAATGCAATCAATCTACATTTTACATCTGCTATCAGCAGTGATACAGTTACATTCTTAGATGTACAGGTCCAAGTGTTGAATAACAATTTGTCCACTACACTATTTAGGAAACCAACTGCAGGCAATACTCTGTTACACGCATCTAGCGCACATCCACCCCATCTTATCAAAAGCATCCCTTATGGGGAAATGTTCCGCATTAGGCGTATATGTAGTAACGAGGAAGAGAGTAACAAAAAGCAAGCAGAAAGCCGGGCTCGGTTTCTAGCTTGATATAGATATAGAACAGAGATAGTGGATGCAGCTACAGCGAAATCTAAAGAACAGGCGCGAGATGATTTGTTGCGATATAAAAAACGAACTAGCGGTGAAACCTACAGTAAACAAGATGAGGCCCAACAATCCACCAGACTCATTCTGTCTTTTTCCCGACAAGAAAAACAAATCAGGGCGATTGTTAGACGCAATTGGCCCATTGTGAGGGATGACCCGGTGATTGGCAAATTTTTACCATCAAATCCAGCTGTTACATTCAGAAAAACAAACAGCATGGGCAGTATGCTGGTAAGAAGTAATATTGAAGAGCCGGGCAAAAATATGTGGCTCGCAGCTAGAAAATGATTCTTTAAATGTGCTACATGCAAGGCTTGCCAACATGGCATTAATACCAAGTCATATACAACTGCGTTTAATGTCAAAGTACAAGATATAGGGCAACACCTTACTTGCAAAACAGAATTTGCGGTATATGTTCTGTCTTGCAGCTGTAATCTTAAATATGTGGGCAGCACTAAATTAGCTGTACACAAAAGGATCCTGCAACATATCCCCGCCATCAATAATAATGATGCCAGCTATCCAGTGGCTAGACACTTTAAAATCTGCCACAATAGCAATCCAAAGTATCTCAAGTACTATGTGATAGAGGCCGCACCACCACAGAAAAGAGGTGGAGACAGGGAATCAAAACTTGGGGGCATATTACCAAGGATTTGCGATAATTATCGCAAAGCGCGCTTAGCGCTGTTTTTTTTATTGCCGGCTATCGCTGGATCTCATCGCGGAGATAACACGTTATTATCAACGCTTATCTCCAAGGCGATAAAAAATCCAGCGATAGCGGCGAAACCCAGCAATAGCGCGAGAAATCCAGCGATAAATTCACTGCGCTAATGGAAAGCTTGCTAATAGGCAGGTGAGGACTTTACCTTACAATCCACCTCCCATTGACAAGATGGTTAAGTCAAGTTTTTATCAGGTGTTAAATTCCAGCGATAATCGCGGTTAGCACGACTTTTTTTATCGCTTAGCGGGCATTGCTAATAGGGGGTAGTTGTTGACTTTTGGTTGGGAACGCCTACTTTGCATGTCATTAGCGATAAATATCGCTGACATGCAAAGCGGCAACAAGACGGCCGCTATCGCCATTAAGCTGTCGCTAACAGCTGTTAGCGACAGCTTGCTAATAGGGCGATAAAAATATCGCCGCTTTATCGGCAAAAAGTGCCGCTAAAGTGGCGATACTGCCCTTGGTAATATGCCCCGTGGACGTTTAGAAACCAGCTTTATCTTACAGTTTGATTCCAAACAACCTGGAGGCCTGAACGCTAGTGAAGACTTGTACACATTTTTATGAATTTTTATGAATTTTTATGAATATGTATGACCAAGGTTCTTGATTGCAATTAGATGGAAACAATTTGAAAGAGAAATGGTATTTAAGATGGAACTCTAGGCCGGTAACAAATGATTTGAAAAATCCTCTTAATGATCAGAATATACTAAATGAGAGATTTTTGTAGGACTTTTTATGGTTTTTGTACACGATTTTATATATTTATGTGTATATATATTTTTATAGTTGAATTTCAGATATCATATTTATATGGACAGTATATTTTATATTTGTTATTATGTATTTATGAGTCTATTGGGGATCAACTATAAATTAATAAGTATATATGAATTAGTGACGAAAATATGGAGTCCTAAGCACTGCTGCACTTTCAGTTTCACCTTTGCACTTTAGTACTTGCCTACAGATGGGACCATGAGTATTTTACAGGAACATCTCATCTTGGGCATAGAGATACAAGATAACATGATTACAGTAGTATTCACTACTAGTGGTTGATTTAGTATCTTAAGGCTGGAACCAGACATTTACATTGTTTAGTTTTCTACACATTGTATAGGTTTTGGGTTGACACTATATTAATTTAAGGTTCACAATTGGATTGGAATGTTTTCAGGATAATCTAAAGGCATTTAAGCCATCATGATTAATGTATTTATATATTTATTATGACAATTATCCAATATTGATTTGTGGTGTCCACTTTACATCCAAAGATTTTTTTATATATTTATATAGAAAAAATATGGTGACAGTGATGTAACATTTATGTGTATATTAGGTGGGACACTTCAATTGAAAATTAATATGTTTTCTATGTCCATTGTGATGTCACTTGCACTAGCACTTTAAATAGCGGGGTGAATGTCTAAGCTGTGTCATGTGATCAAGGGCGGGATCGCCTGAAACATGTCATGGCAGACTGGCAATAAAATAAAACACAGCACGATACTTGGGTCTACGCTCGTTTTTTCCTGGAGGTTAAGTTGGAGCGCCTAATGAGTTGATGCATATATATATATATATATATATATATAAAACTGTTTTCCATTTTTTCTCTTTTACTTTTTATGCCAGATGCCTGTAATAAAAAATAATAAAACATAAGAATGGCACCAGCTTGCAAAGGCCAAATCTCTTCGTTTTGACAAGACTTTTTTCAGTTGTGATTGAATTTCAATCGTAGACCCAAACCCTTTGTACAGCATCCATTTTATATTTTAATTTCTCATTCATGATCCATCTGTCCTCATCCATTATCCCTCATCTATCATTCCTCATCCTCATTCTCCATTATCCATCTCCACAGAGAGTGGCATTCTTACATTCCCCAGCATGCCCTTGTACAAGAAGTGACATTTCTGCATTTTCCAACCTCCACTTCTACAGAAAGTGACATTACTGGTTTCCTGATTAAACCATCTTTAAAAGAAATATCCAGACAAGCAAACTTCATTCACCATCATTCATTGCCACAGAAAGTGACATCATTATGATTCCCAGCATCCATGTATACAGGAAGAGACATCACTGCATTTTCCACACTTCGCTTCTTCTGGAAGTGATATCACTTCCTGCCTTTTCCCCACCGCAGTCATCTCGTCAAGGTATCCCACCACCTGGGTTCTTCAGCCAAGAGCAGACACAGAGGAGGGCATTGTCTGTTTGGGCCAGAAGGGCTTGGAGTCAGAACCACTGTTGCTCTGCAACCTACAAGGTCAGATAAAATCATGTGCCTCACCCAGCACCCCCACACTGCCAATTCTCACAATCACACTCAAACCTAGGCCACACACTCACATATCATCTTCATAACACACAGACCCAACCTCATATGCATCCCACTAACCACCACACACACTCAAACTACCATATACACATTCCAGCGCATGATCATTAACTCACACTCTGCAGTACTCCACGATCCAGATATAACCCAGACCTCAACACCTGTCACTTGACATGCTCTTCATCACAGAAACATGCGTCACCCCCACATCTTCATGTATCTTAGACATTTTTGTTCCCACAGGCTACAAAAGGCATTGTGAGGACTGTGTACATAGAAGGGGGAGATCTTGCTGCAATCCATAAGTCCTCCTGGTCCTGCACCCGACAAGAAAGTGGGACCCAACTCAATGGAGCTTCTCACATGCCACTTCTCACTCTCTGCAACTCATTCTGCTACCTTCCATATCATCAACAGGCTTTCCGGCAGAACAGTGATGAGTTCTCATATCTACGCACCACCTTATCCATCCAAACCTGCTCAGCGTCAAACCAAAAAACTGATGTCAATGCATTAAATAACACCAACCCCTCAGATCCTTCAAACATTTCTCCATTAACTACCTAAAGCTTGAACACATCTCTAAACCTGCATACTACATGTCTGATCTCAGTGACTTGAACAGTTTTCTGGATAAGATAACCATATGAACACCTATGCACAACTTAAAACATGGAGTTCCAAACCAAAACCTTCGGCAACCCTGGTACTCCAAATACCTCCAGAAATCTCGCAAACAGCAAACGCTCCATCCGTAGACAGGAAAGAAAATGGAAGAAGATCAGAACCCCTGATAACCTCACCCAAAACATGCAGACAACTAATTACATCAGCCAAAGCAAAATCATTTAACACCATCAATGAAGTTGCAACCGAAGCAGAACACTCCTCAAAACATTAAACACTACATCAAACCCCCTACCTGACCCTTCTAGCCTACATTCCACAGAAAAGTACAATGCGATCAACCTTTTATTCAGTGAAAAAAATACAGAAGATTCGACAGCACATCAACAACACCAAGCCTGCTTCTCCTATTACACACATCCCTTCTTGTAGCATCCCGCAATAGTCGTCCTTCAAAGCCTCAGCTCTTAAAGATCTCACCGACATACTCAACTCTTTCAAAGCCATCTTCTATAAAGATTTTGTCGTACCATCACCCTTCATCAATGCCCTCTCCGGAGAAGCTCTTTCACTTCTGCTCACCACTGTCAATGCCTACCTCACACAAGGCTTCTTTCCAGAAGCTCTCAAGAATGGGCAGATCTTTCTACTCCTAAAGAAACCTATATTAGCACTGATATCTTGCCAAATACTGGCCCATCACTCACCAATGCTTCTTTGTCAAGCTCATCAAAAAGCAGTCTGCGCTCAACTCCAAAATTACATCAATGCCAACTTCTCTTTCCAAAACTACCAGTTGGGCTTCGGGATCACGCTGGAGCATGGAGACACCTGCCTTACACATCATAGACGACTCCCTTCTGACCAAAGATGAAGATGGTCCCCTACCTGCTGATACTTCTGGATCTCTGAGCTGCCTTCAACACTTGACCATCTCACTCTCACTCTCACCTACACCCTCAAGTCTTGAATGAGATTGATTGGAAATGCCCTTCAATGGTTCGCCACTTACCATTCCAACCTTCACCACTTTGTTCACATGGGCACTTCTGGGTTTAAGAAGATGCCTATCACATCTAGGGTCTCCCAAGGTACCATTCTGTCCCCTGCCATCTTCAAACTCCAAAATAAGTCTTTTGGAGCTCTACTTGTCAATAACAGCCCATTGGAGCTCTAATTATCAATAACAGCCTCATAATTCACCAATATGCTGATAATACACAACTCTACTTGAAAGACTCCTCTGCTACAGACTTCCATTGTCTTAAATACAGCCTGCACCACATCCAGACCGGATTTCCAACACCTACCTGAAGTTTGACCCCCACCAAGACAGAATACGTTATTTGCCAAAAACAGCATGCAAGAAATAGTGCAAACCTGGCTCAATGAGATGACCCTTGATGGCTTCGAAATCTAAATTTCACTCAATGCGAAAGCACTTGGATTCATCTTGGAAACTAACCTCACACTCAAGGAACCCATTGCCAAGAAATCAAAGATGGCCTAGAACCAGGTTTATCTACAGACAAAAGTGAAAAGTTCCTAGCAGAAAATTATTTCAGAACTGCTGTTCAGGACTCTGTACTCTTTCATCATAGTGGTGGACAATCCCTGCTCCATGGCATCCCATACTTAACTCCTTTCCACTCCTCCTTAAGGATATCATACAAACTGCAGCACATATCATCTAGGACCTGAAGGAGGACCACTTCACCATCATCTTTATGAAAGTCCACTGGCTCTCCCTGTTGGCCAGTAACATCTTCAAAACTAGCTGCTTCAATTACAAAAACCATCACAACTCGGCACCCTTGCCAATCAGGCTAACACGCTCACCATCTTGGGTGGCTCTCGACACACCCACAGCCAGGACACCATCACACTGAAGACAAAAAGTGTAAAAATAAAACAAGGCAAGGAGGCCTTTTCATTTATTTATCTAGGGTCTGCAACAACATCCCCATATCCATCAGAAACCTTGTTTCAATTCAGGAAAGAGTTGAAGATGCAGTAAGAGTCCTCGAACCAGCTACCTCTCAAATCACTTGCTGACTGTATCCTTGCTACTGACCCAGTAGAACGTTCTGCTGCCTGTGACTAGTTTTACGCTACATATATGCAACATCCATCCATCATTCTTTATCTCTTTTCCATTATTCCTCATCCATCATTCATCTTTTATCATTCATCATCCCTCATCATAATTTTACTTCTATCATGCATCATTCCTCATGCATCATTGCTCGGCCATGATTCCTCATCCATTATTTAACTCTCTCATTCATCATTCCAATCATCTACACCCCTGATCCAGCATCCCTCACGCAACGTTCCTCTTCATCATTCGTCATCCATCATTCCCCATCCCTTATTCCTCAACCATCACTCCTCATCTATAAGTCTTCATACTCCAATCTTCACTCCTCATGCCTTATGCCTCGGCCGCCAGTCCTCACTCCTCTCTCCTGCAGTGATAAGTGAAATTCCTGATGTTAGTAATTGTACTCCTAATAAACAAGCATTGAAAGCTGGATATGATTTGCATACACATTATAGTGAATAGCCTAACTTTTGTTTATTTTTTTGGGTCAAATGTTTTCATTACAGGCTTTTAGAAAGTAAATTTAAATTTAAATTAGGTTTAAAATAATGAATGATGAAATGGGCATCAATTAATATTCTGACAAAAACATATTCACTTGAAAATAAATCTGTTTGATGCACAGATTTATACTGTCTACTTTCTTTACTTTGCTTTACTTTACTTTGTTAGAAAAGTAGTTAATGTTTCCCTTCTTGAGATTAACGAATAAATCAGTAAAACACTCCGGGATTGTTATAACTCAAAATGATTAACATATGTGTTTTCTGAACAATATTAGGTAACAATATTGCTTTATATGTATGATGTACCACAACTAAGTTTATCCACTATAAAATAAGAACCAATGTATCATTTGGCACAAGGCACTCTGGCTATGCAAATATGTCATGCTCAGGTCAGCTTGTGTCACATGTCTTTCAGATGTATGGCTCTCACATCTGTTGCCTGTACAGTATTTGTAAAATACGTTTTTTCTGCTTTCTGGATGCATGTGCTGAAATAATTGAAACCAAATAAATAAGGTAAAGCTGGATTTTCACTTCCATGTTAATATAAGTCATTTCCAGCATGGTATGCTTCTCTGGTTTGGGGACAACAAATATCATCCACTTTCACTCATCACTAGTGAACGGAGGAATAAGGTGGAGATGTGAGGCATGTGGGATGAGGGATGTGGAGTAAGAGATGATGAATGGAGATGTCATAAAAAGGACAGCTATGCTCTGGTGTGCATCCTAAACTACTTGCATTAGTTTTGATTCAATCTTGAGAAAGATGAAGGTTGTCCTAGTTTGGAGTAGCAACTTTAGGCAAACTATTTCACCAGACGCCAGGTAGGCTTTGACACCTGTCCCAGTGACTCTGCCTTGTGGGGTAGTACATCTGACTTTGTATGCGCTGGGCAGACACTCACTGTGGTTATTTCACACTGTCTCAGAAACTCTCACTTGGGAAGTTATTATCCGTGTTCCATCCCAGGTTCAGCTGGCTGAAACTATTCACCTCCAACAGAGATTCTCTACCAGCACATTACATGGTCACGGTCCCTCAAGGCAATGGACTGCTTTCTATTTGAGGGACAGAAAGATTTATTCTAATCCAACAACCACTCTCATTGTTCAAGTAATTTTACAAGGTTGGGAAAGAGAGGTCATGATGGATAATTTGCCCACATTGGAGCAGAATGTTTTTATGTACCTTATTTGTCAATGTTGTAATCCTGGCATGGATTCCCTCCAGTCAAGTGTCCACTGAGATAGCAACAGCTTACCTCTCTCAACCTGTTCCAGCTTCAACTTTCAGCTTGAAATCGATTGCGAGGCAAGGACTATCCAGGTGGGCCATTGGTTTAAGTAGCATGTCCAAGTCAACAATGGATGCACTAGGGTCTAGAATTCATTGTGTGGCTTAAGTGATTAATTTTTAGCCATTTTACTTGAATCTGCCATCCTGGATTTTCCTCAAGGAAGTTTGATTAGGCTTAGAGAGTCCTCAAAACCGATGGCCAAGTTTGCATGGATGTGATGTATATCATTTGCTACCTGTCCCCTTATAAGTTCTTTATCATTTCATCTGGATCTGCTTCTATGCCTGACTCTGGTTCCTAAGGCAATATTTTGGCACCCGGTGAGGCTTTGCCAGAAGTCCTTAGGTAAAATGGCAGCTACTTAGTTAGCCTTAATGGAAAGCTTGGTCTTCTGTGCATTCAGAGGCATTCTTCACCTCTTTACAGATACCTTAGCATTCCACCATAAACAGGTTTGCTCCCAAGCATTGTCAAATTTCCTTCACCAAAGCCCAGTAAGATAATCCCTTTGCTGGCACTTCAGCCGCCTCTAGGGATGAGAATCTGCTACATCATCTGGGCATCAGAACAGTGGAGTAGAACATAGTACGGGCACTTACAGACAGGGTTGAAGTGTTTGTAGCAGGATGTTACAAAGATGTTATAACCTGCAACCTTTGGCAGGTAGGTATGTCAAACAATTCTGTTGACCCACCATGGCAGCTTTACAGGAGGAGCATGGATAGATCCCCACGTCCTACATTGTGAAGAAGTCATATGGGCTAACCCAAACATTTTCTTGTCAATAAGGTAGTGATTTCAGTTTCACTTATTGTTGTATTACAATAAGTGGTCCAGTATTAGGAAAAGTCTGTTGTTACTGCTTGTTACCCCTCAATAGTAAAGGAGTGTGATCAGGAAGAGGAGGTATGTGTTAATGCTCACTTTTGTAGGTAGTTTCCTAACCTGCATATCGTAGTATATTTACTCATGTCTAGGCCATGCATCTGAGTACACTTGGAGATCTGCATTAGTTGCAGCTTCCCAGGACCACTGCTATGAATTATTTGAGAATTTCTGAAAAGTCAGACTTAAGCCAGTTGGAATACATTTCCAATTTTTCAACGGGCAGTTTAATGGCTCAGGCCCTAAGTGAGGAGATTCAAGTGGTAGAGGTGCTAGTCAAAATTGGCTACGCTTGAAAATTTATTAGATGGGACGTGCTGGCGCAACGTAATGAAAGAGTTCCTCTTTGACACCGATGTGATGCATGGCTCCTGTGGTATGTTTGCTCAAGGCACAATGAGTCGAAGGTATGTTTTCTATGTGTCTTCCTTGAATGAATAAATGCAACCTGAGTCAGCCACATTTTTGTTCAATGGTTACAGTATACAAAAGAATAACAAATTTCCAAACAACATTCAATGTGTGACTAGTTATAAGTTTTGTGGTATGGAAAGAGCTCAGGAACGCCACTGTCACAGACAGAAGTACAAGCATAAATTTCATTTCCATTGGTGCACATTCAAAATGCATCCATGTGTGAATTGCATGGTGCATAGCAAGCGGGTCGAGAGCACTGTGTTAGTTGCATCATTTGTTCCATGGGCCATTGCCGACCACAGTGCAGAGCCATTCACTGCCGCGCCACATCGTCATCCTATGAGCATGTGTCTTTTGCTAATCGCGGGTAGGCATAGGTTTGATACACATTCAGGCACAATAAAATAAGGATCCTATCACACGCATATGTGAAGGCTTTACTCGACAGCTGTACCCATGCCGGTCAAGCAGAGGTCCAAAACTTATCTTGTGCGGGGCTGCTTGTGAGAGGGAGCAACGTGCACAGCACACATTGCCTGCTGTGGGGTCCCAAACATGCACTGGCAAAGTCAACAGAACTGGGTTCAATGTACTACCATTCAACGTAGGCACATTAGAGCGAGGCACCTAGGGGGGAGCTAGCAGGAGGAGACAGAGGGTTATAGATGTGAAGTAGTCTGTCATGCAGTCCATTGTACGCATTTAATTTGAGGCAGAAGGATACAACCAAACAACCAACAGCATAAGTTGAGAGATGGACACTTCACTGGGCTGAGGCAAAACGTGATTAACTAAGCCTCAAGCCTGTTGTTGTAAGAGGTTGACCGAAGAAAGCTTATGGTTGAAAGGAGTGGACCCAAGGCACAGTCTATATATTTTGTTTTTAACAATAGGTCTGTTCGACAGCTGACTTTTCAAAATGAAGAATGAACAAGCATTGGCATAGCCAATAGGTCTCGTCTTTTGGATCTTATGAGTGTTTAGTCAGAGCTATTGGCTTTGCCAGTGTATTTAAGCTATGTTGTAGAGTAGTGTGGCTGTTGTGCAGCATGTTGCAAAGTTATAATAAAAAGCGTTATAAGCATTTTTGTTACCTTATATATAATTAAAAAGCTATTATGAATAACTCAATGACAGTTATCACGGAGAGAGAGAGTGGAAGTGAGATAGTGAGTGAGTGGAAAAGAGAGTGTGTGTGTGAGAGAGATTGAGAGAGAGGGTAAGTGGGAGAGAGAGAGAGAGAAAGAGTGAGTGAGAGAGTGTGAGAGAGAGAGTGAGTGGGAGAGAGAGTGTGTGTGTGAGGGAGAGGGAGTGAGAGAGAGTGAGAGAGAGGGTAAGTGGGAGAGAGAGTGAGAGAGAGAGTGAGTGGGAGAGTGTGTGTGAGAGAGGGAGTGAGCGAGAGTGTGAGAGAGAGGGTAAGTGTGAGAGAGAGTGTGCATGGGAGAGTGTGTGTGTGTGTGTATGTGTGTGTGTGTGAGAGAGAGAGAGAGAGAGACAGAGAGAGAGAGAGAGTGACTTAGACAATATAAACATCTCTACTATAGAGTACTGGATGTGATGTGATAGTTTACTGTAGGAAATAACCCGATACCTCTCACCCACACAAAGGTCTGCTACAATTCCCACAATTGGCAACACTGTTACATCAAACCGGAAACAGGTGGTCTGGAACTCTTCCTCCCCTAAAAGACACCCAGAGCAACAAAAAAAAAAACACAAAGGAACTCCCTGCCACCCCTCTCCGATACCCACATACCAGAAACCCTTCTATTGGAAATCCCCCTGAAACTGAATGCAACAATCTGCCCCGCTAGCGCCAAGAGGCCAATGAATTAGTGAACGCAGCGCTACCGAAACGCTTAGCAGATGTGTGCTTCCTAACCCCTCCAAAGCCCTTTTGCAGAAGCCCGTGGCCCTTTGGCTGCTCCCGGGCTCGGGGGCCTGTGCGCGATGATCCGGGTGAAACGATGCCAGTTGTTCCCGGAGCTGCAGAAGGCCTCGCTCGTCCATGGAAAGAGACGTCTCCCCGAGCACTTATTAACTGGCCAGCACAGCCCCCGCCAGGCCATCCCCGTTAAAGCCGAGATTGCCTTGCTGCGCGCGCAGCCCTGCTGTTTCAGCAGCGCACTTGCTTGTTGTGTGATAAACCCCGGGATCTGCCGTGGCGCTGGAAGGTGTGCTCACATTATCTGTAAAATATATATGAAAAAGTATATATCTTTTCAGCACCAATGATACACCACTACCTGAATCAAAGTTTTGGGCCCAAGCTGCAGGTGAATTCCTATAACAGGGGGACGACAGCTAACCCAACATTCCATTATTTCAATTTAATACATGCCCTCCATTCTCCTTCATCACAGAAACACAACAGGGAAAAAATATACCAGCTTTCTCTACACTAGAAAAGAGCATGCAACTAATGAGTAAACCGACTCTAATAGTGGTAGATAATATATGGCTAACTGTAACATGGTTCTACTTTTCTGACAATGAAGCAGTGTTTGGAAGAGGGAATTCCTATGAAGTGCTGCAGGGTGGGTGATGCGCTTCTGTACTCAATCAATCAATCATGTCACTTATAGAGCGCACTACATACCCGCGAGGGTCTCAAGGCGCTGGGGGAAGAGGGGGGTGGTGCTGCTACTGATCGAAGAGCCAGGTCTTGAGGAGTCTTCTGAAGGCCAGTAGGTCTTGGGTCTGTCGGAGGTTGGTGGGGAGGGTGTTCCAGGTCTTGGCGGCGAGGTGGGAGAAGGATCTGCCGCCGCCGGTCATTTTCCGGATGCGGGGGACTGTGGCGAGGGCGAGGCTGGTCGAGCGGAGCTGGCGGGTGGGGGTGTAGAAGATGAGTCGTCTGTTGAGGTAGGCTGGTCCGGAGTTGTGGAGTGCTTTGTGTGCGTGGGTGAGGAGCTTGAAGGTTATCCTCTTGTTGACAGGGAGCCAGTGCAGGTCTCTCAGGTGGGGTGTGATGTGGCTGCGTCGGGGGATGTCGAGGATAAGACGTGCAGAGGCGTTCTGGATGCGTTGCAGCCGTCTCCAGGAGCTTAGCCGTCGTTCCTGCGTAGAGGGCGTTTCCGTAGTCCAGCCTGCTGGTGACGAAGGCCTGGGTGACTGTTTTTCTTGTTTCGGTGGGGATCCACTTGAAGATCCTGCGGAGCATTCGGAGGATGTTGAAGCAGGATGAGGAAACGGCGTTGACCTGCTTAGTCAAGGAGAGGGTGGGGTCGAGGATGACCCCTAGGTTGCGTACGTGGTCGGTGGGTGGCGGGGCTGTTCCCAGTGATGTTGGCCACCAGGAGTCGTCCCAGGCTGAAGGGTTGGAACCAAGGATGAGGACCTCCGTCTTGTCCGAGTTCAGCTTCAGGCGGCTGGTCCTCATCCATTCGGCGACGGCCTTCATTCCTTCGTGGAGGTGGGCTTTGGCGGTGTGAGGGTCTTTGGTGAGGGAGAGGATCAGCTGGGTGTCGTCGGCGTAGGAGATGATGTTGAGGTTGTGCTGTCGGGCGACGTGGGCGAGGGGTGCCATGTAGATGTTGAACAGCGTTGGGCTGAGGGAGGAGCCTTGGGGTACGCCGCAGATGATCTTGGTGGCCTTGGATCGGAAGGGGGCGAGGCGGACGCTTTGTGCTTCCAGCTTTCCGGGAAGGTTGCTGTCTCGAAGGAGATGTTGATTATTTTCCGGAGATGGGGCGCGATGGCTGTACTGGCTTTGTTTGTACTCTCCCGTGAACGGTGAAAGAGGGCGTAACTGAATTTGTGCCTTGACACATTGTACAGTAAGTGCCGACTCTAAAGAGGCTGCTACCTGCAGTAGCCGAAGGGATTAGAGGAGTAAATAACTGCTCCCCATAACCGCGGAGTTTAGTTGAAGTCTCAAAGGAGACGTTACCAGACTTTATTTAATTTAACATTGTTTCTGCCTCAAAGCAGAGACCACGCATGCTACCGAGCTTCCCTTGTTTTCGGGCTCGGATGTTCTCAGCCAGACGTCTGAGTCGCTCCGAGTCGTGGGTGTTGAGATGGAGTGGAGGAGGGCGGTTCTGTTTATGGAAACCTGACCCGAAGTGAAATATAGAGCCGTCAGGTTCAACTGCAGTTAGTGCCTTAGAAGATGATCCAGCGGTTATTCATCCGCAGTTTTTTATGCACGCGCCGCCGAGCAGTCTTGGGCCTGCTGAAACCTGCTCGTGCCAGCTGATTTCACAGCACGTTCTCTTCTCGTGGCCAGATGACGCCTCAACTGATCTGCTGCCCAGTGCGCCGATGACGAAACAGAGGCGACCCCGAGAGGGGGGGGTTAAGCCAGTCTTCAAAGGTGCACAGCAGTGGCTGAAAGAAGCCTTGTCTTACCTGCTTCTCGAAGTGGAATACAATATAAAGATCTGAGACAAAATACACCAGACTCGTTTTGCCTCCAGGCTCAGACTTCAGACACTGTCTGCTCTGTGGCAGGGCCGGACTGGCTACCGGGCGTTTTTTGCTGGGGTGGCAGGGTGGGGCCCAGGTTCACTGCAGAGGGGCCGATTTTGTTGCTGGGGAGCTGCAGGCGCTTCCAAATGAACAATGCAAAACAAATAGCTTTAAAGCCTACGTTTTAAAACATTTGTTTTGCATTGTTTATTAAGGAAAGCCCGGTAGCCAGTCCGGCCCTGCTCTGTGGTGTTTTCAGACATTTACCACTTTTCCCACAGTGACAGCAAACAGCTGTGATAGTGAGGCGCCTAAGAAAAGAAAGGTAACCCTAAATACCTGAAGAGGTGAGACAGAAAATGAGAAAAAAATAACGTGTCCGAAACAGCAAGGTCCAGCTTGGTGTCGTAAACCGCCCAGACCTGGGTTTAAACGAGGTTCTTCGTTCTATGCGCGTGACGGTGTGTCGAAGCACGAGCTGACACGATGACAGCCTGTTGCATCAGCAGAGCACACCCTGTCGTTGAAAGCCCCGTGGACCTCTACAATGCAACACAAGTTTGACGAGGAGAGGAGGAGGCAGCAGGGGGAGGGGAGAGAGAAGGGGGCCTGCGCCTGTTTCCCGTGCGGGAGCGAGCTTTGGCACCATCTGTTTGCAAGTTAATTACAAACAGATGGTTTCAAAGTTCGCTCCCGCAAGGGAATCGCCAAACGTGCATGCGTTGCCATTGAAAGCAATGCAATGCGTGCACGTTTTTGGGCGAAAAACCAAATCGATTTCAAGAGGTCTCCTCCTATGCAGCGCATGCGCGCTGCGTAGGCGAGACCTAAAAATGGGCATATTCTACTTGCGTCAGCAGAACCAATTAATCTTGAACCACTCTGCACCAATGAAAGACTTTTGTGGTGGAATTTTGAAAGCTGGTTAAAGCATGAGGCTCAGTTGTTTACAGATGGATACCGAACTAAAAGTTATGATCATTTGTGCATCGGGTACTTTTTTTAGTTTATCTGATGAAACGTGAATAGTGCTCATATAGAGTCAAAACATGCATGAAATCAGTGTGCAAAACCTGAGTTACGGACTCTATGCCTCATTTCGACCTCGAAAAATCCTAAACGGTATACGTAACACTGGATGCAGTGTTACTGCATCATTTTCCAGTGGCACTCGTAATGATGCTGCCAATTTCTGAGTTTTAGATACTTTCAGAACTTTCGCATTAATAAGTAAGATTTCTTCCACTGTTGACCAGGAGTGGATCCTGCATGTAAAGTTTTCCTTTTTTTTGCCATGTTTAAGTCTGATTACAAACGGGAAACTATATATTCAACATCCAGGAGCAATGATAAGGTTTACAGTTCATGGTCCATTTGCACCTGTAATAGTTGAACAGCCAGGGCCTGACCTAATGCATGGAGGGTGGGCCACCCTCCATCAGGGAGGCGAGGATCACTACCTTCGTCACGTTAGCTGAACTCTCACCTGCCATAGCTAGAGATCACCTCTGGCTACTATGCCACAGTAGCCCCTGTGAAGGCACAAAATGTTTGATGTGCATACACCATGTTTATGACGACCGCACACCAAACATTTTTGTTTTTCAGAAACAAATTCCCCCAAGCTAGAGTTTGTTTCTCAAAAACAAAACGCTAATGTCCTCCACAGCCGGGGAGTTTTCACCCAGTGTGTGGGGTTCATTATTTTTTTTCTGATGCAGCGCTCTGGGCCAACCTGTCCTCCAATTAACCTTTCTCCTCGACTGAGAGGTGATGAGAGTTAACATTAGATTAATCAAATTTCAATTAACAGTGTAACCCATTTGGCTACACAATAAGAACCAGGAATCAGTAACTATAGTTAAGAAGATTTATTACAAGTTAGCAGTCAAGTTAGGATACACAAATCTCAGCACCATGCTGTAAAGGTACAGAATTACAACCGGGAAAACCCAACCTCCTAAAGAAGTTTAGGCGTGCCAGTATTAAGCAAACAAGAAGTTCGTCACTGCAATACAAAAGATCTATAACAAGATTTGGTGTTCAGAGTTTTCGGCTCTCTTGTCTATATAAGAGTGCATCTAAAATGTTCTAAGTTAAAGTCCAACTAAAGAGGATGGTTGTAGCAAAAAAGAAATCTCAAAGCTAGGGAAATTTAATAAAAGGGAAAAACAAGGCAGTGCAGGAAAAATAGGAAGAATGGGAAGGTGTCAGCATTTCAGAAGCTTGGTCAAGAGTCTTCTTGGGTCAGGGGAATAAGCGTAGCCTAAGCAACACTTAGCAAAAAATCAAGGGAAAACATTGATGTCTAAACCTCTCAAATCCCAAAGGAAAGAATGCCTAAACTCAGAGGGTGTGAACACTTGATATTACACACGAGTCTCTCGAGCAACAGCCCTCTGTCTGCATAATCAGGGGTTCCCATGCCCTTTTCCATTCTCACGTTGCAAGCTGCAACATTTATGAAATGTCCCACACTGAACATGGGGATGACATCGTCCTTCTTCACTCAGGCCATGTTTCAATAATGCTGAATAGAACTCTTCAGTTAACGCTCTGGCTCTCCATGTTCTTTGTCAAGGTCTTCCTCTAAGCTTCTCTCTCTATCACGATTACAGTATTCTCAAATCATGTGAATTGCACCTGCAAAGGAAAAATCATGAAAGGAGAAAATGGAAAACAGTATTTTATGCAGAAGGGAAAACAGGCCTAGTCAAGTCAACTCTAAAGTATTAAATCAATTGTGCACTTTTAATATGCGGGTGCACTTTCAAACACAAATGAATGTAAATTGTTAGTACATTAGATTCATATTACCTGCGGCAACCAAGAAATCTTGAATATGTAGGTGTAAATATGGCTAAGAACTTAATTTTAATGAAATATATGAAACATTAGAGCACAAATTATCTAAATCATTTTCGTTTCTATAGTTAGTATACGTTTAATAAGTAAGGATGGTCTATTCATCAAGTCTTCAAAGAATATATCATTTAATATGGTTAAGGCACACAGTATGAATAAATTCTCTAATCCTCCAGTGAATGTACTTTAATTAATTTCAGGCGAATATTATTGAGCAAATTTTTCATAAACAAATGAACAGAGAAAAGAGGACAATCAGAGGATACAAGGGTCCAATTTAAGGTACAGAACTGTGAATGTACTTTAAGAATGATGTAAAGTGCAACACTTTACATCAGTTGTTAGATCACACAAGAAACATGTGCTAAGTGCCAGATTATATCATGTATTTATGTCCACCTCTCAAATTTCATATTTCACTATACTAATTCACCACTAATCCTCTAAGGGTTCCGGAGTAGCATGCTACTCGCCAGAAAAGCGCTTCAACACCCCATCAGGGGCAACAAGTGCTATATAAATGCAAACCTTTTTTCTCTCTTTTATCCGTCCGCTATCCTTCTCAATCCAAATAACTGACTAATATCCACCACTCAAATTACTTTCATATTTCACTATACTAATTCACCATTAATGCTTTGTGGGTTCCGGAGTAGCGTGCTACTCGCCAAAAAAGCGCCTCAACACCCCTTCACGGGTAACTAGCACTATATAAATGCAAACCTTTTTCACTCTTCTACCCCTCCGCTATCCTCTGAATCCAAATAACTAATCTAGACACCACTTAAATTACTCAAATTACCATCAGGGGTAACAAGCGCTATATAAATGCAAACCTTTTTCCCTCTTCTACCTCTTCGCTATCCTTCTGAATCCAAATAACTGACTAACCTATCCACCACTCAAATTACTTGCATATTTCACTATACTAATTCAACACTAATCCTTTGTGGGTTCCGGAGCAGCGTGCTACTTGCCAAAAAAGCACTTCAACACCCCATCAGGGGAAACAAGCGCTATATAAATGCAAACCTTTTTCCCTCTTCTATCCCTCCGCTATCCTTCTCAATCCAAATAACTGACTAACCTATCCACCACTCAAATTGCTTTCATTTTTCACTATACTAATTCAACACTAATCCTTTATGGGTTCCGGGGTAGCGTGCTACTCGCCGAAAAAGCGCTTCTACGCCTCGTCAGGGGTAGTAAGCGTAATATAAATGAAAAGACAATACAATACAATGTGTAAGGGTGTAGCCAAAATTGCGCTGCACCATTTCTGTTCATGACGGACAAAAGAAATGTACATCAGATCATCTGCTTTAAATAAGGCGGGTGGTCTGATGCCCTTGCTCGAACAGCGACTACTGTATTGAGCCACTTGCATGAGTTTTCCGTTGACAGAGTTAGCAGAGGCATCACTGTCGGAAAACTGACAGTTCGCCTGACTCATAATTGAGTAGACAGAGTGAGGGTTTCATGAACATGGTACTCAGTCACGTTTGCTGAGGCGTATCCTATGCTCCAAACTCTAAATCAGGCCCTATGTTCTTTATGTCAGTGTTATCAAGCAATCAATTACGGCAGGGTTAATCACGTACACTCTGTCTAATGATCAGGTAGTAGAATCGGTTAGGTCCAGACCAGTGAACACCTATTTCATTGAAAGTCACGATCTTCAATTTCTGAGGGAAAGTTGTACATACCTCATCTGATGAGATCAGTGAAAGGAGAGTATAAGGGCAGGACCTGCCAGTGCTTTTTAGATGACCATATTGTCATTAATGTTAGTCACTAGGCTGATTCGTAAAGCGATTGTAAAGACACTTGTACTCCATTAAATACTAACTCAATTCAGTGCTGATATATTGCACCACTGATATGACTCACAGATCTACTAATACAGCCAAATCTGTATAGATTTAGAAATAATGCCATGCTTTGTCGACATCGGTCTTTGAATCCTTGCATGCGGACAGATAGTCTACTGATTTATCTGACAACTGTTGTCTGCATCAAGCCGAATATGAATCCTTTGTTCAACATCCATCTCTGTGAATTCAATGATCCTCCTGTGATATTTCCCATGGTAGCACTTTTATTGTTTCTCATGTCTGGGGCACTTTGTGAGAACGAGAATCTACTTTTCAACAAGGCACTGGTCACATTTTAAACAAATCTCAGGCTTCATCTACTTTACAGGTATGCCTGTACGAGAGTCTTTCAGTCTCTTTCTTCTGGTCAGTGACATTTGTATATGTTACAATATGTCATTTGTAATGTCATCATGCACAAGGTTGGGAACCATGCATTAGGGTGCCAAATGATTGAATAGCTAAGACTGGAAAATGTTAGGTTTTTTTTTAGATTTTGAATCATAATCCTAACACTCCTTCATCTGAAGTTTATTCAAGGACGTTTTAAGGGTTTAGTTATCACACCGATTAGTAACCGATCTTAGTAAACAGTCACAAGATCGAAAGATTTTCAAATACATTTTTTATTAATATGCTTTAAAAGTTTTAACAACTGCCCAGAAGTTGCCTTTGCACTATCTCCAGTACTTGAATGGCACAGCATGTGGCACTTGTGCCTGCTAGGCACAGGCAACAGCTTCCTACTTTGGCCACACCCTATACCCAGTACACCTATCCCTGACCCCTCTGGAGAAGTGTGGCTCAATGGTTAGAGCGGCAGACCCTGATGCAGAGATCTGGCCCGGGACCAGGGTTCAATTCCCGCCTTGGCGGTTCTTGGACTCAATTTCCTCGGACCTGATAATTCTCGCCTCGGTGCCTATTCTAATCATGGGTCCCACTCTGCAACTCTGGGCAATAGCTTGCTTAATCTCCACAACGGCCCCACCAGCGCTGGGATGCCTGGCTTCACCTTGGGGGTGCCCAGGAGTGGACATTTCACAGGGAATAGCCAGGAAGGGTTCCACAGCGGTATGCGTATAGCGCCAGGATGCCCCAGTTGGGGTGGCAGTGCGCTTTACAAGTACGAATTTACCTTTACCTTTACTTACAGCCTGTGGCCTTTGACCAACTGTTGTTATCAGTAATTCAGTCCTTTTCACTACTAGGAACTGGGAACAAGACTTTGTCTCTTACCATGCCATATCATCAGTACCACAAACTCCAATCTTCACTGGCCATGGTCTTGGGATGGCTATTGGGGCCATGAAGAGTCCCTGGGCAATAGCTAATGTTTTCTTTCAAAGTAAATACAGAGTGAGGTGAAATTATTGAAGTTTTACTCCATTGTCCATCTTGCTTTTTTTTTAAAGTTTCCTGGGAGCTGGCAGTAGATTAGTTGTTAAAACAGTTCCTGCCAAGTGTCGCACATCAACGGTTAAACTAACACTTTTTATATGCATCCCAGCATTCCTGCATGCTAATTTATTTATCATGCATTTCAGTTGAGTTGCGGACCCCCAGGGGTCCTCGGACCACAGGTTAAAAACCATTGGTCTAGGTAACCCAAAGGAAAGCTAGAGTGTCATAGACTAACACCAAATGTGGAACTTAAGGGATGATTAGAGGTGTATGAGACCTAGTGCTGTAGGTTTTGTGTGACTTGAGCAGAGCCCTATCTGTGTTATGCCTGATCTTCTGTCCTATGTAATTTGATGGATAGCCAGTGGGTCTGTCTCGCCTGTGGAATAGCGTTCCTGTGGGATGCCAGACACTTTAAGTTCAGTGTCACCACACTGTATCAACTGTGTGATTTTTGTTCTGGGTGTTAGAGGACATAAACCTTGTTAAAGATTAATATCTTAATAATCCCTTTAATATTACTGCCCAAACCACCCGTTTTTAAAACTCCAGGACGATTGTGTTGGGATAAGGAAGTAGGGTACTATCCTTAAATAAGCACCTCAGGACGTTGTAGCTCTTTCAATGTCATTCCTAGACCATTGCCTTGCGCAAACTCATGTAATATCTGTAATGTTGCTCATCACGCATTATAGATGATTAGTTCTACCTGCGATAAAGCGTCACTCATAGTGTCATACATAAAACATGAAAATGTCATACATGAGCGGACTGAAATAGTGGAAATGCCACACGTAAGCAAATAGAAATCTTGACAGCTATGTGGGAGAGGGTGGTTCACTTACGAAACAGGAGGCCTCCCAGTCCAAGATTTCAAACTAAATAATCTGGTTGCACAGGCACATTAAAACCACGAGATACTTTCATATACCAATCAAGAGGGAGCTAACTGCACCACACACTCTGCAAGCAGAGCGAGGTTGCTGTATTTTTTCTAGGCAATCTAAGGCGCAAAACCTGATAGAATGGCACACATTGAAGTTGATTCATCCGGCTTCCACCATGCACAACATTACAACCTGAGAACAGGGTAAGGTCAAAGAATTTCACTAACTCAAAAAAATACCGTGGTTAATAGTAATATAAAACCAAAAATGACAACTCTAACAGGTGAAAACTTCTGAGTCAGAAGGGGGCCTAGAGGGCCGGCGCCATAACCGACGCCAAGCCCCGGACGAAATCGGTTTTTCGCGCCAAGGAGCAGGGAAGCTCCCGCACCCCCCCCCGCTGCGACCGCCAGAGAGGCGCCGGCCCCCCCGGCCAATGGGGGCCCAGGCGCGATACGAACCCCCCAATGGGGGAGGCCATGCAGAAGGCGGCCCAGCACCAGGGGGGATATAAGCGCCGCTCCCCCAGGTAAGCTCCCATCTTTTGGGAGCGGGGGAGCAGCACCGGCAAGAATCTTTTTGGCCGGATCGCGGAATCACCAGTACTGGAGTCAAGGCGAAGCCCTGTGCGAGCCATCAGGAGCAACCGCCGCCGCCGCTGAAAGCAGGGAAGGAAGGCGACTGAAAGCATCCACCCCGCCTCCACTCGGGATCGGAGGCTCAACTCACCCAGTGCTTGGAGCAGAGCGGGGCCGGCCAGGGGAAGCGCATCCGAACTCGCTGGTCATCAGGGGGTCGGAGCCGCCGGGAGAACCCTGCTGCCTGGTATCGGTGGCGTTGGGACACAAGCTGAATTCCGGGGGCTGCAACAGGACGGACTCGAGTCCCGCGGTCCCGAAGCCGGACTCTGCCCCTGAACACGGGGAGTCGCGGACCCGCAAAGATTTTTTGGATTTTCCGCTGCTAAGGCTACCGGCACTGCAAACCCCAGCACCCCCCCTCCGTGGACCTGAGCAAAGAATGCTGTGGTGACCTACCCGGTATCCAGTAGAGGACGGCAGCCCGGATCAGACCCTCGCATCAGCGTTGGGTTGTGGCGCGAGGATCAGCGGGACAAGGAGCGGCATCAACGAGGGCTGCTGGAGCAGTGGGCTTCACTTTCGTGCCTTTTTCGAAGGCGGGCTGCGAAGGTCGATCGGCGCGTGGACAGGGGCAGGGTGACCGGAGCCTGGTGGTAGGGAGAGACACGGCGCGAGGCCCCGCACCCCGCCTGGACAGGAGCTGTCTGCGGCCACACCGCTCCTGGGCTTTCCACTACTAAGCCGGGAGCGCGCGCC
Organism: Calotriton arnoldi; assembly: GCA_963921515.1. Classification (NCBI taxonomy): domain Eukaryota; kingdom Metazoa; phylum Chordata; class Amphibia; order Caudata; family Salamandridae; genus Calotriton; species Calotriton arnoldi. The sequence continues at coordinate 88,294 of CAWUFW010006342.1, forward strand.
AACGAGAAGGCAGAGCCGGCGCCGGAGCGAGCCTTAAAGGGGCAGGCGCATCGGCTTCGGTGCTCAACAGAGCAAACAAAAAAAAAAAAAGACGAAAAGGCTGCACAGCTGAGGGCAGGGTCTTGGTGTATATACCTGCACCCCGCATTAAGAAGGTCACACGCGGCGGAGCCACAACAAAGTTTGGTGCATACATTGGCGGCAGCACCCCGCATTGCAGCACAGGAGGAAGAAGCGGCAGGAGGAACGCAGTTGGGACAACTGCGGCTGGGGGCAGATGGCAAAGAAGGGGAACAAGAGGCAACAGAAGGAGCTCGATGACCTGCTGCGCCGGATCCGGGCGGCATCGGAAGTCCACGGGAACGACTGGCTGCAGCCCCATCTGCAGGAGGACCCAGAAGAAGGGCCAAGTCACCGGCAGCAGAGCGTGCCCAACGCACCGGCAGCCAAGCGGCAAAGGAGGGCTCCGGCCAAACTGGCAGATGCGGCGGCTCCCAAACAGGCCCCCAAGAGGAAGACCCAGCCACCTGTAGCCAGCACGGCGGCGGCGGGACTGAATGGGGGGACAACAGATACAACGACAAACGGTGAGCATATCAGTGCAATTGTGCAGGAATGCTTTAAAACTATGGCACCACTCATTATGCAAAGGTTAGCCAGGCAGGCTGGAGCACCAGGTGCACCGGCAGGGGAGGGGCAAGGAGACATGGGAGGGCCGGGAGAGGTAGATGCCCAGGCAGAGGAAGTGGCATCGGGGTTACCATGGCACATGATAGACCCTGGCCACGTACGCCGACAGCGCTTAGGGCACCAAGTCACCTTAGGGGGTGGGGGCGAAGCAGGATCACCCACATTGGCTTGGGGATGCACACCCCCGTCACCCATCCAGCCTCCCGCAACAGCGACAGACGCATATTCACGCCCCTCACCGGGCCCTGCGTCCTTAACCACCAGGGCCACAGGGCTAGCTAGCCTCATACCGCTGGCGGTCAAGGAAAGAATTTGGAGGAAAGAATTCATTGACATCTTTTCATTGCTAGAGATACAGTTAGAGGGGCTTGACTTGACCACCTGCGATAAGAGGGACGAGGACAAAGGGAAAGGAGAAAAGAGCGCAAGGAGAGAAATTTCGATAATTGGCTAGACGCGTTCCGTATAATGGCCTGCATTATAGTGGAAAAATTCCCGCTGCGCAGCTGACCTATGGCTGTACGAGTCCAACATCCACAATGCGCAGAGACAGTTCCCAGGCGAAGCATGGCTGGAATATGATAAGGGGTTCAGGCTAAAGATGCAAACACACCCAGAAATGGAGTGGAACGAGTAGGACGTATCTGGATTCATTCACAAAATGATGGTTGCGAGGGAGGCCAAGTCATGGGGGGGTAGAAACGAGCAGTCCTTTCGAGGGTCCGCCCACAAGGGGAAGGGGAGGCCATTTAATAAGCCCAAGCAATTTAGCTCGTGGAGAGCACCTCACAACAACGGAACACCAGCTATCTGCTGGAAGTTCGAATCAAACGAATGTACCTACGGGGCAGCGTGCAAGTTCCAGCATACCTGCTCCTCTTGCGGGGGGGGTCACCCGGCAGCAGGGTGCAAGCGCAAAAAACTCCACAAGGGAGACAGGAAAGAGAAAAAGAAGCAATGATCTGGGGAAGGGGGCGCGGGGGGACAACGGGTTTACAAACCTACAGGCTGGCACAGTCCCCCATTAACACGCACCTGTTGCGCAAGCTAGCCAACAGCTACCATAACAAGACTGACGCCGACACCCTAGTCCACGGCTTTGAAGAAGGTTTTCCCATCCCGTTTACAGGCCACCTCCCACCAGGCAGTGTCAGAAACTTGAAATCAGCAATGCAACACCCGGGGGTAGTAGCGGAAAAAATAGAGAAAGAGAGGGTCCTGGGGAGGATAGAGGGCCCCCTGCCCGATCACATGATCAAGGAACTGGTGATCTCTCCTTTAGGGGTAGTCCCCAAGAAGGAACAAGGGCAATACCGATTAATTCATCACCTGTCATTCCCCGTCGGCGCTTCCGTCAACGATGGGATTAGCACGGAGGTATGTTCAGTGACCTACTCCACGATAGACGATGCCATCGACCTAGTTAGGGCGACGGGCCCAGGGGCCCTTATGGCAAAAGCAGACATCGAGTCCGCCTTCCGCTTACTCCCAGTCCACCCCTCCAGTTTTCATCTACTAGGTTTCCAATGGGAGGGCAAACTATACTTTGACTTTGACTTTAAACTTCTCATCACGCTGTTTCTTCATTTCTTAAACACATGCTACATTTCCATTGCCACAGCTCGTTAAGTTCCAACAGCAGGCCCCTTGCTGAGTGTAATGTACTGCAGTTCCAGATCCTACAGCGTCACTGCTGACGTAAGCGCGTGCCTACGTATGCGGAAGCTCTGCTTTGCTTTCCGCAGAAAGAGATGCACGTGCACTCTTTCCATTCGCTCTTCAGACGCGCGCGTCCGTACTGAATGTGCTTTTACTCTGCAGGTGGGCGAGCCGACAAATTAACAAGTAGACAACATCCAAACTAAGGGTCCATAGCTGCCAAGGTTTCAGATTGCTATGTGTGACATTTTTATAATTTCAGTGTAATTATGAGTGACATTTCAACCACTAAGAGTGACACTTTCCTCTCAAGCAAAATCAAGTAGTAAAGACGAGGGAAATGTAAATAAACATTAGAAATGCACCCATTTGAGCAACAAGAAACTAAGAAAATCTTAAAACTGCTGCAAATGACAGAAATGGAAGGGCACTAACATAGTGCCCTTGTAAACTTATCGTAGGTTTGGGAATATGCAATGCATCATTGGTACAGTAGAGTTCTTTCAATAGGGATATTTATCCCCTCCTTTGTGCGAAATCACTGTGGTAGCGTTAATTTTATAATACTTTGTCTCTAGAAAAGTCACAACACTACACTGGTGAACCTAGGTGGGGGAAACAAATAACGCATCTGCTGATGTCCTTGAGAAGTGTCTCTGAGTGTGAGTCTATGCCAGTCACGCTCACTAGTGCTGTACAGTAGCAAAGTCAGTCTGTTCCCAGTCACGACACTGGTGAGGAGCCCCCCACGAGCTCTCAATGCAGAACTGGTCAGGGTGGCACTGCTCGGTAATGTGAGAGACGTGTCTGCCCTAAACACCACCTGCTCAGCCTCTCCCGGACTCAGAGCAGAGTTCTAGTGTTGCCAGGAGAGTCGACAGCAACTATTACTGGGGGCCCAAGCTGGGGCACAGGCTGAGGGAGGGAATAAACATCAGAAAGCACTAGTACCTAGGTCTACACTAACCTCAATCGCATAGCTCAGTACTGTAACAGCAATCTATACACAGCAGCTGCTGAGAAGTGTTTAAAAAGATGTAATTGATCATTCCAGTTAATAGATTACCTGCTGTCTCAGGCACTTACTAATTTCTCATCATTATGATCGTCACTCAGCGGCGGCGGCCCGGTGGGCTGGGTCCTGGTCGCATCAGATATTACTACTGCCGGGGTGCAGTCAATCATGCTGCAAGCGGCGAGTACAGCAGATTGCTGCACCCACTCTCACAGCGACTGACCCCTGGCGCTGTCTCTGTGACACTGACTGGTGGCTCTGGCATGGTCTGTGGCCAAATGGTGCAGGTGGGATCTATTCCAGATAGGATCATGAGCCATCTTTACCGCAGAAGGTCAGTGGTGTCAAGAGCTTTGAGTCTGGCTTTGCCCTGCACTGACAGCAGCTCTCAGCCTGGTTGCCCTTCATTGACAACGGTGAAAATCAGCTGCAACCGGCGTTAGTGTCAGAAAGCGTTCACCACATCCCCGCCACTCCGCTGTGGTGAGAGCGGCAAGGTCCGGAGGAGCAGGAGCTGCGTATTTGCATTTTAACTTAAAGAAGCGCGGGTGGCAGCAGGAGGATTGACGTGACTCACGTAGCCTATTGACTCTACTTCATCATTGGGCGCTGACTGCTGTGACGTCACTTTACGTTCGATCCATGTGTGTCGGCCCGGAAGCGTGTTTAACTTGAATACTACAATTACATTATAGCAATACTAACTTGCAGAGCTGCGAGCAGCAGATCTAGCCAGCCTCCTTAACCTCTCCCTGCCTGGAGCAGTGCGCACCACGATGACAGGTACTGCAGCTCAGTCCCTCATGTGCATTATAGCAGCGCTCCATGTGGCAGCTCAGGAGGCGCTATAATGCATGACAATGCATTTCAGTGCGGTGATGCGGATCACCACACTGAAATGCGTTAGTCTAACGCCTGATGCGTGGTACTTGGCAGGACTGAGGGTCTGGCTCGGATCTTAGAACCCGTACACGAGCCAAGCCCAGGTGTAAAATGTGATAAAGTCTCTTCTAAACTCAAAAAAGTTTATTTCTTTAACATGTGGAAGCTTTAACATTAACAGTCACATTATAGGGCTGCACTGAGAAGTACTTGAGTAAAAGTGATAGTTTTTAAAATATGAACTAGTGAATTAAGATGCAGGACAATTGTCTTGTAAACTTTGTACATAGTCCAAATTATTATATAGCAACATTTTAGTCTACTAAATCAAGCATATTTGGTTTTTGTATAACTGGCATTCTAAAATTGCATATTTGAAAGTGCTTTCGTACATGATCTTGAAGAAAAAGAGCTTTGGGAAAATAAAATATTTGTGTAAGATCACAGGGCCCGATTCACAGAACTAACTTACGTCAAAATCCTAAACTTACTAGCATTTTGGTATTCACAGAATGAACTTACTCATTTTGGTATTCACAGAATAAACTTACTCATTTTGGTATTCACAGAAGACACACACATTTTGTGTAACTTACACATTTTGTGTAACTTACTCATTTTGTGTAACTTACACATTTTGTGTAACTTACACATTTTGGTATTCACAGAAGGCACTTACTCATTGATGAGTAAATGCCTTCTGTGAATACCCAAATGAGTAAGTTAATTCTGTGAATACCAAAATTGTTGTAAGTTCATTCTGTGAATACCCAAATGTGTAAGTTCATTCTGTGAATACCAAAATTGTTGTACGTTCATTCTGTGAATACCCAAATGTGTAAATTCATTCTGTGAATACCCAAATGTGTAAGTTCATTCTGTGAATACCAAAATTGTTGTAAGTTTAGGATTTTGACATAAGTTAGTTCTGTGAATCAGGCCCACACAATTTAAGTGGGGAAGCTGCAATTCATCCAGGTTTTCTGGTTTCACTTTGAACAAGCCAGCCAGTAAACAGGTATCTGTTTGTCTTTTCTTATGTTAAGGATTTGTTTTGACCTCTTTGTGCACTTTTCTGCAGTTTTTATATTGCACCAACTCGACCCGAAGGTATTGGCGCGCCTTACATGAGCACCAGTTATATTACAAAAAGTCCACATTGAATGTTTATAGGAATTGGGAGATTAAGTTATTTGGCCAGAATTACAGGATGTTGATCCGACACCCAGACTCAAACCTGGTTCACCCACTTCCAAAGTCGACAGCTCTGTTCGTAAGCCCACATACAGGGTACAGGGATGGCGGCAGGCAAAAGCCACATGAAAGCTCAGTTCATTTTGGGCTCGAGGTTACAACAGGACCTTGGGCTTCGAGCCTGGCTCGAGCTTTCAGTGGCTTGCCCATCTCTAGTTTACTCATGCTGCATTGTGCCATGACCAGACGTAAAAGAGTCAATTTCCAACTACATTCTGGGACCCCCGTGGTCATTCTGAAGGGAAGCTACAAGTCGGGTTGCCTGTTGGCCAGTATCTTACAGACATGGTCAGTATTTATAAGACCAGGCTAGTAAAATAATTGGAAAATAGTCAAAAGTCAGTATATTTTTCCTTTTGAAATCTAAGCATAAAAGAGCAAATCTAGTGAAAATTGCTTCAAAAGTAGAGGTGGGCGAGTCACTGAAAGGTCGAGCCAAGCTTGAGTCTGAAGCCTGGCTTAGCTCAAAGTCCTGTTGGAACCATGAGCCAATAACGAGCCGAGCTTTCATGTGGGTTCAGCCTGCCTCCCTCTTGTACCCTGGGTGTGGCATTACGGCCAGATCTGCCACCTTTGGACCTGGGGAACGAGTTTCAACTCTGGGCGTCAGCTCAACATCCTGTGATTCTGGGCAAATCCCGTAACCTACCCATCCCAATAAACAATGAATGGCGATCTTGTGTAATGTAACTGGTGCTCACGTAAAACCCTCCAATATCTTTGGTTCAAGTTCGCTCTATATAAAAACTGTATAAAAATGCACACCGAGGTATAAACAAGTCCTTAACATAATGAAAGACAAATAGATACCCATATTTGTACAAAGTGACACCAGAAAACCTAGATAAATTGTTCCTTCCCGCTTAAATTGTGTGATCTTAGACAAATAGGTTATTTCACCAAGACTCTTTTTCTTGATTATTGTGTATGAAAGCACTTTCACACAAGTGAGTTCAGAATACTAGTTCATGTTTAAAACTGTCACTTTTAAGTTCAGTGCTATAATGTGACGTAGTAATGTCAAAGATTCCACATGTTAAAGAAATACACTTTTTTGAAATTTTGGAGAGACTTTATCACATTTTACGTGTTGTTTGTTGTTTGATTTGCATAGCAAACATTTTCAGGGCTCAGCTCGTGCATGGGCGCTAAGATCCAAGCCAGACCCTTGTCTCGCCTCAGCTCTCCCTGTTAATTTGCTGGCTCGCCCACATCTCATCAAAAGTAATTCATAGCACCCTCCCACCTTCACTCCCTGAAAATACTAGAGAGTCGGCTACCTCACCCACTTACTCTTCTATTGCAAATCAGTAACCCTCTTTTGGGAAAATGATTTCCTCTTCCTCACAAAACTATTTATCATCCACCCCAAGAAGGAATTCTCATTCCTCATTAAAGGATTCCTTGACTCGAACGTTAAAAGCTTTGTAGATCGCCTTTTAATCGATCTCTTACTCACATCTGCAATTAAAACAATTACTTCCAAATGAAAAGACACACACAAGGCTTCTTTTCAATCTTGGATCAATTGGGTATCACTTATCAGGGGGCGGACAATATCACCTTGTAACTCTCCCCATGGTAACTACAACAAAGGCCTATTTGGAAGTCCTTAGATGATTACCCTATAATCTCGGCTTGATGCAACTATCCCTTATACCTCTAAGGAAAGAATAGAAATTCTCAATGAAGTGTGTGCTCTTATATCGTAACCCTCTCCCTACTATTCTTGTCTGTATCCTCAATCAAGACGTGTGATTATTTCACTTATTCTAATGTGGAGTATGTATACAACCATGTACTTTGGCAGCCTTTTCCAAGAGACCTTATGATTCATTATGCTGCCTATACTATTTGTCCCCCCTTTATTTACTATGTCTCCCTTATTTTTGACATGCTTGTTTCTTATTGAAAACTAATAAAGCTTATTTGAAATGAAAAAAAGTAAAGCGTAGCTTTCAAAACTAAACCTATTGTTGGAAACAGAGGCAAGATAGGGTTCTTGTAAGAGAACAGACAGGGGTTAACAAAAATATATTCAAGTAGCAGCTCCTGGTTCTTAGAGATTCTCAAAACATGAACAATTGGCCAGTATTTTTTAATGATGAAGGTGGCAACAAAGCTGACTATTCTTTTGAATATTTTGTTCCCACTTAGATATTATTTGTAGGTTTTTCAAGGAGTACATGTGAAGCTTTCCTTTATGGCACCCAGGATTTTTCATGTTTTCTCATTACTATGGGCCTAATTACGATGCAGTCGGAAACGGCTCTGACCATCGGTCGCAGCCGTTCCGACCACATCGTAATATGCCGGTCGTATTCCTTTCCGACCAACCCATTACGATGGAGTCAGTTGGAAATGAATGCGAGCAAGTCATTCCGACTGGCTTCCGATGGTCTCGGAGAGCCCGTCCGCCAGTCGGAATGCGGCTAGTAATACCCAAGGGCGGCTCTTTCCGCCCGAGGGATTATGATGTCGGGTTTACACAGCCTTTCTGTGCCGGCCTTTCCGACACAGAAAGGCTGTCGGAACTCGACTTTGGTGGCCCCCAGCAGGGTCCCCTTTGGTGCGCGGCCTCCGGTTGGAGGCCGAGGGGACACCCATGGTGCCCCCCTGTTGATCCCTGCACCTTGTGGCAGGCCCCTTGAAGTGCCTGCCAATGGGTGCAGGGATGAACTGACCACGCATTTTACAATGGGAGCATGCATTCTGGCTGGAATGCATGCTCCCATTGTAAAGTATAGGAGTGCGACCGAATCTGTCGAATCCTAATTTGTCGGTCCACCGACCGGGTGTCGGTCGGTCCCTTTACCGAGATGATGTCGGGCGGAGGAAACTCTGCCCGACATCGTAATGAGGCCCTATATTCCAGTGTCTCAGCTGTTTTTGAGGTCAGGCTGTTTAATTCCTCTAACAACATTGTTTATTGTTCACGGTGAGTGAATAAAATTTAGTTCAAAACTTAAAGTTCAAGGAGAATCGAAAAATGTGCAATCAACATAAAGTTTATCATGCTCCTGATCCCTAAACACACAGGGAAGAGCTATCATTTTTAAAGGCTAATTACTAGTTGAAAGGCAACAAAATGAAATAATGAAAGTTTTGTTTCATGGACAAGCATTCAAGGAATCTATAACTAGATAAGTAAAATGATTCAAAAATATTTTAAGTGTGTTGTTTTTGATGATGATAGTCTCACCACACATTTTGGGTTTGAATGTTAACTTCTAGCAGTTTGTAATATACCAGGGCGCAACTATAAAGGTTAATTAAAACAAACAAAACAGATTAAAATTCAGTGATCACCAGTGGTGTGTTTACATTGATGTGGACTGAAAAAAAAAGGATCACTTCTCCCTATGCATGTATTAAGTGTTTTCACTCACCTGCTCAATCTCTTACTTATTTACTCATCCGCTCGCTTACTCATTAATACCAATCAAATCTAAAATGAATGGCACCCAAATTATCAATTGAATCACTGGTTATCTAGATAATTTCAGGGTCTTTATAAGATCCAATACTGTATGGCTTAGCTAAATTATGAAAACAATTGAATTCATGCTTCTCTGAACATAGAGAATTGTATGAGACAAAAATCCAGAAATGAGAAATTTCAGAGTCCTTCCTAATGATGTAATGACAAGTTTCTATCATCTCACAAGTTATCTCTTTTCACCTTCATAATCTCATATGTGTTGAATTTTACGTGTTGGATTGCCATCTAGCAGTCTTGACGATATTCCTTTATTCATTGTCGATATTCCTTTAAGGAACTTGTTAGACCTGGCATATCTTGGCGTGATTACCCCTGACTTTTTGCCTCTACCTCCTTTGATTTTAGATGCTTTGGGTACTTTGCCACTGCTGATCAGTGTCAAAGTACAAGTGTTCCCTGTGTAAAGTGTAATGGTAGTTGGTTGGCCATGATTGGTATGTTTGCCTTACTAGTAAAGTCCCTAGTGATGTGCACTGTGTGTGCCAGGGCTAGTAATGCAAAGGTGCGTGGAGAAGGGAACTCAGGCCTGCAGTGTAGGGCCTGCACGCAGTTTGCTAAGTTAGCATGTTGTCCTGACAAGTGCAACCACTTCTCAGGCCTTACTTTCCCTTTTGCGTACACAGTGGGCACCCCTGTGGTAGGTCCCGGGTAGCCCCTGGGCAGGGTGCAGTGTAAGTAAAGGCAGGACATATACTGAGGTGTGTGTTATGTCCTGACAGTGAAAAACACTCCATTTCGTTTTTCACTGGTGAAAGGCCATCCTGCCCATAGGACAGAATGGGGGAGGCTGGGTATTGTGTTTGTTAGCCTAGTTTCCCATAAGTTTAAAATGGAGAGGTGAAGTTTAGTATGTATGAACTCACAGTGTCATAACACATCTTTCTATGAAAGTGGTTTTGTCACTGTGTGTTCAGAAACCACTCTTTTAGAAAGTGGCTGAGTTTTGTGCTTTAAGCATTTCTGTGTGTCTCTGCTGAATGTGGATTGACTGTCTGGATCTGAGAGGGGAGAGGAGCTGGGGGAGGTCTTGACCCAGGGAGGGGTTGAGATGGCACCAGGCTGACCTGCATCTGGAGAGTAGGCGGAGGAGAAGCCCCGGGAGGTGGAGGCCTGGGTTGCGGCTATAAAACAATTGACCCATCTCTGGCTGAGTGATTAAGGATCCAGACCCCCAGTATCAAAGGGAGAAAGGTGACACTGGGAGGGAGACACCCAGAACTGATTTAGGCAGGGGTCAGGGACCCCTGAGCACAACGAACTTCAAAGACATTTAGGGGTATAACTATGAGAGCTGAGACCCCTGAACGTGGGAATAGAAATGGATTGAGACTGAAAAGGCTTGGACCCATTTCGTGGTCAAGAGGAACCTCTGCTAAGGAAGGAACAACTGAAGAGACTGCTGGGAATCCCGACCCTTTCTTCGTGATCTGGGGCTGGTCTGCAGTTTGCTGTTTTAACCAAGGAAGAGGCTGAGGGTCCCCCTGCTTGAAGAAGACTGTGCTTTGTGCTGTGTCTTGTTACCCCAAGGACCCGAGGTGAGCTGGCTCCCTGTTTGGAAACACAGGAACATAAAAGTTTCCGGAGAAGTTTCAAGCGACGCGGTGGGCGCGTGTTGTGGCAGCTTGAGACCCTCGGAAGGTGTGCCCTGTGATCTTGGACACACGGAGGAGAAGTGAGACTCGGACGGGCTGGGTGCGTGTCGTGGTGCACAGGAGGCATTGGTGAAGAGCGCCTGGTCAACGTGTGCATCGGAGGTGACGTGAGACTCGGACGCGCAGGGTGCGTGTCGTGGTGCACCGCAGGCGCTGGTGAAGAGCGCCTGGTCAGCGGGTGCATCGGAGGTGAAGGGAGTCTCGGACGCGCAGGGTGCGTGTCGGGGTGCACCGGAGGCGCTGGTGAAAAGCGCCTGGTCATCAAGTGCACTGGAGGAGAAGTGAGGCTCGGACACGGTGAGCGTGTCGGGGTGCGGCCGAAGGCGTTGGTGAAGAGCGCCTGGATATCGGGGCACCGAAGTTGGAGTAAGTCTCAGTGAAGCAGTGTGCGTGCTTTGGTGCAACCTGGGACTGTGGAGGAGATCGGCTGATCATCGTGTGCACCGGAAGAAAGTGAGTCTCTGCAGCGCGGTGTGCGTGTCTGGTGCCAACTGAGACCGCAGGAAGGAGTGCCTGGTGAACGTGCACTCGGAGTCGACGTGAAGTCCCATGAGCGTTGTGTGTGTGGCTTCGTGCCAGAGGAGACCGGGAGGGTGCTGTGGTGAACGTGCACCCAGAGTAACGTAATCTCAGAGGCGTGGGGTACGTGTGCCCTGCGGCCGCCTGAGACCTTCCTAACAGTTGCGGCCTTGACCGGCAGCCCCGGAGGAGCTGAGCTGCCAGGCCGAGCCGCTGAGGCCCATTGAGAAAGTTCTGCACGGAAGGCCTAGTTCGCTGAAGGAGGAGAGGAGAGTGGGGTCGCGCCCCCAGGTAAAGTGGATCACTGCCTGGGCGGGGTGCGGGCTCGGGGGGACACTCTCTCGGCCTCTCAGTCCTTCTGGCAACGTGAGCCTTTGCTTCGGCTCAGATTGGGGCCCGTACTGACCAAAGGAGTGGCAGTACTGGGGCCAGAGTGAGAAGCTGTACTTTATGTCATCGTTGATACGTGTGGGGGGCAACTGTTATCGAAGAGGCTGACTGTCGTAATACACATTGCCAATATTGCTGCTAACGAACTGCAGGACTGTCTTATGACGCCTGACATTATTTCTGCATTACGAAGTACACGATTGTAGCGCCACGCATTGCATTATTTCTCCATTGCAAAGTACAGGATTGTAGCGGCTCGCATTGCATTATTTCTTCATTGCAAAGTACATGATTGTAGCTACGCATTGCATTATTCCTTAATTGCAAAGTACATGATTGTAGCGGTGCGCATTGCATTATTTCTTCATTGCAAAGTACGTGATTGGGGTGTGACGCATTGCATTATTCCTTCATTGCGCAGTACATGATTGTAGCGGTACGCATTGCATTATTTCTCCATTGCAAATTACAGGATTGTAGCGGCTCGCATTGCATTATTTCTTCATTGCAAAGTACATGATTGTAGCTATGCATTGCATTATTCCTTAATTGCAAAGTACATGATTGTAGCGGTGCGCATTGCATTATTTCTTCATTGCAAAGTACGTGATTGGGGTGTGACGCATTGCATTATTCCTTCATTGCGCAGTACATGATTGTAGCGGTACGCATTGCATTATTTCTCCCATTGCAAGGTACCGGGGTGTATCGTTACGCAGTGTATTATTTCTCCTTTGCCCAGCACAGGATTGTATCGTTACGCAGCGCACTATTGTTTGTCCATTGCAACGTGTCTGATTCTAGCATTGCGACCAGCATAGCATTTTGAAAGCGGTGGTTGGGATTTGAACCTACCAACCAGCCGGAACGAATATTACCCTTTATTATATGTTGGCTTTTGTATCGTGAGGTCTGATCGTATATCTTTTTATATAAAGTTTATACTCGTTGTATCAAACTCGTGTGGAGTCCATTTGTGGTGTCACCAGTGGGTTGCTGTGAGTGTGGTTGCACATACTGTACACTCGTGCCTTGGAGATAGACCTGGCTGCTCGTGCCAAGCTACTAAGGGGGTGAGCAGGGCTATCTCAAACGGTGTCCTTACTTGGCCTAACGTTGAGTGAGGAGTCCCGTGTCTCGCATTTGGTGACAGTGGTGCGGGACGGGGACTCCGGCTTCCAACAGAACTCCTTGCTGGGTATTTTGGAATGTGGTGAGGGAATCAGTGAAGGACAACGGCTGCCAGAGGTTGTGAAGACTTGCCATTTTCTGCAATAAAACGGTTTATCTGAATCATAATCTTACAAAATTGCCAATGAAGATGGCCTTTCTCTTTTAAAAGCTTCTTCACAAAAATTCACAAGGTTGTTGTATTAACTTCCTTCAAAAATGCTACCTCTTGCTATTTACCCTCATGCCCGGGATATCCATAAGGATCACAAATGTCCGGTGCCACCTTATCCCATGGTCTCCCGGGAAACTCAACCGGTGCTATAGGTGACTCCATGACCACATACCATTTGTCACTTTATATGCATGCCATTAAACCATGGACAAAGCTATTGATCTCCCAGTCCATGCCAGGCCACCAGAAAACAAATCGGGCTCTCCTCTTCATGGCCGATATTCCACCATGTGTAACAAATTCATTAATCTGCCATACTAATCTGTAAGAACAACCAACCTATTCCCTTTTCTTACATCCCATCCAGCGACGGATGACTGGCACCACACACTATATTGAAAGCATCCAAGTTCAGTTTTCTACAAACCCCATTACTGCCACCACCTGTAATTTCTTTCACAAGCTACAGCATGAAATCATCTTCCAATGCTGCCTCTTTCCATTCTTCGGATACCATGCCCAATATCAGCCACCACCCATTCATAATCCTCCGTAGGATCCTGAGCCTCTAATAGTCTCATGCACAGACAATCCACAATCTCATTCTCAACACCTGGCATATGTTTGATGTTGAATGAATATTCCTGGCACCTGGATATCCATTTGGCAATATGAGGTGTCACTTTACATCACCCCTTAGAGTTTGTGATGAAAAGGACACTACTCTTTCGTACCCATGCTTGTCCTGCGGTAGCACAACTCCTAGTCTGTTTGTACTGGCGTGTGTGACAATGATAGTTTTGTCCCTCGAGTCAAACAGTTTTAATACAGCTACACGAGCAATGCATTTTTTTCTAATTCTAAAAAGGCAAAGTCAATTTTGTTATCCCCTTTTTAACATAACATGTGTATTTGTAAAGCACACGTATCACCCAAGCTAGGGTCTCAAGGCGCTGAATAACAGATGCTTATTGTTACCCAAATCAATGGTACTCATTTTATCGACCTCAGATGGATGAAGGGCTGAGTGAACCCACCGGGATTTGAACCTGTGACCATGAGGTCAAACACAAGCCCCTAGAGTGGATGCATTAGTCCACTAAGCCACCTCATTACACAAACTTACAAGGGATTTAGATTCACACTTTAAACACCCCTGGTTGTACCTTGGCATCAAAACATGTTAGGACGTTTTTTTTCTGTTTTTAATTGTCGTACATTTTCTATGAAAAGACGTTCTTCCCAAAATATGTATCGTCCCAGTAATCTTGACTGCCCCAAAACCCAGAAAAAATGCTCAAGTATATTGGTATGCTAAGAAAAAGAACAAGGGATGTAGGGCCTGATTTAGGGTTAGGCGGACAGGTTATTCTGTCACAAACGTCTAGGATATCCCATCAATCAATCAATCAATCAGGATTTACAAAGCGCTGCATATCACCCGTGAGGGTCTCTAGGTGCTGGAGTTGCTAACTGCTTCGCAGAGAAAGCAGTGAAAAGCAAGGTAAAAGCAGGAGAAAGTACTCAGACAAATGGGGGGAAAGGAAGGAGAAAGCAGTAAAAAAACTAAGCAAAATGAGCAGAAACCACTCAGAAAAACCGGAGGAAAGGACGGAGAAAGCAGTAGGAAATGAGGCAAAAGCAGGAAAAAGCACTGAGAAAAACGGGGAGGAAGCAGAGCGGTGCAGCAGCACGGGAGAGCTGGGCCTTGGGGCTGCTCAATGGGGTCACGCTGCGGCCTCCATTGAGTAGGTCCTGAGACGAGGGAGGGGTAGCGGGAAAACAGGCGGCAGGGGGAGCAGCAAATGAGGGAAAAACAAGGAGAAGCAGTGAAAACGAGGGAAAAGCAGTAAAAAACACAAAAAACAGGAAAGGAAGGAGAAAGCAGTAAAAAACAAGGCAAAAGCAGGAGAAAGCACTCAGAAAAATGGGAGGAAAGGAAGGAGAAAGCAGTAAAAATGACATAAACAGCAAATAGCACTCAGAAAAACAGGGAGGAAGCAGAGCAGTGCAGCAGCACAGAAGAGCTGGGCCTGGGACCTGCTCAAAGGGGTCGCGTTGTGGCTCCCATTAAGTAGGTCGTGGGAGGAGGGAGGTGCGCTGGGAGGCTGTGGGCGGGGTTAGGCAGGAGGCGGAAAAACGGGTGGTAGGCGGGAGCGGCAAATGAGAAAAAAACAAGGAGAAGCAGTGAAAAACAAGAGAAAAGCAGGCAGAAAAAGCACTCAGAAAAATGGGGGGGAAGGAAGGAGAAAGCAGGGAAAAACGAGGCAAAAGCACTCAGAAAAAGGGGGGCAAGGAAGGAGAAAGCAGTAAAAACAAGGGAAAAGCAGGAGAAAGCACTCAGAAAAACGGGGAGGATGCAGAGCAGTGCAGCAGCACAGGAGAGCTGGGCCTGGGTGCATTATATTCAAAGTCACTTGTAATACGGTGGATGGCATGTCTTTCACATTTGTGACGGAGTAACCCGTCCGCCGAACTCTAAATCAGGCCTGTAACCATTAAGAAGGTAGTGAGATAGCAAACCTCATATATGTGTTGCCTTGATACCAATGCTGCAATGATATATTACATAACAGAGTTTTAATGTCATTCTTGTATTAATCTAAAGTGTTGATTAGCCTTACTATGTAGGTGACATTTCATGATTTTCCTAGGTTCAGAAGCCTTTTTATTTTGTACTGTACATTTGCATATTTTCTGCATCTAATAGTAGAGGATAGGCCGGCTTTGAATATTGCCAATCAGAAGTGTGACTCTCAGAAAGTAGTGTGTTCAGCTGTATGTTTATGTATCACTCTCTGCGTCTCAAGGTCTCCTCCTATTCTTTTTGTTAGAAGTTCCTACCTCCTGCTTGTAGTTTGTTTCATTGAAGTAATAGTTTCATGTTCATGTTCCAATTGAATTGTATTGGGGAATAAAGTGTATAAAAACCTCTGCAATTTTCAATAGAATTAGCATCATATGCCACACGTAGATTTTAAGTGGATACTCTGGTCTGTTGAATTGACAATTGGTAATTATTGCTTTGCTTGGTTGCTTGCAATTTTTGTATTAAAAACATTAGACGTTTTGGCCTCCCACCATGCTGTGTTCTATTTTATAGCAGTGAACACCCTCAGTATTGTATATTTGATAATATTCACACAACTTCCCAAATTGTAACCTCTACCTTTGTTGGCAAAAAAGGCTCACATAAATGTCCAAAGTGGGTGGGGAAACAATGAAACACCTGTATATGTCATGGGAAAACAAAGATATATAGTTTGATGTGGTAATTCATACTTCCTCCACACTTACTCCTGTAGAAGAGGTGGAGTTCTAAGGCCTTTACGTTGCATGTATTATTTTGTTTTTCAATGACAAACATACCTCTTTCGATGTTTGCCTGAGACACGAAGGGATGTCAGACTTGAAGGTAAATTAAAATTTAACAATAATGGTATGGTTCCTTTTTGAAAAGGCAAGTGCAGTTATCATACTGCAAACAAGGAATGCATGTCCTGACACAATGAAATAAAATTTTGTTCACACTTTACACTTCTTGAAGTTAGAAAAATCTGAATACAAATAAAAACTTACAGATGAAGTGGGCACAAATGAAGATCTGTATGGAGGCAAATCCTGCCTCTCTGACTGCCAACCTGTACCCAGCCCACGGAGCACTGTGATATGCTGCCCACAGGTTGCCCAGATGCCCTGGTGCCTCCTCCTACTTCTTAAGTGAGGTGTGGGCCATAGCTTCCATGGTTGCTGAACACTATAAGAGAGGGACATGCTACTTCACTTAGGCTCCCTCCACACGAATTTCAACAAAATGTCCTTCCTGCAGATGGAACAGTACCTCCTGGTTGACCTCCATGACAATGACCCCATCTGTTGGAGCTGCCAAGTCAGCAGACAGGGAGGACCTGCAGGTGGGACAGAGGAAGCAGGGCCAGCAGCTGCAATGAAGGAGTAAAGACTAGCAGGGGAAAGGGAGGAGGCAGGACAGGCAGTTGGAACAGAGGAGGCATGAGCGGCAGGTGAAATAGAAGAAGCAGAACCAGCAAGTGGAATGAAAGAAGCAAGATCACTAGGTGTGGTAGAAGTGGCAGGAGCTCTAGGGGTCATAGAGTTGACTGGAGCAGGAGGTGGTGTGTTTGTAGCTGGAGGCACAGCAGCGGCTGGTGCAGGTGACCGCCCGGAGATTGCTGGACTGCTAGTAGCACTGTGGGTGGGTGCCTAATTCTTGACTCATAGATGGCTCCACCCATTTCACCTGCATCCACACCACAGTGGATAATGGCAGCAATTCTAAGGTCTTCATGTATATGACACATACCTTTAAAATGCAAGCCTGGACCACACACAGATCAGTCAACTAATAATAATACTCAGTGTTCCAAAGCATACCACAAATTAAATGTGTTTCTTCACCGTCTCATGTGCAATAAACCTGCACGTGCAATCTTACTAATGGTGCAGTTACTCATGGTTATCCCCCCTTCCTGAGGCACACAGTAATGAGCATCTATTCTGACAGATACCTTATAGCAGGGTTCTCCACAGTCAGTCCTGGAGGGCCAGATCCATGTCTTAATTTTAAGATAACTACATATATCTAAATGGGGATATGCTAAAAGTCTGTCACGGATCCGACCTTCCAGGACCAACTTTGAAGAACCCTGCTTTATAGGATAATCTATCGCCGCCAATTAAAGATCAGCGAGTGGAAGGCCCATCATTGTTCTGGAGTGCCTAAAGCTTGAGCAATGCTTACTGCCCTAAGTCCTCAAACTATCTCTTGCCCCACTGATGTTAGAGGGCTGGCAGTGGAGTTTCTCCACATATCTCAATCCTATTATTGTAATGGATGCGTTTGAATGAAATGCTTTTCACGATGGAGCAATATTTAAAGTTCACCATCCGCAGACATGAAACTCGCATCCCTGTCAAGGTCTTTGTATCAACGCACAGAATCACCTCTTTTATGAGATTTGTATAGTGCACTGTTACCTGCCCTCATACTAAAACCATTACACTGCTGGAGCACCCAATTCTGCCCTGTAGTGCATGAATAAAATGTCCCTTCAGTAGCATCAATTAATCAATCAATCATTTGTAGAGCGCGCTACTCACCCGTGAGGGTCTCAAGGCGCTGGAAGGGGAGGGGGATGAAGCAGCTACTGATCGAACAGCCAGGTCTTGAGGAGTCTCCTGAAGGCCAGCAGGTCCTGGGTCTGTCGCAGGTGGGTGGGGAGGGAGTTCCATGTCTTGGCGGCGAGGTGGGAGAACGATCTGCCGCCGGTGGTCGCTCGGCGGATACGTGGGACGGTGGCGAGGTCGGTGGAGCGGAGCTGGCGGTTCGGGGTGTAGAAGGTGAGACGTTCATTGAGGTATGCTGGTCCGGCGTTGTGGAGTGCTTTGTGAGCGTGGGTGAGGAGTTTGAAGGTGATCCTCTTGTTGATCGGGAGCCAGTGCAGGTCTCTCAGGTGGGTGGTGATGTGGCTGTGGCGAGGGATTCCGAGGATGGGGCGTGCGGAGGCGTTTTGTATGCGTTGGAGTCTTTTCTGGAGTTTGGCCTTGGTTCCCGCGTAGAGGGCGTTGCCGTAGTCCAGCCTGCTGCTGACGAGGGCTTGGGTGACCGTCCTGTTGTATTCCGCTTTAGGGGTCCGTATATAGGTTTTCCTGAATCATGTCCTTATATAGGCACAATTCGCATTACACTTATATAGGCATAGAATCCCTGTCCTTATTTAGGCATTAACCGTGCACTCCAAATACAGGCATGGTCACCGACATCCGTCCACCCTAACGTCACAACGAGTTCTTAGAAACCAGACCCTTAAGCTTCGGGAGTTCCCCTAGCACAGGACTATTGATTTCTCCAAGAACTCATCTATTATGTATGAACCGTTATACCTTAAGGGTTCATTCCTGACGTCTTCCTCTGTCCGACTTCACGTCAATGCTAACATTCCAAGACACCTGCCAGGTATAAATATACCTTCCCTTGCCCAAGCAAGTTAGAGGAGACCTCGACTTCAGAGGAGCCCGTATCCCGGCCTGACGCACTGAGAAGACGCTGTCATTCCTGCATGCAGACGAATCCAGCTTCCAGTGTTCTGACTCCCTTCGCGGGGTGTTAGAGTTCCAGATCCGGCAAGAGATTCCCACCTCTCTCATTCTCAAGGTATGGAGCTGACTAGATCCTAGAGGGACTCTTGGCATACTAGACTTGGCGTACTGTATTAAACATACTCTTAGTATACCAGACTAGAGAATACTCCACCTACTTCTACCTTTCCCTACACCTAGACTAGGTTAGGTACATTGGGGTAGAACTAGCTTAGAGACGCATCGTATGAGTACTCGCATTTTTAGCTCATGTTATTTATGTACGTGAATATATGCTAAAAGATAATGCTAACGCAGTATTATTTATTTCTACTGCTTACACTGTACATTATTTATCTTGCATACTGTCTTGTGATCATAACAGCACATATCTCTTACACGAGAAACAAGACTGTTCAATAAAACCCTTTTTATTGAAACGCCCGTCTTTCCTTTCTGTGTAATTCTGTAGAAACTAAGCATGCACGATTGACTGAGTGAAACTGTTATCTATTGTTTCCACGATTCTGAGACGTGTTCCAATTCTAAAGGGAAACAAAGTTGTCATGTTTTTCGGTTGCCAAAAACTACTCCCTTCTTGTTCTCAAGGAGTTTCTAGTGGCCTCTGAGCTAGCTGGCACAAGTAATTAAGTTTAATATACTCGATAGGGACATACCGACCTTAGTCCTATGTCAAGCCTATAGGTTATATTATTCCAATGCGCAGAGCCTATTAGGGAAATAGGAACTACACTACAGTCCTTCTGGTTTCGGTGGGGATCCATCTGTAGATCTTGCGACGCATGCGGAGGGCGTTGAAGCAGGAGGAGGAGACAGTGTTGACTTGCTGGGTTATGGAGAGGTTGAGCATGATTGACAGTTCCTTTATTGAGTATCGATCTTCCTTGAACTGGGCAAGCATTGGTCTTTCTACTTTCTGATTTATGATGCTAACCCTGTGTGGGTGTATTTGGTGTATTCTTTCTTGTAGTCTCTGGCAAGTCTCACCAATGGGCCAATGTCCTTGTGGATACTTCTTGCGCTGAACACAGCTTGTGCATATTTGCTTTTGTTTTCTCATTGAATATTTGTAGCGCCTAGGAAGTTTAAGCTCTAAGTCTGGGGTGTAAAGAATGCCCTTAGTAACAGGAATAGAGAGTACAGCTCCTGTATATCATTATTTTTCTTAGTCTTGACATTAACACTAGTATAGCATGCCTGGGTGCAAAGTCTTTGCTGGGTTCTAGTTTGTGTGATATGTTTGCCTGTGTGCTGAGCAAGAATGCTCTAGGAAGAGCCTGAGATGAGTGGCTAAAAATGTCATTCTTAGCAGTACCGGCTAGTGGCATGTGAAAGTGGTGGGGCGAAGAGCAGCAGGTCTCGGGGCTCACGGCAACAACTTAATAGCCTTGCACCCACGCCATCAAGCTATAAGAGTGTTCTTTCACTGAAAGAGACAGGGTAGAAGCCATGTACGTGCATTGGACCACTTGGGATGGAAGCATCACTTCAATAATAATAACAGTTTATCTAGCACATCACACAGGGAATTGTTTAATGGCGCTCGCAAAATATGCGACGATATTTAACCGACTCAAGGGTATTCGTTGAATACACTCTCCTTTGCAGCAAGATAGCTCTATGTGTTCATGCACCGGCTGGCCAGATTTGTGTGTGAGTAGACTAACGGTGCAAGGTTTGGACCCAATGAAAGCGCCCAGTCTTTCATCCACATGATCAGGGTGAAAATACAATACGTTTTTAGTTTGGTTATGGCAGAACATATTTAGCCCTTAAAGTTTGGTTAGACATTCCAAAAATAGTATTTTGCGGTGTGTCAGCATAGCTCTCTGTATTTGTATTTCAACTCACAGAGCTAGTTTATCATCTGTGTGTTTTTAGGAGCGTGGCTATTTTGTAGAAGGGTATATTTGGGGGATAAAGCAAATAAAAACAAAAGTACTTACGTTTCACGTGCAGGGAAGACCCCGGAGACACAGGACCACCATCCGGTAGGTATCTTCATAGCAGACACTCCCCTGTTCAAACCACGGAGCACTGAGCCTGACTTAGAAGTGAAGGGCCAACGAACCCTAACCAATACTGGAGCTGCTCTCATGCTGAGAGGAGCACCATGATTGGTGGAGCAGGCTAACACAGCGCTCCTTTTCAGACTAGGAGCCTATGCCTGCAGTCCGCCTGGCTGTTTTACAGCTGGTATTGGTGCGTGCTGAAGTGCGCATGTCGGGCTGGCTGTTGCAAGACAGCTGGCCAGTCTGACATGGGCACTTTAGGCTTTAGGCAAGTCATTCCTGCTGCCCATAAGCAGCCAGAATGGCCCGAGCCGAGACACGGCACGCACTTCATGAAAATGGTCATGTACATTGTTGACCATTTTATTTAAATTATGTTTTGCTGTAGCTGCTACGCTCGCTGCAGGCGGGGCAACGCTCCCCTGATGGAGGAACCGCCGCTGGTTATTTGTGAAGTTTCCCAGGCTCTTGAGGTAAAGAGAGAGAGAAGGGAAAGGAAGAGATCAGAGAGGGAGAAGAGAAAGAGGAGAGAAGAATAGAGAAACTAGATGGATGGAAAGAGAGAGACAGAGTGAGGAGAGGAAGACAGCAGGCTGTTCTCAGTATTTTTGCCAGGACTGCTGGTTCCCCAGTCAGTTTGTACCCTGTCACCTGTGCTATGTATAGGGAGGGGTCTCCACTTCTTCTCTGATCCAAGTTTCCACTCTTGAAATACTCAGAAATAATAAAAAGCACTTTAAAGATCTACCTTTTTACACGACAAGGTGATAGGAGCAAAGAAAAAAATCTGTAAAAATAGTGATTTAACTGAAGAGAAAGAGTTTAAAGTAAGGACACTGTGATTAAGTTTTTACAGAGTGCACAAATATTCAGGACTAGGGTGTCCAGGTGCTAGCGTGTGGGACAGTTTGATTATCCGCACTATTTAGAGGAATTTCACATTAGAGAAAAGATCGGTTTCAGTGACTTGCGGAATTTGAGGCATAATTTCTTTGTTTTGATTCTTAAAGGTAGGGAGTTCCAGACTTTGGGAGTTTTGGGTAATCTTTTATTCAGCAACGATTATGCATGCCTTTATAACCCCTCATGTTCACGCCACCATAAATAACTACATTTTTCTATAATTGTAATCCATAAAACATGCCACATAGTATTAGAAAATATGTCATTTAAATTGACAATCCTTCTCATTTAGGTCTAGATTTACACAATATTTTTGTGCAACTAAGCAAAACATAGGCAAACAGAAAGTGTCATCCTAGACTCCGAATAACATCCCGATTCGCAGAATTAATATTTGTGGATATTTAGGCTACCGGTGGCACTTAATTAGAACTATAGAACATTTTCCACGTGGGGTTTTCCAGAATCGTACATAGAGTAAGGGTTTGGAAAAAATGTTCAAGATTCTATTCGCAAAAAGTGCATGGGTGTTGATAGTGTACGATGAAGGTAAAAGTTAAGGTCAAATACTTTAAGTGATGGAAGGCCTGGCCAATAATATTAAAATAATGGCATAGAGGCCTCTGCATGTCAGGGGTTGATGTCAGAGTTCTGAAGCTGCCATCTGCTTTTCTTGCATGCCTCTATCATATTCCAACTCTTTACAAACTCCATTTGGCACATAAATCTGCAAAGACTATCATGTTTCTCCCGGTTTCAGAATTATTGCTCAAATCAGATTTTTTTGGATGCTTATAAGTTATTGCTGTATCAGCAGTGCGTTGGTGCTGCTCGGCAGGAGAGCTCAGGGTGGGACACTGCTTGCATGTTTGCCAAATAGTTTATATTAGGTTAAACTGCCACCAGTTTCCTTTGTCAGTTTTATCACTATATACCCAGTACCACTGGAATTATGCGAATCTACAACAAATGGTTTTGCCGCATTTGCCACATAATCCAGTACCTGCTGCATACTTTGCAGATTTCACTGACGCAGTAAATGCACTTGGGGAGATGTTCCGTACTGTGGGGTACGTAAATAAAAATGGCAGGAAGACCAACTGGAGCCCGTTTCCATCTCACCCTCTTCACGAAGGATGTCCTCTCCACCGTGCACCCCCACCTGCTGATGTGGGCTGCCTCTACCAGACAACACTCATATGGTGCCAGGTTAGATCTCCCCCGCCCCCATTCCCACCCCTCTAATGCTGTCCCTAAATTCAATGTCTTCCTGTTTCATGTGTGACTAGGTAAGTCAGTCTATGTTTTCTTTTTTTGAATTATGGGACTTGTAATATTGAATTTAAATATGGTTAAATAACACTACAAGGCCCAGAATTCTAATTTGAAAAACTGGGAATGGCCTAGCTATTGGTGACACACTGCCACTTTTTTTTTATTTTCCATTCAAATCCCATATGATTTTTATATATGGATCAATTATAATGTGTGAGTTCAAGGGAGCAGCCAGAAAATTAAAAAAAAAAACACTTGGACCAAAGCTCTGATGGCACAAGGCACACAATGCAAGTGAGCCCACACCTCCCTGGAAGAACTCCCTTGTCATCATCATCATTTAACTTTATTTCGGTTGTAAAACCTTAAAAGTACACATAGTAGCATAACTTTAAAAACATGGCACAATAAAAACATTTCTAATCAACAAGCAGCATTGATGAGAATTCAGTTTCCAGTGAACAAAAAGCTTGATGGGGCCCTCCGGCAAAACACTGTTTTTTAACAGCTGTTCATATACAAAAGCATTAATGACACTTATAATTACTTTAAAGGGGCCATATGTCCAATTAAACTTAAAGTGCATCGTGCGTTTTTTTTTTTTTTTAGTTTTATATAGCGCGAACTAGACCCGAAGGTATCAGAGCGCTTTACATGAGCACCAGTTTCGTTACAGATGGACACATTCATTTTTGTTAGGCACGGGGAGATTAAGTGATTTGCCCAGAATTACAGGATGTTGAGCGTCGTTGTCGAGACTCGAACCCGGTTCCCCCATTTTGAGGTCGACCACTCTAGCCCCTCTTTTTCTGAGATGCCATATAGAATTAAGGTAGTCGGCAACCGAGTAAACAACTCAGCTCTTATTATCTGCCCTACATATTCTCAGTGCATGGTGCCTATTGTAAAGCCCGAGGAGGCGTCACAGAGGGATAATCCAGTGGGCACGCTGTTTAGTGTATGTGCCACAGAAGAACAGTAAGTGCACGTCATTCACCACTGACCTACATCCCATATGGCAAACAGCTCCCATGTCACTTCCATCCAAGCATCTATCCATCATCCTGTCACCCTTCATCTACCTGCTCATATCCACCATTTCACCTATACGTTCTATCATCCATTAATTCTTTCATTCATCATTCAATCTTCCCTCATTCCATCTATCCATAGGCCATTCCATCTATCTATCCTGCTGTCCACCCATCCAATATCTATGCATGCGTCCATCCATACATCCATCATTTGACTTACCCATCCATCAATAAAGCCTTTCAGCCATCAGTTGTTCCTTTTGTCCATTCATTCACCAATCCATCATCAAGCCAGCCTCTCAGA
Organism: Calotriton arnoldi; assembly: GCA_963921515.1. Lineage (NCBI taxonomy): Eukaryota > Metazoa > Chordata > Amphibia > Caudata > Salamandridae > Calotriton > Calotriton arnoldi. Next base: position 112,847 of record CAWUFW010006342.1, read on the forward strand.
TTTCTATTTACTTTGCCATCTCTTCACCCACTCATCTATCCTCTCAGATTTCCATTTGCACTTTCAATCCACCCATCTAGACATCATTTCACCCACTCATCCACCCATCCTTTCACTCACTCACCCATGCATCCTTTCACACACCCATCCATCATTTCACCCATCCATCCGTTCACACACCTATCCATCCTTTTACCCACTCATCCATCATTTTACCCTCTCATCTACCCATCTTTTCATCCACCATACCTTCATCCACTCATCCATCCTTTCACCTACACATGAATCCACTCGTCCATACTTCTCTCCCTTTTCTAGCAACCTACCTTTCTTTCTTCCTTTTAGTTAACCATGATTACGGCTCCCGATTTTATGTTTTTTTTTTTTTTTTTACATTTCTGTCTCTATTTATTCATATTTATTTTTTGGCATTTTATCTGTATTTATCCACATTGTTTTTAGTCGCACGCACAAAAAGATGCGGCAGCTAGTATTTTTTCACATTTATTTACATAGGCAATGCGCGCATGCTTTTTATAGGTTTAGATAGATTTATGTAGGTGGGTAAATGGGATGCAGCTTTTAACAAAGAGATTATTTTGTTACTTTCAGTTAATAAACTGCTATCCTTCTAATATAGCACAGTGAGCTATGAAGGACCTTGTAGCCCTCACTGTCTTATATAACACACCATACACATTGATTTACGCACATATGATTTATTTTCAATGTATGTGTAATGTAAAGCGCTCTGACACCCTTCACTGGGATGAGTAGTGCTATAGCGCTATAAAAGAAATAAAACAAAATAGTGGTATTTAAATTGTCTTTTATGTAAATACTTGGACAGACCAACACCTCACCATTCCTACAGTGCATGCCTATCTCTTATGTACAAGGACTGAAGAAAGTCAAAAGCATGCCTCTCTTAAGTACCTGTGAAGTGATAAGCTGTGTGCATTTGTTTTCCCTCAATTGCTTTTAGGTGTGCTTCTCCACCCCTCCCCCGTCTCCCCCTCATAGCTCCCAGCTTTTAAACAAAATTAGGCCTGATGGCCCCTTAATACGACCTTTGTTATGGGCTCAGCTGAAATCAGATAAGCCCCCTCTCTGTCTGCATTCAGACAGGATAAATGCAAAAATCAGTTTAAACGGAAAACCGGAAGCATTAATTATGATCTCTTATTTGCCAAGTTGCAGATTAGAGGCCCATAAAAAATCCACCCCCGCAGTCGCTGCGAAAGAGGGAGGTTCACTACACCCCTGTGTGAGTTTATAGCCTTAGTTAACTATAGTTAGAGAGTGGTCACATTTGTTTAGCAAGCGTTGTAGTAGACCTCAGATGGCCGACTCCATTTTAAATGACATGCTGTATTCTTGTTTGCTGTGCGTAATCTAATTTTTTGTTTCAGGCACCAAGAGCTGTTCTGTTTCTGTAATTGTTTGTGCTAGAATACCGGGCCAAGGTCTTTATTGTTGCAGTTTAATGAGTTGGATGATGGTTCCCAGCACCTGTGAAGGAAGGGAGACAAAGAAGAGAATACTCCCTTGTGTGATAACCTAGGAGGCCGTGGAGATGGGAAATTCTGCATTATAGTAACAATGAGAAGTGGGCTGACACCATGAACACTAGATATGATTGGTTCCTGCATTTGTAGCAACTGTAGGAGTTGTAGCTTTTTGAATGTTACGTTTTAATTGTGCGCTTTTGGTACAGCTAGACTTCTTTTGTCCACCTTTGGAGGCGGACGTCCCTTTTCCCACTCTTGAGACTCCATGGGGCATATGTACAAGCCCCTATCACCACGGCAACGTCACTTTTTGTGACGTTTTCGTGGTGATAGGGGCTTTGCCTTATTTACAAGGCAGCGGTAAGCCACTTAACGTGGCTTAACACTGCCTTGTAAATAAGGCGCCCTTTCACGCTATGCTTTGCGTGATAGGGGTGGCCAGTAGGTGTTGCGGTGGGCGTTCAACCGCAACACCCATTGATTTTGATGCTGCCCCCCTATTTACAAGGGCAGCGTAAATAGAAGGATGGGATATATATATATATCCCATCCAAAGTTGCTCCGCGAAAGGGGCCTCAGACTCCAGCAGGGCGGTTTCAGTGTGGCAGGCACGGAACACACTGCCTTAAAATCAACAAACACTTTTCCCACACGAAGAAAAGACACTGAAGCCAGATTCCATGGAGTAAAACGCTATATTTCATATAGTCCTTTGGTAGCCAGCAAAATATCAACTGTCCCAACGCGTTTCAGCTCTGCCAACGAGCCTTGCTCATGGGAAAATGAAATGAAACCTGCTTCCAGAAATGACCATATCTTTAAAGGGCTCCTTGATTAGGTGATTCACGGAGCCTGAAAGTCATTTACATGCGCCTGCGCAGTGAATTCAAATCGGCACTTCGTGTTTATTTTGCAGCGTTTGAAATCCTCATATCAAACTTCATAGTGTCATTAGTAAAGACCAATTCAGTGCGCACATTCCAAATGTTATTCCACAGCTTGCAGGCATACCATGGCAAAATATTGAACATTGTGCCTTACTTTCACATGGAGTCCGTGAGCCTGAAAGCATTTCATCTTTACTAATGACACTATGAAGTTTGCTATGAGGATTTCAAACGCTGCAAAATAAACACGAAGTACCAATTTGAATTCACTGCGCAGGCGCATGTAAATGACTTTCAGGCTCCGTGAATCACCTAATCAAGGAGCCCTTTAAAGATATGGTCATTTCTGGAAGCAGGTTTCATTTCATTTTCCCGTGAGCAAGGCTCGTTGGCAGAGCTGAAACGCGTTGGGACAGTTGATATTTTGCTGGCTACCAAAGGACTATATGAAATATAGCGTTTACTCCATGGAATCTGGCTTCAGTGTCTTTTCTTCGTGTGGGAAAAGTGTTTGTTGATTTTAAGGCAGTGTGTTCCGTGCCTGCCACACTGAAACCGCCCTGCTTGAGTCTGAGGCCCCTTTCGCGGAGCAACTTTGGATGGGATTGTTTGACAAGGGGGGCCCGACTCGCTCTTCTTATCTCTGGAAAAGACGGGATTTCCCAAAAAGAAATACCAGGGAGGACGAGTTAGGGATGTGAGCTGAAATGCTTTCAGGCTCACGGACTCCATGTGAAAGTAAGGCACAATGTTCAATATTTTGCCATGGTATGCCTGCAAGCTGTGGAATAACATTTGGAATGTGCGCACTGAATTGGTCTTTACTAATGACACTATGAAGTTTGCTATGAGGATTTCAAACGCTGCAAAATAAACACGAAGTGCCGATTTGAATTCACTGCGCAGGCGCATGTAAATGACTTTCAGGCTCCGTGAATCACCTAATCAAGGAGCCCTTTAAAGATATGGTCATTTGGGCCCAAGGGGGGAGCAGCACATACCACAGACTAGCTTGTTGGTGTGAAAAAGGCCGCTTTATTGAAAACAGGTGCACCTTACATCAACATTCCTTGGCCTGTGCCGTACAAAACTGATCCTCACTAAATAGTATCCTCCTACCTTACCCCCTCCCCTCCCCTAAAGTTGTCCCCCCTGCAAACATTTATAAACCCCCAAAACTTGCAACTTCTTAACCTTTCTTCACCTAGCTATCTATGTACATTTCCTATGCTCTTTCCCCTTCCTGCGTGCTTCCGGAGTGACCTTCCCCAACCATAAACTGTAAACTGTAAAAACCTCTGTCCCAACTATTACCCCAGGAAAACGCCCCACAAACATCATTAGCACACCAGCACCTGCTTCCAGCGACAACCAAAGTACATGATTTTTCCCCCCCCGATGCACCTGTTCCCAACAACGCTACCGAAAAAACCAAAACTCCTGCCACTAACAGCGGGTCTAAACCCCCCCCCCCAGTAAATTCCTCCACAGGAGGGCCCCCCCCCTAAACATGGGGAGGGTGGGCGGGAAAAAACAGCTTCCCTACCAGGAAAAAACCCCTCTACCGGCTGTCGTGTCACTTCCACCGAAATGGTGGTCAGTGACGTAAAATGGCCGGCTATATAGGCCCCCAGCCCAAAAACCGCCCAAACCTAGCCCAAAATGGACCGGGGAAGCCCAACAAGCCCAACTGGGCTCTGGCTGCCCCCCGGCCCAAAATCCCCCGGGAGGGGCAGGCCTCCCGGTGGTCGGCCGCCCCTCCCAAAGCCCTATTGGGCCCAAGGGGGGAGCAGCACATACCACAGACTAGCTTGTTGGTGTGAAAAAGGCCGCTTTATTGAAAACAGGTGCACCTTACATCAACATTCCTTGGCCTGTGCCGTACAAAACTGATCCTCACTAAATAGTATCCTCCTACCTTACCCCCTCCCCCTCCCCTAAAGTTGTCCCCCCTGCAAACATTTATAAACCCCCAAAACTTGCAACTTCTTAACCTTTCTTCACCTAGCTATCTATGTACATTTCCTATGCTCTTTCCCCTTCCTGCGTGCTTCCGGAGTGACCTTCCCCAACCATAAACTGTAAACTGTAAAAACCTCTGTCCCAACTATTACCCCAGGAAAAACGCCACTCAGAAAATTCCTCCGCCAGGACTTTTCTGACCCCCCCCCCCCAACTAGGTCCGGGGTCATTTCGGGTATCTACTTATTCCTAGCACCTGATCCAAAACCTCCTTAATCTGCACTATGTATAATTCCAAACCATATCTGGACAAATGAACCCCATCCTCCCGAAAAAAATACACTGCTGCATAACGCAGTTCTGGATGTTCCATCCTCCCAAAACCTTCCCTGTCACAAAATTTACGCATGTCCCTGTTAATCTTCCTTCTCGCCTTATCTATTGCCCCTGGCCGCTCTGCCCCCCTCCAACATCTCCTGGGAATGAAATCCGACCAGATCACGTGGCAGCCCGACCATTGCCGCTGAATCTCTAACAAATCTCTCTGCATTTGCTTCAACAAAGCCAAACCTTTGCACTGCACCAGATCGTTCTCTCCCAAATGGATGAGCAACACGTCTGGGCAAATCCCCCTTCTGATTGACCTATTCAAAGCCGGCACCAACTCGTGCCACCTCATGCCCCCTTTTCCCTGCCACTGACACCTAAACAAACCAGGATCCAGCCCTAAGTTCACACTGTTCTGCTTTCCCCATTCGTACTGCTCCGCCCGCTTCACAAAAGAATGTCCGACAAGGAGGATGGACAATTCCGCCGCCTCAGGCCCCGCCACTGCACCTAAAAAGACACATATATGAGAAACGAAGGAGGAACATCATGCCTCTCCCTCCCCGGGGCCCCGCAGCCTGATGTATGTTCTAAAACAATCTGATTTCCATCGCCCCAAACGCATAAGCTCTTCCCTCCCCCACCCCTGTCTTGCTGCATCCGTTGCTGCACCTATGCGAAAGGAATGTGTCCCAAACTGTCCCGGGTTCTCACCTAGTCCTAGGAGGGCGCGCCTCAATACCCAAAGTAGTTGAGGCGCCGTCACCCTGCCCCCTCCTCCCGGCGGAAAACCTCCCCCGCTCCAAAGGCCCCCCTCGTGGCTAATATCCACCCCCAAGCCGCGGGGCATACCTCCTGTTCCACTACAGGCCCCATGACCACCCACTTCCCTGCACCCCGCTGGTCTGTCTTCGAGCGACCCAGTAGTACAGCCACTTCCCTTTCCCGCAGATCCACCGCCCCCCACTGCACCCCTCGCGCCCCCCTTGTACCCAACAGCTCGGAAACCCGAAAGGCCCCAAAATACATCCACGACATTAACGTGGAAAACAATACCGTTTCTTCATGGTTGCGGCAGATCTGCGGCAAAATCCGCGTCACTCTAACCAGAATACCTGCCGTAATGGGCCTCCTCAGCTGGGATCGGTTGCCTTTCTCCCTTGCCCAACCTTCCAACAGTCGCGTTCCCAGCTCACCCGCGGATGGCGCGTAGCCCCACCACAATTTTCCCATGAACGCAATGGCCGACAGCTTTCCCGCTATCGTCACTTTGGACCTTCCTTTGTCCATCATAGCCATAATAAATTGAACTACCTGTTCTTCCCTGCCCCAGGGCTGGTCCTGCCGCGTCGCGCCACTGTCCAGAAAATCCCGCCAAGCCAGCTCGTAAGCTCTCCAAGTGGATGTAGCCACCGACCCTCTTACCAACTGCAAGACCCTTTCTCTCCTACCGACCACATCCCCTCTGGAACCGGCGTCCGGCATGCGTCCGCCTCCGTGGCTAGCCCATGGAACCTCTGCCACTGTGAACGAGACAAAGCGTCCGCAATGTCATTGTCCACCCCCGGCACATGTCTGGCTTGAAACAAAATATCGTGCTCCAAACATCGCAGCACGAACACCCTCAATAACTTGAGCACCTGCGTGTCCCTAGCTGACTGCCTGTTCACAACCTGCACTACCGCCATATTGTCCACCTTAAAAATCACTTTCCTGTGCGCCAAATCCCGGGCCCAGACCGACACAGCCACCACCAGTGGAAACAGTTCCAGAAAGGCAATGCTCCTCCCCCGTTCTTCCAGTGCGATGGCCATTCCGCGGCGCACCACCTCCCTTGCCAGTAAAGCCCGAAACCGCCTGCCCCTGCCGCGTCTGAGGAGATAGTGACGTCCCATTCCCAGTCCTCGGAGGCGGCCATTGGGATGCCATTAAAATGCTCCAAAACCTCCGCCACATGCGCAGGTCCTCCTTTTTGCCTGCCGACAATCTCATGTGATGGTGCGGTAGCGTCAAACCGGATAAGGACAAACCTAGTCTCCTGCAGAAAGTTCGCCCCGCGCGCACCACCCTGCAAGCGAAATTCAAGTGCCCTAGGAGGACCTGTACTTCCCGTACTGTCACCTTCTTTTTGCCAGCAGGCTGTCCACCAGGAGCAGCATATGCGCCTTCTTATCCTCCGGCAGCCGGGCTTCCATTGCCACGGAATCCAGCTCAATACCAAGGAATGACAACACCGTGCCTGGACCCTGTGTTTTTCCGGCGCCAGGGGCACACCCAGGTAGCCCATGAGCTCTGTAAAACTAGCCAGCTGCTGCTGACAGTCCGCCGAACCGGGCTGTCCCACCAGGAAAAAATCGTCCAGGTAGTGCGTCACCGTCTGGTTACCGGTCCGCCACGTAAAGACCCACTGCAAAAAGGTACTGAAACGCTCAAACAAGGCACAAGATATGGAGCACCCCATTGGCAACGCTTTGTCCACAAAAATGCACCCTTCAAACTGTATACCCAACAGCTGGTAGTCCTCTGGGTGCACCGGGAGCAGTCGAAATGCCGATTTGATGTCGCATTTCGCCATGAGGGCACCTGCCCCCACCGTAGCTACCAACTGCCGCGCCACGTCCACTGAAGAGTAGGACACTGACGAAAGTTCAGCCGCTATAAAGTCGTTCACGGACGCCCCCTCCGGCCATGACAAGTGCTGTATCAGCCGGTATTGTCCGGGTTCCTTCTTTGGTACCACTCCAATAGGGGAGATGATCAGGTCCCGAATCGGTGTCTCTTGAAAAGGGCCCGCCATGCGCCCTTCCCGGACTTCCTTGCCCAATTTGTCCCGTACCACCGCTCTGTGCGCGTTGGCAGATTTCAAGTTTTCAGCCCACCTGGCGGACCGTGGACCCTCGTACCCCAGCCGGAAACCCTCCCGAAAACCTAGTTGCAGCGTTCTAGCGTCGTCGGTCCGTGGATAAGACGCCAACCATGTTTCCAGCCGCTCCTGTTTAACTGGAGTATGAGCCTTTGCCCAGATGCCCCTGTCCTCCCCTACCCCCCGACCCCCTGCTTGTTGCCCCGCCTGTGTGGGCTGCTGCCCCTGTCCTCTACCTCCCGCCCCCAGCATTGAACCACTGGGTGCCGGCCTGCGCACTTGGAACATTCGTGCCTAAACTTGCAATATTGTCGGGCGCATGTGCCCTTGTTGAAATCCCAGCACGCACCCCCTGTGCTTCCGGCGTTGTTCCCCGCATATCCCACCCCCCCGGGTGGGCGGTTCGGAAAGGGCGGGGTGCGAGCTGTAGCCCGCTTGCCGTGTATATTGTTCCCCCGAACTTGGCCCCCCCATGGTTTGATGGTAAAGGTCGGAGTCTATTTCCCCCACTTGGCCTCCGGATCCCAGGCCAACCGCGCCCGGAACTCCTCATCATAGTGGGACCATGCGTACCCCCCGTACGTGACCTGTGCCCGCCTGATCACGTCCATATATTTAAACAACGCGACGGCCCGGTCCGGGTACTTCTCACAGTACACGCTGGCGAAAATCAAGAATGCCGCCGACCAGTTTTCGATGTTCATGGGCACCCTCGGCCTCTTGGCCAATTCTAGCTCCTCTTCCTTGGACCCCTCCTTCGCTGTAAGCTCCCTATGCAGTAGCTTCAGCATGTCCACGTAGTCTCCTTTCCAGATTTTTCTTTGGTGCCCAACGTAAGGTGGGCCCCCAGAGGCTTCGTAATCCCCATATATGGCAATTTTTTCACGGGGATGTCATGGCTCTCCTTTCCCCCTCTTTTAGGGCCCCCCTTTCGCTTTGTCCCCCTCGTCAGTCCCCCTACCGGTCCTGCTGCTTGGTCCTTTGAGGCGGGCGCCCTCCCCCCGAACTCACCGACTCCGGCCCCACCCCCGTGTCTCTCACATACTTCCCTTGCCTCAAACGCACCTCCCCCTCCTCCCCCCGCGCGCATCTGTGCCAACCGAGACCCTTGCCTGCGGCCTACCGCCTGTCGGCCCTTTAGCAAAAACTTTCGCTGCCTTACCTGGCGTCAAGGTCGGCGTCCGTACCGGATCCCGCCGCCTAACCAGTCGTGCAGAAGGGGCCATCACGCTTTCCGCTTTTTCCACCTGACCGGACCGCTCTGTAACAAACTAGGCATATCGTTAGTCACGCCCCCCCGTCCCCAGGCTCAACAATTTCCCCTTCTTCAATGCTCCCTTCATCGTAGTCCAATAGCCCAGGGCCGTCCACCTCGGACTCCGGCCCCTCTACCCCTGCGCGGTCCCTGTCTGACCAGCTTGGCAATGGGCCGCCCTCCGTGGGCTCCAGCCTGCTCAAGCCCGCCTTCTCCCTGCAATTGCGGAGGAATTCCCCCACTCCCCACTCCCTCGCCGCTGCCCTGCGCGCTGTTGCTGTGCATTCCGCTCTGTGTCATATGCCTCCCGCGCCTGTCCCCCTGTGGCCGCATGGACCCCTCGGGGTTGAGCTACCGGGGGCCTCTCGTCCCGCCTCCTGTATGCCGCTGCCGGCAGGTCCCTCGTGGGAGCGCGACCGCCCGCATGAGGCAGAGCCGGCCCATCCTCTCGGTGGGTTGGAGCCGCACGCAACTCTCCCGAGCACCTCGCCGTCCTTTCCTGCCAAAAGAAGTGGAGTCCGACATGCCGGGGTTAGTCCTGCCCTCTAACCCTCCCATCCGCACACCCTCCCCCGTGAAAACCCCCATCCCCGTCCCGCACCCGCCGTACTGGATGAGTGTCCCCCCCGCCGCGAAGGGGCGGACCCCATGCCCCTGCCCCCCGCCCCGGGCATCCCCTACACCCTCCCCTGTAAACGCCCCCCTTCCCCATCGCTCCACTCCAACTCTTCAACCACCCGCCGTACCGATGTCCCCACCCCAGCCCCTCCAAACCCCACCCCAGCCCCTCTACTCCCCTCGCCTCCCCCGGACTCCAACACCCGCCCCCAACCCGCTGAGTCTGACCACCGGTGGCGCAGTCCCTCCGGCACCCTATCCAGCCAACCCCTAACTCGAGGGAGGGCATGGACCCCCAGCGCGTCCCCTCCCTGCTTGCTATCACCCCCCCCCGGCGTCCCCCAAACCTGACGGAGATAGTGCCTCACGCACTGACCGTGCCTCCCCCTGTCTACCTGCGGGGCCCTTCGCCCCCCCACCCCGGCACCTGGGTCCATCGCCTGAAACCCCCGTCCCCCCATCTAGTCCCATCCCCCGCCCCTGGCTTCCTCCGGGCCCCCCTGCCTCCTCATACTCCTCCCCGCTTTCAATCAAAAGCGGGGAGGCTCAACCACTGACCAACTGCGAGGTGCCAGCCCCTGGTCTCCCCCTCCACGCCTACGTTCCCAACTAACACGGGGGCCCCCACCGCCCCTTTTTTCCCCTGCGCCCTGCTAATCGGCGCCTTTCCGGCCCCCCGTGCCCCCTCCTTGAAAAGCAGCGCGGGCCGCGGAGCCGCGCCACGCCCCCGCCACGTGTGCGTTTTCTCGGCGCGGCCGCGTTAGCAGTGCGGCCGCGCCCCCCTGCCTCTATATTTTGCCGTTTTCGTGCTCGCGGCGGCTCGCATGCTAGCACAGCCGCCGCGACCCCGCTCGCCGCCCTCCTGGGTGGCCTCACCTTAACGCCGGGCCGCAGCATGTCCGTGCGGCCCGCGTCCTCCAGAAGGCGGAGTGCCTCCACCACGCGGGGATCCTGACTGTGTGCCATCGGTTGGGTAAGAATGCTGTACCAGCAAGAATCGCGCCAACGCCAGACCAAAAAACAGCTTCCCTACCAGGAAAAAACCCCTCTACCGGCTGTCGTGTCACTTCCACCGAAATGGTGGTCAGTGACGTAAAATGGCCGGCTATATAGGCCCCCAGCCCAAAAACCGCCCAAACCTAGCCCAAAATGGACCGGGGAAGCCCAACAAGCCCAACTGGGCTCTGGCTGCCCCCCGGCCCAAAATCCCCCGGGAGGGGCAGGCCTCCCGGTGGTCGGCCGCCCCTCCCAAAGCCCTATTCTGGAAGCAGGTTTCATTTCATTTTCCCGTGAGCAAGGCTCGTTGGCAGAGCTGAAACGCGTTGGGACAGTTGATATTTTGCTGGCTACCAAAGGACTATATGAAATATAGCGTTTTACTCCATGGAATCTGGCTTCAGTGTCTTTTCTTCGTGTGGGAAAAGTGTTTGTTGATATATATGTATATATATATATATAGATATTCACAGAAAAAACCATAGGTTTCAGGCACGTTATAGTTAGAAATTAGCATTTAAAAAACCTTAGAAATTCACTGAAAAAACCATAGGTTTTAGGGACATTATAGTTAGTTGGACATTTCACTCGAACAAAACCATAGAAATTCCCCGTTATAGTTAGTTCAGCTAACTATAACTCGCGCCTCCACAATGCACTGCTGATGACGTCACATATTACATCACTCATGACATGGTCAGTGACATCACTGATGACATCACTGCTGACATCTCAAATGACATCACTGATGGCATCATCCAGTGATTGTGTGTTTCTGTAAAGTTTAGCGTATTGAAGAATGAGTGGGTGTATAAGTGTCTGAATGGATGATTTAGTAGGTGCGTGACTGACTCTATAAGTGAGTGATTAAACGTATCTTACTGAATGCATGGGTTAGTGACTAAACTGTGTGAATGTCTGTATCCGTCTGTCTGTTGCTGTGTAAGCGGCTGCATGGGTTTGTGAATAGCTACATGAGTGTCTATATGGGTTATTGATTGGTTGTCTGAGTATCTGTATGGGTGCCTGAGTGTTTATGTGGGTGGGGTGTGTGTGACTCTGTGCATAGATGTGTGAGTGGGTGATTCACTGGGTGCATGGTTTCAAGAGTGCATCTGTGATGGACTGTATGGGTGGGTGAGTGTGTGTATGGGTGTGTTAGTGAGTGAATGTATATCTCAGTGGTACATGTGTGAGTAACTACATATGTGAAAGGCAGTATATATGTGTTTTGGAGTATATAAATGGCTATAAGTGAGAGTGTGTGATTGTGAGAGTGGCTGTATGGATGAGTGTGTGCTTGTATCAGTGATTGTATAAGAGCGTAAGAATGTATCTGTATGAGTAAGTGAGTTGGTGTGTGTATAACTGTATAGGTGAGTAAATGGGAGTGTGATTAATTATTTGCATGACTGACTAGGTGTGTGAGTAACTCTATGGATGAGTGGCGGTGTGTGAGTGTCTATATATGTGTATGAGTGCATATGATAGTCCTGTACTGAGTGACTGTAAGTATGAGTGACTGTACGGGTGAGTGAGTGGATGTGTGTGTAGACCTAAGAATCAGTGAGTGGGTATGTAGTTATTTGTGTTGGAGTGTCTATGGTTTTGAGAATGACAGCCTGTAATTTAGAGTGGGTGTATCAAAGGTTATATTAGGGTGTGAGAAGATGCATCAAATTATCACATGGATGATGTCATCAGTGATGTCATTTGAGATGTCATCAGTGATGTCATCAGTGATGTCACTGACCATGTCATGAGTGATGTAATATGTGACGTCATCAGCAGTGCATTGCGGGGGCTCGAGTTATAGTTAGCTGAACTAACTATAACGGGGGAATTTCTATGGTTTTGTACGAGTGAAATGTCCAACTAACTATAACGTCCCTAAATCCTATGGTTTTTTCAGTGAATATCTAAGGTTTTTTAAATGCTAATTTCTAACTATAACGTGCCTGAAACCTATGGTTTTTTTAGTGAATTTCAAAGGTTTTTTAAATGCTAATTTCTAACTATAACGTGCCTGTAACCTATGGTTTTTTAAGTGAACTTCCAAGGTTTTTTAAATGCTAGTTTCTAACTATGCCTACAGAGGTAGGACATGTGAAGAAAGAGGAACAAACGCACAGAAAGAAGCAAAAGAAATCAGAAAGAAGCAACAGAAGTCCACAAAGACGAAGAAAAGTGCAGGAAGAAGCAAGACATGTGCAGAAAGAACCAACAGAGGAGCAGAAAGAGGCCTTGTTGCAAAACCATCCTGTGCCCCCAACTTTTTCTAACGGGTACTGGTGGTAACTGACTCTGACTAACCAGGCCTAGAGCCAGTGCTATGCTAAAAGACACTTAGAATACAGTGAAAACACCTACATACACTAGGGAACACTATGCGTTGGGGTACCCCTGTGATTAGCATGACCTCCTCTGTAAGGCCCTAGTACATAATAGGGCAGGGGAATTAAAACTACCTCTAAGTCAGAGGTGCAGAAAGATGCTTCTTTAAGTAGTAGTCACGTTTGCAGAGTGGTGGAGAAAGGGTGCTGGGCGTCCGACCAGCGCTCAGGAATTCCGCTGCGTAGGACTTGCAGGAGGTACCAGGAGGGATTCTTGGCCCCCAAACTCCCTCAGGACTAAATTGGACTTCATCCCCCATCCCGTAGTCTGCCACGAGGCACGTTTGCAGAGTGGTAGAGAAAGGGGGCCATGGGCTCCGAAGACGTCTTAGCAATCCCACTGTGTGGGACTTATTGGAGGTAACAAGAGGGGTAGTTGGCCCCCAAGGACATCCTTGGGGGCCAACTTCCCCTCCTATAACCTCCAGTCAGTCCCACACAGCAGCACTGGTAAGTACTCGTACCAGGCCACGCCACTTTGCCCACCACTCTACAAACGCGCTCCCTGGCGCACTCTTGGATGGGGATTGAAGTCCCCTTCACTGCTGGGGGTCCTTTAGGGGCTAACTAGCCTACCTTTTACCTCCAGTAAGCCACACGCAGTGGGATTGGTGAGAGGTAGACAAAGGCCATGCCTCCTTTCTCCACCACTCTGCAAACGCGCCCCCTGGCGCGTTGTTAGTTGGGGAATTAATTCCCCTTGAATACTAAGGGTCCCTGGGGGCCAACTAGCCCACCAAGTACCTCCAATATGGGCCACAGAGCTGCGTTGCAGAGTGGTGGTCTGAGGCCACGGCCCTTTTTACACCACTCTGCAACGCAGCTCTGTGGCGCTTACTGGAGGTAACTGGTGGGCTAGTTGGCCCCCAGGGACCCTCAGGTTTCAAGGGCACTTAATCCCCCAATTTACAATGCGCCAGGGGGCGTCTTTGCACCCTTGTCATATTAGGCCCCACCCCCTCCCTGCACCACTGTGCAAATGCGCCCCCTGGCGCGTTGTAAGTTGGGGGATTAAGTCCCCTGGAATCCTAGAGGTCCCTGGGGGCCAACTAGCCCACCAGGTACCTACAGTAAGCGCCACAGACCTGCGTTGCAGAGTGGTGTAAAAAGGGGCGTGGCCTCAGACCACCTCTCTGCAACGCAGCTCTGTGGCGCTTACTGGAGGTACCTGGTGGGCTAGTTGGCCCCCAGGGACCCTCAGTATTCAAGGGGACTAAATTCCCCAACATAGAACGAGCCACAGAGCTCGATTGCAGAGAGGTGGACACAGGCCACGCCCTCTTTCTCCACCACTCTGCAAACGCGCCTCCTGGCGCGTTTTAAGCTGGGGGATTAAGTCTCCTTGAATCCTAAGGGTCCCTGGGGGCCAACTAGCCCACCAGGTACCTCCAGTAAGCGCCACAGAGCTGCGTTGCAGAGTGGTGTAAAAAGAGGCGTGGCCTCAGACCACCTCTCTGCAACGCAGCTCTGTAGCACAAACTGGAGGTACCTGGTGGGCTAGTTGGCCCCAGGGACCCTCAGTATTCAAGGGGACTAAATTCCCCAACATAGATTGAGCCACAGAGCTCCATTGCAGAGAGGTGGACACAGGCCACGCCCCCTTTCTCCACCACTCTGCAAACGCGCCTCCTGGAGCGTTCTAAGCTGGGGAATTAAGTCCCCTTGAATCCTAAGGGTCCCTGGGGGCCAACTAGCCCACCAGGTACCTCCAGTAAGCGCCACAGAGCTGCGTTGCAGAGTGGTGTAAAAAGGGACGGGGCCTCAGACCACCTCTCTGCAACGCAGCTCTGTGGAGCAAACAGAAGGTACCTGGTGGGCTAGTTGGCCCCCAGGGACCCTCAGGATTGAAAGGGAATTAATTCCCCAACTTACAACGCGCCAGGGGGCGCGTTTGCTGAGTGCTGCTGCGAGGGGGCGGGGCCTCGGCACGATGCAGCTTTTTTTGTAAATTATGTTTTGTTGAAGGGGGGCTGTGTGGCCTTCCTTCTTTTACAATATTTGGGGCCCTGGGGACCCCATCCCCAAGGGCCTGACCTGTTTTTTTCTTTTAAAAACGGGAAGGGGGCCGCGCGGCCCCCCTCCCGAGGCCATTTTCGGCCCTGGGGACCCCATCCCCCGGGGCATGGCCACATGTTTCTTTTTTTTGTTTTTAAATATATATTTAAGGAGGGGGGCTGCATGACCCCCTCCTGAGGCCTCTAATTGCCCCGAGGACCCCATCCCCCAGGGCTGTGCCTCGTTTTTTTTTTGGTTTTTATTATTACGGGGAGGGGGGCCGCGTGGCCCCCCCTCAAGGCCACTTCTGGCCCCGGGGACCCCATCCCCCGGGGCATGGCCTCTTCGTTGGGGACCGTGGGGGGAGCCCCAATGCCCCTACGGTCCCGCCGGCTCCCCGCCTCCTGCGGGAGCCGGCATTGCTTTTCCACACGGGGAACTGCTAACATGCAGCTCCCCGTGTGGAAAAGCAATCTGGTTTGGATTTTGGAAGAGAGAGCAGGTTTCCTGCTCTCTCTTCCAAAACCCAAACCACAGTTTGCTATGACAGGGCCGGATCCGCGAGGCTCCCGCCCTGCCATAGCAAACAGCAGTGTCCCGGGGGTGGGCACCCCGGGACACTGCAGAAGCCGGCCCTGGGGGGTGGCGGACCCCAGGGCCATCATGGGCTCCAGGAGGGGGGCCGCGCGGCCCCCCTCCCAACGTGTGCACAGCCCCGGGGAGGTGGTGGTCCCCCCGCATTTACATACTTAGTGCCCCGGGGAGGTGGCGGTCCCTGGGGCGTGTGGGGGGGCCATGTGCCCCCGCAAATATTTAAGAAAAGCCCCGGGGGTGGCGGTCTTCGGGGCTGCGGGGGCCCCCCCGGGCCCCCGCAATTACATTATGGCATGCCCCCGGGACTTGGCCCACCCGCGGGGGCTAAATAATAACGAAGCGCGGGAGTCCGCGCTTCATTTTTTTAAAATTTTCGGCGGGATTCGCGGACCCAGCGAAAATTTCGCCGAAATTTTTAAAAAAAAATGTTTATTTGGCCCTGGGAGTCCTTGTGGGACCCCTTGAGCAGGCCTAGGGGGTCATGATGTTTCTACCCTGCCCCCTTTTCTTGTTTTTCGGGTTTGTTTCCCTGTTTTCTTGTGACTCGGTTCTACCGAGTCACAAGATGGCTGCCAACACTTCCTGGTTTGGAGTGTTGACAGCCAATTAGAATAAAGCTTGTGGTCGGGAGGGTCCGCAGATCCACCGCGCCTCTAAATATCAAAACTTTTATTTTTTGATTTTCTCAGCAACTACTGAACGGATTTACACCATTTAAAAAAAGGGCGCTTTCTGAACCAAGCACTACCTTTTTGCCAAATTTAGTGTAATTCCGTTCAGCAGTTCGAAGCTGTAGCCGTGTCTAAAGTTTCCTATGGGAAATTCATTTTCCGACCTCTTTTTTTCAATTTCTCAGGAACTACTGAACGGATTTACACCATTTAACAAAAAGGGCTCTTTCTGAACCAAGGGCTACCTTTTTGCCAAATTTGGTGTAATTCCATTCAGTAGTTCGGGCTGTAGCCGTGTCTAAATTTTCCTATGGAAAATAACATGGAGAAAACACGTTTTGGGACCCCCCTTTTTTCTCGGCCCCCGCTTTGCGAATCACCCCGAAACTTTCAGGATAGGAGCTGACCGGAGCGGGCCACAAGTTTTGAAAATTTCGCACAGATTCGTCAACCGGCGCCTAAGTTATTGGGAAAAGAAAAAACGCTTTTCCTATGGAAACTAGGTCCTAACTATAACTATCTACTGGCGACCGCCAGTAGATAATATATACATATATATCTCCATGCAGGGCTCGCTTTCGCTGGCAGTGTGGCGCTTACATTTACAGATGGTGCGATATTCCTCTGCTGAGCCACGCCGTAATCAATCCTTCAAAAGGATCCTCCCACTGGAGAACAGACGGAACGCACTCAATAGAAAGCTTTTCAGCAATTATTTAATCCAGAAATAAACGGGCAATTTCATCCATTACAGCATCTTAAACCAACGTGTTTCGGGCTCCATGAGCCCTTGGTCACCGTGACCAAGGGCTCATGGAGCCCGAAACGCGTTGGTTTAAGATGCTGTAATGGATGAAATTGCCCGTTTATTTCTGGATTAAATAATTGCTGAAAAGCTTTCCATTGAGTGCGTTCCGTCTGTTCTCGAGTGGGAGGATTCTTTTGAAGGATATATATATATATATATATATATATATATATATATATATATATATATATATATAAATATATCCAAACTTCAACGTATAAGGAGCACTCGAACGGCAATATGCTCATGAAGAGCCTTTATGGTATACAATCCGCCGGCACAACGATAACTTTAAGCAGTTCAATTTGCCATGGATGCCTGACGCGTTTCGAAGTGTCCCCACTTCTCTTCAGAGGCTTTGGCAATTGAAGGCGCATAGGACACCGCCCTCATCATTTAAATGCTCCAATGCATGCCCTGGATGGGACGCTCTGCCGCGACTAGCAGAGCATCATGGGCCTTGTAGTGTCCTTTGTCTCCCGATGGAGCGCGCAATGTTGCTGCTGTAACATTCATAGCCCCCAGATGGGCCTCGGTGTGCCGGTGGAAATGCTAAATCCGTTGCTGCCCCACGAAGTCGGCCTGCTCTATAACAGACCGCGTGGCCCCCACATCCTGGGGTGGTGCTCCTTCGCGGCAGGGTGTGCCGCGTGTTTATCCAAGCTCCAAAGTACCCAACGTATAAGGAGCACTCGAACGGCAACATGCTCATGAAAAGCCTTTATGGTATACAATCCGCCGGCACAACGATAACTTTAAGCAGTTCAATTTGCCATGGATGCCTGACGCGTTTCAAAGTGTCCCCACTTCTCTTCAGAGGCTTTGGCAGTTGAAGGCACATAGGACACCGCCCTCATCATTTAAATGCTCCAATGCATGCCCTGGATGGGACGCTCTGCCGCGACTAGCAGAGCATCATGGGCCTTGTAGTGTCCTTTGTCTCCCGATGGAGCGCGCAATGTTGCTGCTGTAACATTCATATCCCCCAGATGGGCCTCGGTGTGCCGGTGGAAATGCTAAATCCGTTGCTGCCCCACGAAGTCGGCCTGCTCTATAACAGACCGCGTGGCCCCCACATCCTGGGGTGGTGCTCCTTCGCAGCAGGGTGTGCCGCGTGTTTATCCAAGCTCCAAAATACCCAACGTATAAGGAGCACTCGAACGGCAACATGCTCATGAAGAGCCTTTATGGTATACAATCCGCCGGCACAACGATAACTTTAAGCAGTTCAATTTGCCATGGATGCCTGACGCGTTTCGAAGTGTCCCCACTTCTCTTCAGAGGCTTTGGCAATTGAAGGCGCATAGGACACCGCCCTCATCATTTAAATGCTCCAATGCATGCCCTGGAAGGGACGCTCTGCCGCGACTAGCAGAGCATCATGGGCCTTGTAGTGTCCTTTGTCTCCCGATGGAGCATGTTGGTTTAAGATGCTGTAATGGATGAAATTGCCCGTTTATTTCTGGATTAAATAATTGCTTAAAAGCTTTCCATTGAGTGCGTTCCGTCTGTTCTCCAGTGGGAGGATTCTTTTGAAGGATATATATATATATATATATGTTTTTTTAATACACACTAAAACCCTAAAATTACCCTTACTACCCCAATACCCATACCCCCGAAAACCCTAAAATTACCCTTACCACCCCAATACCCATACCCCCTAAACCCTAAAATTACCCTTGGCACCCCAAAACCCTTACCCAACCTAAAACCTAAATTTGCCCTTACTACCCCAAAACCCATACCCACCCTGAACCCTAAAATTACCCTTACCACCCCAAAACCCATACCCACCCTGAACCCTACAATTACCCTTGCCACCCCAAAACCCATACCCACCCTGAACCGTAAAATTACCCTTGGTACCCCAAAACCCAAACTGAACCCTAAACTTACCCTTGGCACCCCAAAACCCATACCCACATGATCCCTGAAATTACCCTTGGCACCCCAAAACCCATACCCACATGAACCCTAAAATTATCCCTACACCCAAAACCCAAACCCACCCTAAAACCTATACTTACCTTATACTTAAATGTAAAACACTTATGCCTTTACAACGAAATTCGTTGTAAAGGCAAGTGTGGGAAAGGCATATGCGTAGTATTGCCATGCGTTGTAATGGCATTGCGATGTGATGGTACTTGCGTTGTGATGGCATGCGTTCTAATGGCTTGCGTTGTAATATTTTCGTTGTAATGGCTGTTTCCCATGCCCACCCCTCCAGCCCCTGGCTGAGCGCCGTATCACGGCGCTCAGACCAAATCACAACTCTGCATTGCAGCGTTGTGATTGGCTTAGGGGAGGGAGCCTGGCTCTCTGCTTCATGTTCCTGTAGTCGGAGACAGGAGAGCAGGAGCAGCGACGCAGGAACGGCCTCAAGGTAAGTTTATGTTGTTTTTTATTTGGCCCCTTGCGCGACACCACCCGCGGCACCCCTCCCCCTATGGGCCCCCCTTGCGACCCCTGCGCCCACTCCCCCACCCGCGATCCATGCCAGCCGCAGCAGAGTGAAGGCTAGAAAAGAGTTTTAGTGTGTGTGTTCCTTTTTATGTGGTCAGCCAGGCTGTGATTGGCTGTTGTAATGAGTTTCTGCTGGAGTTGTGTGGAGTTAATAACAATCCATCTTTTAATTACCAATTGTGTTGCATGTGTTGAAAATATTGTCATACATATCTCCAGCATTTAGCTCTATACGTTTCATGATGTTACATTTTAAGAATAAAAAATAAATAAAATATACTTTAAAAAAGCATTACATATGCATTTGTAACTTTTTGAAGTGATGTATATATTTTATTTGACATATTTTCATTCTACTTATTTTTAAATTAGATTATATTTTAATTTCTATTTAGTTTCTTGATTTGTTTTTTAGAAAAAGTATTAATGAAGTAAAATAATAGATGCAGTAAATAACAAGCCATTGTATTTTACAATTTGTATCAATATAAATGTAATTTAACATTATTTTCTATGTATTTTTTCAAGTCCCTGCCTCCATTATTTTTTATGGGAGGGTGGGTCAGTGCCAGTTTTTGGTGTGGGGCTTGATGTACTTCTGTTTTTTTTTTAGGCAGTAGTAACTTTAGAAGTGCAGTTTGAGAATAGCAATGGACTTACTCTTTTGTGGATGGGTGACGTGCTTCTCTAACCCCCTACCTGGCCATCTTTAAACCTCTCTTTCCTCCTTTTTTATCCCTTTGTCTTTAGTTGTACGTATGAACTTTTTTCCACCACTCTCCCGTCCCACCCACTTTTACTACTAAAACGTATATTCTAAAGTCGGGCGAAGATCTCCACAGAGAATAAGATATGAGAGGTGGAGGCAGAAACTCTGCACACAGGTTTGGGAATAGCATTTTTAGTACAATTTAAAATATTACAAAACATACCACAAAGTACAGTTTGTGAATCAGGTCCTTAGTTTCTAGCTTAAGTGGGTCAAAAGTTACTAAAAAGAGCGCCAAAGACTGTTGAGGGGTCGAAAATTTGTGGGTGCCACGTTTGTGGAGTGCCAGAGCATTGAACATTTGTGTTACTTGTGATATTCTGATGTAAAATCGATAAAGTATGCTATTTTAAATTGAAAAACAAATTAGCAGAGTTAAAAAAAGTGCCAAAAGCGGGTTCCCCACAATGCCAGACCTTTTGCATAAAATAACTAATGACCTTCCAGATGCTAATAACTGTATAAAATGGTAAACTGTACTAATAATGTGCAGCTTTGACCAGACAGCATTTGTAAATGTTCAAATGACAAAATAACAAAATAATACTGTCACAGATTGTGCAGTAGTAGAAACATGATTTGCCTTTTAGTGCTGCAGAATGTTGTCAACCCTGCCGCATAATTTTACCGTCCATTGCAGCATAATTCCAATGGTCACAACTAAACCAGCTGCTTGTCCTTCTTACATCACCAGGAAAATCATACTGTATAACTTAAAGAAATAAGGTATAGACGTTCAAATATTTTTTAATGCACAAATTAACCTAATCTTGCCATGCATAAGGAAATTTGTAGAATTGCAGTCCCTATCAAGATGTAGCCAGATGGCGCCTGAAACGCTGTAATGCAGCACATTGGGTCACTGATGTGCTTATATCTTACACAATCACTCTTCCTCTGCGGCCATGACTCCTTCCCTTTTGCGAATGGTTTAACACCCCAATTTGGGAGCCAGTAATTTCTCAATTATTTTACGACTGGATTACGCTCATAAAACATTGATACTTCTGACACTGATTCAGAATTTGGAAGTTACGCCTACAACACTCACTTACCAAATTGCAAATCGGTATCCATTTGCAATCTCATTTTAGGAGTTGGTAAAAGTTTACCAGCTCTAAAAAGGAATTAGTAAATAGTAAAAAACTATTTTGCGGTCTCAAATGCACTTATTTTGTGATGTATGCAACCCCAGAATAGGTTAGTACATAGGCCTACTGCTACCAGAGGAGGGTCATGGCATGGTTCTTGGAATTTTTGGCAAAAAGCACAATCTTAAAACTCTGCTATATATTCACATTCTCAATCGCTTATCCCATCCTAAATATGCTCCAAAACGAAAACTCAAAAAACAGGTTGGAATAAGTGTAATTAGGATTGGAATTGTGTCTCAAACCCCACCATTTTATTGGTGGGTGCAGAGGAAGGAATTCGCCACAGTGAAATTTGTATTTCAAGATGGCAATGTAAGTTAAATATTTATTAGTGATATCTCTATGACCCGCAAGTCATTAGTTCAAATCCCAGCTAGGTGAATAAACACTTCTGCTCTTCTAATGTCTGTGAAATGAGTTCCATTAAATTAGGTAATTGTAACAATTGATATTTACAGTCTTAAAAAAGGTAGAAGTGTGGTCCGAAATGTTATAAAAACGAATATTATACAGCGAAAATAGGCGTAATCTCACTAGAACTCACTCCATGAACCTGCAGTATATTATTTCTTGTTCTCCTATGCATTATTCTACAGTACACATTCAGCCATTGGTATGCCCGCGCCACATCTGCATAAATATGACAATAGGCAAAAGGAGTAAGTCCGGCAGGCTACATTTGTTATGCAATTCTGTAAATCCCTAACCATGAAACATGAGTTAATCTATCAAACCCTTTGGCTTAAGTGAATCATGTGTAGAGTCACAAGGATATTTGCACCTATAAACTAAATTTAGGTGTGCATATAGCTTTAATTGTGAGTGTAACATCATGTTTGACATTCACAAACCATGAACCTGCACTTGTATTATGGGTTTTCTCTCCTAATGCCATATCAGTGTGGTGTATAATGGCGTGGGAGGAAATGTGCTACCAGGGGCAGGCTGTTTGCGTTCCAGTGCAAAGATATGTGTGCTTGTCAATGGTCACACGTTTGCAGGGACATCTCCAACCTAAGACTGATTGGAGATCCAGAAGGGAAACAATTTGGATGGAACACCCCAAGATTGTATGGGGAAGGAGTTTCTCCAGATGGGACAAATATGTATACAATAGAGAACAAGCATTTGCAATGCAATAGGTCTCGCATTATTAAAGTTTGAGCTATTGGTGTTGCATTATTTAGCAATGCCAATAGCTCAAACTTTAATAATGCGAGACCTATTGCATTGCAAATGCGTGTTTAACATCTCATAGACCTGTGGCTTTGACCCGCGCGTTTCCTTCTTTCTCCGACACAAAAATTAAGACGTTAGCAGCACTCGTGGAAGAAAGCACAGCGCCTAGACTCCAGACCGGGGTCTTTCGACCAGTTCAGAGACGCACAAATGGGAGCGTGTGAGCAGGTTTCAGAACCCCATACAAAAGGGCTCTCGCTGCGCACTGCATCGCAGGCGCGAGCCCTAAAAAACAAGCTCAAGTACATGAATGCCTCAGTGCAATAAACTCTGATTTATCCACCAAATCCCTCTCATCCACCCATGGAAAAACCCAAAGACTTGCCATGAACGTCAATTCACCCAAATGCCTGAAGTAGTTGGTACAACATTATGCAATCAATTTCTTCCTGTGACGTCACATGGTTGACCACTTGTTCCAACCTTAGCCATTCCATCTCCTCTCATTTGTGGATGAGGGTAAGAGTTGGGCAAGGTACAGAAACTACAGGAAGTAAAGCTGCCTTGCGGAGCCCGACTTACTTTCATTTCCTGATGATTCTTTCACAACCCCTGGAACCAGGGTTAGCAAGACCAGTGCAGGAGCATGCCAGGGTTACCAGCTGTTACCCCTAATTGATGCTCAAGAAGACCCTCCTCTTGAAGGAATTTCAGATGAGGAAATTCTCTCAACCACTTACTCCTCTAGGACACCAACAATGAAAAGCTCTACCATAAGCAAGCCCATATCTTACTCTCACTAAGTTCCTTCCACATACCCCATACAGCACTCCTTTTCTTTACAAACCAGTCTAAGCTACAGAAATACCCATACCTACAATTAATGTAAACAGTAAACATTCTGTGAACTTCAGTACAATAAGTTATTTCAGGACCGCTCCATGGTAAACAATACCATCTCCTGGTTAGTATTACAGACACACATACATTTCAACCAAATATCTAGTTGCCAGTACTGAACGGGTAATCCACTGCGCAAGTCCTCTTAATTGTTTAGGTTTCCAGCTTTTGTTCCGGCAACACAACCAACAAAAAGCCTTATTATTAAGCAGACAAGCAAGAGAGCATTGTGTTACCAGCCATGCCTTTTGTTCTAGAACTTCCTCCTCAGAGGTCATTATGAATGCACAAAGGTATCAATGTATCCACTCTATATGTAACTGATTATACATATTTGTACAAAAACACGTTTTTTCTCTAAAGAAATACAATAGTAGGGAAACGGCTCAAGCGCAAACCACGAGTACGCGAATGGGAGCATTCTAACCTGATAACAAGCTCCACTCATTCGCCAGAGTCGCTTACAGAGCGATACTAGAATATGCTGTTCCAAGCTGGACCTTCAACACTGGTAACTATATACAGCAGCAACCTTCTCTCTATAAGCGAGGACAAGCAATGAAACAAGATGAATACCGAATTACTAGAGCAGGGCTTTGGAATAACACGTCCCCCTTCCCCAAGCACCTGACAGGTAAGGTTTTTATGACAACATCCTCAACCGCTGCTGCAAAAAGCAGAAATCCTACCCAAAAAGAAAAAAAACACCTTCGTCAAAAACAGAGCAAACTATGTCAACCTCTAAAATAATGTGGTGTATTTACTTAATGAAGCAATGAATTAATATGCAAGATATAGTGCTGCTCCACAAACCGAATCTCTGAATTTAGTTTTGACTCTTACGCAAAAACCTGTTTCCATATCCTTAATCAATCGTTCTGTAAGGCTAGCCTCCTCAGATTACAAGCCAAACCCTCATACTGTGTTCAGGTGTTCTCTATAGGTAAAAACAAAACTACTTTAGCATGAAACTTTCAACTACAAATATACCGTATACACTTTACAGGTCAACAGATGTGAAAAAACAAAGTAAATACACTTTACTTCCAATAAAGCATGTCAGCACAAAGTCAATTCTACTTTGGACAAAACCAAAAGGCAATACAGATAGTATCAATGAAGTCAAAATGATGGAACTGGTTTACCATTCCCAATGGTAGCAGTGCTTGGTAAAGATGCAATTTAAATACTGTTGCCTCGCAACATAAATGCCAATATAAGACAATTTCAAGATTAACTTTCATCCTTGCTGAGAGAAAAAGGCTCCAAGGCAGAGGGATGGCAAAAGGCAACAAAAGGACATGTGGTTTGATTCAATTGCTCAATTTAAGGATTTGATAGATCTTACTCCCTTGTATACCTGCTTGTCTATTCATAGATGGGTACCATCATATATATGTTTGCCAGCCCACCCCATTCAAAAGGTAGTCTCTGCCCTGAAATCCTTAACCAGTCAGGCTGAGGAAATCCAAGGACACTTTCGCTTTAGCGCTCTAATCGTTGGATTCCTACTCAAGAGCGATATTGTCCCAAGAAATTTGAAAGCGGAGATGGGATTTTTTTGCAACTGCGATGCAGCCATTTTATATCGATTTTCAGGCTGAACGGTGCCTCCAGGCAGGGACCACAGACAGGCAGCGCCTATAGTCAGTCAGCAATTTTTCACTGGCAAAAGGGCTGGTTTTTTGTCAAGCTGGTTGGGAAAGAATTTTGTGTGAGGATTCACTAAGAGCAAGGAAGCCTGTCTTGCGACTTGACGTACACAAAAGAGAAATGTTACTGTGCATTCGACATGGCAGTCGCCAGGTCTTGGGATCCAGTGTGCTATGACTGACACGCACCCAAGCTAATGTACTGGGCCACGTCCTGTTCTCTTGGTTCACTTGCAAAGTCACAAATAAGCTATTTCGCGCTAACTGTCCCCCCCCCATAAAAAGCACGTCCTCTGTACTACAGGGGACCACAGAGTTAGTTTACAATCCGTCTTTGTTTTCTGTCTCTGATATTTCCTTCTTAAAAGAACACTTTTTTGAAACATTACATGAATAACAAAGAAAAAACACCCACCCGCTACATCACATGTAATACATGAGCCCCTATTTTGGGGGACGAGACTTCAAGGAGTTACCAATTAAAACAAACACTTCATACGTGGTCACTTTCATCTCCCATCTCCCCCCACCGCCAACACCGTCCTCCCCCACACACACACCCACACCTTACAAAACAGCAGTGAGCCGGCACTTCATTGTCAACACTGGCACTTATTACAGTCTGACACAAAGTGGTGCTGTTGTCTGCTTTCAGGGTGAACACTACAAAAGTTGATTTTTCATTCAATATACATTAAAAGTGACTAATAACTGCCGCCCAAGCCATTCTTATAGCTTTGGGGACCTGGAATAGTCTGGATTGTCACACTTGTAGGAGTTTGATAGTTGTATTGGTACTTTCATTGGTAGCACTGGCAGGGGCAATGGGTTGTGTAAACTGCAGTGACCTTCTGATGATGGCCCTGGCACTAATTGTTTTACAAATTAAGCACTGCAAAACAGACAAACATCTTCAACTGCATCAATTTGACATATTCCTATTATAAGAGGTGGGGGAGCCAACAATTTAACAAGGCAAACAGGAGCCGAGCCAATGGTGTGGCTTGGCTCCTTCAGACGTGCACGAGCCGAGCCCTGAAATGTTTGCATGTAAATCATGCAGCAAACCACGTAAAATATGCTACAGACTCTTAAAAATTCAAAAAAGTGCATTTTATTTAACAAGTGGAAGGGTTGGCATTAATATGTCACATTCTAGCACTACCCTGAGAAGTACTTATTAAAAATTATAGGTGTTTAAACATGAACTGCCCCCGCCCGCAGCCGGGCGACAGTGCCCTCAGTGAACTACGAGGCAAGACAGCTATAGTTTATGCAATCAAACACAATAGGTCTTTGCACAGCTAGTATTCTGAAATCACGTTTTTCAAAGTGCTTTCATATGAGATAGTGACGAAAAAGGAGGCTAGGTAAAATACAATATTTGCCTAATGTCACACAATTTGTGTAAACGGGGAAGCCGCGATTAATCTTAGGCGTTTGGTTTCTCTTTGTACAAATCAGCCACTAAATTGATAGATTTGTCTCTTCGTTACACCTTGAATGATAATGTTTTCTTTGTCCCTGTGTGCATGAAGGCAGGGCGAGGGTGGCAGGCTGAAGCACCATCAAAGCTCGGTTTGCTGTGGACTCGAGGATCCAACGAGACCTCGAGCGGATTACAGTTGTAGGTGCTCGCTAAAACGTTTTCTAATAAAACTACACCAACCAAAAGGACAGTATGGCCTTCCTGTTACCCACCTCTGCATTTTTCGGTGTACCATCTTTGTGCAGTAGGAAGAGTCACGACCTTACACTTCAGTTAAGGAATAAAACTCTTAACAGCTTCTTCGAGTTACAGGGACTACGTTATAGCTGCACCACAGCAGCAGATGTTACACACTTCCTACTGTGGAACTTTCAAAAAGTATCATTACTGCAAAACAAACCCGGTGCCGGGTGTGACCAAGACATTTTGCCTACAAGACTGGCCTTGGCTCACCTGCTGCGGTTCACGGGAACATGCCGCGTGGAGGAGGTTGCGCTTCAAGTGCCAACATGAACCCTAGGCGGGCAGTGTGCGCCCGGGGCTGTCCGGTCCGCATACCGCCGCCGCCGTCGTCACCGCCTGTGCTGTGCCCTGGAGAGGCGCCGTCAATGACCCGCCAGTGCTGCAGGAGCGGCCGCCAAGCTGCCGCGAAAAGCTAAAGAAATAAACATTAGGAAATAACGGCAGTGTTAAGAATAAAACCAGTGGTGCGCGCGCACCACAGAGGAGCGGGGGCTAGGGAGCCCGGCAGCGAAGCGAACGCGCGCTGCTGCGCGTTCTGGCCACCGTCGGGAATGGGCGCGGCAAAGGCGGGACATGCGCCCGCCTTTGACCAATCGCGTGCCACCCCCATTAAAAAAACGGACGATCCAGCCAATGTGGGCTTCTGAAAACAAAACCACACGCACGAGCGTGTAGGTCGTTTTCAGAAGCCCTTTCTAGAGGTCTCGCGCTGCGCGAGCAGTGCTGCGCACTGCAACGCTAGGCGCGAGACCTAAAAAAGGCTTGTAAGGTGCAAATGCATTTCCCATGTGTAAATGTACACTTTTCCTTTCAACCGGGTTTAACTATCTACATTTACTTTTTTTGTGCATGTGTACTCCTGTAAATCTAAATACCAAAAAAGTCCAAAATTTACTGCAAACTAGAAATAAGCCTACAGGGGAGAGAGCCAGGTGTACAGAGCATTTTAATGGTCACAAACACTGCAATTTGGTGTTTGTGACTATTAAAATATTTTTTTCTAAGTACAAAACCAATTTTGGAAACGTTTTCCTGACTCCTAAAATAGGATTCCAAATAGATACCGATTCAATACCTGGGAGAGGCGTGCTATAGGTATCCCTTCCAAATACCGAATTTATATCATATGTATCAATATTTTGCAAACGAAATCTGTTGGCAAAACATTGTCATTTTACCAACATCTCAAAAGAGGTAGAAATGCATTCACAAAATGACCCTTTCCCCTTTGTGAATGTAAAAAAAGTTTGTTGGGACCACTGCCAACACTTACACAAGCTTAAAAAAAAAGTACATCTCTTTTTTTTTTACGCAGCCCTGTTTCATTTTAGGAAAATGGGTAGCCTTAAATAAAAAGGTTTGCTTTATTTAAAAGCAATCACAGACATGGTAGTCTGCTGGCCACAGGAGGCCACCGTACCTGTGAGGGCCTCGAATCTTAGTGAGTCACAATTTGCGATGGACCTCATTAATATTTATGAGGTAAGTCGGATTGCGATCTTTATGTACTGAGCTATTAGTACATAGTTACGCTTCTTAAAATTATTTACTTGTCGCAAAAATACTGCTTGCAAATTGCCACCTGTACTTTGGAAAAATAAATTATACATCTGTCCTTAACTTGCCAATGTTTCTTTGTTTTACTATGTGTAACTTGTTCCTTGAACTTTAGGAGTAAATCACAGTTAGCTAAAACAAAAATCTTTCTGAATATGGGCCTAATTAGGCCGTGGGTCTTGTAGAAAAAATAAATAAAAAAGGACAACTGAAGAAAAACTCTGAGAAGCCTGCCTCTAGACACTCTGGTATCATATTAAACACCGCTGATGTGAACAGGAGAGCTCCCAGCGACCCCCAGCATCAGATTGTATGGCCTGCTGATCCCAGCTCAATGTGAGGTGATTCGAAGCATCCTATATGTGCGTGGTTCACAAGCAGCCGAAGCACCCGGCTTCCACATGAGATCACGCTGCCCTGGTGTGTTGGCTAAGCAGAATCGAAGAGCGATTTCACAAGTAGCAGATGTGTTTTGCAAGGTCCTTATGTTTTTTTTTTCTCTGCTGCCCTCAGCGTGTCAGTCTTATGTTCAGCTTCACAAGGGCTATTCTTTTGTCCCTGAATAACCTTTCACACGTGTCTCTGTGCCTGTGCTCTTATGCATCTGTCTGCATGTTTTAGGGGCTCCACTGGCGTGAAGAGCGTTTGTTTTTACCCCCTTTTTTGTTGTTGCAAAAGGCATGATCTCAGCGTGATGAAAGGCTAAGCAACACATGAGGCTAAATACATCACTTGGAAAGAGCTACAGACATGCAGGATGTGGAGAAACATCTCGCATTCACATATGAGTCCACGCAGTTTTGACGTGGAAGATATAATTGTTTCACTGAAATCGGTTTAATTTACAGGTGATCTGCGTATTCACCAACAACTTCCCATAATTGCAGCAGACACTCATAATGACAAAGCCAGCACATCTGGAAATGATTTAGGGTCAGATGGTAGTTTTAATTTTAAATATTCTATCCTAAGTCAAAGTCCATCTAAAATCATTATGACTTCCTCACTCACCTGCCTTCCTCGTCCCAGTCCGTACATTACGTGAGGTGAGCCTGCCCTCATGACTGCTCTTCAGGTAGCTCCTGGGGGGTTCTCTAAGATCTTTTCACCTGACCTTAATTGGTTGAAGTGAGGCGTGGGCTTCAGCAGTTTCATTGGATAGAGCGGGGTCTTTCAACCAGTCGTGTATCTTCAGGAGGAGGGGAGGGGCTTCAGCCAGGTGGCTTTAGTTATGCCACATTTCCCTAGCACTGGTAGCATCACTGTTAGCCTCCTGCTTCATATGGGATTCTCAGCGACATGATTCAATAACATTATAAGTGGTGCGCATTCCATTAAGAGGACATTTGTCCAAGAGTGTATGATATATCATGGATGTATCGTGGGGCTGATCCAGGGTAGGTAAAAAAGGTTTGCAGGTTCTGTCGAGCATCTGCTGCAGCGCAATGGTTGAGCTGGGTCTGTTCTGTGCAGGAATTTATGGGAGAGGAATATATTGGAAAAGGTAAAAATTGTTAGTTTGTGTCCATAGCTGATAGACACAAGTTTAGTTTGTTTAAAGCAGGATTGCCAAACTTTGGGGCCGATTTCCTCTCTTATGTTGCCCTTTTACTGCCTTAAGATTGGGTTATTAGATAATGTAGTGTCCTCAGTGTACTGATGGTAAAGCTTAGCGACCCGGGGGCTTATGTACAAGCCCTGTGTGCTGCCGGAACGTCACTTTTTGCACACAAGGCTTAGCCATAGCTACAAGGCCACGTAAAGCCACCCTGAATGACTTTTCATAGCCTTGTAGAGATGGAGTGAGGCAACGCAGTGCAAGTCGCTGCGTTGCCTCACACTGCATCGGAGAGGTGTGCCATGGGCGTTGCAGTGGGTGTTCCCACGCCATGCCCATGGGTTTTGACACATTCCGAGATTCACAACATGTGTAAATCTGGGAATGCGTTAAAACCGTGCGCCTCCCCAGGGGTGGCGTAACGAGGAGAAATAAGATTATATCTCCTCGTTTGTTCCTCTTTCCCTGTGTGCAGAATTCAGCACACATGGAAAGAGGACAACACCTTCAATGATTGTTTTTGTGAAGGAAGGTGTCCCTTCCTGCACAAAAACTATCATGCCAACAACACAGACACCCTTGTACCATGGTGCAAGGGTGCCTGCGTTGGCACACGGCGGCTAATTGTCTGCCGGTGCTGGCTGAAAGGATAGGAATGCACTGTATCTTGTAAATACGGTGCATTCCTGCCCTTTGAAATTGACATAGGACAGCATAGCAAAATGTCTTGCGGCGCTGCCCTACGCCAATTCTTTGCAAAAATGCCCCACCAGCCTCTCCATTAGTTGTGTGGAATATTTGTTTTGGGATGGGGGCTCAAATTGCTCAGGGGAAACATTCCCTAGCTAGCAGCCGCAGCCTGTCTTAATCACATTGTGGCCCTCATGAAATTACTCCAATATTAAGAAGGTTCTGTTAGGGAACAGCTGTCCCAGTAATAGTCCTACCTATGCTAGTCTATGCTAAACTCCTTTATCTAGGGAGGGAGTGAGGGCTAGATTATCTGTAATACGAACCCTGGTTTGCTTATCGCCTGTGCAGAATACCCAGTGAGTCAACCTAGGAGCCTGGATAAATCTAGCCTAGCTTATGAAGTTTAGAGGTAAGAATGGTTTCAGGTTTTGTCACCTCTTTAAAGTCTATTGTTAGTGACAAGCGTGGCAACAAACAAGTTGGGTCAATACAGTGCAGCACAAAGTGCGACTCTGCTGCATAATAATATCTTTCAATTTCAGGGACCGACCACCAAACAGTTTAGTCCGTGTTAGACCTGGCACCATTGGCGTGGGTCTCCCTTCCATTTTTTTGCCGTTGCCTCCTATGTTTTTGCTGTGTTTTTGCTGGTCTAGATGCTTTGGGCACTTTGCCACTGCTGTTCAGTGCCAAAGTGCAAGTGCTCCCTATTGTAAATTGTTGTAATGGATTAGTGACTCCATGAGTGGCTTATTAGATATACTTGTCAGACCCTAGTACAGTGCACCATGAGTGCCCAGGGCCTGTAAATCAAATGCTGCTGGTGGGCTTGCAGCACTGATTGTGCCACCCACAGAAGTAGCTTGTAAAATATGGCTCAGGCCTGCCATTGCAGAGCCTGTGTGCAGTCTGGGACTGCCATGTCGACTTTGCAAGTGCACCCACTTGCCAGTCCCTAAACCTTCCCTTTTCTGCATGTTAGTCACCCCTAAGGTAGGCCCAAGGTAACCCTATGGGCAGGGTGCATTGTATGTGAAAGGTAGGACATGCCCTGGTGTGTGTGGCATGTCCTGATAGTGAATTACAGACAATTTCGTTTTTCACTATTGCAAGGCTATCTGTTCCATAGGCCAGAATGGGCAGTTTGATTATAACATCTTATAAGCATAACTGACCCAAGGAACAAGATAGGAAAATAAAGTTTAGTATGCCTGAACTCAGAATGTTAAAATACATCTTTTAGTGTGGGGGATTTTTACATTCTGTGTTTGAAAATACCACTTTTAGAAAGTAGGTATTTTCTTGCCTAACCATCCAGTATGCCTCTGCTAGGTTTGTGTATTCCATGTCTGGTTTGTGAGTGACAGGGGGCTGGAGAGGGCTTTGGCTCCAGGAGTCTGATGAATCAGGGCTGGGCTGAATAGGACCTGGGTTGAATAGAGAGTAGGGGGAGGAGAATTCCTTTCACATGCCTGAGCCTACATAGAATAGAGAGTAGGGGGAGGAGATTTCTTTTCAGCTACCTGGGCCAGGTCTGCTTTCAACAATGCTGTCTCCACCTCCTGCCAGGAAGCTGCACCAGGGAGGACAGAACTGGTTTGGGCTGGGTACAGACACTCTCTGCCTTCAGAGAACAAAGGATTTTGGAGTATAAATATTGGGGCCCAGACCCCAGAACTTTAGATCACTTCTGGGAATCAAGACAAACCTTTGCCAAGGAAAGAAACCAAGGAAGCTGAAGGAGGAGACTGCCCCAGCGCTAGTGACTGTTTGGGGTTGGCCTGCAGTGATTACTTATTGCCAAGGAAAGGAGAAAAGGAACTTTGTGTGTACTTTAATCATCTTGAGGAAGATCTCCAAGGGCTAGAAGCTGAGCTTGCCTCCTGTTCTGAAGTCTCAGGGACACAAAGACTTCACCACCAGCTCCCCCTGAATTTCCTTGCTGGGAATTCTACCTGCAGAGAGGTGCCTGCTGTTGTTTTGGGCCCTCTAGAGACTGCGTGTCGCTGGGAGCTGGAAGCGCGACGCAACGAGGAAGAAGCGTGTCGTCGCCGCAGCTGTTGCCGTCGCATCGCTGAAGAAGCGTGCCACCGCCGCAGCTGTTTGCCGTTGCATCGCCGAAGAAGCGTGTCGCATCACCGGAGAAGCGTGCCGCAGAGGTTGCTGTCGCATCACCGGAGAAGCACGTCGCAGGGCTTGTTGCGGCTCAAGAAACCATCGATTTCGCCGCACGGCCATTGGGCGTGCACGCAGCGCATCCAAGTTGTCGCATCGCAACAAAGACACCATTTTGTCGCATCGCACCGGATCGTCGCATCGCATCGAGGCGCCATCTTGTCGCATCGTAACCGGAACGCAGTAAGAAACAGACGCTTCGCTCCTCTCTGGTAAGGAATAGACGCATCGCCTCCCCTGCACTGCAGTAAGGAACAGGTGCGCCGTCTCCCCCGAAGCAAGGACCTGACGCATCGCCTTTCCTGCAACCCTTTTTTTATATTGCGTTACGCATCCAAGGTACTTTGAGAGTAAAGTGTCGCATTTACCATCTACATTGAACTAAGCTATTTCTACCATTTGAAAGTAATATTTTGTTTACTGGTTTGTGGATTTTTGTTGTTTGGTCTTGTGTTAAGTCTAGATAAAGATTACTTATTTTTCTAAACTGGTGTGGTGTCCATTTGTAGTGTTTTCACTGTATGTATTACTGTATGTGTTCACATATGCTTTACACACTGCCTCTGAGATAAGCCTGCCTGCTCGTGCCAAGCTACCAAGGGGGTGAGCAGGGGTTATTTTAGGAGTGTAACCCCCTTACGCTGACTAGAAGCAAGGGCCCCTACTTGGTCAAAGGTACCTACCTCTGCCAACTAGAGACCCCCATTTCTAACAGTCCGCATCTTCTGTTTCAGTTTTGCCCCCTCGCCCATTCCAATTTAATCAGTTGTGAATGAAGCTTGTAAAATAAATGTTTACTGAGTGGGATCAGAATGTTGGTAAATAAGTATATAAATTTAGGTAAGATGTGCATCTTATGCTAACCATGGACAGTGGGAGCTGAATCCATTTTTTGACCTGTATTGACAATTTGTCCATCGTGGGGCCACAATTGTCCCTGCAAACAAGTTCCTGGTCTCTGAGGACATGTATGCCCAGATATTTGGCAGAATGTTCCTGTCTGCAAAATGGGTATTTTAGTACGGGCTTGACTGTGTCTTCAGTGAGCGGAAATATCTCTGACTATCCACAATTTATCTGGACTCCAGAGAATCATCCAAATCGGACTATTTCTATGATGATCGGTAAGCTATCTGGCATCAGCTTGTATGGTATTTACTTATGTCAGAGTGGATTCTGGGTTCCATGTTCTAGATGGATGCGAGGCAGGCAGTGAGAGAAGAAACTGACTGTTGGAGGTTGGAGTTAATTTCCTGGAATAAACCGATCTTACTATTTCTACATTTGATGTTTGGACTCTTATTTGGAAACCTTTACTACAATTTGGCGACAATTGAAGAACCCCATCGTTTGAACTCCAACTTCTGGATTGGTGTATGGTGCTGAGGATCTTTCACACTTAATTCTAAAAGAAAGACGGCGACTGCTTTCACTATTTCACCTGCCGGATTGTTATGTATGACGGGAGTGACTATTGGTGCTGCCTGCAGGAAGCGTTCTCACAGGAGTAACCTTTAAGGATGATTTGAGTCCAGCCAGAGGAGTGGATGACCCATTTTGGGGGGCTTCATGCACTAGGTAGTACTGAGGTGGAGGCTCCACTTAGAGAGAGGGGGGAAAACCTGAATGATGCTGTGGAGGATCTGATGTTCTCCATGGAAGAAACCCGGGTGGCAATCTGATCTAGTATCGCAGTTTGAGCCCCCGGCCCCGACCGAATCCCAAACGATCTGTATAAAGAGGACTTAATTGTCTGGGCTCCCTACATCAATATGATTACAAATGCCATTACAGCAGGCATGAATATTCCCCCCTCGTGGAACATAGCGGAGATAATCCCTATTTACAAGAAGGGCGATAGAGCCAATCTGGCCAGCTATAGGCCTATAGGCCTAATCAACTCATGCAAGCAGGTGTTGCGATGAGACCAGGACTGGATCTCTGAGCAACATATTCTGAGCGACTTCCAAGCAGGTTTCCATGCTAACATTAGCACATTGGAGCAGGTCCTCCGCTTCTTGTGTATCTACCGGAGGGAGGTCAGTATTAGAGGGGGCAAACTATATGTTGCCTTTGTGGACGTAAGCACTGCATTCGATCTGGTACCGAGAGCCAAGTTGTGGAGAGTGTTGGCAGAGATGGGCATACCTGATAACCTATTAGAAATTTTAATTCGGTTGCACTCTTCAAACATAGCACAAGTTAGGTGGGGGAACAACAATCAACTCACTGAGCAATTCCCTGTCGAATGTGGAGTGAGACAAGGGTGCGTCCTAGCGCCCACGTTATTCTCCCTTTTTATAAATGGGGTGATTGATTATCTAGACAGGGATGGATGCGACGCCCCAATGGTGGGGGAGAGAAGAGTACCAGCCCTACTCTTCGTGGATGACACCCTATAAATTTCTAAATCCCCCCATGGTCTGCAACAATTGTTGAATAATTTTATTGAGTTCTGCAAGGAGCATGGCTTGGTATTAAACGAGGCTAAAACGAAATACATGATTTTCTCAAAGGGGAACTCCAAGCCATCAAAAGACCAATGTATGTAGGAAATAGCCCCTTGAGCAAGTTTCTGACTTTGACTATCTGGGTATCCACTTAACCTCAAAGCTAAATTGGGTGCCCCACAGCGGACCACCCCTCCCCCCCCCTCTTGTAGCATGCCCCACTAAGGCCATCACAGATGATCAGTGTTCCGCATGTAAGGCTTGCTCAGAATCAATAGTCCACTTGCTATTCTTTTGCCCCCATTATAGAAGCCTGCGGGGCAAGTGGATTGTGCCATTGTGTAAACTGATAAGACCTGGACATTACCTAGAGGTTATGAGAATTTTAGCTACCAACACTCGCAGGGTGGTTGTTTTTGGTCTGGCCAGATTTTGGCATGCATTATTGATCAAACGTTTTAAATGTATTATATGAGCTGCTTCCTAAGCTTTTTAATTCTTGCATATCAAATCTTGGGCCACCTTATGGAAAATGACTTTTAACCTTGTATTGTTTCAACCACTGTTGTATATTGTACCTTGTAAATCGTCTTTTTATTGCTTGTACCATTTTTATATTGTATGGCACTACGCACTTTATAAGATCCTTGTGACCGAAAATAAAGTATTTGATGATGATGATGATGATTTGCAGGTATAGACGCTGCAACTGACAAAGCTTGTTTGGAGTCTTGTGCGAGCTCCTCTACTTTTTTTTTTTTTAGTCATAAAATAATTTTTTTAATACATTTATTTTCTAAGTTTATTGAACATCAAATGAATTTTATAGTTATCTTGGTTGTGCGTATTTTAGCGCGAGCAGGTGTCATGGATCCACTCTTCTCGTTCGCTCTTGCTGTCATTTTCCAGTGAGTGCCACATATATGTTCACGAGACGGGAGTGCAAGCAGGCGCTACTGGTCTGTTCTTCTGCTTGAGATGTTATTTTATCAGCGTCGATCTTCGCAGGACAAAAGCCCAAGTAAGTGCAGTGTGCCCGTGTCTCCCGAACTGCGTGACTGCTTCAAGAGCCAGCTACCCTGTGTCCATTGCAAGTGTTTACCACGTACTACCTAGTGGCTCATTTCTCTTAATTGCAACATTGGATTTGAGTCAAGGTTTTTCTTTAATATGTCTATTTACATCTGGTACGTATGCATGAGGCAGCTTCATCTCGTCTCTAGAAGTCAATACAACTCAACTACAACGGAACCCTGAGTTGGGATTCCGACCGTCACTTCCTTTCTACTTATATTTGTTGTACTGCCATCTGCTGGTGGTTGGAAGTTGGAAATTAGTAAACTCAAGTATCTCTTTGGAGACTGGTGCTCGTTTTTAGGTCTCGCCTAGCGTTGCAGCACGAATGTGCTGCCATCGCTTTGCGAGGCATGCAGTATACACTATAGGTGAGGGAAGCCCCGCCCACTCCCCCGCCCACTTTTTCATTGGCTTGTGGCTTTGTCCTTTCTAAATGCTGCCTTCCGATTGGTTTACAGGCTGCTAGTCCCTCCTTATGACGGCCATGTCTCCTTTCACGGCTATTGGCCCCTTTACTGTGTGTTTTCTGAGCACTACTTTGGCCCGTGTCACCCCTCCCGCTGTCTGTGCCTTCTCTCCCGCCCCCCCCACTCTGATTCACGGAACACAGCACTGTGTCACAATGAGCTGGAAACGAGAGCAGAGATCGTGTTTACACTGAGGCGCCCACCCG
This sequence comes from Calotriton arnoldi, assembly GCA_963921515.1. NCBI lineage: Eukaryota > Metazoa > Chordata > Amphibia > Caudata > Salamandridae > Calotriton > Calotriton arnoldi. The sequence continues at coordinate 149,765 of CAWUFW010006342.1, forward strand.
CCTCCCTCGTTATGCCGTAGCCAGGAGTGCCCGCCTTACGTCACCAAACTGCCTCCCGCACGTGACTACAACTAACCCCGCACCCACCCCTATCTGGTCTGTGGCGACAACAAAGAGCGAAAAATACTGCCACCCTGGTGTGCGGCTAACTAAGCTCTACGGCCATGTGCTACGCTCCTTCACAGGCAGCTTTACACGCACAGGGCTGATGAGCACACTGCACGCGTCCTTAACCAGACCCGTTCATTCTCGCAGCCTCACTTAAACGAGCTCCTCGAGTTCCCGTGTTCTCTTCTGCCCTTCGCATAAGTCCAGAAGCAGCCATATGTCTATTTCTTTATCAACGGAGCGAATTTTATATACCGCACATAAATACATGATTCTTTTCTGAGGTTTTGCGCATCTGGACATGGTCTTGTTTTCTTCGGAGTGGACTTACGGCATTCAGTTTTCATTTTCAGTGGGGAGAGCTGATGCCGAGACCCCGCCCACACTCCGTTATCACGGAACGGGAAGGTAGTAGGGACTAGATGCAGGTTTCCACTCTCACCGCTCCTTCAGCCTCCCCTTGTGCGCTCCTCCCCTCCCCCAGACTCATTCGCTCCAGAGCCAAAACACCGGCCAGGAAAGCAGACCACCACTTCCTGGTGAAGTCCAGGCTCCAGCATTCAGGGTCCCCTCCCACCGAAGCTAGTTCTCCCTCCAAAGTTTCAATAGCTTTCGGCTTCTCCAGAGCGCCCTTCCTGCAGCTCCAACAAAGGCAGGCATAGTATAAGCAGCTGCCTCAAAGTTACAACAATGCACTGCAAAAAGGGCGCACATAGAGCCAGGACCACATTTACTGCAGCCTGGCCGGAGGAACCGTGTGCTGCACACAAACACGCTGTGCAAGGCGCCTCGCCAGCCGCTTCAGTAGCATTACCAGCAGGAGTGGAGCGCGAGTCAGAGCTCAGGGTCAGTGTGTTGTATTCCATTGTTATCGTCGACTTGTTCAGCACTCTTCTGAAGGCAGCTTCTATGTCACGGGTATACGCAGCTGATAGAGGGCCGGCTTTATGTGGCAAGTAATATCTGTATGTTTAAAGTATTCTGTGCTGTTAGTCCGTTTCACAAGCAACACTTATCCCCCGTATGGTTTTACCAAAACGCCGTCTGCGATTCCTCACAACCGCCACTCCCTATCGCTCTCTCCCCCGTTCCACAGTTTTCTTTTTCTGTACCACTCAAAGTAGCAAGCAAAGTCTTTTTATTTAAAACTGCCAGTGTCATGTTGTAGTGCTTGCGCCTGCCAATTAGAAAGTAATCCACTTTTCTTTTCCTGCTCCATTCTGTGTCTCTGTCCCTTCTCTCAGCACACATCGCAACCCCACTGCTCCTTCTCTATGTATAGTCTCCCTCGAGCTCCATCTCATCTCCGTTCATCCTCCATCTCCACCCACCCATCCATCCGTGCCCTCGTAGTCCCCAATCTCATTCTCTTTCCATCTCTCTCTCCTTTCCCACCCATACCATCGCCAAATTTACCCACTCTCCAAACACCCTCTCCCTTCCACCTCTCCTCTTCAACCTCTCCCCATCACCCCACAGTTTATACCCCACCTTTCTTTATCCCTGTCTGCTTGATTCTGCTACCTTTACTCGCCAAATCAACAATTCTGCCTTTCCATCTCTTCCTACTCATTTTCTGTGAATTTCAGTTTCCACATCTCTTGTCCCTGCCTCATTCGTTTCGCTATAATTCCTCTCCCACTTTCTTATTACCTTTTCCCCCGTCTCACGCCCCTTATAATTCCACTTGTGTTTGAGGCCGCGCGCCTCCGTGGAATCTTTCATGTTTAATTACAACACCATGCTGAGCTTGTCAAATAATTCCTCGCTGCGCCGGGAAGAGCCGCTTATCACGACCCTCACCCAGCCCCCTCCCTCCATGTTCATCAGCAGCACTGAATGCCCGACTGGTTGCAGACACCCTTTTCCCTACCCCAGAGCTGGCAGCAACAAGCGAACCAGGACAGCATCATTCCGTGACTCCAGGGGAAAACTCCCCCACTGAGACATCTCCCAACTGACAGAAGCGGCAAGTTCCATGACACATTTCCCATCCAGGCTGGCTTAATCACTGCATTATGAGTTTCTAGGTGACCCACTGAGCCAAGGTCTTATTACCAAAGTTCTGCTCTGCACTCTCCAATGCTTCTAAAGCTAAACAGTGCTGACAGTTCTGTTAAAAACAATCTTGCGACTCCAGTGATATTAATTGCATTTCCTTCTGTTTCTTTGAAAGAATGTCTGGCGCACTCTTCAACAATTAAAGCCACTCCACACAAAACAACATAAGCCTGAATCTGTATAATGGCTTACAACTTCAAAAAGGCCAGTTTCTCTGCATTGATCCAAAATTACAAATGTTTTTCTTGTATTCATCTTGCTTATAGGGTTTGAGGGTAAAAAACAGCTCTGTTTACCTTATTAGCTCGATCTGTGACCACTGCATAAAACAGCACCAGTAATTTTGCAGTTTGTTAGGTGCACATTTATCTTAATCAAGGGCCAAAGATGAGAATGGGAATGTTTCCTCCCATCCGGAGCTGATCTCCGTTTTACTTTTTCACAAAAAAAAATAACTTTTTTTCTTAAATATTAATTGAAGTTGTAAATTACACAGCATCACCCAGTGTCTAGTAATTGTATAGCTATTCAATCCCTGGTGGCAAAACATCCAGGATATTGTGCTGCATAGCTAAACACTTATAAGGCCCCAAAGGCGAGACCGATTGCATTTCAAATGCTTGTTATTTTAATTTCTTATTTTGGTTTCTTATTTTTTGTTTGGTTGTTGTATCTTTCTATTGTTTTCTGTTTATGGTCTCTAGTTACTCAGCCATGCAGAATATCTCCCCTTCACCATTTTGTTCTGCCCACACCTGGTGAACCATTGTTAAAATGGTCAAAGTGGGAAAATATTGTAACCAACTATTTGAAAGTATATGGTGCTAATTTTTCAGCTGAAAAGAAGGCTTCCTACCTACCGTTCACAACAGGCACAACAGTCAGTTGAGGACTATGTCACTGCACTTACACAGGTAGAGTCTACATGAAATTTTGATAGCAACACCGAAGAGTGCATAAGAGACCAATTTTTATTGAGATGTGAAAATCATAAGGTGAGAGAGGAATACAGTTGAAGGGAGAATCTAAGCTGGTGAGGTGATTATGATTGCTAAACAAATAGAACATTCTCAGACATGTATTGCTGAACTGCAACAAAAGAAGACTGAATCACAGACTGTTAATGTTATTAGTACTAAATCCAATGCTTTTTAAAAACTAAAAAGCATGCAAAAGTACAAACGAGCACATTTTAGGTGTGGAAATGTTGGTCATTGGGGCCAAAACCTAGCAGTGTTGTGCTCTTAGTAGTGAATGTAATGTATGTGGGAAGAGAAGATACTTTGGGAAATGTTGCAAAAGTGGTTATAGTTCTGAGACTAATGAGAATGTTAGTGATATGAACAACAAAGACAAAATCAATGAAATTAACACTGAGAATGAGCTGTTCCGTTTACAGATTTCTGATGCCATTAACAGTCAATGAAGATAGTGGGCATTCTACCGATGTAGTAATAGTGAATGGTGTTGGGATAGAAATAATGATTGATTCGCGTGCACATTTGACATTAATATCTGATGAGATATTTGATAAACATATTAAAGGAAAAGTTAAGTTATTGGAACCTGGGGCCTTATGCTTATGGTGGCAGACCAATAGAATTGGTTGGTTATTTTGAAGGCTATTTCAATTTTAAAAGCAACAAAGCTGAGGGTAAAGTTTATGTTACTGTAGTTGGGGATACAGTGTTGAGTTGGCCACATGAGAAATTACTTGGCATAATGTTGAACCCCAATGGGAACCCACTGGTCCAAGTTAACTGCATCAACCAATATCCAGGTAACTTGGTAACAATTTCACTTTGTTTTTTCTGGGAACGTTCCGTTTGCAAGATATAAAACTGAAAGCTGATGCTTTTCCTTTTCATGCAAAGTAGGGCATATTCCTCATAGAGTTCAGGAGGCTGTTAAAACAGAAGTAGATAGACTGTATAATGAAGGCAAAATTGAGCAAGTAGAAGCAGCAGAGTGGTTGTCCCCATTGTAGTGGGCCGTAAACCCAACAATGAGATTAGGGTGTGTGTTGACTTGAGAGAGCTTAATAAGAGAGTGGTTGAAGACAACTTTTCTCTCCCAAACGTAACAGAAATGGTGGGTGCTCTTTGGGGGGCAAGATGGTATACTACATTAGATCTCACTTCTGCATATCACCCAGGCCAAACTCACAGATCGATCCATGGATTTTACTTTTTTATCACATATTTTGGTACATAAGGGTTTAATCGCATACCCTTTGGTCTTTGTTTAGCTGCATCAGTATTTCAAAGATTGATGATAAGCATGTTTGGAAACATGCAGGGTGTCCTGTATTTTCAGGATGATATTCTGATATTTGGATGTGACATAGAACAACATTAGGAAAGTACTTGGGTTTTTAATTTAGAAAGGTGTCACTCCTAAGGCTAAGAAGTGTATGTTTGCCCAAGAGGAAATAGATTACTTAGGACATGGGATTTCTGTCAAAGGGGTTAGACCAAAAGCATCCAAAGATCATCGAGACCAGAAAGAAAAGAAGATGTGCAAACATTTTTGGGAATGGCAGAGTTCTGTTCTCATTTTGTGTCAAATTTTGCTTGTAGAACCTGTGTTTTAAGGAGCCTTTTGTGAAAAGCTATTGATTTTCAGTGGAATGAACAGTGTGAGAGGGAATTTGTGGATGTTAAAATGTGATTGGAAGGAGCCTCAGAATTTAAGTAGTTTTGTCCCAGGGCTGTTGTGGTCAGTCTCAACTGATGCCAGTGATAAAAGTATTAGGGCAATGTTGAAACAATTTCAAGGTGAAAGCGAAGTAACTATAATTTTGCATCATGGGCACTGAGGGGATCAGAGTTCAAATATTCTACCATTGCGAAGGAAGCTCTTGCTGTTTATTGGGCGATAAGGGAATTCAAAAAATGTTTGTGGGGCCAAAGGTTTACTGCCTATTCTGATCACAAACCTTTGCATGAGAATTTTGAAAAGAAAGGATTAGGTTCTGTGTCTAGTCAGATTTGTAAGTGGATTGTATTGTTGCAGGATTTTCAGTTTAATGTGAAGTATGTGCCAGGAGTCTTTACTAAACCTGCTGACTGAGAGAAGAAACTGGCTGTTGGAGGTTGGAGTTAATTTCCTAGAATAAACTAATCTTACTATTTCTATATCTTAAGTTTGGACTCTTATTTGGAAACCTTTACTACAATCGGCCCAAGATTGATATCAGAGCTTTTTATGTACATCAGGATGCCGTCCTCATTTACTAGCAAGATTCACTTTGTGGGGAATGTAATGCCTCTCTGAATGTGGGATGTTTCTCAGCCAAGAAGCCAGTGGCCCCATGAAGATGTTGAAGAGCAGGGGCAACAGGGGACCCCTGTCATGGAACCCCGCCTATCGTTGAGAAACATATCCATGTATCCATATTCTAGCCCCAGGGATAGTATCAAGATGTTTAATCAGCTTTATGAAATAGGAGACTATACCCATTCTACGGAAGACTGTTATCAGAAAAGACCATTATAAAGGATCAAAAGACTTCTCAACACCAAGGAATACTGAGACTGCTTGGATCTCTAGACATATATTGTCATTATGGTACAAAAGATCAGAAAAATAATGTTTCAGGAAGCACTAATATCATAGTAATTCTCGATTTAGTGAATATATCCTGACCTCTCTAATTGCGCATTTTTTAACGAGTTGATATTCTTTTTATCTCTGTCTGGAAAAACTCTTTGGTAAAAAAAAAAAAAAAAGGAGAGGGGGTTCAAACTCAGCCAAAATCAGCCAGTGCATGAACTATTCTCCCTAGCAATGCTAAAAATGCAGTAAATAACATTTATCACTGTATTTTTATTTAAACTCACCTCAGTCTTGTAGTGTTGTGCTTCAGCTATTCAGGACAGGGAATGAATAACATATGTCAATGTTTCTTTTATGTGTATGCACGAAGGAAGAAATGAAATTCCTTTCATGGTTTTTATGCTGTTCTACTTGTATCTCACATGTATGTAGATGAATTGTGTATTCACTCGTAAAGTTAAGTTGTTCATTCTCTTCGTACCCAGCTGTGCAATCTGCATCTTGCAGCAGAGGCCTGGCATAGATGAAAGGACAATATTTTATCGATTGTTCTCTTTTTTTTTTAGTTAAATAATTTTTATTGAGTAAGTAAACACGTACCAGGAATATAATTAGGCACAAGAAAAAAGGGTGACATATTAGAATACACAGTAAGAGGAATCAACAATACGAATTATGCATTAGAAAAACTATTAATTACAACTATGTGCAGTAAGTGAAAATAAGAGAAGAGAAAGACTAGGGTACCATCTGGATTACAATTAATTGAACAATTTAATAATAAGAAAGAAGAAAGAAGGAGGAAAGGAAAAAAGAAAGAAAAAGGAAAGGAAGAAAGAATAATTGTCAAATGAGTACTAGTGTAAAGAGGGGTATGAAGATAGAAAAATAGTGAAAGGTAACCAAAGTAAATCAGACTTAATTTTTTGGGGTAAAGATAAAGATGAAGCAATAGATATTCTATGTTCGTCATAAAAAGATTCCACCATTGTAACATACACATTTTGGAATTATCCTTCCAACAGGTAAGAATAACTTTAAATGCAAGAGCAATAAAAAGATCAAGCAACTTCAATTTCAACACTGTATCATGAAAATTAACTGATAAGGAGCCAAGGAACACATTATGAATTGATAAGGGGATACAAAAGTGAAAAATCTTAGAACATTTAGCCCAGATAGATTTCCAAAATTTTTGAACATTGGGACAATAGTATATTAGAGTGCCATCGGAGGAAAGACAGGATCAACAAAGAGGAGAGGGAGAAGGGTCGAATTTATGTATAAACACTGGTGTCATAACAGCTCTATTGTACAGAAAGAATAGAGATTGGGTAATTTTAGCAGCTCTAGATGTGGATTTTTTTTTTACCATAACTTATCCCATTTTGTGGGTGAGAGAGTGATGGAGAGGTCTAGATCCCAGGCAAGTTCAATTGGGGATTTTGGTCTTTCAGAAGTATGAGTGGATAAAAGTTAGTATATAAAGGAGGCTTTAGGGTTGGAGTCAGAGGAGACGTTGTGTAAAGAAGTTAGGGGAGTAGATGGAGTACCATTGAATGGAAAGTTTTTGGTTGAGATAAATGATTGAAGTGCTTGTGCTAATTGAACATATTGAGAGAAGCAAGAGGAGGGTAGATCATAACATTGTTGTAATGTACTAAAAGGAATAACAGAGTTATTAGATACAAGTTGGTGAACATATAGAATATTCTTTTCTTTCCAATGTTTAAAATAGAAGGATTTGTGGCGGAACTTAATGAATTTATTGTACCAAATAGAAGATGCAAGGAAAGCTTGATGAAAGTTAGAGCCATCTATATACAGTGAATGTAATAAGTGCTGGGAATATTTTAGAATAGGATGCTTAGATATAAAGGTGCAATTAGACATGAAACAGATATCATAAAAAGAGAAGTCATGTAAAAGAGAGTGTTCGAAGCAGGTCCAACTAGGAATCGGAACATCGTGGTATTGTCTGTTTAGTGCATATGCTTGTCTAATTAAAAAAGCAGTGTGATACAGTTTAAAGTTAGGAAATCGTACACCTCCTTCGTTTTTTGGTTTAACTAATTTAGTCAAAGCAATACGGGCCGGTTTGTTATTCCAACGGAATTTAGTGCAAATGGAATTGATTTGACTAAAATAGTAATTAGGGATTTTAAAGGGTAACATAGAGAGTAGGAAGAGAATAAGTGATACAATCATCATTTTAATGGTATCCAACCTGCCCCACCAGGATAAATATAGTGGGGACCATGAGGAAAGTAAATTTTGAATTTTAAGTTTTAAAACATTAAAATTATGGGAGAGAGTTTGAGGGAAGGTAGAGGAAAACCACACGCCAAGATACTTAATTTTAGATGGGCACCATTTAAAGTTGATATCAGCAAACATGAATTGATAGCAAATTGAATTGATGGGCAATATTTCAGTTTTAGAAAAATGTAATTTATAGCCAGATATTTTAGAATATAGGTCAATTTCCTGCAGAAAGGGAGGTAGGGAGGTTAGGGGTTTGGAGAGATAGACAAGAATATCATCTGCATAAGCAGATAGTTTAATTTCGCAAGAGTTGTCTGAGAAGCCAGTAATCAAAGGATTATGACGAATACGCTCAAGAAAGGGTTCGAGACACAAAAGAAATAAAAGAGGCGAAAGGGGACATCCTTGCCGTGTACCTCTATATAGATTGAAATAAGGGGATAAGAAACCATTAACAGAAACACACACGCGAGGGTCAGAGTACAACAATTTGATGAAAGAAAGAAATTTGGGGCCATAGCCAAACCACTGAAGGGTTTTAAACATGAATTGCCAATTTATGCGATCGAAAGACTTCTCAGCATCGAGGGATAGAGCGGCTAAAGGATCAGGATAGTTTTTCCCCAAAGCGAGCACATTAGAGAACATTCTGGCATTATCTGAGGAAAGCCTACCCTTAATGAAGCCAGATTGATCAGGTTTAATCAGTAAGGGGATACCACCTTCCAATCTAGAAGCAAGAATTTTTGCAAACATTTTGCAATCATAATTAATTAGTGAGATTGGGTGGTAGTTTTGGCAAAGGGCAAGGTCTTTGTCAGGTTTAGGGAGAATAACGATAAGAGCATCAAGAAAAGAACCTTCAGGTTTAGAGTGGGGTAAAAAGGAAGTAAAAAGTGCAAGTAAATGTGGAGCAAAAATAGATGAAAAAGACACGTGACAAGTCAGTCAGAACAGTAGCAGTAGAAGAGGGGCAGAGGAGCGGGAGCACTGCGGGAGTTCTCCGGCTACACTGAGGCTAAGTAGCGGCCCGGGGGGGGCCCCCGTAAGACGGAGGCATTTCAGAAAGGTCGCGTTGACAAAGCGGCCTCCGAGAGCCCCGTGAACCTCTCACTGTGCGCGAAGGGGACCGAAGACGGCCGCAGGGAAGGTGAGCGAGAAGTGAGCGCGGCTGCCATTAGGGGCAGCCGCTGAGTGTGTGCCCAGTGAGTCCGCGGAAGCGGCCCAACTAGGTTGGGTGCGGCCTGCGGCTCGCCAGTGTGCCCTGCTCACAGCCTACCTACGTTTACCTAGTAATTACCTGGTCCCCCTGGTTCACCATCCTATTTCGTTTTAAGATTAATCATCATATCACAGTGGAGGCAAGTGCACAGCAAGGGCATAGTGGCCAGTGGAAGCTTTCAGTCGCCAGCCGCACTTTGCCAAATTTGGGCTGGCATAGACAAGCCTGCTGGGAGCCAGCTTGTTGTCGAAAAGTGCGGTCACAGAGAAGAGTCTCTGTCATTACATCTAATAATCATTTATTAATCACCCTCTTTTAATCAACCAGTCAAGGAACTGAGGACCTTGGCAGTAAACGAGCATAATAGAATAAGTCGGCACGTCCTCTGGAACTACCCATCAGCACATTGTGCGCAGCGCTGCACATTATAGTATACTGCCCCAAGATGACAAAAAGGATTCCAGTTACCAGGTCAAGGTCAGCTGTTGATGCCAACGGAGGTGCAGTCCCAGCAGGGCTATTAACATGCACAAATGCTCAGGACTCAGACCAGCTTTCGGGGGTCCCTAAGATACAGAATAACCGTAACATTGCCAACACTGGCCTGATAACTAAATACCTGCTATCCAAGCCCTTAAATGGAGTCTCAGCCAATGGTAGCGCAGACCACCTAAGAAACAACTCAGGCATCAAGGAAGACCTCTCCTCTTCCGCAACAAGTTCCCAGGGCCTATGCCCCACGAAGACAAAACGCCGCTCTCTTTCTTGTCCAAATATGGAGACTGTTAACAGTCTCACTCAATTGTCCTTGGGGCCAGACTCTGTCTCTAATGCTAACATGAGATTTGCTCCAACGGACCTTCATTCATCTTTTACTGATAGCCCTAAATCAGCCTCACGTGTGCCAGGAAGATCTATAACAATTGAGGCACAAATACACCAATCTCATTCACCCACCCGGCAGCATCCTCTTTTGACTGCTGCCATAGGTTCTCCCGCTGCTACGAAAAAACAAGACTTGGGAGAACTTTCATCATTATTTCTACAGCAACTTGAAACTAAAATCGAACAAACCTTGGAGTCTACTCCACAGCTGTATAGATTATCTAGTGGAACAAATCATTATCATTGCACTTCCCAAAACATAGAAAACTTAAGTTTTACGGCTGCCTCGGAGTCACCAAAACTCACCAACCCACAATATATAACGGCCAAAGCCCTACTTTGGCAATCCTCCAAGATGGACTTGCAAATGGATCTCTTGCAGGCAATAGCCTTGTGCTTGGCAGATTTGAAAGGAAAAATGGACCACATTACAAACTTGATCCTTACTTCGCAAACAAACTGCTCATGCTCATGTGCGGCCATCGTGGACAAGTGGGCAAACCTTCCTGCGGTCTTGACCACCTTAGCAGATTCAATCCGGGTCACAAGGCCCCCCCCCGGACCACCTCCACAATTGACTCCAATTAAACTTGAACCAAATATTGAACTTATCAACAATTAAGTTAACCTACCTGAAGATCCCCTTGCAAGCTCAACCAAAACATTACATCTGCCATCACCCACTGTTTTAAGTTTAACCTCTCCGACGGGGCCCATAACTGCTGCGCTTTGCCTTTCAACTAGTTGTCAAATAGCAGAAGAACTTGACGGCGTTCCAGAGATTAAACAGAAGGAAGGCTCGCTCTCTAGGAAAGCAAAGAAAAAACTGAGGAAACTACAAAAAAGGGCAAAAGCCAAAAATCGAGCGGTGTCCCTCCTTACTCGTACATATACAACTGAGTCAGACACTGGCCCTGTTAGGCTCTATCCAATTTTTTCAGCAAAGACATCAGGACAGTGTGATAGGGAAATGACATCAAACCATCTACGACCCAGCGAACGATCATCAATTAAGAGTTTAGCGGATGATTCCGCCCAATGGGCAATTTTCCCGAATGCCCCCTCTACCTCTTTTCCTGACAATGAGAAGGGGGAAGTCCGTACAACATCAAGTCAGTCTAAGTCTATGGAAGGACCAGATGTGAGGACTAGCCTTGTCCCTGGGCCGACACTGCTGCCTATAACCTCAGGGACACAGGCGGAGGCTGGCATGCAACCATTGTCCAGCGCTGCACGTAGCACTAATATGCAGCATCAACAGGCGTTAAAATCTCCTCCTGGCCCAATGGTATATAGATCCCCCCCAACATATCAACCCACACTAGTTTTTGACAATCAAGTCAATACTGGGAATTTTAACGAGCAGCAGCCGTTCAAAACTAGAAGTGGTGGAGGTCGTACTTACACCAAGATACCACGCCAAAGGCAATTATGACATTTTGAACAGAGGCAACATTCTGCGCTTATTCACTCACATACCATCATTGGAGCATATAAGCTCGGCAGATGTTGCCTGGGTTAAATTCCAAAGCCTGTCAGGCAACTCCCACGACGAATCCACAGTGGTCGGGCTATACCAACAGCCACACCAGACGGCAATGCTGCGTGAAGCCAATCAATTGGCGGATTGGGGCATTGAGATTAGGCACTTACCTCAAGACAGATACCCTCACATTTTAGTCATTAAACCTTTAAATACATCGACCTATTCCATCTTAAAATGCGCTGATGGCACTCGTCCAGGTAACAATCCCACTGGTACTCTCTCCCAACATCTGCCCTAGATTACCATCAAAGTAGTGATATAATTTGTCTCCAGGAGACATGGGCAACGTCTACTACAGCTCTCTCCGGGTATTTTGAAATCCATGTCCCGGCCTCAAGACGTATTATCTTTGGGCGGCCAATGGGCGGCCTCTCTGTCTATATCAAGCATTCCCGAAGGTTGGAAGTCATCACACTTGCACCCCCCTCATCTGGAATCCAAGCATTACTTATCAATGGAATAAAAAACCACCATAAACCGTTTTGATTGTTATTATTCAATTGCTATGTCAACCCAGTTCTGCACCAGAGAAACCAAGCACTTGATGACCAGGCAGCCATCATTGGAGATTTTCTCATCAAATATCCTTATCACAATCCACTTATAGTTGGGGACTTTAATAACAGATCGCTTGACAAGACAGGAAAGGATAATAAACAATCTAAAGAGGTCGCTGTACTACAAGCCTTATTTGATGCCTGTTCTATATCATCCGCCCATAATCTTAAGAAAGCAAAGGATCAGACATGGGCCCCGCTCCCAACATACAGGAACATCTCCACAATCGATTATCTATTCGTCGGCAGTACATTAGCCTTACATCTGAATGACTTTGATATTGACATTCGAGTAGAGAGCGACCACAGGCCCCTTAGAGCATCCTTTAGTCTTTCCACTGCTGTATCTTGCAAGTTCACACCTGTAGGTGAATCTATAGGCGAAGAATGCGATAAAGTCCCCCACAGGATAAAATGGACCACTAACCTCTGCACAAAATTGTCCGCATGGACAACTAAAAAGGAACAATTAAAAACCTCTTTCGGCTCGCAAGCCCTGCTAGATTACTGGCCCACCCTCCTCATGGACCTGCATCGGGCGCAGGGTGGAATATCGGACGCTCGTCAAAAGCAGGGGCCAAACCAGCTAAACCGGTACCCAAATAAGGAAACGCTGGAAAGCAAATGGAAGCTTCAAAATGCCCCAAAAGCAAAACAAAGAGGGGAAAAAGCATTGCAGGGTGCTGCTATTGGATCTCTTCGAGCTGCATATAAGAAACTTGCATGGGAGCAGCGCGCTAAACGAATAGGACGCCTGGCTAAAAACTTTCTCTCTTCTCAAGGAAAAAAATCCTGCTCCATTCTGGAAATACATTAATCAAGTTAGCAATAGTGGCCTGTCTAAGGAGAATGGGGTACCTGAGCATGTCTGGGTGAATCACATCAAACAGCTTTACAGCAGCGGGACAGGGGAGCCGCCAGCCCTCCATTTGTCCCAAGCACCAAACTATGAAAACATTCAGGGTCCGGACATCTTTGAAGCCGAAGTAATCAAAATCATTAGTCGCATGAGGAACAATGGCGCGCAAGGGGCCAATGGAATACCTGCTGCAGTCTCTAAATCGAATCGATCCTTTTAGGCAGAGCTCCTTACGCCGCTCTTTAAACAAGCCTTTCTTACAGCCACAATTCCATCTACCTGGCAGGGCTCAATATTACATCCAATCTACAAAAAGGGCAACCGCTCAAATCCGGCCAACTACAGGCTAATAGCGTTATTGGACATCGAAGCTAAGGCCTACGCCCGTGTCCTGCTGGTAGAACTAGAAAACTGGGTCACAGACAACAGCATCCTCCCCTGTACTCAGTCAGGCTTTAGATCAGGCTGCTCTACAACAGATAACATAATAGCGCTGGCTTACCTGTCCTGGAGAGCCACTTTGGCCAATCATCTTCTTTTATTCTGCTGTTTTGTGGACTTTAGTGCAGTGTTCGATAGAGTCGATCGAGGGATGTTATGGAATAAGCAAAATTCTTGGGGGATACCCTCCACACTTCTCTCTGCACTGATGTCACTACATCAGAAAACTTGGGTGAGGATTAAAACCAGCGCTACAACAGTATCTGCAAAAATTGCAACGAAAAATGGTCTAAAACAAGGCTGCGTATTAGCCCTGCTACTTTTTAATCTCTATACTGCTGACTTGCCTAAAGCATTGGCAGGTGCAACCTTGGTTGCCCCAAAACTGGGCGGCGTACGACTACAGATCATGCAAAACGCCGATGACATTATTATTATGGATCATACAAAAACAGGACTATAAAGAGCGCTCACTGCCCTTAACACATACAACATAAAAAATAATCTTCTGATGAATGAGTCAAAAACTAAAGTTATGATTTTTGGGAAACATCAAAGAAAGAAAATCTTGTTTTGGCGAGTAGGTGGACTTCAAATAGCCACCTGCACCAGCTACAATTATTTGGGAGTCTGGTTCAATGAAAGAGCAAACCAAGTGGCCCATCTTAAACATCTTTGGCCCAAGGGAGCTGGGGTTATACATAGTCTGAGGCGCTTGAATCGGCACTTGCACAGCTCCACTGCTGAGCCAATTTTAAGGGTCTTACGTGCCAAACTGCATTGTCTTATGGCCACTTGGCTTTCCCAGGCAAAATGGACTCATTCCTCGTGAATAATCAAACAATGGCCTATAAGAAAATATTTTCGGCTCCCCAGCATGCAAGGAGGGCCAGGTTGAGACTTGAGCTGGGCCTGGCAAGTGCAGACCTTCACTGCCTAGGCGACTTAATTAAATTTTACATCTACACTCTGCGTGCATAAGCTCAATCCATGAAAGAACAACAGAAATCATTGTTGACGGACGAACTCTCTCCCTGGTACAGACAGCTGCACTTGGCCATTTCCACACTGAAGATTGAAATCATAAACCTCTCTAACCCAATCATTCCCCTATCAACGTGGAAAAAAACAATAAAAAACCAAATTACCCTGGTGTCATTTGAGAGAGACATCGCTCGGCTTCCCAAAAAGCCACTCCTCACAGCTCTGGACGCCTCGTATATCAAGGGGAAACCTCAACCATACTTTAATTATTCCCTCCAACCACAGACTCGCAATAAAATTACTTATATGAGGTTGTTAGCCCTTCCAATTTACGATTTTAACCCGCTGTGGGCTCAGAGGAATGGACAGCTAACATGTAGGCTCTGCAATTATCCATATGAGTCCTGGTTACATCTGCTATGTTGTTGTCCTCATCTTGCTAACGACCGTCGACGTCTATTGGTCCCAGTCTATCGGGATAAGTTACTGAGACATTGCAGGGAAGCATCTGATTTGTACTTCAGTAATAATTCAGCTCAAGTTCTAGCAAGGGCTGGGAAATTTGTTAATATTATTTTAACAGCATTGTATACAGCCCAGCACTAAGAAATAGATACAGAACATGAGATGGGCTTAAGGGGGCTAAATCATATCACCTTGCAGGGTTAACAACGCACTTACAGAAATAGCCTAGTAAGAGCCGCTGAATCAATTTCAAGTTCTATTTTATATTGCTATTGTACAAATGAACTTTGATGAAAGTTAGCTATCGGTATCTGTAACAAGCATTGGGACATTTTGTTATTGCCTTCTGCACTACACACGATTCTTTTGGCGCTAAACGGCTAATTGTGATATATTGTCATCAACCTGAAATGCTGTTTTGGAATTGTCATTTATTTCGCACTGTTTGATTTTATAATGTGTATTCAACTTTTAATCCTTAATTTTATTAAGTACCAATATGATGTTTGTATGTTACGGTTTTAATTAACTGTATAATAAAAGAGAGATGAAAAAGAGGATATAAGTTCAATAGAAAACCCTCAGGACCAGGAGCCATAGCTCTTTTTAAAGATTTAATTGCATCAGAAATCTCCTGAAGAGTAATATCCTTTTCCAGGAGGGCCGTAGCGTCCGGAATAGGGCAAGGAGAGGGGAGACCATAAAAAAATAATTGAGTATCGGTTGCAGTAGGATGTGTATCTTCCGTATATAGTGTATGATAAAATGTCTGAAATGCTGAAACTATGTCAGGATTGGAATGTAGTAGAGTGTTATTAAGGGTGTTGCGAATGGGACCAATGGTTTTTCTTTCTGATTTGACTTTTAAATAATTGGCCAACATTCTTCCAGCTTTGTTTAGTCCCCCATGTTATTTAGATTTGATTTTAAGTAGAATGTTTCAGGCATCAATTGTAGCTAATTTGTTTACATCAGATTTAGCCTTGATTAGGTCACGAAGATGAGCAGGGGATTTGGAAGTATAATAAGAATGTTCAAAGGGTTTTAATATGACTAAGTGAGGAGAGGTACTGTGAGTTCAGTGACTATTTCTTTCTAGCAGTATATGCGATGGTAAAAGCTCTGAACGAGGCTTTGAAGGCATCCCAGTTGTTGTGTACAGAAGTGTCACCTGACTTGTTGAAGTGAAACAATTCTTGTATAAAGGAAGTAGCCTTTAAAATAAAAGTTTGATCAGATAATAGGGAGTTATTAAATCTCCATCTAGCATGTTTGGAAGTGGTAAGGGATAAATCAATAGAAACTGAAGCAGGGGCATGGTCAGAAATAAAAATGGAGCCAATCTCAGAGGATTGGAGCGAGGGAAGTAAAGGTTTCGAAATCAAAACATAATCAATACGGGACATAGTGTGATGAACATTAGAATAAAACGTGAATTCACAATCATCAGGATTACTCGTCTTCCAAGCATCATAGAGTGGGCGAGAGGCAATAGCAGATTGAAACGCTTTATGAGATTTATCTGGTTTAAATTTATAATCAGATTTCCTGTCAGAGAAAGGGTTGAGCCAATTATTGAAATCACCAGCAACAATAATATTAGGGTTAGTAATTGAAGATAATTTTAACTTAATACTGTTCCAAAAATAAGGGTCAGATTTAACCGGCCCATAAATGTTAAAAAAAGTAACAAGTTTATTATAGACCGTGGCGTGAAGTATTACCCATCGTCCACTCGTATCATTTTCAGTAGATACAATTTGTAAGTTCAAAGATTTATGGCAAAGGATGGCAACACCACCCTTACGGTTAACAGCAGGGGAAAAAACAACCTGACCCACCCATTGACGCCTGAGTTTGAGAGATTCAACATCATTACAATGAGTTTCCTGTAAAAAAAATAATCTGAGAGTTAAGTTTTGATAGATGAGAAAGTACCTTTTGACGCTTAACAGGATGACCCAAACCACGAACGTTCCACGATACAACATTAAACATGTTAATGTTTAAGAAACAGGGGGATAATCACAATGGTGACAAACTGCAAGAAACAACAATGAAAACGAAAAACGTTGATCATAAACATCAGACTACACGATAAAATTAAGAAGATCTTACAAAAGCACATAAAATAAATACTCTTACAAATGTAAGAAGAAGGAAGGGAAGATAAGCGAAGAGAGGGAAAGTGAAGGAAAGGAAGCAAAACAGGGAGAAGTGAAAAAAGAGTAGAAAAAGAAAAAAGAAAAAGAGACAGATCAAGGACAGAAAGCCAGATCTGTAATATGCAGAGAAAAAGACAAGAACCGGGCATGTCCGCACTCATGGACAAGATCGACAACGGAGAAAGGTGGAGATGAAGAGGATAAGAAAAGTATAGAAAATAAGACAATATGAAATATAGAGAAAATAAAATAGTACAAGAGAAACTATTTAGACCGCTTAAATCATCATAAATAGATGGAGAACATTAAAGACCAAAACAAGAAGTAATAATGAAATGTAAAACATCAACAGTCTAATCATATAAAAGCATAGAAGATTTCAAGGATATTGAACATTTGTGTCCATAGGCATTCTAGTGATAGAATGCAAAAACTGTTTTAACTTGATAGGATCTTCAAAGAGCGGGATATACCTTCATGGGTGATTTTGCAAAGACAAGGATGTAAGATGCCATAACGGATATTCATAGATCTCATTTGTGGTCGAAGGGCTAGGAACTCTTTACGCCTAGCTTTGGTAGCATTACAAAGATCCTGTGAGATGAAGATGTTATGTCCCGACCAAACAAGACGACATTTTTCTCTGGCAATTTTTAGGACATGCATCAGGTCAGTGAATTCAAGAAAAAGCATAATTATGCCACGTGGTTTGTTAGAATGAGGTTGAGGTCAACCAAGACGATGAGCTCGTTGGATGTTGAGGGGAGTCGAAGATTAAAGATTGAGGAGGTCAGCCAAGAATTTCTTCAAAAACGAAAGGAGATCCGGACCTTCGATATTTTCAGGCAGACCATAAAGTCGAAGATTATTCCTTCTGTTACGGTTTTCTAAGTCCTCAGTGTGAAGTTTAAGTTTATGGGTTTCTTGTTTCAGCAAAGGTATTTTAGTAGTCACATCTTGAAGATTACTTATACGTTGTTTTATTTCGGACATTTTACCTTCCATATTGATCCATCGGTCTTCAATCAGTTGTAATTTTTCATTGGTGGCATTCATGAACGGTTTTAAAGCTCGTAGTTCATCCAAGATAGAATCTAAGACCGGATTGGAAGAAGACTGAACTGGAGATGGAGGATCATTTTTGGCTCTCTTCGGTTTGGCACCAGACGAAGATGACTTTGTGAGAGAAATGGGGTTGTTGGCCATCTTGACAAGATAAACTTGACGACGAGGATGAGGATGATTTTTAAAAGTAGAGATCCTTCCCATAAATAAGATTCTCAATATTGTAGGACACAACGAGGATATGAAGCTATTTCACACACAGTTTTGATGTAGGTAACAGGCAAAACCAGATGATGGAGACTGTTGAGTGCAGCAAGCTCACAATCAGTGACTAATCATCCACGACCATCTAGAGGTAGATCACTTGTGAGATAAATTCGAGGTCAGTCAGCTCCAGCAGAAACCAGACAGTAGAAGTGAAGTCAACATACGGGCAAGATCAACAACACCAATCCAGAGGAATTGCCACAGCACCAAATACCTGTTACGTCTAGGAGGGATGAGTTGGCGGTATGCTTTGTTCCCTCACACCATGACAGCCGGAAGACTGACCTATACAAGAAAATCCCCACACTCAAAGTTGATCACAGAGTCACATGAGCAGGAGAAAGAAGAGCAGGTTCAGTTGGCACTGAAGGCAAGAGGCTCAGAAGCCAAAAAGATGCCAGTGAACATTCTCCTGAGCAAACAAAGTATGTGACAATGTTGAGGTAAAGGCATGAAGAGTGCAAGGGCCTGACTTGCTTAGAGATGCCTTTATTATTTAAAGCTATCCCCCATTTTACAAACACTGTGCAGCAGAAGAGAGGAGTATGGTAATTGTAGCATAATTACCAAGTCGTCATAACAACAGCAGCAACTAGTTTCAGCATGTTGGTTTTCTCCTCAGGAGACACGGGCGCCGCGCATACAAAATGGCGGCCGCCCGCGTCAGGAAAACCAAGTCGCGGCAAACACGGCCGAAAACGGAAGATGCGCTCTTACAAATTGCAGCAAACGCAAGCCTCCATGGAGCGGGAGGCGTACACTGCCTGGTGACTGCAGGGCAGGGTCTGGATGCGATTGAAATCCTCTTCCGACGCTCCACGAGGCAGCGGAGCTTAGGTGAATGCCGCCATCTTGCTCAGCGCGGTAGCCACGCCCCATCGGTTGTTCTCTAACCATCAGCTTATCGCAGTGTCTTCGTAATGGAACCTTTGGTGCTTTTGTGTTTACCAGAAAGGCCTGTTGATCCAGGTGTCTGACCACCACCTTTCATAGTGAGGAAAGACTTGTGATTTTACAGCAGTCATTATATTATGGTGGTGATTACATCAGGTATTATGATTCTAATAATAGTCTACTGAAATATTGTCTTCTTAAATATTGTGAGTGTATTTATGTAGATCATCACATTCTACTCAACTTCATCATGCAATCCTTGAATATGTGTGGGCATTTTAACATCCATAGCCTTTCATGGACCTGAAGTTACTTTTGTGCTGATGTAGTATTTCCCTGGGGGAACCTTTTCAAAGACCACCAACCTTTCGGAGGAATTTTTGTTGTCTTTTATTTTGTAAGATGCAAGCATCACTATACAATGCTGCTCACAAAGACATGTCATCAGGTACAACATAAATGGTATATTATAATTAGAGACTTTGTCTGTTCCAGTGGAGTATGCCACCCTAGACCGACACTATTAATTGCTATTGCATCTTTCCAAGGAGCTGTTTGCAAGCATTGGAAAGAGACAAATAGAAAGTGACCCTATATCTTAACCATAGTCTATAGTGTTCATTGTTGATTACTTTCTGTTCTAGTGTGTGCCAATCTTTCTCGGGTTCGATTCTTGTTTTCAGAGCAAATAGAGACTTTTCTTTTTTTAACAACTTTATTTAGTTAGGATTGAAAGCAAATACACAATAGGATCAGCAATAAGGCTTTTTAAATTTGTTACTCCTGCAGTTCAGAATATCCCAATTTCTATTAATTATTTTTTTCAATTTGGTTAGTGATGGGATTTTATGTCATAACACATGTGATAGAAGCCTTGATATTGGTTTCAAGAAGGGCTTCCCAATTATTATGTGCACTTTTCTTTACATAACATAATATTATACTTGGATAATATCTAGCTCTCTGGGATTCACATTCCATGATGTTTGTACAATTCCCTCCGATTCTAAGGAATTGACCGAATAGTAAAATATATCTCAAAGCTCTTGTGTGATAGCTACCATATAAAAGAAGGGAATTCTTATCTGTGCTTTCGGTGTGTCTCTTAATTGGTGGCACCCGCCAATCCAATGGATAATAGCTAGGTCTAGAAAAAACAATTTTATATTACTACACATAGCCATGAATTTCAGCTGTTCATTCTGAATATCCCACCAGTTCAGAAACGAAGGAAGGGACAAGACTTCTCCTACCCATGTCACCAATATATCATCAATATATCTTTTCTATAGTCTAGTCTGTTTTCGGTATGGATTACTTACATTGAACAAAATCTGTTGTTCAAAATTATGTACATATAAATTCGCTAAGCAAGGGGCACACGGACACCCATGGAAGTTCTGTTTATTTGCAGAAATACTAACCACCCTCAGTACACCACATGTTTGCAAATGTTAATTTATGCACAGGAGCAAACCCAATGGTGAAACACGCCACATGATGTGGATGAGCCTTTGATGTCCTTTTAAATCATTAGTTTTGTATCTTTCAGCCATTCATCACTATCTTGGAACATGATAGACACTTTAGGGACCCATCTCAAAATGGTAGGGTTGTATAACTAAGTTACATTAGGGAGGCATACTGCATTCTCATAAGAAATTCCCTCTCCTTCCCTCCTGGGTATTGGAAGATTTAAATGACTGCCAATTAATTAGATATACTGCTACAGAAAATGTCCCAAATGCTTTACGTAAGAGGTATTTATTATCAAGGGATAGAACCATCCTGCTTTATGTAAATTTCAAAGATGCTTTTAAGGACAGCATCAAGCCTGCATGAAACAAGAGCCTAAAGAAGATCACTTCCTACCCATTTTTAACAGATTTATTGCTGATGTGTGATTCTTTAGAGGAACTGTAGGACTTATCGTGGGCTCTTTGTAGGTGCATCATCGCAATTGGTAATGTGCATATGCTTTTGGCAAGCCAACATGCCTGAAGACTGTGCTTGAATGGTGCAAGCATCATTAGATGTCAGATCTGAATACAATTTCATATGAAAGGGTGAACTCTGTATCTATGAATTAAAGTTAGTTTTTGGGATGTCTGACTATTGAAACCACCAATGGATGTGCTCCCAACTCCAACAACGAACTCAAAGGGAATGCCGGAGTGATGGAAGCAGACAATCCACCTGCAGGTGAGGATATTGGGACAGATTTACTAAGAGTCCATTTGCTAAAAGTGAATGCTAAATCTGCTCCAACTGTTTGCAAATGGACTCTGATTTTGCTAGGCGACCTGTGTATTAATAGCTTTTTTTGCAAAATCACCATTCGCAAGGAAGCGCAGAACAACCTGCCTAATGGGTCTTCATGAGGCAGGTCACAATTTGTGACATCCTTTCATTGGCTGTTATTAGCTACAAACAGATGGGCGGGTTCTGCAAGAGACAACAGACCACCATCCCAGTGGCGGCTGGTAGGTGACGGTGGCGGTGAGGTGGGGATGGGGACATGGGGTAGAATAAAAATAAAAAAGACTTACCTGTGGGTCCCAGCCATCGCCTCTCCTCCTTCCGCGCTGTTTCCTGCCTCCCGGAAGCACCCAGGCTCCCAGACTCCCCCAGCTAATCACGACACTGCCTTACAGCAGCGTTGTGATTGGTCTGAGTGCCGTGGTTCGGCGCTCAGAGAGGAACTGGGAGCCTGGGCATCTTTCTCCACCCAGGCTGGACAATACAGGCAGTGGAGAACATGCAAAGTGCACATGACGGTTTGGCCGACCCAAGACGGCCAGCCAAACCATCATGCACACTTATGGTGAAGCCACCACTCCCCCCCCCTGCTATTATTATTTTATTTGTACTTTTCTCTGTTCTTAGAGCAGTGAGGCGACGCTCCTCCGCCTTAGCGGAGGAGCTGCCCCTGCACCATCCCTGTGTTTGCATTTCTTCAAGGAAACAGTGCTGTTTTGAAAAACTGAAAGTTTTCCATTTCAGAAAACATCAAGGGAAGCAGATAGTAGTCCCATAGACCACTGCATATATACCCTGGTGCTGCCAGCACAAGTCCAAAAGGCCCCGGGGGAATCAGTTGCCATTAGTTACCATCGCCATTGAGGTGTCTGTAACTTATCAATGGTTTGCGATTTGCAATTTGGAAGGTACGCCACTTTTAATCCCATTTTTATAGTCAGAAACCTTTTTAAAAAAGGCATTTTGTGGTCACAAACCCAGTGGTTTTGCAAATCAAGCATTTACGAATGCAACATACCTTCTTCATCTGGCCCGTAATTCTTCATGGAGAGACACAAAGTCAGACATTGTGTTTAAAATTTCGTCTGCCAGTCAAAGACACCATAGAAATCTGTAGATGCTTTAACCCCTTCCACGCGGGGCTAATTCCCCCGCGGTGCGGGGGGGGCGCCGCGGTGCTCGTGACGAGCCCAGCTCGTCATGCTGCACAGTGGAGCTGTGCTCATGACGAGCTGGGCTCGTCACAGCTCCGCCCACTCAGTGGAACGCCCAGCACAGCAGGGGAATTAGTCCCGCGTGGGCGTTACCCGGCAGTTATGACGAGCTCAGCTCGTCATGAGCACAGCTCCACTGTGCCTCATGACGAGCTGAGCTCGTCATAAGCGTCGAAGAGGTTAAGTATTGTGGTGGCAAGAGATGGCTTGATGCATTTCAGAAATGAGTTGTTTGCATTGAAACTTGCCAGCAAGAAATGCAGAAAGTGAAAGGGGCTGCAGCTCCAAAGACCTTGTAATACACGGTCATCTACAAAACGTTTTTTCAGAAAAAAGCAAGACTGTCGCGTGATACGGGATATTGTGAGAATCATCAGGAGCCGAAAGAAGACAAAGTAGACTATGATGAGGGGTTCTGGGAAATTGTGAATTAAATTATGGGGAGCAGGGGTCGGCTGTTCTGTGGATGATTCTCCGGGTCATTTTGTACATGTGTTTATGTGCAAAGTCATGTCTGGTGTGTAATGCCTGCTGAGAATTTTACTTTACCATTCCCAGGGCTGTGACCACTGAAATTATGCAGCAGCGGAGAAACATAATATGCATGAAGGAAATTTAAATTATGTAACAATTATGCAGAATCAGTTTCAATCAAATAACAGTTTTACAGAACAGGATAATACATTTCATTTTTATTATGTAAGTGTCTAACTAGTATGTACTTTTGTAATGAAGACACAGGACCTTAGAGAGATAGGGGCTTATTTACAAGCCCCTTGCGCCACCCTTACGTCACTTTTCCCATGATAAAAATGACGCAAAAGATGCGCAAGGGGCTTGTAAATCTGCCCCATAATATATATTTGTGATTCTTATAAAGAATCGGTGTCCTATTTAAATAACTGCAGCTTTGAGGAACAGTGGGGCATATTAGCAATAACAGGCGAAAATTATCGCTAACTGCGCTTAGCGCGTATTTTTTTAACGCCGCCTATCGCTGGATATTATCGCGGAGATAACATGCTATTAGCAAGGTTTATCTCCAATGCGATAAAATATCCAGCGATAGCGGCGAATCCCATCATTAACGTGAGATTTCCAGCGATAAAAATCCTATCGCTAAGGGGAATCTAGCTAATAGGCAGGTGGGGACTTAGAAGTAGAATCCACCTCCCATTGACTATAATGGGTAAGTCATGTTTTTACCAGTTCTAAAAAACCAGCGCTAATCGCGGTTAGCGCGCGTTTTTTTATCGCTTCGCGGTTATTGCTAATAGGCGATAGCGATGTTAGCGACTGCTTTCAGTCGCTGTTAGGTTGGGAACGCCTCCTTTGCATGTCATTAGCGATAAATATCGCTGACATGCAAAGCGGCACCCAAACCAGTCGCTATCGCCTAAAAGCTGTCACTAACACCTGTTAACGACAGCTTGCTGATGGGGCGATAAAAAAATCGCAGCTTTAGCGGCAAAAAGTGCCGCTAAAGCGGTGATAGAGCCCTTGCTAATATGCCCCAGTGTCTGTAATGTGAACATGATTTTCTGTTAATACTGAACAAAAACTTTGGGCCAAAGAACGAATCATTCTGCCTACCCTGTTTGATTTGCATTTAAGTATTTAGGGCTGTATTTACAAGCCCAGTGCGCCACTTGTACGTCACTTTTAATATGGGAAAAAGTGGCGCACCGGCGGCGCGAGGGGCTTGTAAATAAGCCCCTTAAAGTTTTTGTACATAAGCGCTTCCCCCAATCCATCAAATAGGGATGGATGCTATTTGAGCAATATTCACCTCTTTAAATGGATGATTTCAACAATCAACAGTCTAAGGTGACTAATGAACTTTTGGAATGTGCTGGCTCGGGTTTTCGTTCTGCAAGCAGCATTTAATAACTTTTGATCTGTTTGAGCTAGGAATTATTATTTTTATTGCAAATTATGAGGTAGATAATTTTGCAGTCCCTTGATTAATTCTAATGGCTAATAAGGTAAGTTTACAAATATGTTGAATAAATAACTTGTTGATTTGCTGAATGCATGTATACACTCTGTGTAGGAAGGTCTGCGTCTGTTAGGCCACACCCTTTGGGAAAAAGACCTTAGATATCATAAAGGTTCCTTATGCTTCTTAGGTCACACCAAACGTTAGACACGCCCCATAAGTATTGATTCGTAACGCTTTAGAGCGCCATTATTTTTTATCCTACCTACATCATTGCCTACCAAAGGGATTTCACAGCAATGCATGGGTAGGGAGAGGTACATGTATTGTCATGTATCACACTGAATATCCATAAGGAGTCTGGGGCGCCAGTGCTGCCCGGTCTATGGATACCCACCCTTGATCTCACAGTTGACATACTGAATGCCAAAACGATGATTCTCCTTGCTCATCATGAGGAGCAAAAGAAAGCTCTGACTGTGGTAGTTCTCGGCAATACAAATATCTTGGGGAGGGGGTAATTTGGATTAGGCAAAGGCTGCAACAAGGAGGTGCAATCTGACATCTGTCTGCAAGAAACAGTGGGCCTCATTTATGAAAAGTGTTGCATCGCTGCGTGAAAACAGGGATGCGACAGTTTTCACTGCACCTTCCTTGCGACAGGATGGATGCGCCGTATTTAATGTACGGCGCTCCATGTCGCAAGGAGTTACCGATACGTCAGTATTTCTGACGTATCTGTAGGCGCAAGAGTGGCGCATTGTTGGGTGTGTCTGAAAACAGATGCAACACCAGGAATGTGTACGTTCACATGGGGTAAGCCCCATGTGAAAGGGGCTGCGTCAGTCTTACGCCTGCTGTGAGGCAGGCGTAAGATAGTGATGCAGTAGATTTCACTGCGCCACTTCTACGACCCTTTATTGCGGGTGAACGTCCACCCTACATACATTATACCTGATGCAGGTATAATGTAGCGCAGGAGTTTACAAAGTGAAACATCTGCTTAGATGCGTCACTTTGTAAATATGGCACATTATTTACGCTGCCGCAGCGTCACAAAAAGTCACGCAACGGCGGCGTAAAAAGGGTCGCAGGCCTTCATAAATAAGGCCCAGTGCTTAACAGCTACTGCCCTCATTAGGCTTTATCACACATTAGCTCTGAAAAAAAAACATGAAAGCTATCAATCAAGCATGCATGCACAGCACCACACGTGCACAAAGAACTCTGTGTATGTGTGTGTGCGCGCGCATGTGTGTGCGTGCTTTGAAGTCCTGATCAGTGTGTGTGTGTGTGTGTGCGAGTGTATGTGTCTTGAACAGCACCAATATTTTTATGAGATCAACATTTGTATAAAGCATGCTTAATGACCCAAATCCCACATTATTGAACACACAGGTGCAATTCAGTACCAGTATACAAAAAAGAGAGAGCATTTCCAAGCACACCCTATTCCAGTTAAGGCCACCCCAAATATTGGTGCAGTGCAGATTCTTTCAAATAACAGCTGGTAAAGATGCCTAAAATTCTCAAGTCAACCTGGTCCATATAGTAACACACTGTTCCTAATTATACAGAATATACAGAGTCCTCAATGTTCGGTTTCTTCAGAAAGTTAGCATTTTTATTCATATTCTTATTTCATCCAGCACGAAAATCAGCCAACACGTGTTTCGTCTTCCCTTAGACTTTTTCAAGGCGATTGACAAGAAGTATGTCGTCCAACGTGTCGCATGTGGACAAGGATTGGAATGTCCCTCATGTGGACAAAGTCTCGCAAACCGATAAATGGTGATGACAGATATGTAGACACTCGAAGGAAATTGTTTCAATCCATCTCCCGCATTTCGCAATAAAATCAATAGTATACCGGAGGACAGCCCTGATAAGTATCACTCCGCAAGTACGTGGAGATGCGTCCTCCACCCCGTCTCGGCTCTTAGCTACTGCTAATTCAGTACCAGCACGGTGCTACAAATCCTAATGCACATTACACATTAATTCATTACCTTTTGACATCATGTCGATAATGCGGTGGAAGGTGCAAATGTTATGCCTCTTCAAAAAGATACTGTATGTCTGTCACATTGCATTGAAGTCCAGTTTCTTATTAGTTTACAGAAAACTAATAAAAGGAGATCATTGTTAGACTGAAATGTGTGTCTGCAAAATCTGTATATATCCATCACTAAAAGTGCCTGGGCCCCACTGTCTAAGGCGTGGCTCTTCCGCAGACCCTGAGAGCTAATCTTAGCGCATGTGAAATACTAATTTATTTATGTATATGGGCCCAGATTTATGAAGTTTTTTTGTGTCTCAAAGGGTACGATTCACAGAATGTGGCCATTTGTGACCGCAAAAAGGCCTTTTCTTATGTATAAAACTAAATTGCGATTTGGTAAGACGTTGCTGAATTGAAATTTAGGTTTACTACCAAATACCGATTTGATATTTGGAAGCCACGTGTTTAGGGCATCACTTCCACATACCGAATCATTTTGGCATGCAACAGAAAGGTGGCAGGGATTAACTTCAGTGCAAAATCGTATTTGTTGGTCACAATGATCAATATAGGAATGCTCAAAGGATATTAAAACGGCCACTCAACATTTCCAAGGCAGAGGCGAGACCCCCAAAGACAAAAAATAAATTATCCTGGTCAATTGTCCAATATACAAATGTCCACAAGTTGTGCTTTTCTCTTTATTTTCACTCTTGCATCACACCCATGGCGATGCCACTGTCAGTCTTATTCACAATCTCATTTTACATCCAAATTATACTCTAGCCAGCCGACACGTGTTTTGCCTGTGATGCAAATCACTGACTTCCTCAGGGCTACAAAAATAATTAAATAACCACCCCATAGCATCGTAAATTGTTATCCCAAACTCATCTAGAGTAACGGGTAGTGAGACCCAGGGGCTACTTTCATCATAGAAATGCCACTATACTGTGAAACGTTTATCAAGGATTTTTTATAGCACTCGCTACCTTTACCAAGCCCATTTCTCAGCACTCCTAATGTTTAAAGAGAAGAGACTAAAGGCATAAGGGATTGTGAGCTCAATGATTCTGTTTCATTCCAGTTCAATAATTAAGTTACTTTCTCTTTACACTTGACTCGCCAAAGGTAGCGACAGCAAGCAGAGAAGGCTTACTCCAAGGTGCAGTAGAGAGTTAGCACCTAACATACAGCACAACCCAATATTATCGAATCTATGTATCTTCTAGAGTCTAGGAGCTTAATTTAGAGGGCAGTATGAAGTGACACCTTCAAGATAACTCCACGACTCACAGCCCATACAATGTAAATACTTCACTCACCCTGTGCCTGTCTCACACACTCGCCATGACCCCTGCCTGCTGCCAACAATGTGACTGTCGGTCACACCACAGACTGCATTTTTCGCTCCTGAGAAAATGTTTGTGCGTACCCATGCCCTAGACCATCACCTAAAAACATGCTGAACTTTCCCTAGTTAACAAAGCAGTGCAATGCAATACTATGTTATAATACTTTATTGGCATGAGCAATTGGTTTATAAGTGGATTTTATGGATTTGTTGCTGCTGCCAACAGATTAAGACAAGGATTTTTTTACCTCTACTGGTGTTGCAAGTTGTAGGAAACTCTGCTGCTTTTACTGCCAGCTATAAAACTTCCTACGGCAGAATGCAAATCTTTTACTCATCTTTAAGCCTCTTAAAGCCAATGAACCCAAGGGTGAATTTTTCAAAGCCGTAAGTCAGTGTTTTCACCTGTACTGGGCAACGTATGAGAAAAGGTGTCTTGGGGCCAGATGTCCGACCCTTTTTTGCGGCCGCAAACGGGAGATCCTCCCGTTTGCGACCGCAAAAAAGGGTGATGGCATGTACAAATGCTATTTTGTGAGTCACTGACTCGCAAAATAGCATTTGCGACTCCCGCTATTAGGAAGGGGCGTCCCTTCCTAATAGCGAGTCACCATGCCATGTACAAGTGTTTTGCGACCGCATTTGCGGCCGCAAATCACTCGCACTTTACCACCTACTTCAAGTAGGTGGTAAACCACTTGCAAACGAGAAGGGGTCCCCAGGGGACCCCTTCCCCTTTGTAAATATGTGAAGAAATATTTTTAAGAGCAGGCAGTGGTTAAAAAGATGAAACTGAAAAGTTAAATTTTTCTTTTTTAAATGCTTCCCGTTTTCCTTTAAGGAAAATGGCTGCATTTAAAAAAAAAAGACTACTTTATTTAAAAGCAGTCCCAGACATGGTGGTCTGCTGACCCCAGCAGGCCACCATCCCTGGGAGTGCTAGCCATGCCTAGTGTGGTCGCAAATTGCGACCGCCTCATTGATATTCATGAGGCATGCAATTTGCGACCCCATTAGGAATTGCTAACAGTGTCTGAGACACTGTTATACATCTCAATTTGCGAGTCGCAAATGCGATGCAATTTGCGAGTTGCAAATTGGTGGGTCGTACATCTGGCCCTTGGTTTCAACAAGACTCATACCATGTTGCTAACAAATCGAATTGAGCTCAGCTTTCTGGACCTATCCATGCCATTCCCCTTTACCCAATTTTATATCATAGTTTTGTGTGTTTGTGGTTATTCACTCTCAGTAGATGATCTGCTAGTTTGTAGCTCATATTTCATGTTAATATACAACTGCAGTTTTCAGTGTTTTGTGAATATTTGTCCTGTTTTGCCTTAGCTCTCTGCTAAGTGTGCATCAAAAGTGTGTGAATATATTCTCAGGCTATTATGGAGGTTATTATCTTATTTTGATGAATTTGTAGACCTTTCAATTCAAATTATTTGTTGTTGATTTTTTGGAGATGTATCCAGATCACACTGAAGGACAATCTAGAAGCAAGTAATGGCATGTGCCAGTAATATTACCAGTACATACTATTAATTGCTTTGGAATTTAGAAATCAGTCAGTACATCCAATCACTAGTTCATAAAAATCAAACTGAGAGAGACCCCATCATACTTGACCTCGATACATATAATTATTTTTCATCATCTATTTGCGTCTAAACTGTGTGACCTAAAATCATTTTTGAGTCCTAACAAACAAGGAATAGTTGTTGTTAATTTAGTACACTTATTGGAAACAAGGTATCTTTTTAGAGCTGAAGCTGAAAAATAGGTGCTCTATTTACTAAACCATCAGTATGTAATTTGAAGTATTTGATGGTGTGCATCATCATAGATTTCCTTCTGTTGTTTGCCTGGTCTTTGTTATCTTAGATAGTATGATTGTATTCGCCCTCTCAATTTCTGACTCCCTCGCCAAAGATCAACCATCAGTTCCAGCAAAAGTTCAATCTTGTGGGCTCTTGAAAAAAGTGGAAAGGTGCACCCATAAGCGAATAGAACAATGAGTCTTCAAGTCCATTAGAAAAATTCTTGCTTTATTCAAATCCAATTTTTGAAACTATGAGATTCAAATATTAAAAACAATGTTTTGATCTCCATTCCACTTTTTTCAAGAATCTTCCTGTTTCACAGTAATATCATACAATGGCTGTTATTGGGATAGAAGTGCACCGTGCTAGACTATTTGGAACTATATGTGAGGTGCGGTTGAGAGGTCTGCTCTTGATGTGCATTCAATCTTGTGGGCACCTCTTTGAGTATAATTGTATGAGCATACCCATTCACCTCCTCAAGCCCTCAGATTAAGCTTTGGAACATTTGTAAGAAACATCCATCCCCACCTCCAAACGTTTCTCTACTTAAGGACTTTAAGTTAAGGACTGAACTGAATGCAGGGAAGGTCTGTTTAGTCTATTTCTGGATTGCCAGAGGAAAGGGTGATGCCTCCCAGTAGCCATGGTGTCCCTCTGCATAGAAGAACACACAGGAACGGTGTCAAGTATCTACTTAAGAGGGTCCCGGCTGGCAGGAAAAACACATTAAGGTATACAGCCTCCTGCCAATCTACGGTTGGTGGAGATTTATGTTGCAGTTGACTAACCAGGGACCAAACTCCCTCTGATATCCGGAAGACAGAAGAGCCAGGCCAAGGAATCCAAAAGAAGAATCCAGATGTAATCCAGGTCGAAGAACGAATAATGATGGGCACAATTAGGAAACAAGTGTGCAATGGACACGATGACAAATGTATTGCAGCTCATCTTCCTCCATAATTGCTTCTGTTATATATGAGTTTAACTGGAACTAACATCATAGGAAAGACTCATACTTCATTGATGCTCTATGGGCACTGTACCGTCTTGGGAAAGGTAGGTCATAGGCTTGATCAACCACTTCCTTATGAATTACGGCGTCGGATGAACAAGCTAAGAAACCCAATTTTCACATCCTTCGTCCTCTGCTGTATATTGCAGCTCCATCGACATGTTACCAACTAGTAGTGTGTAACTCCTGTCCCAGAATCACCAATATGGCCCTGCCCACACTGATGCTCAGTCAGCTATCTGCACAGCGTCTGAGAGTGTGGTGCATGCACCTCTTCCTCTCACTGCACACAGCCATTGGTTAGTCCTGGGCATGGTCGTGCCACTCTACAGGTAACACAGATTCACCTTCACTGGGATCCTGTTTCATGGTGGCGTCCCAATGAAGTTGCCATTGCAAAACCAGAAGCCATTGCTAGTGGCATACATTTCTGAGAATCGACATGGGTGGCAATCCTGATTCAGGAAAATTAGACCACCTGATCATCCATCAATTTTATACAAGGTAGCACTGGTGCCTGAAAACCATTATAGAAAAGTGTAGATTTGCTGGATTATATGGACATCTGGGCACTGAAAAACTGCTAAACACCTCATAGAGTATGTGCTCAACGCCTAAAATAGGGTGAATAAGGCTAACCCAACTGGCATATTTGACTTTTAGAGAAGGCCAATGTAAATGGACACAAAAAGCACATACATAGCATATTGGTCAAAAGTTGTATATAGATGTGTATCAATCAAATGAGAGACTTTAAATATATGACATCAGGACTGCCAACCAGTGCTGAATGTTCTGGCCGTTCTGCAGCTTTCACATACTACAATAAATTACCTTTGAATGTTCAAAGCCTACTTTCATCATTAAATAAGTCACCTGCAAAATGTACCTTGAAACTGCAAGGCTTGAGTGCATAAAGTGTGATACACTGTATATGTGAACAAGGCTAAAAAGGCTTTTTACCATGAAAGATTTATGTTTAAAATTCAAATGCATGTAATTTCACTTATGGACCATTTAAAACTTCCGTCTTTGATGCATCTGCTTCAGGATTTAAAACTTGAGTTTATTGCCAAAGGTGATTTTTAGAACCGTTTTAATCTCCCCCTAAACCCTGCCAACCTCTATATTGGTCTGCCATGCTCCCGCCTCATGCAATGTGGCAGACGTTTGACCAGGAGAAAGAGTGAAGTACAGTTGTTAATCTCCTTCTTGGAGGACAACAGTTCTTTTGGAACAGCAGTCCTTCTGGGAGCTTGAATGGATAACAAGACAATGGTATACGCTGGTAAGTTTATTCACCAACAGCACCGAGAGCCTGGCAGCAACTGCCGGTCTCGGGATTCCCCCGCTCGTTCTCCCCTCACGTAGCATTTCAATCCTCAAGACACGAGGACTGGAATGAGAGCCCCAACATATCCCATTCCTTTTCAAAATACCAACCGAACAAAATAGGAAAACAATATAGTCATATACAACTAAAGGATAATACCTCCAACCATATTTACAAGATTACTCTAACTCAGATCAAGTACATCATGTTGCCAAAGTACACTGTTAGAAACAAACAACTAAATCAATCAATCAATCAATCAATCAGGGGTCTTCTAGAGAGCAGCTAATCACCCGTTAGGGTTTCAAGGCGCTGGGGGGTAGGTTCTGGAGTTCAGCCGAAGAGCCAGTTCAGTGGAAGAGCCAGGTCTTGAGGTCCTTCCTGAATTTAGGCAGTGTGGGTGATTGCCTGAGATGTAGAGGAAGAGAGTTCCAGGTCTTTAAGGCGAGGTAGGAGAAGGATCGTCCTCTGGGTGTGGTCTTGTGGATCTGTGGGATAGTGGCCAGGGCCAGATTGACGGAGCGGAGGTGTCTGGTGGGAGTGTAGAAGGAGAGGCAGTCGTTGAGGTATGCAGGTCCGAAGTTGTGGAGGGCCCTGTAGGTGTGCGTGAGGAGCTTGAAGGTGATTTGTTTGTTGATTGGGAGCCAGTGGAGGCTTGTTAGGTAATCGGCGATGTGGCTGTGGCAGGGGTTGTCCAGGATAAGTCTTGCGGCGGCGTTCTGGATTCTTTGAAATTCCTTTTGGAGCTTCTGGGTGGTGCCGGCATAGAGTGCATTGCCGTAGTCGAGTTTGCTGCTGACGAGTGCCAGGGTGACTGTTCTTCTGGAGTCGGTTGGGATCCACTTAAAAAATGTTTGAAGCAGGCGGAGCGTGTGTGAAGCAGGAGGATGAGACGGCGTTGATTTGGCAGTTCATTGAGAGTGAGGAGTCAAGGATGATGCCGAGGTTACGTGCGTGGTTGGTGGGTGTGGGGGGCCTCCGAGCGCTGTGGGCCACTAGGAGTTGTTCCAGGCAGAGCTGGTGGTTCCCAGGATAAGGACTTCGGTTTTGTCGGAGTTGAGTTTGAAGCAGCCGTCCTTCATCCAGCTGGTGACTGCCTTCATCCCGTTGTGGAAGTTGTTCTTTGTGGCTGTAGGTTCACCGGTGAGGTGGAGAATCAGTTGGCTGTCGTCGGTGTAGGAGACAATTTTTTGTCCATAGTTTCTGACGATGGCTGCTGGCAGGGCAATGAAGATATTGAAGAGGGTGGGGCTCAGGGAGAAGGCTTGAGGTACTCCGCAGCTGATTTCTGTAGTTTCTGAGGAGAACGGTGGGAGCCTGACTCGCTGGGTTTGGCCGGTGAGGAAGGAGAGGATCCACTCCAAGGCTTAGCCGCGGATGCCGGGGTTGTGGAGTCTTGCGTAGAGGGTGTGGTGGGAGTCGGTGTCGAAAGTGACAGAGAGGTCCAGGAGGATGAGGGCTACAGTTTTGCCTCAGTCGAGGAGATTGCGGATGTCGTCTGTTGCAGCGAGGAGTGCAGTCTCAGTGCTGTGGTTGCTTTTGAAGCCTGATTGGGAGGTGTTCACTGTGTGTTTTTTTTCGATGAGTGTGGTGATTTAGGCGTTGATGGCCTTCTCGTTGACTTTGGTGGGGAAGGGGCGCAGAGAGATGGGTCTGTAATTTTTGAGGTCCTTCGGGTCGGCATTGGGTTTTTTCAGCAGGGGGTTGATCTCTGCGTGTTTCCAGTCTTCAGTGAAGGGGGCAGATTAGATGGAGCAGTTGATGGTGCGGCAGAGTTCCGGGGCGATGGTGGCGCTTGCTCGGTTGAAGAAGTGGTGGGGGCAGGTGTCCAAGGGGGCTCCTGAGTGGATGATCTTCATGATCCGTAAGGTGTTGTCGGTGGTGAGGTGTCCAGTTGCACAGGGTCAGCTGGGATCTGGAGCATTTGGGTGCTGTGGTTGTGGGTGGGGTGGGTGGGTGCTGTGGTTGTGGGTGGGTCCTGCGTTTGCGAAGCTGTCGTAGATGTATATGATCTTGCAGTGGAAGAAGGTGGCAAGGTTGTCCCAGAGGGCTTGGGAGGGAGTATGTCAGTGGCGTACGTGCTGGGTTTGGTGAATCCTTGATCACGGTGAAGAGTCCTTTGCTGTTCTGTGCGTTGGCATTGATACGTTCCCGTATGGTAGTTTTCTTTGTAGCTCTGATTAGGTGGTGGTGCATGATGGCGGTGGTTTTGAAGGCTGTGTAGTCTGCTGGGGTCTTGCTGCTTCTCCATCTTCTCACGAGTCATCTGCAGGTGTGCCTGGACTCTTGGAGGGTGGGGGAGAACCAACTGGCTTTCTCAGCAGGCTGTTTGCCGGAGGGTTTCCTGAGGGGGGCCAGTGTGTTGGTACAGACGGAGATCCATAAGTGGAGGTTGCGTGCTGATGTGTTGGTGTCCACGGAGGTCGGCGGTGGTGTCTTGCGGAGGGCAGTGGCGAGTTGTTCTTCAGAGACCTTGTTCCAGCTTCTGCATGAGAAGCGGTGTGTGGGGTGGTGTTGGTTGGGTTTGGTGTAGGAGAAGTGGACGCAGCAGTGTTCAGTCCATTGGAGTTTGGAGGTGTCGCTGGCGAAGATGTTGCTTGCGGAGAAGATGGGGTCGTGAGTGTGTCCTGCTGAGTGTGTTGGGGAGTTGACCAGTTGTTTGAGTCCGATGGTGGTGAGGTTCTCCAGTAGGGCTGAGGTGGTGGGGTCGCTGAGGTTGTCCAGGTGGAAATTGAGGTCGCCGTTGAGGATGTAGTCTGTTGAGGCGAGGGCGTGGTGTGCGATGATGTCGGCTATGGATTCGCTGAACGGGGGCAGGGTCCAGGAGTCTGTAGATGAGGGTGCTGCAGAGGGTGGAGTTCGGGTTGGTCTGGATCTGGAAGTCGAGTTGCTCCATGTCGGGTGAGGGGTCATTGGAGCTAGATGTGAGGCGGAGGGTGTTTTTGTGTATGATGGCGATGCCTCCTTCTGGTTGGTTGGCGCAGTCTTTGTGGATGATTTTGTATCCGTCGGGGATGGCGGTGGAGATATCCGGTGCAGAGGTGGGGTTCATCCAGGTTTCCGTGAAGAAGGCGACATCAGGGGAGATGGAGTTGACCACTTCTCAGATTTCCATAGTGTGTTTGTTTGTTGAGGGAGCGTGTGTTGAGTAGGATGAAGCTGAGGTGGCTGAGTCCGGCTATTGGGGGCTGTGCGGTTGGTAGGTCTGGTGTGCGAAGACAGGAGAAGGTGCAGTTGCTGCAGGTGAACGGTCCTTTGGTGTCATTTGGCGACGCGGGGTGGCAGGCGGTTGAGCACCCGAAGTGGAGGATGCTGGCATCTTAGCGATGAAAGGCACGGGGACCAGGGTCTGTGGCGCTGGGTTGGGTCCAGGCACGGACGGGCGCAAAAGGGCTTGCCTTTGGGGCGCCTTCAGCGCACTGGCTGCACTCGGCCGCCATTAAGTAGTGGTAGGGAGGTAAGAGAGGTTGGTCACCTGGGAGGCTGGAGGAGGGAAGGAGCACTGGAAGGGGGTGAAGCCACAGGGGCCAAGCAGCGGCAGGGGTGGGAAGTGCAGAGGCACAGAAAGGCACGGAAAAAGGCAATGAAAAAGGCACAGAATAAAGAGAAATACAGAAAAATGAAAAGGCAGGAAAGCAGAGAAAAGCTGAGACAGAACTCACCACTGAACCACCAGGGATGATGCGCAGGAGGGAGCCTGGGGGTGGAGGAGGGCCTCAAACCCATGGACTGGAGTGCAGAGAGGGCAACGGCTACCAGGTAGAGCTAGCGGTGGGGGAGCAACGGACGCTGAGGTCCAGCGAGGTCGCTCCTTCACCGCGCAGCAGCTGCCATTAAGGAGTGGTAGGGAGGTGGGTGGGGCTTGTCAGCTGAGAGGCGGGAAGTGGCACTGGAAGGGGGGGGTCGGGCAGGGCGGGAAGCGAAGAGGCACAGAATGGCACGGAAAAAGGCAAAGAAAAAGGCACAAAAAAGTCAAAGAAAAAGGCGCAGTAAAAAGAGAAATACAGAAAAAACTGTAAAGACAGGAAAGCAGAGAAAAGCAGAGACCGAACTCACCACAACACCAGGGATGAGGTGCAGGCGGGAGCCTGCAGGTGGAGGAGGGCCTCAAACTGGCAACAGTTACCAGGTGGAGCAGCGCGGCCAGGGAGCAACAGACACTGAGAGCTGAGGGTCAGCAAAATGAGCATAACATAGCAAAACATGGCATAGGAACAATGGTAATGGAAATGCAACGTACACACAGCAATAACGTTCATAGGAACCAATTACATTACAAAATCTTTGACATAGCATAGGAAGAATGGTTAACAGAAAAGTAATGTTGACATATCAATACAATTCATAGGAACCAATCACATTACAAAGTCTTTCATGTTTTGAGGCACACATCTGTTCCATGTAGAACCAGAAGGCAAACTTAGAGTACTTGTTGTTTTTGCTGACCCCCTCAGGTGACTCAAAGCCCATTTTCTCACACACATATCCAGCCTTGGCTTTGGGTACCACAACCATTTTGCTTTTGTTCCAAATTTTGCCATTCACTAAAACCACGACTTGATCACCCACTTCCTTCACTAAATATGGTGAAGAAAACCAAGACTGACCTTTGCGAACATGCAGAGGAATACGCATCCTTACAAGGCCACCAGCCTGAATCTTTCACTCCTTACCTCCATCCACTTACATTGTTTACTTCTCCGGTACACATCTTTGCACATCTAAAGCACCCTTCATCTTCTCACCATCAAGGCTCTTACTATTCATCCACTCCTTGTTCAACTGCGTACCAGCAACTCTGCCCCTCAACAAGGAAAAATGAGATTCTCCAGTGCTGACATAAGGAGCAGTTCTTATGGCCCACAACATGTCCTTGATTGTTTTTTCCAAACAAAGGCCATTGACCAGGGCCAACTTTAGTAGTTCTTTTACTACACGATTAACTCTTTCAACAAGGCCATTGCTGTGGGGATGATATAATGACGTTCTTATGTTTTTGATTCCACGTGATTCAAAGAAGTCCCACATTTCATTTGATACCAATTGGCTACCGTTGTCCATTACGAATTCCTCTGGGAACCCTTCTATCGTGAAGACATTTTGAAAAAAGTCAATGACTACTTTTGAATTTACACGGTTGACAAATTCTATCTCTGCCCACTTGGACATGTAGTCAACTAGTAGCAACGCATATTTAGGCGAAATGCCCAAGACCCTAAAAGGACCGGACACATCAAATGTTAATTTGTACCAAAGCACTCTATTCCTGACCACGGGAGTGATAGGAGATGGTACGGTGGCCAAAACACACGCACTACACTCCCTTACACAGTGCTCAGCTGCACTATCTATTCCAGGCCACAAAAAATCCTCTCTGATTCAACGTTTCATTGCACGCATGTCCACATGCCCCTCATGTGCCAACCCAAGTAACTTTGGTCTCATTTCCACAGGGACCACTAAAAGTTCACAACATAACAATATGCCCTTCATAATGTACAGTTCGTTGGCAGTTCTCAAAAATGGATCCAGCTCCTCACTCATGTCTCGAGCACTAGGCCAATGACCAGTCACGTGCTTCATTACCTCCTGTAACACCATATCCCTACAGGGAGCCGCCCGCCACTCTTCCTCAGACAACACCCCAGATGTAACCACATTCACATCACACTCAAATTCTACATCATCACATTCACCTTTCACCTTTCTTATTGTCCTCAGTCTCTGCTATGGGTAATCTGGAAAAACAATCAGCAATGTAATTATGGACTCCAGGAACATACTGCAGCTTGTATTGATATTCTTGCACGCAGTATTTCCCCTTCGCCTTACGCGGGGTAGCCCTTCCACCATTGATAGTACTCAATATTTCTAATAAAGATTTTTGATCGGTGCGAAGAATGAACTGGCTCCCCCAAATAAATTTTCTAAAATACTGCACACCTAACCATAAACCAAGAGCCTCTTTTTAATGGTGGAATATGTCGGTTCTGCCCCACGAAGAGCTCTAGACACAAACGCAATGATTTCCTCCCTGTTTTCCTCCCTCATTTGCATCAAGTCCGCCCCAAGACCTTGAATGCTAACATCGGTCATGACAATGCATTGATCTCATGTGTTGAAAGACTTGAGGGGCTTAGCTGCTACAATATCCATTTTAATCAATACAAATATAGAATCACACTCGTCACTCCACACGTACCTCAAGTTTTTTTTTAAATATGTGTTGTAAACGTGCTGTTTTGGAAGCAAAATTCTCACAAATTTGGCATAGTATTCAATCAGTCCCAGAAGAGATCTGAGCTAATCTTTGTTGCTGGGTGCAGGAGCTTCTGCAATAGCTTTCAGAATTTTCATTTTTGGTTCGACCCCTGTACTCAACAATTGGTGTCCTAAATAGTCGACACCCTCACAATTAAACCTGCACTTCCCTTCCTTCAAAGTCAAACCTGATCTTTTCAAAATTTCCAACACTCTCTCGAGTCTCTCATCATGTTTGAACCTATTCCTCCCATAAACCGAAACATCATCCTGGAAACATGACACACCAAGAACCTCCTTAAACAAATTAACCATCAATCTTTGGAAAACTGAGGGAGCAGACGTTAGCCCAAGCGGCATGCATTTATAATGGCTGGCTCCCTCTGGGGTTACAAATGAAGTTAAGTGCTTTGGCTCTTCACATAACTCGATTTGATAGTAAGCCAATGACATGCTGAGTGCGGTGAAAACAACATCTCCCTCAAGGTGGATAATAACTCATTGATGTTAGGGAGTGGCTGGCAGTCGACCCAAACATTGGCATTAAGGTCAAGCAAATCAACACATAAACGTAGGGACTTGTCTGGGTTTCATGCCAAAACAACTGGAGTCAACCACTCCAAACTTTCAATGGGTTTGATGATACCCAACTTACACAGTTTTTCTAGCTCTAGCTTCAATTCCTGTCTTAAACTGATGAGAACACCTCATACCTTATTTACTCTAAGGTGGGCATTCTCCTTTAAAATTATGTGATGTTTAAAGCCCTTCAATCTCCCAAGGCAATCAGTAAAGACTTAAGGATATCTGCTGACCCATTTGTTTTCAACCACGTTGGACATCTTGCCCTGACATGCGTCTAAAAGGCGTTGTATGGATAATACCAGCTCAGGATGATTCGGATTGAGAATTCTGTCCAACTCCCTTTGCTCATTCCACTCTAACAGGCTCGACCCTCCTTTAGCTACATACACGGTACCTCTGGATGTTTTGTTGTTAAAACCCAGAACGGTATCAAATTGTCCTAGCACTTCCACCCTTTTCCTGCCATGAGCAAAAATCTTGATATGTGACTCATGGAGATGGGGAACGTCCAATTTGGCAAATTGTGATTCACCAATCAGGGTGAAAGGTGAGCCAGAATCTGCCATACCTACATCCTGGCATTGTTGATGGTAAGGTCACATAAAGGGGGTTTCCTTTTTCTGCTATCACAAATAGACGCAACATGGATGTTACCCTCATCTATACTTGAGATGGCAACGTTAATATTACACTTTCATCATCATCAGATGTAACCTCCTCAATAGATCTCACAACAGGGTTATTATGACTCTTTTGACCTTTGTATGACTCGCATATTCTGGAAAAATTACCTTTTCCCACATTTAAAACATGTTTGATTGATGGCAGGAGAATTATTATGTGAGCTTACATGTAAGCAACTTCCACACCTAAATTACAAAATGGTTGCACTGTCACTTTGCAAAAAGAGAGAACTCTACCTATTATGTTTTTTGAATGTGACTGTGTGCTTTTTGAGTGAAAGTTGTGCAGTGGGATCTGTATTTTCTAAAGAAATGTTGTAGTTAGGTTATTTTTGTATGAATTCATTAATAATTTTGCATTGAAAAGACAAAGAAATAAAAATGATAAACTAATGAATACAATACCTTGAATGTCTTTACTGTTTATGACAATGGTCTAGCCAGAGCGGTCAACACAATATATGACGTATGGCATATTTTAAATTGTAATAGGTAGAGTTCTCTCTTTTTGTGAATTTTGGTCTTTTCCCCTGCTTCTCTACCTACATTTTTTTTCAGGGGTCCCCCTTTATTATAGTGGTGCACTGTCACTTTGTAACTTAACACCAACACGACGGCCACTTACATGTGTTAGTCAACTGATGATTTACTAACTTTTTATCTACCCTCTTCTCTGCTTGTTTAGTAATAGACTTGACCTAAAGGGCAGTAGTACACATACTCATTTCTTTCATGCAGTGCTATTAATGTTCTATATCTCTTGCAATCGTCAATGCTGTTTCTAAACTTCAGTAGCTAACAACCTTTCCTGAATTTTTCTGTAATTGGTTTTCCCAATCAATTGATCCCTAATGATTTCGTCCTTTAGATCACGATAATTGCATGAAATGGCAAGTGTACGTAATGCAGCTACAGTGTCATCTATAGGTTCTCCTGGTGCTTGAGATGGTAAACATCGTTTACCACGAATCCTTTTCCCCCCAGGGAATTACAACGCGGTGGTTACAACGACCGTGTTGTAACAACGCATACCATTACTCTGCAAGTCGGAACAACGACTTGCGGAGGGGGCAGAAGGTGTTGGATTTAAAATCCAACACCTTCCCTACTGTTGCACATACTGGAGTTGGAATAGTAAATTATACTATTCCAACATCCAGCGCCCCCCCTAGAGCAAGTCGTTGTTACGATTTGCGGGGTAATGGTATGCGTTGTTACAACGCGGTCGTTTTAACGACCACGTTGTAATTGCATGTGTGGAAAAAGCATGTGGAATAAAGTAGTATATTCGCGTGAGATTGTTGAAGAAACTTATGTTGTTCTAGGACAGAGTTTTTTAGGGCTGAATCTCGTGTGTAATGTAGTAGCAACAGAGGCATACTCATCCACAACTTCAGCATCACCATCTCCGCTAGTGCCTACCCGTACCATCACAGTTTCTACAGGAAGCGTTTTAGTATGCTTCTGTCCTCAGCACCACGATTATACATTAACAGGGCTCTCTTTTTCTTTGACGTGAAGGTATCACCTCATGATAAGACCTCTAGATCAGATTCAAAACTTTCACACCACTGTACCCAACACACTGGGAGTGTGCCTGGAACTGTCAAAAATAGAGGTGGTGCAATAATTCTTTCCATGGCGCCAATTCAACCTGCTCTATGTGAAGTCTCTCTTATCTATTGATGCACCAACAGTCTTATAGTTCAATAATACTCCCACTTGGTATGAGAACCCCAAAACAGCTCTACTTCTGTGAGACATGAGAAGTATAATTACAGGGCATCACACTCCTAGGAAACACCAATTTCACACTCTTAGGAAGCACCACCCTTTTCTTATCAAGTTGTTGTGGGAGGAAGGAGAGAAGCTGAGCTAAATGACTTCAAGAAAGGTAGGTATACTCCGTTGAAATACTGCATGCACATGATATAGACATGACACAGTAAGACATAACTTTGAAGGAGGCCTTCCCATAGACTAACTGGTGACTCATCGGGTGGGTACCATAAAAGGAGGTCCAGTTGGTCAGGTGGGAAAAGAGAGGTACCCCAATTTAACAGACATGTCAATTTCTGGGCCATTCCCCCACCTTAGTTAGCTTTCCACCACTCTGGAAAGCTCCTAGAATGGTGATTTCTGGGACTGTCTTGTCGGTACGTCAGAGTGTGAGCTGAGAGATGAGGGGGGACCACAGTGGGTACTTACTGAGGATACGCTCCAGGCTCCCACCAACCACAGCTCAGCTGCCCGTTGTAACACGGGGCTCCCACTACCTGGAAGTCAAAGTGCTACTTCGGACCGGAAAGATGAGGAGAAACACTGTCAAACTACCTCAGTATCTTTGGACTATTTGAAACCCAGTCTCTGGGAGGCTTAAGTTTTCAGTTGTGAAAAAAATGGACTGCTGCCTCCTGGTGGGAATTTAGAGAAACACAATCCCATAGGTTAACTGACTTCTGAGTTTCCCATTTTAATGTATATGCCACCTAATAAACATGATAATCATCCCAGAGAGTCTG
This sequence comes from Calotriton arnoldi, assembly GCA_963921515.1. Classification (NCBI taxonomy): domain Eukaryota; kingdom Metazoa; phylum Chordata; class Amphibia; order Caudata; family Salamandridae; genus Calotriton; species Calotriton arnoldi. The sequence goes on from CAWUFW010006342.1 coordinate 192,100, forward strand.
ACACGTTCAGATGCAAACAAAATATATTCATAATCTCCTTTATCTTTGCGGTACATTTCAGAATTTATATTGACAGCAAATTCAAAGAACACTTCAGTTAGTCTTTTTTGATTTCCTAAAGTGCTCCAGTGTGTAAAATGTATGCAGAGTCAGGGCTACTGTAAGGCTGCTCTAGGCACCTGTCTTAAGGCTGCACCGTAGGAGGTCAGAAGATGGCGCCAGACTGCAAGAACTGGTCCCAACAATGGCCCTTCTGCTTGGGGAGGAGGAGTGGATTAATTACAAACTGTCATTTTGCTTGAGAGCGGAGCAGAATTCACACTTGTGGCATTTCAGCTGAAAAACTGTGCAAGCATAAGAGAGGTATAAATGTGTGTTAGCACATGTTAACTTCTCTATTTAAAGATGAGACCCTTAATTTCTGTATTCCCAAAAAGTTGTATGTATTTATACAGCACGAACCTTGGTAGGAACCAAAGGAGAGCTTTACATTACATGGGGGGTTGGTAGATGGTCTTCAAGATTGTGTACGCCAAGTGGGGATTACACAAATAAATGTCACATTTGTACACACAGGGAGATTAAGTGATTTGCCCAGAATCACACAATGTTGAGCCAATTACCAAGGCCAAGATTCGAGCCTTTGTCCCCAGTTTGGCAGCTCTGGCCACCAGGCCACATCTCCTCCAGCAGAGACGTCACATGACAATGCCGCATTCTACAAATAATAATAATATGCGGATGCTTGCCGGTGTCACCAGAAAGTTAGACATGAAGTAGAAATTGATCCACTTCTGCCGAAGTGCCTCTGTTCCACACTGTTTCCCAGTATTATCAAAGCTGCAATGCACACAGGAGTGGGCAGACTCCTTCAGAAGAACAATGAGAGCACCAGACTGCCCAGTGGTGCTACTGGTTCTTCAGCAGAATAACAGGATGTTCAATGGACCACACAGTCCTCAATCAAACAGCCAGACTCTCCAACATGCTCCAGAGTTGAAGTGAGACAAGTCCGCCCACCACTATAATCCACTAAGAGCACAAACAGACCACAGGGCAAGAAACCCAGCTGCATGACAAGACACCACCAAGTGGTCAGGGAACTAAACCAAGTCTATTCAAAAGGCAGCTGAACACACCGGGGCAAAGATACACATATGGTAATTTCCAAAGAAACCAACCAAGGCAGCCCAGTTAAGGAGACCAGGGGGCATATTTACAAGCCCCTGTCGCCAACACAACGTCACTTTCAGTGATGTTGTGTTGGCGATAGGGGCTTCGCCTTATTTACAAGGCACCCTTTTACACTGTACTTAGTGTGAAAGGGGAGGGCAATAGGTGTTGCGGTGGACGTTCCACCGCAACACCCATTGATTTTGACGCTGCCCCCTATTTACAAGGGTGGCGTAAATAGGAGGCAGCACCAAAATTAAGAACAGGGAAAACCTGGTCTTAAACAGGCGAAACGAGGAGAAACGCTTTATTTCTCCTCGTTTTTGCGTTGTGCAGCACACATAGAAACAGCAAATTGCCATTAATTGTTTATGTGCAGGAAGGTGACCCTTCCTGCACATAAACAATCCCCCCCCAAAAATGACGTTCTGCAACTTCTATGTGTGCTGCAGTAAGCAGCACACATAAAAGTTACAAAATGTCATTTAAAGATTGTTTATGTGCAGGAAGTGAGACCTTCCTGCACATAAACAATCTTCCCCTCAACGCAAACACCCTTGCACTATGGTGCAAGGATGCCTGCATTGGCGCTAGGCTGCTAAGGTTAGCGCCAGCGCAGGGGGAAACACACAGCAGCACCATATTGTTGTAAATATGGTGCAGCCCTGCGTTTCTGAAGTGGCGGGCTGCAGCGTTAAGCCAGGAAGACTAACGCCGTACTCCGTCACTTCGTTGTAACTATGCCCCAAGTCTGCACAAGTGGCCAAAGCAATTAGCAAAAAGCAGACGCAGAAACAGTAAACACCATCCCTCATATGTCTCTTATATCCTTCGAGTGATGACTACCAACACAGTAAAACATACCTGGCAAAAATGGCCCCAGGGAAGCAAAGCACAGAAGCATAGACCATGTAATATTCCCACAAAACATCTGACAGAAGTTGCCATTGCAGGGAGTGAACCCACAACCCACAGAGAGTGCGGCTGTCGGAAATGACCCTTTCTGCAGGGTTACCCCAAACCTTTTGCCTTCCTCCTCTTTTTCTGACCTTGTTTTTGTTGGCTTTAGGACTTTGTGCACTTTTCAACTGTTAGCCAGTGCTAAAGTGTGTGTGCTCTGTACTTAAAACATGGTAACATTGGTTTATCCACAATTGTCATATTTGATTTACTTATGACTACTTGGTAACATGCACTACATGTGCCCAGGGCCTAGAAATCAAATGCTACTAGTGGGCCTACAGCACTGATTGTGCCACCCACTTAACTAGCACTTTAAACATGCCTCAGGCCTGCGACTGCAGAGCCTGTGTGTGCAGTTTTAAACTGCTATGTTGACCCGGATGTTAGCCTTCTTGACAGGCCCAAAACTTCCTGTTTATTACATATAGCCACCCCTAAGGTGGGCCCTGGACAGCCCACAGGCAGGGTGAAATTTATTTAAAAACTAGGACAGTTTTAGATGTCCTAGTAGTGAAATACTCTTACATTAATTTTTTACTACTGCAATGCCTATCTCTCCCATAGATTAACACTGGTGTTGCCTTATTACATTTTATAAGTGTAAATTCCAATTTTGGTGTCTCTGGACTCTCAATTTAAAAACACAGCTTATGGTGAAGTTGGTTTTTAAATTGCAGATCTGAAAATGCCACTTTTAGAAATTACATAAACCATTTGGGGCCTTCTGCCTTTCTTTGGAATACATGTCTGGGGTAGTTGACAGCTGGCTTCCTGCATTGACTCTATATAGCCACATTCAAAGGAAGGGTAGGTGTGACTAAGTAGACACCTGCATGTTGATGGGTCATCCTGAGCAGGATGGGAGGGAGGAGCTGACACTTTACACCGGAAAGGAAGGGCTGTGTCCTGTCCCCACACAAAGGATTGCATACCTTCCTGGAGTGAGTCTGGAGCCAGGGCAGGAATGGCAAGGTCTTGTGCACTTCAAAGCATCTGCTTGAAGTCTCTATACTGCTGCTTCTTGCCTGGGAGAGAGAAGGATTGAACCTGCATCTCTACATCCCAGAACCTAAGCACTCTCCGAGGGCTTGTTGGCTTGCCTCTGGTTTCCGAAGTCTCAGGGATATCAAAGACTTCACCTTCATCTTAAACTCAGCACCTGGACTTTGCTTGCTGTACGTCTTGCTCTGCCAAGTGGTTCCAATCCAGTTCAGTGTCTTTGGAAGTGAGTTTAAAGTGCTGCATCTGCCAGAACTTGTGCATCGACGCCGCTGCGCCGATCAGAACTGATGCATCTCCTGCTGCGAGATCAGGATCAACACATTACCACTGTTGCAGTGTCCAAAACATGCGCATCAATGCCATTGCGCCGATCGGAACGACGCAGCTCCTGCAGCGAGATCAGGATCGACGCTGTTGCAGGGACCAGATCGGGGCTTCGCACTCGGACCTGCTGCATCGCCTCCGGCACCACCGCTTCGGAACCAACACATTGCCGCCGCTGCATGGAGAAGATCAACGCATCACTCCTCCAATGTAGATGAACCCAGCGCATCACAATCAGAACCGCCGCATGTGGAAATAGTGCTTCACTCAACGAAACCGACACATCGCCGCGGTTGCGTGGAAAAATCCAGGGCAACCCCCAACTGCATGGGGGATCATCGACACATCTCGTGCTGCGACAAGTATTAAGGTACTTTTGCTCAGCAGGCCCTGCATGGGTCCTGAAGCCGGCCTGCGCTCTGTCATGGGCGGCCTGAACTCTTGACTTTGTCCCTGTCCAGTGTGGCCAATTTACTCTTTAAGCAGTATTTGCTTTTGAGTGCTATTTTTGCATTTAATCTATAAAAATTCATATCTCGACTTCTACTAAGATTTTTGTAGTTTTGGTCATTCTGGTATGGAGTCTTTTTATGGTGTTTTCACTGTGTTGCTGTGTGTTGTGTGCACAAATACTTTACACATTGCCGCTTAAGTTAAGCCTGACTTCTGTGTGCCAAGCTACCAGAGGGTGAGCACAGGTTAATTTAAAGTATGTTTCTGACTTACCCTGATTAGGATTGTTGTTCGTGCTTGGACAGGGTGCATACCTCTGCCAACCAGAAACCCAATTTCTATTCAGCGGCAAATGCCAGGGAAAATAAGAGGCATGTTAGGGACACAGCACATGCATCCACCCTGTGATGAAAAATGGCCTCAGCTGGCTCCATGGCAAACACGAAAATTTTTTGGAACCAACAACACAGCCCACCATCACATCGGCATCCTGCTTTACCTGGGCCAGGACTAATTCTTATACTCCGCAGAACACCCAAGAGCCACCACCATCCAGCGAATGCCACCAGACCAGCATCCCTCCATGCCTGGCAGATAAATTAAATACCTCTGGTGGCCAGCACTACTACAGAATCTAATATATTAACAAACTGGAACAAAATACTGCAAAAAAATAGAAAAACAAAAGACAAGCCTCCTTCATCTATGGTCTCAGGATATGAACATCATCCCAATCAACACCAGAATTGCCACAATCCTTCTGTGGTTCAGAAAGGCTCTAAGAATCATCTCATCGGGGAACATCACACCTCCACACGATAGCATTCACCACGCCTGAACATCCTGATTTGCTGTAACGGTCTCCTGTCCTTGTTCAGCACTCTGTTGTTCTCTATCTAGATTTAGGCTCTGCACATACATAACATAAATACATAAAAGGCGCAATCCTGTATGGCAGTGTAATGTGCCAAGTCAATACAGCTGCTGACAATGCTTGGCCAGGCGATCACCGGTGCTGGGAACCTTGGGATGTCGAGCAGCGAATCTGGGTGAGCCCTTATCTACGCCCTTTGCCAACAATGACCCACGCCAATTAGAGCACTATAAAAGGAGGAAACCGTGAGACGGAAAGGCAGTGCACAGCATCCTAGAGGAAACAAAGTGGCACATAAATGTTGTGTGTGCAAACATTGTGTACGTGGCATTGCAGTATGATGCTGGAATGGTCAGACACAGAGGAACACGTGACTCCCATTAGTGTTCGGTAATAGAAACATGTATGACTGAAAAGCTAGCCTACCAGACAGAAAATGAAAACACCTTTCGAATGAACGGTCACATGACAAAAGGAAGACGGAGAACAAAAACCACTTCAAGATGGCACAAAGTTATGTCCTGCCTCTTAAGGGTACAGGTAAACCACAGCAGATACATGACGGGTGTGGCTGTAAGCTCAGATGAAGTTTACACCTGTGAAAAGGGTCAGGCCTTAACCCCTTCGCGGCTAGGCCTCCCCCCGTGCTAAGCCTGTTTTTTGGTTATTTGGGGTAGTTTGTGCTTAGGGCCCCAAAACCTTTTGTCCACATAAGGTATCCATGCCAAATTTGCATCCTTTTTTTCCAACATCGTGAGGATTCTACATGTACCTAGGGTTTGTGGATTCCAGTGGAGGGGACCAAGAAATTAGCCAAAATACAGCTACATTTTTGTTTTTTGGGGGGAAAAATGGGATAAAAGGGCTGCAGCAGAAAGCATCTGTTTTCCCCCCTGCAAATGGTATCAACAATGGGATTGTGGTGCTGAAATCACCATCTTCTCAACTTTCAGGGACAGGCAGACTTTTGTCAGAAAACCACATTTTTCTACACAGTTTTGCCATTTTACTGGAACATAGCCTATTTTTCCTATTTTTTGTGCTTTCAACCTCCTGCCAGTTAGTGGTACAAATGGGTATTAAACCATTAATGGATCCCGGACAGCTATACATGTCTGCAAAGTGTACAACATTCTGAATACAGCAAGGAGTCATTTGTGTAGATCCTTTAAGGTTTTCCTATAGAAAGTAACAGTTGAAATAAAGAAAATATTGAGATTGAGTTGAAAAAAAGTAGCCATTTGTGCCTACGTTTTCACCTGTAACTTCTTCGAACTATGGCAGATTTTTGAAAGCTCTTACGTCCACTGGACCCTTCTGGTTGAGGGAATATATAAGGCTTACAGGTTCACCAAGAACCTGAGGTACCCAGAGCCAATAACTGAGCTGCACCTTGCAATGGTTTTTCATTGTGTACCGGGTATACAGCCATTCTAAAATCTAAAGAGTGAAAAATAGGTATAAAAAAAACCTATATATTTCCGAAATGGGAACAAGATATAGGGGCATATTCACAAGGACCTACCGCCGATTTATCCCCACCTTAATGCATCCAAAGTGGAGATAGATTCACAAGCGGGTGCAAACTGCAGACATCCCCAGTATTCCCGCGATAACTGCCCCAAAATTTACCTCCACGGGTGACACCACCAACTAACCCTAATGAGATGCAGAGTAGGCGTCCCCGGGCAAAAACACACGAAAAAACCACAACACCACTTTCACAACAAACTGCCAGACCAGCGATGCGAACCAAAAACAGGCGATAAGCCGCGGTAGCACCAGTGATTTAACACCTGCCTTTTGCTGGTGTTAAGCAGGACGACTACCTGCAGCATGAAAGGGAGCCCAGCCAAGATCCACACCCGAAGACCCACAGATGCCATGGAGACAATCATCATGCAGCCGGGTACCCATGAGGGCCACAACACCCACCGCCACCACCCCCAGCCCCCCCTCGCCCTCCCCCGGACATACACATACCGTGCACGACACAAGAGCCACAAAAAGCGCATGATGACGCACATTGTCAAAAAATAACACACATGTGTGGCCAGAAGAACGAGAAACAGTCACACAGCACTGAAGTAACAACCAAAAACTTTATTGAAACACAACACAAAACACCAATGCGGAAGACTCCTGTCGGGTCCGTCCTGGACAATCACGACGTCACAGCCTGGAAAATAAAGCACAAATTCAGAACGTGTGCCATGCGCACATCAATGGAGCGAGACACAGAGAAATAGAGAATGAAAGAAAGGCAGAGAGAGAAAGAGAGAGAAGGAAAGGAAGGGAGAGAGAGAGAGTGAGAGAGAGGGAAGGAAACGAGAGAGTGTGAGAGTGAGAGAGAGGGAAGGAAAGGAGAGAGAGTGAGAGAGGGAAGGAAGGGAGAGAGAGAGAGAGAGGGAAGGAAGGAAAGGAGAGAGAGAGAGAGACACCGCCACCCCTGCGCACCCAGGCCCCACTGTTCACCTGCTGCCACCGGTGTGTCTCCAACCACGTGCCGGGATACACTGCAAGCCACCAGGTCTGCAATCTGTAATGAAGGCCAGAGTCAATCATGGCAGAGTCCATCACACAGCACACGGCAACAACGCCTGTCCGTCCCTGCGCACGCATGAGGCCGCACCCTACCCCTCCCGCCGGCCAGCGCTGGCTGTCCGCACTTGCGCACCCCGGGCCCACTGCTCACCTGCCGCCAACGGTGTGTTCACCAGTGGGCACACCACGTGCCCATGCTAGCTCCAGGCCCCAGTCCCGCCACCATGGCATGGTCCACATCATGTGGACGCGGGCCAGCAGGTCCCACACATGACGCTGAGTCCTGAGGCATCAATGGCAGAGACCACATCAGTGCACACGTCATCATCGCAGGCTGCACACCCGCTCAGCTATTCAGGTGCCACTAACCCTGTGCAATCCCAGTCAGCGCCACGTGGTGGTAGGCCCGTGACGGACGCAAGGCCTCGGGTGCCTCTAACCCTGTGCAACCCCAGTCAGCGCCACGTAGTGGTAGGTCCGTGACGGGCGCAAGGCCTCGGGTGTGACAAACCCTGTGCGCCACAACTCATGGGCCCTTTATGATTGAGAACCGTGGAGCGTCCATTATCCAGTCACCACCGGCAGTGGGGAATGTGACGTCATCGGCCCCATATATTTGTGGGGTCACATGGCCTGTGACGCCTGTGCCGGATGGGTGTGGTGTGTGTGCAGACCTGCCCTCAGGGAGTGGCCGTGACATGCTGACAACTAGACCAGTGACCTGCATTCCACCAGCGTGTACGCCTGCGACATGTAGCTATGTAGGCCCCCCTTCGGAGCATAAGCGGAGTGGTCTGGCCTGGCGTACGCCGGACCAGCGCAGGGCTTGCAACAATGACTCGGGGGCTCTGGGCGTGGTTCAGTCCATGTCTGGACAAGGGAGTGACTAATGCGTGTGTCCCTGTTGTACTGTCCACGGCAAGCGGAACACAATAGGCAATGTAGCACACTGTGACTGGCATCCCACTAGATGAGCATCATTGACGTGAGGGAAATCACTGTCCCTACATTCATCCACACATTCATACATGATTGATGAAAGACATGACATCAGTGCGTTTCTGGATGTTTATTGCACATCCTGTGGAGTTTTGCAGCTGGAGCGGTACAGGGCCATGCCAAGCACACCACACAATATGTGACCGTGGAGGGCCAGCCAGAGTCCATCCGGGGATGACAAGTACTGCGGAAGAGGAAGGGTACAGTCCGCAGACTGGTCGCCGTGTCATTGGTCATCAAACAGGATATGACAGTCCATGTCGCGGTCCAAGGTGAGTGCAGCGGAGTGCATCAGGGGTCAGTGGAAGGTCATGGGGCCATGTGCGGCACCAAGCAGAAACAGGCAAGGTGGCGGACATGACTGCTAGTGCCTCCTCATGAACTCAAGCCCATCCACGTCCTCGTCCTCGGATGTGTGCTCTGCCCCACCTGTGGGTGTTGCAGTACCGGCTGTGGCACTGTGTGTCACTGACACATTAGGGGCCGGAGGAGGATTGTCGGCCACACTGTGTGGCAGTGACTCAGCAGGTGCCGGAGTGGATGCGCCTGCCGCACTGGGAGGCACTGACACACCAGGGGGCGGAGATGTGGATGGTGTGGGGCAGCAGCATTCATCTGCGCCACACCTTGTGCAGCAATGCCATGATGAGGACATGCAGGGCATGGTAGATCCCAGCTACATTTCGCTGATGTGCAGCGGTGGCTGCCATCTTTTCCGCCTCCATCCGCACCATGTCCTCCATGAGTCTCCGCATGTGTGGCAGCTCACGGCTAGGATCGCTGGAGCCACTCTGAGCGGACAGGTGTTCTTGTCTCCGAGTCAGGACTCCAGCGATGTCAGTCAGGGCTCGTTGGAGACCATGGAGTGGGCCGTGGGTGTCCGTTAGGGACTGGAGCTGGTCCCTGATGGGACCGAGACACCCATGGATGGCGTCCAGTTTGGTAGCCATGAGGTCGAACCCCACCCGCACCTGCTCAGCCATCTCCCTCTGGCCCTCCAGCACACGGCTTTGGAAGGCCATGTGTTGTTCCTGAGGGTCTTGGGAGACTGCCGGGGCTGTGGGTGCCTCCTGCTGGGTGGTTTGTGGAGTGGGTGGGGTCTCCTCGATGCAGCTGGGCTGCCCTGGTCCTGAAGGTGATTGGCGGATGAATTCAATGATGTCTTGGAGGGCTTGGGTGTCGATGCTGGTGGTGTCCTCCTCGTCATCAGTGAAGAGTGGCTGGGACTGCTCTGCAGGAGGTGTTGACGGTGCCCCTGCAATGTGAAGGGGAGATGGTGTATTACAATGTGTCCGCATGTATGTAGCCGCATGGTACAGGTTCACATTCAGACAGCATGGCATTGTACATTGTGACAGTCTGTGGATCAGGGCCATGATCCAGAGTCATTGTGGGTGTGCACTGTGCTCTGCTTGATTGTGCATGTATGCCTTTGTGGCCATCTCCCCCCGTCCCCCCAGTACCTGGTGGTCACTCACCCTGTTGCGGTTGTGTTGTGTCCTGTCGAGCAGTGTCCGGTCCCCCGACTCCTGCCATGGTCTCCACACTGATGACTGTCGACACCAGCTCCTCCATGTCATCCAGCTCCTGCTGTGGCGCTGGGCTCCCACCTCCAGTCTGCATTGCTGCCTTCTGGTTGGCTGCGAGTTTCTCCTTGGTCTTGCGCTTGATGTCAATCCATCGCCTCTTGACCTCGTCCATTGACCTCTTGTGCTCTCCGATGGCATTCACCTTCTCTACGAGGTCACGCCATATTCCATTTTTGGTGCCCAATGACACGTTGGAGGTGACGAACAGTTGTTGATGGTGTTCCATCACCTCCGTGACCAGGATCCTGTTTTCCTGCGGACTGAACTTCGTCTTCCTCTTCTTCTTGTCCTTGCCCTTCCCTGTCCCCGAGGTCCCAGGCTGGTCGACCTGGGTGCTTGTGGGGTTGCGCTCGTCCTCTGCGCCTGCTCCGGCTGCCTCCATGGTCCTTGGGTGTCGGTCATTTTGTGTTTGTGTGTTTTTTCTACTTTTTTACTGGTTTTTCCCGCCTGCCATATGTGTATTGCAGGCCTGGCGCTGCTTATCGCTGATTTCCTCATCGCGCTTTGGCCCATCGCATGTTTTTTAGCGTTGAGGTTTGTGTTTTTATCACGGTCGTGGTTGTTGTATTGCGGACATTGGCCGCGTTTTCTGGGAACTATTGCATGGTACCGCCGTGTTGTGAATTCCAGGTTAACACGGGGTTATTTTCCCGCGATGGGCTGCGATGTGTAAAGTTGTGTTAAAATTTTTGGGAGATATTTAGCACACGTTCTTGTGAATATCCCCCATAGAGTTTAGAAGCAGTGGTTATTTGTGCATCTCTGAATTAGTGGGTACCGGGTACCAATACTAGCATGTGAATTAGAGGGCATTTTTTTACACACTGTCTTACATTTGGAAGGCAGAAATGCATTGAAAGACAGTTGGTAATAACACTTGTTCTACTATTCTGGTTTCCACTAAGTCTCCTGATAACAATGGCACCTCACTTGTGTGGGTAGGCCAAGTGCCCGAAGCAGGAAACGGCCCAAAACTCAACATGGACATAACACATTTTTCCACTGAAAACTGACCCTTTTTTTGAAATTTGCCTAGCTGTGGATTTAGGGCCCTAGATCAGCCGGCATCTAGGGAAACCTAGCAAATCTGTACATTTTTTAAAACTAGACACCCAGGGGAATCCAGGATGGGGTGACTTGTGTGGCTCTCACCAGGTTCTGTTACCCAGAATCCCTTGCAAACCTAAAAATATGTCTAAAAAAACACATTTTCCTCACATTTCTGTGATGGAAAGCTCTTGAACCTGAGGGGAGCCACAAGCTTCCTTCCACCCAGAATTCCCCCAGATCTTCCGATAAAAATGGTACCAAATTTGTGTGGGTAGGCCTAGTGCCCGCGACAAGAAACAGCCCAAATCGCAATGTGGACACATCACATTTTTCCACTGAAAAGTGACAGATTTTTTGCAATGTACCTAGCTGTGCATTTTAGGCCCTAGCTCAGCCGGCACCTAGGGAAATATTGTAATCAAATGAAGATATCCGGTAAAGGTAAGTTGCTTTAATAAGATGTTAAGATGAAGGGTGAAATGAAGAGCCCACCCAGGAGCAGCCTTCCTGCTGCTCAGCCCATCCTCCAACTGACTCTTCCCATCAAACATTCTACAGGATCATCACTCACCAACATTCCACACCACAGTCACACAGGCTGAGCAGCAGATACAAAGCATCTCCTTTCCTTACAGAAAAAAAGAAAACACTGCATGAAAATGTAAGATGCACAGGCATACAGCACATTAGATGAAACAATATTAGAAAACAAAGCATGAAAACCCAGCTCAATAAAATATGAAAATATGCATATAACCTATACAATGTAAAGTTGGTAAATGGTCATACAAACAAAACAGAAAAGTGACAAAAGCAAGAATAGCACCAATGTAAAGTTGGTAAATAGTCATGCAAACAAAACAGAAAAGTTACAAAAGCAAGAATAGCATTGATCCTACTCCATGAATATGTTAAACATCAACAATAAAAATGTCATCATAATAAATGCTATCTGATACACGCGAAGAATGGAGAAAGTACATGCAATATAAATCAGAATGGGGAAAGTCCATGCATGTAACCTATAAATAAAATGTAAATATAAGTAACTCAGGAAATGAATAAAGCACCACGTAACCCATTACTTCTCTAGACAAAAACACACGATCACACACATCACACACATCTTCTCCCTGTCTACCATGCAAGAAAACAGATCACACACTCTATCGCACCCCACCTCAACTACCTGACCCACAAACCACACGCATACCAGCTGGCCAAGCTGGCCCGGAATGCAGCCAGACGAAAGTACATATCAAAGCGGTGCAGCAGAGAACATAAAGAGCGGATAAATGAAATGACAAACATCATAAACAGGCAAAACGGGTGACTTAAACAACATCCATTCATCCCACTTAGAACATTTCAATCAAAACCAGGAGATAAAACATTGCACAGTCATCCCACACCACACATTTCAATCAAAACCGAGTGACTTAAACTACACACAGTCATCCCTACGATGAACACCTTTACCAAGAACGGGTGACTTAAACTACTCACAGTCATCCAAACAATGAACAACTTTACCAAGAACGGGTGACAAACTACTCACAGTCATCCCAACAATGAACACCTTTACCAAGAACGGGTGACTTAAACTACGCGCAGTCATCCCAACAAAGAATACCTTTAATGACACCCTCCACACAGTCATCCAAAGTGACCGTACAACAACTTGACAAAACCAGAAATGAGTTCCACGAACAACGAACCTGCACTATATGGCAGTAGTACACATACATACACATCTTAACATAGTGGTAAAAGAATAACTGTATGTACTATTCAGGCTATATGGCATGACTTGAAAGAGAGAACCCGGAGACTAGGAACCCAGGACACCAATGATGCGAAAAACTTGCCCCCAAACGTCCCTGGTGAGAGACATTTTACTGGATCATCCTTTCACCATAAAACAAAGCAAAGAGCTGCTGATAAAGGAAGTACGAATTCCATTGGTAAATGTTTGAAAAAATCAAGCTTGCCCCTTAAAGTCCCAGGTGAATGACGATCCACCAAACCAACACAACTCTATGACACAAGACGAGCTTCTGATCTTGAATGAGTAAGTGCTGATGGAACTCTTCAAGATTGTAAAATATTTGCCAATATCTCTGAAATCCGGATACAGCTATTATGTCCAAAATCAACACAAAGAACAACGGGTACCTGTTACAGGTCTCTCACGCAGCCCAGTTGCAGAGAGGAATTACTCTGCACCCAGCGATCTTAAACTCGAAACCTTCAAACGCTGGTCAAAAGTTGCACTCCATGAAATACTGAAGTGCTGGCTGTGTTCAACTACGACGAATCAAAATGTCAGCACGTAAGAATACTGGCGCCGGGTGGCTCCAGGCGAGTATGTGCGCAAAACATTGCAGTCTTGTACTCTGGATCCCAGCGAAGTGACATCATTACCAGTTACGCAGCAAATCATCGCTCAAAGACAGCACAGGTAAGGAAGCGCACGCGAATCTGGAGGCTTGTGCACTTGTGCCAACGACCAAAGATGGCCGCCAGTGCGTCACTGTGCGTTAGTTTTTAATGATTCAATGAGGATTAGGCCTTCTGTCTGATGCCGACGTCAGATGCAGCCTGCACGTCTGGTCTCGCGCTTAAAATGAATGTTGTACCGGTAAGGTTCGCGTGCATCTCGCGCTACACAACAGTGTGTTACCAACTCCCAACTGTATCGCCTAGTGGAAACGCGCAGCAACAACAACTTAAAGAACTCACTGTTAATGATAAATTCACAGCCCGCATTTGATGTTATTCGAGGAAACATTATCATGTGTTGATCCACTCTGTGCTTCTCACTTGAATCCGTAGTAAGGGGCCAAGTTTCCCAAATGCATTCAGCTTGATTGTAAGCACTGTGATCACTTGTAAGATATGAATAGATGTGAGCATCATGTCAGCTTCCAACTGAAAGACTACCACTTTGAAACTGACAAACACACACCCTGTTGGTAGGCTGTCGATGAAACAGGACACTGGTGGGGCTGCAGGGCGGTCTGGAAGCTTAAGTCTTTTTATTGCATTATATAATATCTTAACTATTTGTATTCCTTTATTATAACAATAAAGAATATTAGAACATAAGTCTTTTTAAATTACATACTTGTTCAATTTCTTCATGATACAGTTAGTTTCACAGCATTTTGTATTGAAGCTTCATTCCTTGTTTGGTTTGTCCATTCATCTTGCTTGTACACGTAGGTTTAACTTCTCCAAATCGTCGCCTAAATACTGTAATCAAATGAAGATAGCCGGTAGTCCCAGTGTAGAAAAGGTAAGTTGCTTTATTAAGATGTTAAGATGAAGGGTGAAATGAAGAGCCCCACCAGGAGCAGCCTTCCTGCTGCTCAACCCATCCTCCAACTGACTCTTCCCATCAAACATTCCACAGGATCATCACTCACCAACATTCCACACCACAGTCACACAAGCTGAGCAGCAGATACAACAGGAAACCTAGCAACCCTGTATGTTTTTGAAAACTAGACACCCAGGGAAATCCGGGTTGGGGTGGCTTGTGTGGCTCTCACCATGTTCTGTTACCCAGAAGCCCTTGCAAACCTCATTTCCCCAAGTCTCCCAATAAAAGCTGTACCTCACTTGTGTGGGTAGGACTAGTGCCCGCGACAGGAAACGGTGCAAAACGAAACAAGGAAACATCACATTTTTCAACTGAAAACTGACCCAATATGCCTAGCTGTTGATTTTGGGCCTTAGCTCAGCCGACACCTAGGGAAACCTAGCAAACCTGTAAACTTTTTTTAAACCAGGCATCCAGGGGAGTCCAGGTAGGTGTGGTTTGCGTGGATCCCCCAACATTTTCTTACCTAGAATTCCCTGCAAACCTCACTAAGAAATAAAATAGTCCCTGGTGCCTAGCGGGCTTGCTGCCCCCTCCAGGGGGGGCAGATTGGGAGCTATTGCCCCATGTGCCCCCTAGGGAGGAAGAAAGACTGTGCCCATTTTTGGGTGGGGAGGGCGTTGGCATGCCCATTCTAGGCAGCCCTCACCCCTACACTAAGAAAAAAAAATCCCTGGTGTTTAGTAGGCTATTGCCTAACCTGCCCCCTAAGGGAGGCAGAAGGACTTTGGTCCCCATTTATGTGTGGTGGAGGCATGGCCATGCCCATTGTGGGCAGCCCCCAATCCTCTTTTATTAAACAAACAAGTCCCTGTTGTCTAGTGGGCTTTCTGCCCCCCCCGGGGGCAGATCGGGGGTAATAATACCCATCTGCCTGTCGGGAAAGAAAGACTGTCCCATTTGTGTTTGGGGGGTTGTGGGGGCATTGGCATGCCCATTTTGGGCAACCCACGCTCCTACATATTCAATAAAATAATCCCTGGTGCCTAGTGGGATTTCAGATCAGGGGCTAATGCCCCCATCTGCCCCCCCAGAGCAGGCAGAAAGACTGTCTCTTTTTTGTTTGGGGTGTGGGGGCATTGGCATGCCCATCTTGGGCAGCCCCGACCCGTACATATTTTTTTTTTTAAAACATCCCTGGTGCCTAGTGGGCTTTCTGTTTTAATTTATTTTGGGTGGGGGCATGTCTTGCCCATTTTGGACAGCCCCACCCCTCTTTTATAAAAAAAAAATCCCTGGGGTCTAGTGGGCTTCCTGCCCCCCCCCCCAGGGGGCAGATCAGGGGTAATATCCCCATCTGTCCACCAGGGCGGGCAGAAAGACTGTCCCTTTTTAGGTCTCGGCCTGCACCAGCGCTTGCGCTGGTCTGGCCGAGAGTTTTAGTAAGCAGGTTTTGGAAGTGCAAACTCACTGGCTTTCGGCTGGCGACCAGCTTGCGTTCACGATGGCGTGCACGCGCGCAGCTGCCATCTGGGTTTCCTATCTCTTCCTCATTTCCTCGTCATTGCTCATTAACTCTCTGGACTCTGATGTTTCAATCGCAGCAGCAGCTCACATTACCAACTGACGGCCCTGGACTACAGTCACATGAAAAACAACAGCGATTAGCATTGAAATGCAAGCTTTTTTTTGTCTAGTTAGAAATATTGCTTCGGTGGGTTGATTTCACCTTATATCGCTATTTGTTTTATATTGGGAGTCACAGCCTAATTACCAGTATTTTTGTCTCACTCTGTTTTTTTAAAATATTTATTTGCGCAAAGCACAAAGCTATATTTAAGGTTACTTTTTCCGTGTCACTTCTTCACTCTATTTAAACTCCACACCCCCACTCTTATTGCCTCTCTCCTTCTCTCTCTCTCTCCTCTCTAATTCTCTCTCTACTTAATTAACTCTCCCCTCTATCTTTTTTAGCCTTTCATTCTCTCTCACCCCTTTATCTGTTTCTCTTTCAAACTCCTTCATTCACTCTCTCTCCCTTCTTTCTCTCTCTCTATCCCGCTTCACTCTTTATTCTATGTACACCCTTTCTCTCTCTCTTTCTCTCTCACCACCCTCTCTAATTGGGCATTATATCTTCACTCTATCTCTCACTCGGCAACACCACAGCATCACTCAGCATCACCACAGCATCACTCAGCGCAACAACAGCATCAATCAGAGCCAGCACAGCATCAATCAGAGCCAGCACAGCATCACTCAGCACCAACACAACATCTCTCAACGCCATCACAGCATCACTCAACGCCATCACAGCATCACTCAGTGCAACCATAGCATCACTCAGTGCAACCACAGCATTACTCAGCACAACCACAGCATCACTTAGCGCCACAACAGCATCACTCAGCGCCACCACAGCATTACTCAGCAGCACCACAACATCACTCCGCGCCACCACAGCATCACTCAGCACCACCATAGCTTCACTAAGCGACACCACATCATCACTCAGGGCCAACACTGCATCACTCAGCACCACCACAGGATCACTCAGCACCACCACAGGATCACTCAGCACCACCACAGGATCACTCAGCACCGCCACAGGATGACTCAGCACCACCACAGCATCGCTCAGCACCACCACAGCATCGCTCAGCACCACCACAGCATCGCTCAGCACCACCACAGCATCGCTCAGCACCACCACAGCATCACTCAGCGCCACCACAGCATCACTCAGCGCCACCACAGCATCACTCAGCACCACCACAGCATCACTCAGCGCCACAACAGCATCACTCGGGGCCACTACAGCATCACTCAGGGTGACCACAGCATCACTCAGGGCCACCAGAGCATCACTCAGCACCACCACAGCATCACTCAGCACCACCACAGCATCACTCAGCACTACCACAGCATCACTCAGGGTCACCACAGCATCACTCAGGGCTACCACAGCATCACTAGGCGCCACAACAATATCACTCGGCGCAACCACAGCATCACTCTGCGCCACCACAGCATCACTCGGCGCCACCACAGCATCACTCAGCACCACCACAGCATCACTCAGCGCCACCACAGCATCACTCAGTGCCACCACAGCATCACTCAGCGCCACCACAGCATCACTCAGCGCCGCCACAGCATCGCTCAGCACCACCACAGCATCGCTCAGCACCGCCACAGCATCGCTCACCACCACCACAGCATCACTCAGGGCCACCACAGCATCACTCAGGGCCACCACAGCATCACTCAGGGCCACCACAGCATCACTCAGGGCCACCACAGCATCACTCAGTGCCACCACAGCATCACTCAGCGCCACCACAGCATCACTCAGCGCCGCCACAGCATCGCTCAGCACCACCACTGCATCGCTCAGCACCGCCACAGCATCGCTCACCACCACCACAGCATCACTCAGGGCCACCACAGCATCACTCAGGGCCACCACAGCATCACTCAGGGCCACCACAGCATCACTCAGGGCCACCACAGCATCACTCAGCGCCACCACAGCATCACTCAGCGCCACCACAGCATCACTCAGCGCCACCACAGCATCACTCAGCACCACCACAGCATCACCACAGCATCACTCAGTGCCACGACAATATCACTCAGCACCACCACAGCATCACTCAGCGCCACCACAGCATCACTCAGCGCCACCACAGCATCACTCAGCGCCACCACAGCATCACTCAGCACCGCCACAGCATCACTCAACGCTGCCACAGCATCACTCAGCGCTGCCACAGCATCGCTCAGCACCACCACAGCATCATTCAGCACCACCACAGCATCATTCACCACCACCACAGCATCACTCAGGGCCACCACAGCATCACTCAGGGCCACCACAGCATCACTCAGGGTCACCACAGCATCACTCAGCACCACCACAGCATCACTCAGCGCCAAGACAATATCACTCAGCACCACCACAGCATCACTCAGCGCCAAGATAATATCACTCAGCACCACCACAGCATCACTCAGCACTACAGCAGTATCACTCAGCAAGACCTGAGTATCATTCAGCATCACCTCAGCATCGTCTCCGCAACAGTCACCACCACCACCACTACCACCTCAGCATCACTCAGCACCACCTCAGCCTGCTCTCGGAATCTGGCATCTGTTGATTCTCCCCTAGCGTCTGGCCGCTGCTAGTGTTATAATACAGGTACTAGTTCCCAACCTTCACTCTCCGATTGTTTATGCCCCCTCAAAAAAAAAGCTTTAACAAACAACCATTGCAATAGGCAGAAACAAGTTGCCAGCATTGCAAGAACAAAAGAAAACTGAGGACATTTTTTATTGTAAATACTTTTTTAATATGGTCGTTCAGTTTTACATAATGCCTTCTTGGTCATATATAAAGTAACAAAAATGCTTCTGACACTTTTTTATTATAACTTTTCAGCATGCTGCACAGCAGCCACACTTCTCTACAGCACAGCTTGAAGACATTGGCAAAGTCAATAGCTCTGGCTAAACAATTATAAGGCCTCAAAGGCGAGACCTATTGGCTATGCCAATGCTTGTTAGTTTGGGGGGTCAGGGCATTGACATGCCCATTTTAGGCAGCCCCCACCCCTACATATTAAAAACAAATCCCTGGTGTCTAGTGTGCTTTCTGCCCCCAGAAAGACTGAATGTGCCAAAACAAATTTGGGGGAGCAAAGGCCCTTGTCCAAGAGGCCACTCCCCCCTCCCTGGTGTCTAGTGGTGGATTCCTGCTTGGGGATCACCCTCCTGTGATGATCCCCAAGCATGGATCCACTAGGGAAGGGCACCATTGAAAAGGGGAGATTCTCCCCTTTCCAACGATCCCCTCCCATGTGTTTCAGTGCTCGGAGGGTTGAGATAGCCCCGCGAGCACCGAAACAGTGAAAGGGAAATGAGTCAATCGGCTTATTTTAGTTTCACTTTCAATGTAATGACGTCAACGCGCCATCGAGTGGCTGGGGAAACTCTTTCCCAGCTCCCGAGGCTGAAAAATAAAAAAGGAAATCCCTCTGCTGTGAACAGTAGAGGGCCTTCCTGGTTGTGTGCAGAGGATGCAACAGTTCCGTCCTCAGCACACGACCACTGTGGCTGAGGATGGAACTGTTCCGTCCTCAGCACCGAAAGGGTTAAAAATGTGTGCATTTTTTTATATTGTTGTAAGTGAATTACCTGTATATATGGTGAACACTCACTTCACACGTAAGGACTTTGATGAGTTAGCACCAACATGGGAATGATAACTATACATTGGGATTGGTATATGTCAGGGTTTTCTAGCCACCATTCCCTTCACAAGGTCTTGAAGTAGAGGAAAAGGCATTGCAATGATTGATCTTTACCCCAGGATTACACCTACGATTCAGCACAGCACCATTGAAGACAATTAGGTGGCTCAGTAGATGGCATGCTCTAATAGCTGTATAGCCTTTGTGCTTTGGGCTATACCAGTTGTTAAAGATTCTCTCCCTTGTTATAGGCCCTTGCCTTTGACTCAGGCCTATAACTTGGTTCAGGGCCTTTAAAAACTGGTATAGGCCTCAGCAACAGGCTAGGAGGTGTTATGTTGCTTGGTTACATGGAATACTAGGTTAGCTAGCATTCATGGAATATGTACATTTGATTCTGCAGTATGTTAGGAGTTTGGTTGAGGAAGGACACTCTACAGGGAGCTGTGTCCCTCCGTGCTCCTTAGCTTCAATAAATACATTACAGAAACCTGCACTACGAGTGGGTCTTTACAACACTGGCGATGACTGCTGAAGAGCTACATAAACCTTCATGTTTTGGGGGGCTTTTTTAATTCAAAAACTCTTCAGGACAATTGTGGAGAAATTGTTTTTTTCCTTCCTCACAACAAGTCTGCATCGCTACAGAGTGCCGTTCATGGAGCTGTTTTGGAGAGCCTTCAGACATCTCTGTCTGACGCTTCAGCTGTTAGCAAGCACGAGGGCGTACCGTGATCCGCTGTGCCGGTTGGAACGTGCCAAGCCCCGAGCGATTTTACCTGCATTGCATTTGCTTTGAAGTGCTTCCTTCAGCTCATTTGGCATCCTTGCGTCATGCAGGAAGTGTCGTCATCATACGGGGTCACGCTGCATGATCTCGCACGGCAGCGGCCATTTTGGATGTGCTAAAACGCTGCATAGTTAAATTTGTGGCGAGATTCAGCGTTGTTGCTGTAATTGAGCATTTGAATTGGCACAGTTTCATTTCACCGTGTTTGATTGGAAATTAAGGTATCCTACAGCGTTTTAATTGCAAGGTATTTTCAACTGCACAGTTTGCATTTCGCAGCATTCTTGCTGAATTTTAAGGTACTTTACAGCGTTTTATTTTTTCTCACGTATTCAATAGTGTTTAATTTTTAAGCCTATTCCTTGTGCTTCTTTGGAACACAAGGACAGTGAACTGGTCCTTGTGTGAAGAGTGGACACTGGACAAATCCATTCAATATGAGCTCACAAAATTATAGCATTTCTCCACTGCAAGCATTTTGGTCAGCTGGGTCGGGACCTTCTTTAAAATGGTTGGAATGGAAGGCTTAATTCATTAATTACATCAATACAGTGAATGAATCAGGGAAGATGGATGCAAAACAGAAGGAAAGAATTTTACTACATTCCTTAGGACCAGCTGGGTTAAGAGTATATAACGAAATGACTAGACTATTCGCTTCTGGTGATATGAATGTGTACGATTTATTACTGTTGAATTTAGATAATTACTTTGGTTGTAAAGTTTGCTTAGGCATAACAAGGTTCAGATGTTTCCAAAGGAAACAGAGTAAGGCAGAATCAATGGACAATTATGTTTCAAAATTAAAAAAATTTGAATTGGATTGTAAATTTTGCAATTTGCATGAAGATTTGATTAGAGATCAAGTTGTCATGCACTTTTTTCCGCATGCAATCCAGCAATTCAGGAGCGACTTTGGGTGAATGGTGACGCATCTTTGGAGGAAGTCCTCACCATTGTACACAAGGTGGAGATTTCTAGTAGGTGTGCAGTTGCTCTCAAACCAGATGCACAAGTGTCTGAGGTTGTTGGGAAGGTGATACAAGTATGGATAAGAAAGTTGTTTCAAAATGTTGTCGCGACAAAGCTAAACCTAAAGAGCAGGCAAGATGTTACAGATGTGGCAATTCTGATAATTTAGCGTATGGTAAAAATTGTCCTGCGGCCAAACAAAAATTTAGTAATTGTGACATTCTAGAACATTACGATAAAGTTTGCAAGCAAAGGAAACCTTGTGTTAAATATGTGGATGATCTGGGCGTAGGTAGTGACAATGGTGGTGATGATGATAATGAGGAATATGGCAATACTTCAGTCAGGAACTTTGTCATGAATGTGAGGAATAATCTGGTGTTAAAGATCAATGAGGATTTATGTAAAAACAAACCAGAGCGTTTTATTGAAATAGGTGGTGTGGAAGTCAAAATTTTCGTTGATTCTGGTTCACCGCATACATTTATTAATGAGGAACTACGGAAAACGTCCTTTGTGCAGAAAGTAGGAGAAAATTTGTTGAAGTCTGACATACATCCTGAGGGTTACTGTGGGGAAAAATCGATATGTTGGGCTATAGATGGTTTACTTTTATATTTAAAAATAGGGAAACCAGAGTAAAATTGTATATTGCCAGAACAGGTCCACCTGTATTGGGATGGTTTGATCAGAAATTGTTGCATATCATACTGGATCCTAATAGTAAGGAGCAAGTTTTAGTGGTGGACGATGGCATGACCTTAGGTAACAGAATGTTAAAACAATTTCCCTCTGTGTTCAGCAAGCATTTAGGTAATCTTCAGCGATTTGAGCACAAGATTATTCTAAAGGATAATGCGATTCCGAAAGTACATAGAAGTCGCAATATGCCTGTTTTGGTGAAAGACGAGGTTTCTAAAGAGTTGGGCAAGTTGGTTGCTGCTCAAGTAATTGAGCCCATAGATGTCTCTGATTGGATTTCTCCCTTAGTGATTGCCAGATGTAGCAATGGCAAAATAAGGTTATGTGTGGTCTTGCGCCACCTAAATAATAATATAGTTATAGACAGATTGTCTTTGCCTAAAATAAATAAAATGGTCACTTGTTTGAAAGATGAAAAATGGTTCTCTACAATAGGCCTGTCCTCTGCTTACCACCAGGTTTCCTTGTTTCCAGAATCCCTGAAAATAACCTCTTTCATAAACCATTTTGATTGCTTCCAATTTACGTACATGCCTTTTGGCCTGGCATCAGCTGCCGCTGTGTTTCAGCACTTAATGTTACAACTATTTAGTAATAACAGGGGGTTACTTTTTTTCAAGATGACATCTTAGTATTCGGCTCTAGTAAAGAGGAACATGAAACAAGATTGTTGAAAGTTTTGAGGACTTTGGAACAAAGGGGACATACCGTATAGAGCATTCTAAATGTAAATTGGCAAGTCAAAGTGTTACCTATTTGGGACATGTCATTGATGAGCTGGGGGTCAAACCTAAATCCAACTTAGTGATAACCATTGAGAATGTGCCTATACCCAATAGTAAGGAGGATTTAAGATCATTTTTGGGGCTCGCCGAGTTTTGGCTAAACTATATTCCCAATTTTGCAGGCAAACAGACAATATTTGCCAGATGCGTAAGAAGGATCATACGATTTCTTGGTGTCCAGATTGCAACAATGATTTCAAAATCATCAAAATGGCAATAGCTAATGAAACAGCCTTGAGAAGTTTTGACCCTTCAACGGATAGTATCATTACTACAGATGCTACTAACAAGGGTTATGGGGTAGTTTTGTCCCAGAAGGACTGCAAAGGTAAAGAATTATAAATAGCGTATGCATCCAGATCTTTGTCACCCTGTGAGGAGAAGTACCTGATTATTGAAAGAGAGGAGTTATCTTGTGCATGGGCCTTGGAGCATTTCAAATCATTCATTTGGGGGAAGGCAAGTACAATCCACTGTGACCACAAACCCTTAGTTAAAATTTCAACAGCTGAAGAGTCAGCTAATGCGTCAGCAAGATAATGTTGTGGAGGATTTCCTTCCAAGAATGCCAATTATGCTGGAAAAGTGTGAAGATGAAACATGGAATGGGTTCCAAGTGGCTTTGATTCACAGTCAGGGTTATTCTGCCATTAATGAGAATGAATGGAATACGGAATACCTGAAGGATCAGGTTCTACAGGAGGTTCTACTGTATGTGATGAATGGATGGCTTAGGAAGCAGTCCATTAACATGCTAATCAGACCTTATTGGGAAGTGAGGTCAGAACTGACAATTAATGATGGTATTTCTCTCCACAGGAGACAGAAGTTTTCCTCCAGAAGGTTTACGTGGCATGATTGTGGAATTGTGTCATGAGGGGCATTCTGGATTTGTCAGAACCAAATCGGTTCTGAAGAAATTATTTTGGTGGCCTAGGACGGACATGGCTGCAGAAAGAGTGACGAGAGGGTGTGATGCATGTTCCTCTGTGAATAAATCATTGTATACCTTGCGTCCCCCCATGAGTGATGGATTTTTCCTTAAGGAACCATGGGGGACTGTAGACATTATGGGTCCCATAGATGATCCACAAGAGTATCTGATTGTGTTAATTGATTTGTTTTCACGTTGGCCAGTTGTGACATTGGTTGATATGGCGGATACCGAGTCTGTACTAGAATTTTTGGATGATACTTTCACGGTCAAACACATTCCTGCATCTATTGTGAGGGACAATGGTGTTCAATTTCTTTCCAACAAAGCTAAAACATATTTTGAAAGACTTGGGATAAAACATAGGACCACATCACTTTATAAACCCCGTGGTAACGGAATGGTGGAGAGATTTAACTGCATTTTGCAAGGCAGAATTCAGTTTGCCATGTAAAAAAATAGTGATTGCATTACACAAATTACCACCATTTGTGATTATGCGAGGAGGGAAGCCCAGATCTAAATACAATTCTGGATGGTTATTTGCTACTGGGGTGAAGTTGTGGTCAAAGGAACAGGTATGGAATAAAATGAAAAATGACGTTGTACTCTTTTTATTGCCATGTGTATATGTATGTAATATTATTAGATGTTAAGTCATGTTTATTTATTATGTATTTAACTATTATATTTATGGTGGAAAGGGGGAAGTGTAATGTTGCCTGGTTAAATGGAATGCTAGGTCAGCTAGCATTCATGGAATGTGTATATTTGATTCAGCAGTATGTTAGGAGTTCGGTTGAGGAAGGACACTCTACAGGGAGCTTGTTATAACCTGCTGCTCAGCCAGTTTGAGTGCACTGTGTGGAATGTTGGTGCATGGTGATGCGTTAGAATGTTGGGGTGGTTGAGAGGTGCCGAGTGGCAGTGGAGTATGGGCTGAGCAGCAGGGAGTCTGCTCCTGGTGGGGCTTACAATTGAGCTTAACATATGGCTTATCATTGAAGCTTACTATTGGAACTTTTACTTACCAGCAACTAAGACCAATAAACCATCTTATATATAATATACACTTCGGCTACTGGACCTCTGATTATTACAGAGCTGTGTCCCTCAGTGCTCCTCAGCTTCAATAGATACTTTACAGGAACCTGAACTATGAGTGGTTCTGTACAACATGAGGCTATGTTAGAACATTGGAATGTTGAGAGGTCCACTGTAGACAATGGAGTGATTCAGGGCTAATAAAAGCTGATACAGAACTTCTGCTACAACATTCTAATGTTCGTCTTCTTTCTGTTTCTCCTTTTTTTTTATTTACAGCATTCGTACCTCAGCGGGTTGAATGTTCTAATAGTTTATAGCGCTTTTGCCTTGGGCTATAACAGTTGGGTTGTTAGCCCTTTCCCTTATTATAGACCCTCACCTGCAGCTTGGATCTAAAGTGAGGTTCATAGCCTTTAACAACCATTGTCGACCTTCGCAGAGGACTGTAAGTCTATGTTATTCCAGGGATAAACTTTTCAACGTTATCTAAATATTGTCATGTTGAAAACTGCATGCGCGACAGGCATCAGTGTGGTTTCTCACCCTTCTCAAATAGAGTGTTGCAGCTGTTCCCGATAACGCTTGTGTTAAGTATTTTGTTTCCCAAATTGACAGCAAACCGTGTAAGTGCATAATTGTGATGTGCCATGGCTTAAGGAATGAGCAAGGATGCCAAGGGCTGACAAGTGGATTAATGAGTGATAGGCAATGACACAGGGGGGTTGCATCTGAACCAGCTGCCTTGTAAACAGCCAAGGAAGACTTAAAGTTGCATAGTTCACTTGTTTATGCTTATCAGTTACATTGTGCCTTGTGTGTATGGCAAGTTTAGCCCAGTGATAGATAACTTGGATATATCGCTAGGGCACCTGCCACAGCTCTGTAACACAAAGTAAGACTTGTCCTTTTACCCTCCGGAACAAAGGGGCATATTTACAATAGAAGTGGTGGAGCGCGGCGTTAGCCTCCTTGGCTTACCACCGCACTCCGCAACTTCTGAAAAGCAGGGCTGCACCATATTTACAACAATATGGTGCAGCCCTGCATTTCCCCCTGCACTGGCCCTACATTTAGCTGCCTTGTTTATGTGCAGGAAGGTGTCCCTTTGCGCACAGAAACAATCTTTAAATGGTGTTTTGCTGTTTCCATGTGTGCTGCACAATGCAACACACATGGAAACAGCAAAAACGAGGAGAAATTAAACATTTCTCCTCGTTGCGCTAGGGTAAGACCAGGTTTTCTCTGGTCTTAATTTTGGTGCTGCCCCATATTTACGCCACCCTTGTAAATATGGGGCAGCGCCAAAATCAATGGGTGTTGCTCTGGAATGCCCACCGCAACACCCATTGCCTGCTCCTTTCACCTAAGTATAGCGTAAAAGGGTGCCTTATTTACAAGGCAGTGTTAAGCCACATTAAGTGGCTTAACGCTGCCTTGTAAATAAAGTGAAGCCCCTAACGCCACCACAACATTGTGAAAAGTGACATTGTGGTGGCGATAGAGGCTTGTAAATATGCACCAAAGTCAGTAGGGATATCCAAAACTCTGACCAACACTACACTCAACATGCTGGCTCTGGTCCCCCCCACCTCCCCCACACCCCCCCTGAGCAAGACGCAAGACCCACAGTGTGCAAACCCACACCCGCATGGATATATGACTGCTCCCAAGTGCGCAGAGAGCCCAAGTATTTAGCGGATATGTGCTCTTTAAAAAGTAGTGTGTAATGACCCAACTCTCCAATAAAACATATATTTAAGAGGTTTCAACAGCTTTGTCTAACTTTGGACTTGCCTCATGCTTTCCACTGTTCAGGATAGAGCACCACACCCACCACCGAAGAGAGGCCTCAATCACCTGCTCAACAAGGAAAAAACCCTCCCTCCATCTTGAATCTTCTCCAGTACCCCTCGATGTCTAGTGCTCCTTCGTTTCTACTGTTCAGGAGAGCTCCACATCCGCCATCAATAAGGGTCCCTCAATCACCTCCTTAACTAGGAAGCTCACCCCACCCACTCTCTGGTTATTGTACACCATCTTGAATCTTCTTCGTACCCGCAACCTTTTTTTTAGGAAAATGTTTATCCTTTACCTGGAAATGTGGAACCAGAATGATGTAGTAAAATATGATATTGATTGAGAACATATAACAAACAATGGTTAATGGCAATAATTAACAATTAATAAACACCTGTATTAGTCAAAGGATAGGGTACCACACTCCGGATTCCCAAATAGGCAAAGTAGGCAGAGGGCTATGTGCCCCACTCCTTTTAGGGGCCCCGTGACAACAGATCAAAATAATATTGATTTGATCTTGAAAAAAAATTACAATCAAGCTTTCGTAAATTGTTTCCAAAAGATAGAAAAAATGAATCAACTCAAAGAAACGAAAACTTTACATTAAAGACTCCACTGAATACAACGTCTTGCATATGGTAGGCTTTCTAGATATCCTGAAAGATTTCACCACAAACAAATTGAGGAAAGTGAATATTTAAAGTTGTGTTGGTTTATTAAAATAAAATAAAAATGTTAGTTTAATAACATTAATTATTGTTAATGTTTAGTTTCATGTAAAAAAATTGGTTTATTAAAATTGTTGGTTGGTAAACTTAAAAACGTATTAAGAGATAATTTGTGAGGGAGGTGCCCGAAATTTCGACTGCCTAGGGTCCTCCACAGGTTGTATTCCGTCCCTGACCACACTGTGCTTACAAACATACATTAGTGATTAATTGTACTGCGGTGGGATAGGACTGCGTCATTGAAACAGAGGCCTTGGATGTTTCAAGCCTAAACCTCCACCTCAATAGGTTGAGACAAAGCGTCTCCTTAACCTGGATTACAAAAAAAGCCATGCCCCAGTCACAAAAGGCCAAGGTGTGCTTTGAAGAAGTGTGGGCCCCGCCTGTGCTGTATTATCACTGCCCACCAACATCCAGTGAGAATGTCGGGCCAGTAAAATGCAAGGACAGTGACACAGACATCCACATCCTTTGACATGACAGGAGTGAGTTCTTTCCCACCATTAACCGTTCACAGGGCCAGCCCTGTACCTGGGGCAACAAGAGGTGATTGGAGAAAAATCCTTGCATCCAAGAATCCATTTCATTGCTTTATTGCAGGGGTTTTGTTTGACACACAGCATGCAAAAGTGACCAAGGAGTAAACAAACCGTGGTGTTTGTGTTCCTTCACAGAAAGGCAGTGGTTTAGTGTGCCAGCGCTGATACTTAACACCCAAACCACTACCTTTTAAAACAATAATAATCAAAAAACAAGCAGCTCATTTTATTTATTTAGTGACAGTGAAAAGTGCATGTTTTAAGTGGGCTAACCGAGGTAATCCGCATTCGTTTTCAAATGTTTTCACAGAGTTCTAGGCTCAGTTACACATAGAAGTGTGAAAAAGAGACAAGTAAGTTAGAGATTTTGCTTGTTTGTGGGGGTGCTGGGAGTGGGGAAGTGATATGAGGCCCACCTGGGTATGTTTGCCTAGGTCAGCATAAACCCGAGGGCAGACCCTGACCCTGACCCTTCAACTGACATCTATTTGCTGTGGTGCTCGGGGAAGTACAAGATGTGCAGACCACAAAAGGTAAATAGCAAGGCTTTTAAATGCCCCCTTATGTCATTTCTGCTCCTGTGGTCGCTTTCACAACCGAAAGGCCAGGGATCGAAAGAGCATTGCCATGGGTACCTGTGGCAAACAAAGGGTATCAACTGCAATTTCTGGCTACCAATTTGGGCCCCTATGACGAGGGTCAATAAATGGACGTATCCGATTCTGCTGCCGCAAAATCTTCTGCATAATTATGGATTTACCACATTTGCCACATAATCCATCGTCTGTTGCTTCATATGCAGCATAAAAAATAATTTTGTTTATATCTCAAACGGATCAAAAGTTGCTAACTACTCAGCGATACTTGTAGCCAGGTAGTAGAAGGCTCAGTGACGTAGCTAGACCTTTTGCCGCCCGTGGCGGTCCCTGCGTTTGCTGCCCCCCGACGGCCACAGGAGCGGAGGGGGTGCTGGCGGTCCCTGCATTTGCTGCCCCACGACGGCCGCAGGTGAGGGGGGGGGGGGAGGCCGCCCCCCCTTGCTACACCCCTGGAAGGCCCTTTACAAAGGTTCACTTGTCACCTTTAAGTTGCTTGTTGTTAAGCTGATGAGGTGAAACCTTTACAAAGACAGTATTAACTATTATATTATATATTATATTATATATATATTATATGTATATTATATATATATATTATATTAAGTATTAATTATTGTATTAGTACAAACAGTATTAAAGTATTAACGTATATAAAGACAGTATTAACGTATTTAACGTGCAAAAAAATTATTAGTATTAACGTGGAAAAAAATGGCAATAAAATGAAGTAATATCATAAAATGTGCCGCATTGCATTATTTGCCTTTTTTGCTGATTAATTGAGTCAACCCTGTTGCATTATTTGACCCTCCCCGTCATCTAATTCCAGTGGCCCTGCCGAGGAAAATGACTCCCACTTGATCTACAAAAAGAATGCTGAGCTGCACAACCCCGTGGCAGGCACCCCTTTTACATACCATAATGGAATATTTATGTCAAATGGGGTCATGTCATTATCTCATGCCATTTTTATGGTCTGGCTTGACAGCGCAGCTGTCGCCAGATAATCATGTGAGCATCACTAAAGAGGGGCTTTGGCTCCGCCCACATGTTGGAGTCAGATAGATTGGGCAGAAGTTGTGTGCTTCCACAAAAATAGTGCTTGCCCGTCACTGCAGCTGTGATCATTTTATTTATCCTGCTGGCTGAGGCCGAATTTTCAGGGGCACACAGACATTGTAATGCTGTAAAAATATCTTAGATAACTAGATCATTAATTCTATTTGTCTGTCTCTGGCAGCAGCACAGATGGAAGGAGAGCAGTCATTAACCTACATGGATGTTTAGGTCTGGCTTAACAGTGCAACTGCCACCTAACTTTTTAACCTAGTCAATATTATGCTACAATTGTTTGCTTCCACACAAATACGTTAAGGCCCATGCTATTTACTTGTAAGGCTTCACGTTACCATAACACTAGGCCTATTGGCGTTGCCAAAGCTTGTTAAATGCTTGTTCTTACTGATTAATGGCCGAACAGCTGGAGATAATGTAGATAAAATGTGGAGTCTGTACTGTGAACTTGAAAACACCAATCTGCAGCTTGTAATTTGCACAAATTCATTTCTGTAGTAAATACTTTTATGTAGGTTACAACCAAAGCTATTTCTGAGATCTAGGATGTGTGGTAACATGCAGACAGGTACTTTTTCTTTACTCCAACAGTTCAATAAACTCAGGGCAATAAACTCCAGACGTTCACTAAATAAACATTCCACCATAACCCTTCTCAGCTAATGAGTGGAGATTCAGTGTAGAAAGTTCACAACAGAGGAGGCTGACAGGTTCACTTCAGTTAAAGTGCTAGCTGGTATCCTTCAGGAAGTTGCCGTTCACACTGTCTGCTGGTGCAAGCATGGGATATTGTCGTAACATAGCTCTTCTGTAAAAAATGTTTGCAGTAAAGTAGTGATGCCATTGTGGTATTCCTGTGAGTAGTGATGCTTCATGGCACTGCAGTTTCCAGATCTTATAGCACAATTCTATTTTGAGTAAACCTGCTGTGGTATCCTGCCTGCCACATGTAAAACTCTTCGATGTCATGGAACGTCAGGGTTATGAGGTACTCGGAAGGGTGATTGAGCCAGACAGACCACAGCTGAGCATCTAACTACATCTGCTCCTGGTGGGGTCATTTATATATCCATATAACTTACAATAAACTCCTCTCCTAATCTACTGGTGTACTCTGCCTATTTCTACATGTCAACCTGCATCACAACATTTGCTTATTATAGCGCAAGATCCAATTTAATTGGTACTCAATTACCTGCTTATTAAACGACCAAGGACTGGCTTGGCCTTGCAGGGATTAGAACCTATGACCTGCAGTTGTCAGAGGTGGGGGGCACGGCCGGACTGGGAACAGAACAGAAATTAGGGAACAGAAACCAGCCCTGGCAATTCCTCTCGACCTGCCTCGGGGGGGGGGGTTGCGGAGAGGGTGGTGCTTCGGAGAAACATCAGCCGGGGGTGGGGAGGTAGGGGGCGTGCTAGTGTCAAGCACCGCTGCCGCTTTTGTTACAGGGAGTTGAACCGGCCCCCAGTAACAAAACTGCCTCCCATGGGTCAAAAACCAGCCCCCACA
Source organism: Calotriton arnoldi (assembly GCA_963921515.1). Taxonomy (NCBI): domain Eukaryota; kingdom Metazoa; phylum Chordata; class Amphibia; order Caudata; family Salamandridae; genus Calotriton; species Calotriton arnoldi. The sequence goes on from CAWUFW010006342.1 coordinate 223,134, forward strand.
CTTCTGGCCCACCGGGAAAAGGCCCAGTGCCCGCTATGGCCAGTCCTGCCCTGGGTGGGGGCATTGAGCTCACAAAGCCATCCCGCCGGCCCCACTGTTGGTAGACAGGCCTTAGGCTATATAGCTACCGTTCTTGAGGTTGTCTGGCACTCCTAATAACATATTCCTAATGATCTTTCTGACCTACCTGTCCCCTCTACTGAAATTTCAATTCTTCACAGTTAGAGTGGTTTATAACTCCAGACTAGACGTGTACACAAGGCTAGTTTAGCACGTGGCAACAAGTCCTCCTACTTACAGTCTTTCATTGTTAAGGGGCGAAGGTATAAAACCCATGGCTTAATTCATAGATAAAATTTAGAAAACGACCTCCTTGCCTCAATGGGAAACTTGCACAGATATGGAAAACTCAAATAAAGAGGTGATGAGCTTCAATAAAACTTCCAATCAGCATATTGTCGGCTTTGGTGTTTAGATTTTTAGTGGCTAATCTTACTAGTTCCATACACTCCCAACACAGCACATCTGCAGGAGCGAGTACCTACTGCACTCATTTCCTGCACGGCCTCAACCATAGCTTTCCTAGGATTGCGCTGACATGTTTCAATAGGATGCTAATTTCCATCCTCCATCTCACAGAAAATGGGTCACATATGCCTTTGAAGAGACCCTACAGCTCTGGGGGTCTCTCTTTCAGTGACGATGAAATGCTGAGACCACCCTTAGTCTTCCCCGCATTGTGGGTACACAAAACGCCTCCAACTTCAGGATTTATAAGGGCATACCCTAAAAGGTGATAATATAGTGCTTTGTAAACCAATGTCTACACATATCGTTGGCGTGCAAAACACTCCATTTTATTATGATCAAAAACTATCTCAATCAAGGAGTTAAACTCAGGGTTATGCTACTATCACTGCTTAACTAGCAAGCACAAATGATTTTTAACAACTGCTAACAAGAAAGTCAGTCAGAGCACACCACAATAGTCTCTCAGGACCCGTATATTGGTTTTACGACCCTTATTTTACTTACACTACCCTGTTCCAGAGCCTTCAGGGAACTCAACCACACATTCCCTGGGCACTGCCCGGAGAAAGTAAGGCTTTGATGGGCCCCATATGGAGACCCTAAACACTAGGAAAACAGGTGAGAGACCCGGCTTGCTGAGATAAGTAGGTAACAGCCCCTGGGAGCTCACACCATAGCTTCCGAAAAGACCACCCCAGGGGACAGGCATGTACCTATTAAAACTGTAGCTAATGGGGTTAAGGGAGTGCCACTCCCTAACACTCTGGAAGGCACTTTCCCATGTCAGGAAAGATGTTTCCCATTTACTTCCTGTTCCAGCCTCCTTTTTGCTGCATGTGTGGAATCACCAGACCTTCTGGAATCAGAGGGGACCCTCTTGTGAATGGCCACTAAGGGACTATTATCCAACCGGGTGAGTTCTTAGTGAACCATCTCAAGGGTATTTGAATGGTCTCACCAGAATGCTGCAAGCTTCCCTTAGGGAGGACGCTCTCTGAAGGTGCTCCTCTTAGCACACACTGCACATAATCTGCTTTGTCAGAGTCCTCTGACAGTTTCTCCTGCACACACTGCCAACCTCACCATAAATACGTTCTCGTATGATTGACAGACACATTCTCCAGTCATACATCGAGTTACCTCAGGTATCTCCCCCAATTAGTAACCAGATAAACATACCTTTCCCTCAGAAAAATACCACAGTTCATTCTATCGAGCAAAGAGGCTTCTCACAACACAGCTCCAGTGTTCAGGGGGGGGAGCCCATATTTGGCCATAGAGGTCACCTTAGCAGACACTCCTACAAAACATGCCTAGTCTGCGTCCCTGCTTGTATCTATTCTGTTCTTTCCACCCACCTGTTTTTTTTAAAGCCCCACGAGCTGCAACATTTATTTAAAGATCTTTAAGTGTGCTTGTTATATTTATGAATGCCAAAGCGGCTAAAGTGTCTACACACACCATGGCGCTAGATGCTGGATCTGCTGTGTTTTATCTTACTCTGCACTGCATTGCCTTCTGACATGCCTGTGGCTTTCCCTGTTGGCTACTCCATGTGCATTGTAGATATCAACATTATATCAGCTAGGGTCTATTCCTGTCTGCTCTCGCTTAGATCAGGGTGGATCCATGTCACAAGTTCAGAAGAAATCGGAGCAATTTCCATTGTATGTCAATTTTCTTGGCACAGGCATCAGCCATAAGGATGTTTTAAGTGCAGAAAAAAAAATCAAACATCTTTAAAACAAAGGGTTGCAGGAAGTCGAAGATGTCCAGAGATTGCAGCTGTGGTGCCTCATAGTTCTTAAATAGTCTGCCAGATGTCTATCGCCTGAACTAACATCTGCTCACCATGGTTTAGTAAAAGCCTTCCCTATAAAATTGCATGGCCTTCTCTGTATCGTAGCATCTACAATCCAATATACAGTGGGCTTTGGGTCAGCCCCTGCTCATGATTTGTTAACTTCATTGTCTATCTCAGTTACCTACTCCTTATTTTATGGCTTTTCTTAATTGTTTGCCCCTAGTCTGGAACATAGCTTCTTTACCATCGTTGAGTATCCTTCCACTGCTTACACCCAGTGAACTACTTGTTTTCTTTGTCTTTCAGCTGTCCTTGAGAGTGCATATGTTTTATTACTCTCTCTCCCACCCTCCCCTATATTCTGGTTCCCTGCATGCACCCATCTTCCCCACCCCATGTGCTCTCCATTTTGCTGTCTCATCCTCCAGCGGGTTTGTTGTTTCCCTCATCCTTCTCCATCCTGCTTTGCTTTTCTTCACGCACAAGTACATAATATCCAAAATACAAAAGTGAACTGTTATTAAAAAATAACATATGACAAATAAAATGTATATACTTAAATATGTTGTATTTGCTTCCTGGAACTGCTTTGTTAGGCTAGAAACGTCACTGTTGGTTACACAGGTGACTAGCTGGCTTCAGTATTAGCAGGCCATAGTCACAGCAGACAAGTAGGCTAACCGGAGTGACTCAAAAAGGGTTTAGCATTTAGTACGCTGTACTGCCAGTAGCCACCCGGGCAGTATAATATCCTAGTGGATGTCATTGTGTCTGGAGCTCCCAGATTGGGCTTTGTCTCCCACAAATGGGTGATATTTTTCCCATTTGTGTGTGAAAAAACTCTGCTGGCCAGTTGGCTAAATTTCGGCTTACATTACCTCAGTGTGCGTGCTTTTTTAGTGCAGTGCTACCCGCCCTGCAATGGCGCATGTCCCCTGCACCGCAGTGTCGCAGCGCTATCAACCATGCATAGGAGGAGATGTTGCTATACGCTTGAGCTGCCGACTTTCAAACTGGGAATCAGGTTCTAATCCCAGCCTCGGCTCCAGATCCTGTGACTCTAGACAAATCACTTAACTTCCCTGTGCCTAAAGAACCAAAATTTATAATATGTGGCTTTCATGTAAAATGTCTGGGTCTCATGTAAAGCGCTCTAATTCCAACTGCAAAAATAAATAAGTAATTGAATACCACACAAAAGCGTTACTTAGGACTACCCTGCTTGACGCTACTGCCCTGCCTCAGAGTGACCTCTGACCAATACGGTCACTGTTGGGCTAAACTCATCCTTGCAGCATGCCCTCTGGCTCCTCCCAGACAGTCCCTCTCCTGCTATATCGTCTCGGGCCTGTGCCACTGCTCTGGGCCATGGCAAGTGTTATGAGTGCGATTTGCCAATCTTAGTTGTTGAGAGGAGCTACCCACCGGCCGTGGGGATGCTGCAGGGATGGCCCCAGACTGACCACCTAATTCTCTCCGCGGCCAAACTGCCCGGTTCTGCACCAGCGCTTCCTGGGGTCAGGGTTGAGGTGCCTCTAGTTTTGTCGAACAAAGCTTGGTGTGGCTACCCTGACCAAAATGGAAACTCTTCATTTAGTATGTTTTCAGTATTTTCAATAATATTTATTTACTATTAAATTGTAGTACTCAATTAGTATGCATGAAGATTATGTAGTATGCCCACAAGCCACAATATGCAAATGAGGGAGTACTAGGTCTACACAACAGGTATTCATATTGTTTGTTAAAAGAAGTCTAGTAGTATTCCAAAAGAATAGTATTTGAAGCTTAATAGTATTCTGCTAGAGTTTATTTGTAGCACTATTGTGCTATTTCAAGAGCTAACTGAAGGCTAGTCTCATTTATTGTAACCATTAATTGAAGACTAGGGGTATTCTTTGTGAGCAAGGGCTGAAGACTAATGGCAACGACTGTGAAGAGTTTATAGAGACAAGTAGAATTCAAAATGAATGTTAATGAACGCTAGTCATATTCATTCTGATTAGTAATTAATGACTAGTATTTGTATTGAATGATTGCTTACACCAAACTTCTGTTTTTATTTTAATTTTATTTGTTGCAAGTTTTGGGAGTCAACTATTATAGTCTGCCTGTTACAAACTTATTAGTCATACATACATTACATATTTTTTAATTGAGGTATGTGGAACATGTGTTTGTTGTCAAGTTATCCAAAAGGAACAACTGGGCAAACTCTAATTAGTCGTAAGAGAAAAAAACTGTAATATTTCTTAATTCCAGCTGAAGATCATTGATGTTGATTGGTCACCAGCGTCAATTGATGTTACAACTTTGAAAAACAATATGCTGAGCACATATGTACAATGAGTTTGCGCACTGAGTTTCAAATTGTTTTAAAAAATGTATTTTGGACACAAAAGTATGTGATAAACATTTTAATGATATTATAGGAAACCTGAAAAATGTTTGAACATAGAATGTGACAGTAGTACCCTAAATATTAGCATACATTTGTCTGCATCACACATTTAAATTGAGTAATAGTCTATCATGTTGTCAGATTGCAAAAAACATGATAGAGAAGTACATATCCAGCTGATGCTGTAAATCAACAAAGTTGATAAAATTTGAGTTAGTGAAAAAGTTTATGCCTTACATTAGTACACTTGTTATTAACAATCCGTTGGTCACTATTTGGAACCTTCTAATGGCGCTCCTTGCAAACAGCCCAAAATACTTCTGTAAAATATAATCTAAAACTGGGTATATTAAATATGTATAATAACAGGTGTGAACATTCAGGTCAAATGAGTTCTGTCTCAGTCAAGCATGAGCACACCTTCTGTCAGCATCTTCCCAGTTCAATTCATCACCTGCATCCCACTTCCCCAAAATACTACTACAACAGTAAACTTTTGATGCCCCCTCGACTGTGGTGGTGGTTCTAGTGGATACCCATGACTTTGCTTATGGCAATCTATGATTTTACCACTTTCAATTAATAAAAAAGAAGAAATACAATAAGTCTAAATAACTAGTTGCACATTAAAAATAAATCCAAAGATACCCCTGGAAGCAGAAGCTTTCTCTTCATCCAGACCTCTATGCTTTGAATGCTTTCTTTGACCTGTGCCTTTGCTGTTTGCCAATTCCTAATCATTGAATACCACAGATATGACTTGATTTAGTACAAATGCTCCAGGATCACTTGAAGACGGTGCTTTTGCAATTAGACTATAAAACTGACCAGCATCTACCAAGATATTGTTGAATTGTAGAGGATTTTTGGGGTTCTTAATAGGTTGTATCAGGCGGCTTTGCCTGGACTCTAAAAGTGCACTGGACATCCCTTCCGGGGATGTTATTGTTTTCCTGCACTGATATAAGGGACATGGATATTTGAGATACAAACACATAAGGACGCCGTAGTCATCAAACCAAAAGTACTAACAGGAGGACTACATAATGCAGTTCCTGTATAATGCCCTAAGTAAAGTTTCCTTGAACTCTGTTATTTTGGACAGTCTTACTCAGTCAATATGCTTTATAAGTCAAATGCCTTTTCATAAATAGATATATACATATGCAACTGTCTAGTATTAGTTTATAAAATATTCACACATTAAAAATGCTATTTGTTAGCACAGCGTCTGACATTGTGCCCAGCAACACCCCCATGCCCAATGCCCATTTTATTAAACTGATAGCTAATTTTATTTTATATGTGTATATATGAACCTATACAAACGTAAATGGTAACTGTAATATGGTACCATATTGCCATCATAAGGTTCAGGTGACACCATAAACTATAAAGCAAAGGCTGAGTGGTTTGTAAATGTCACCAAAACACTGAAATGTCAATATAGCACCATGTATAACATGTTACTGTCTTATATTGGTATGTTACATCTTTATTTTGGGTTAGTTAATTTCAAAAAGCCACATTCTTCAAAGTGCAGCTAACAATGGTTACTGATAAGAATTTTTTTAATACATTTTTTGTAGATTTATGTGATTTTGCAGCTTTAGCATTTACTTCACAGTTAGTTGATTTATCAAGTTTGAAACATAATTTGCAAATTTTACAAAAACTATCTTTCTCGCTAAGATGAATGAAAATAATAATGCCATAGAATGTTCTTCATAAACTGCATATTTTGCAATATAATTTGGATAAACTAGTCAAATTATTTGGTCTTCCATGTTGCATAATCCTAGTAGACCTGACAATGGGAAAGTTCTGCAGAGTCATGTGTGGGCTGTCATTATGATGATGAAATATATATTTCCCATGAAACCTTGAGATATTTTACATATTTCACAGTTCCACGTGAAATATAGATTTCTTTACAACTGCATTTTGTTCAATATAAGCACCTGCATATAACATGATTTATAGATTTGATATGCCAGCAACAATAAATGTCTCCATTAAAACAAGTAAAAACTGGAGGGCATATTTATCAAGTAGATGCATCGCCCTTGCGCCACGCAAAGGGGTGCAAGGGCAATGCAACTACTAAGTTACATTTATCAAGCCACCCAAGGCCACCTTGGCATGACCCGGATTGGCTTGATAAGTCTAGAGTAATGCAACGCAGTGCAAATCGCTGCGTTTCGTTACTCTGCCCCATGGGGCGTTTCAGGGGTGGTGCGTAAGTGTTCCCATGCAACACCCATGGATTTTGGCGCATTCCCACATTTACCAATACTGGTAGACCTTGGAATACATCAAAATGCTACCCATTCCCAGGGGAGGTGTATCGAGGAGAAATATGTTTATTTCTCCTCATTTTTCCTCTTTCTATGTGTGCTGCATTCTGCCCTTTCCCTGTCACGCAGCGATGCAAGGTGGCTTCCGGTGCTGTGCTGTGTGACTTTTTGATAAATATGCCCTAAAATATTTATCTGAGGTATATAAATTACTTCAAAGTCACACAGTGCAAAGGTCAAATTCCAGGTTATCGCCATAGTACAGATTAACTGTGTTAGAATTGGGGGTCTCTAGTTGGCAAAGGTAGGTACCTTTGTCCAAGAAGGGACCCTTGCCTCTAGTCAGGGTAAGGGGGATACACACTCTAGATAACCCCTGCTCACCCCCTTGGTAGCTTGGCACGAGCAGACAGGCTTGTCCCAAAGGCAATGTGTAAAGTATTTGCACTCAAAACACACAGTAATACAATGATAACACCACAAATGGACACCACACCAGTTTAAAAAAATAAAAAGTATCTTTAGCTAAAGTCAACAAAACCAAAACGATGAAAATCAAACATACTTGTAGTAAAATAGCATTTCAAAATAGTTATTCCAAGAATAAAGCTTGTAGCAAACAAATAGCTCCATCTGGGGCTATTGCGACGTCGTGACAGCAATTAATCCAAAGTACGGCGCTCACCATGAGGTGTGCGGCGTCGGGCACGGAGTCACGCAGACCCCCAAACAGTACCTTTGGATAACGAAGTCTATGACGATGCACGGTGTCGTGGAAGTGATGCATCGGTACCGAGGTCGAGGCTGGCTCCCTGGCTGCCACGGGGGAGGCGAGGCGAGGCGTCGTGTTGGCAAGGAGGCGACGTGTCGAATCCAGGACAGGGGAAGTCGGTTGCGTTGGCAGGGAGTCGTCGGTTCTGGTGAGGCAATGTGAAGTCGGCGAGTTTGTGGAGTCACCATCAGCAGTTATTGGCGCCGCGATAACAGGATGCTGACGATGACAGAGTCGGTGCGAGCGCTGGCATCGAGAAGTGCCGATAACTGCAGGCGTCGGAGGGTGTCGGAGCTAAAGTGCAGGCCGGGTGGTGCATCGTGCACTTCACGAGCGATGCCCCTGGCCTTGATGCAGGTCGCGGCGTCACAGCAGCATCGCTGACGGCGTCTGAGACAGGTTTTCTTGCTTCTTTTAAGTTGCTTCCAGCTCCCAACAGCAGGAACAACCTCCAGATGCCCAAAACTGGAATAGGCACCTCCTTGCAGGTCAGAACTCTCTGCAATAGAGTTCAGGGGAGCTGGGGTGATGTCTTTGTGTCCCTGAGACTTCAAAACAGGAGGCCAGCACACACTGGCCCTTGGAGATTCTTCTTCAAGCAGGTTTCTCAGCAAAGTTCCAGTCTTTATCCTTTCCTTGGCAGAAGCAGCAACTGCAGGCAATCCCTACACAGCAAAAGGACAGTACTCCTCACACCTCTCCAGCTCTTCTGCTTGGCAAATGTTCCTCTAGAGTCCAGAAGTGATCTAAAGTTCTGGGATTTAAGGTCCACTGCGTATACCCCATTTTGTCTTTGTTCTTCTATGTGCATGGGTCTCTGAGCCAAGTACAAACCAGTTTTGTCCTCACTGCTACAGTATGACCACAGGGGGTGGAGACAGCATTGTGCAAGGGAGGTAGGCCCTATTCAGGTACAAGGAAAACTTCTCCCACTACTCTAAATGCAGCCAAGGTCTATTCAGCGCAGCTCTGAGTCATCCAGGAAGGGCCAGGCACACCTCAACCCCACCAGTGGCTGTCTACAGTGAATGCACATCCCCAGCCCGTCACTCCAAAACCAGACAGTCAATCCACAACAGGCAGGTGCAACATAGAATGGTTAAACAAGAACAACACACAATTTAAAAACCATCTTTCCTAAAACGATGTTACGACATGTATCTCCCATGTTATACTATGGGGCAGATAGCCTTTCAATAGTGAAAAACGAAATACACGGTATTTCACTATGAGGACATGTCACACACACACCAGTACATGTCCTACCTTTCACATATACTGCACCCTGCCCATGGAGGTACCTTGGGCCTACCATAGGGGTTCCTTACATATAAGAAAAGGGAAGGTTAGGGCCTGGTAAGTGGGTGCACTTGCCAGGTTGATATGGCAGTTTAAAAATGTGCGCAGATACTACAGTGGCAGGTCAGATACCTTTTCAGGGCTACTCATGTGGGTGGTACAATCAGTGATGCAGGCCCACTAGTAGCGCTTGATTTGCAGGCCCTGGCACACTCAATGCACTTTCCCAGAGACTTACCAGTAAATAGAATATGCCAATCAGGGAGAACTAATTGTAATAACAATTTACACAGGGAGCACTTGCACTTTGACACTGATCAACAGTGGCAAAGTGCCCAAAGCATCTAAGCCAGCAAAAACGTAATCCAGCACAGCATCAAAAATACAGGAGGTAGAGGCAAAACGTCAGGGGAAACCACACCAAAGATGCCAAGTCTAACAAACTGACTTTGGAAGACATGGCTTTATACCTTACAAATTCCATTCTATAATCTCTTTACAATGGAAAACAACTGAGACATTCCCAGAAGGCCTACTTTTCGTGGGTATAGCTCTTTGCATCGTTTTAGCCCCATGTGCTTTGATTATTTGTTTATAATGAATGTACAAGAAGGGGGGCGTGGCTAACCGCCTAAGATGGCGGACGTGTTTCGGTGAGGCTCCGGACCCTGGGGGGGGAAGATCCTGAGCACTCGCCAGCTTGAGGGCTGGAATTACAGCCGGAAAGACAGAAATCTGTTGCCTAAGGTCCGGTGCGGCGATCATCCTGATCTGGGCCCGTGGACTATAACGACGCCGGAGATATCGGCACTTAGCCGCGTCCGCGGACACTGAGGCCTGCCTGCGACGCGGAGCTGGAGCGCGGCGTCCCCCGTCCGACGCATGGTACCCGGTGAAACACACCCTGCAGCGTGACCCACCCCGCCCGGTGGCTGCCCCCGCGGCGGCCAAGGTAAACACACGAAGCCGAGAGTGGATGAGAGGGGCCTCATCGAGTGACTGGACGAGCCCGCTGTGGACGGCCCGAGGTGCAAGCGGTGAGTGCTGAGGGCCGCGCTGGGGACCGGGGGCGGCCGGAGGTGATCGGGCCCCTCCTGCGCTGTTGGTGCCTGGCGTGGGGAGAGCGGCATAGTGCTCATCTAGCCGATCACTGCCCCCAGCATTGGAGTGGAGATTGAAGCGGACTGCGCAGCGACGCCGTGGTTGTTTGGAGCCAGCTGGCCTAACTGCGTGGCTCCTGGACTGGTTGGCGGGGCCGCTGGCCCGATAGACACGGAGCATGGTGGGGGTGCGATCCGCTGAACCCTGGGCCGCGGCAGTCCACGACTGACTCAGCTGACGCAATATACTGGAGGGGGCATCCCTTGAAAGCGGGACAGAGGAGTGCTGAGAGTGACGCCTGGGCCCCTGGGGAGGTCCGGGAGTCAATGTTAATCGTAGATACATTGGTCTCCCCCCCAGGCCATACTGGTGACACACACGTGGACGGCGGAGTGGGGCGGCGAGTGGCACGGGACAGTTCTCCGAGAGATCATGCGACACTTGGGAAGTGCTGGGAGTGCGGCCGACCTTGCATCAGGCACTAGCACGCCACAATAAACGGACACGGCACGAGGGGTCTGAGAGGGGAGAAGACACTGCGAGCTCTCAGGAGCTTTGTGGAGCCCATTTCATAGACCCGGTCCCCACAGGGGAGGCTGCCCTAAGGATACAGGTGGCTATAAGCGCGGCGTGCGGGGCGGAGTTCCCCCTTTACTAATACCCTGCAAGCGCCAGGCCTCCCCAGTAGCAGCGGACGCTCGATATGGGGAGAGTTAAGGGGAAGGTACTGGATGGCAACCCTGGCACAGGTGGCCCTGCTAGCGGGCCCGAACCTAACACCAGACCCTCATCACCTGGGGCCCCTGCCCCCGACTTCGCTGAGACCACTCCTGACAAACTGGATCTGATCCTAAAAGAAGTTCGGGAGTCCCGCATGGCAATAGAGCAACAGGTCGGAACCCTCACGACTGGCCTCACCCTACTCCGAGCGGACCATGGGAAAATGGCTGAGACCGTTCGAGAACACGACAAAGCGCTCACCAATATGGAACCCCAAATTGCGGAACATACCACACAGCTTCAAAAACTGCAACAACAAGTTACTGGTCTCCAGGACAGAGTTGAAGACGCGGAGGGCAGGAATCGCCGTAATAACATACGCGTCATAGGCCTCCCGGAGCGCAGCGAAGGCACCAAGGCTGTGGACTTCATGGAAACATGGTTCCGAGAATATGTGACACAGGATGGCCTATCACCATATTTCTGTGTGGAACGGGCACACCGAATCCCAACGGGAGCGCCAAAGGCAGGGGCGCCCCCACGACCCCTGATTGTCAAAATACTAAATTATAGGGATCGAGATATGCTACTACAAAAAGCAAGGGAAAAAACACAGATCCAATTTGAGAATCATAGAATTTCACTGTATCCCGATTACTCGCAACAGGTACAATGCCAACGATCATCCTATCAAGCAGTCAAGAAGAAACTACGAGCGGCCCAACTTAAATATGCATTGCTATTCCCGGCCAGATTAAAGATTATCCATGAACGGAAAAAGTACTTCTTTGATAGCCCAAACGACGCAGAGGAATGGCTGGAGGTGATGAGCCTAGACTCGAGCCAGAGCGGACTATCGGGCTCAACACGCCAAGGCCCGGCAAATCCTCCAAGACATGGGCCCCGACGTACTAACAAGAGCCTACAGAGTAACACTGGCATTGGTCCAACGCACGATCAGCAGATGGCTGGCAGGGCAGAGGCACTGGCCGTGGCCGGATTTTTTCGGAAAGCATCCCCAAGATCCTGACTGATCCGGAGGACAGCACCATCCAGTCAGACTCTGACCCCAGCCTCACTCTGTTCCCTTCGGTGACACCTCAGACTGTGGACGAGTTAGTAGATAATTGAGATGTCTTGCACACACAATTGTTCAAACTTTGGTCGAGAAGGTGTATGCATATCAACTAGAACACCAGGCGCACCAGTATCCTTTTAACACTCCTTGATGACTCACCTGAAACGCTGTGGAAGTTTATTACTGTACTGATAATTCAGGCACGGTTGCCTAATGATTATGTCATGACTATTTTTGGGGTAATGTAGTCCTATACGCTAAGTTATAATATAGATGGCTGCAACGAACTATACCCGGTTTGCCTACATATACTATTTACAATTAGGATGAGTCCATAGTTGCATTATGGCATGGGCAGCTGGCACACCGATGCCGTTCACTATCCTGTATCTACAGATTCATAATTATAATGCCCTGAATAACTGTGATATATTCTTTTTCTAATGCGGTAAAGCACCCAGCCAGGCTGGTCGCGCCTCATAGACCAGTGTAGAGGTTGATATCACCTCTCTGCCAAGACATCGAATGTATAACTAAGGCGATCTACATTTACTCTGTACAGATTTGTATTTACCCATGCCATGATCAATGGGGGGCCGGGGAGTGATATAGCAGAAGTTATAGTTATAATGACATCCTTTTATAAGTCTTTGTTTGCAGGGGACAATCTGAACGTAATCAAACCCCTTGGAGAGGTTTTAATATACAGTTCTATAATGTACAGCCGGTCTACTAATGCAGCGCAGAACTTTATAGCTGCTGTTCACAGTACGAACGGCTCAGGTAACGCACAAATATGTTGGAAGGAGGCGATTATACTGTTTTTGCAATGATATGTTTATACCCCCCCCCCCCGGGCTCCGTCGAGCTACCGGGACCCCGCAGTTGCATCCACCACGATATGGATGGTGGCAGCGACCCCCCAATAAGCGAATGCACCATTATGTGGTACCTATATGTTGGGAATCTTTGTTGGGCCCAGCGTCGTTTGTTGGCTGAGCCGAGAATTGTTAGTTTTAAGGGAAAGGGGAACTCCTGGTCTGCGTCAGTTAATCGGCTCCTCGCTACAAGGAGCTTCATCTACCATAATAAATTATGCCTAGAGACCGCACCACCTTAGGCTCTTACAACCTGCTGACTTGGAATGTGCGGGGGTTGGGTGCTGTACAAAAAAGACACCGGGTTCATGCTCACTTACTTAGGCGCAAAGCCCATATTGTTTTCCTTCAGGAATCACACCTTACTGACTCGGAGGCTTTAAAGACCCGTAAAAAATGGCGAGGCAATATATATTCCACTGATTACTCAGCGTTTGCCAGAGGGGCGACCATCTGGATCCGGCATGGGGTACCATTTGTGGAGCTCGATCGTCGCATAGATGATCAGGGTAGATATATCTTACTGAAAGGAACTCTTGATGGCGTACCTGTGGTCCTGGGATGTATATACGCCCCTAACTTTGAACAAGACAAATTCTTCCATCGTCTGGGTGCAGCCCTTGTAGGGTGGGATACGATTCCCTGGATTTTGGGAGGAGACTGCAATACAGTACTAGATATAGACCTAGACAGATCCCACCCCCATTGCATGGCGCTGGCGCCTGCAAGCAAGCGGATCTCCTAAAAACATGGTTAGATGGATGGGGACTGTCGGATGTCTGGAGATTAATGCACCCTACTCACAAAGAGTATTCCTTCTATTCGCCGGTCCATCACCTCCACACCAGGATAGACAGATTTTTATGTTCACACACCATTGGAGGCGCTATTCATTTCATTTCATTTCTGTGATGCGGAGATGAAGGTCAATATTACGTCTTTTTAAAGAAAAATTATTATCACTGCACTGTTTTTTAACTGTTGAATCTGTGGGGGCTTTTATATTGAGGACTGTAACACCGCATTTTTACTTAGTTTTGCGGGAGCTGTGTTAAAGCTCCAGGGTTGCTTCATTCTTGAATCACCTTTAGGTTGGCGGTCGAGTGTTCAGGACACTCACGCCAACGCGCACGCCCAGCTACAAAAGGGGCTGATGACGCGACCGCGCAGAGGCGCTATTCATTTCATTTCATTTCTGTGATGCGGAGATGAAGGTCAATATTACGTCTTTTTAAAGAAAAATTATTATCACTGCACTGTTTTTTAACTGTTGAATCTGTGGGGGCTTTTATATTGAGGACTGTAACACCGCATTTTTACTTAGTTTTGCGGGAGCTGTGTTAAAGCTCCAGGGTTGCTTCATTCTTGAATCACCTTTAGGTTGGCGGCCGAGTGTTCAGGACACTCACGCCAACGCGCACGCCCAGCTACAAAAGGGGCTGATGACGCGACCGCGCAGCGGACGCGCGCAGCGGGCGCGCCGCTGGCGCGCCGAAGGCGCGCTTAAGGCAAGCCCGTCTGCGCCCGTCTGTGCCCGACCGGTCCCAGGTGCCAGAATCCCTGCCAGTCCCGCAAGGATGCCGCTCATTTATACGGCTGATCAACTTCAGCAGTATAGAGGGACGGTAAGGAATAACTGTATTCATGGTATGTGTCCTGATGGGATGACTACGCAATGTGTGCACTGTCCCTTTCAATTTTACCCTGCCCTTAATGAGCACACAATTTCGAACCCAGCCACTGTTTTTAATATGCTTTTATTGAATTGTCGCTCAATGCCCAGGCACTCCACTGAAATTAGATTATTGTTAGAGGAGGAGAGTCCAGATGTTCTGTTTCTAACAGAAACATGGCTAACAAGTGACTCAGACCCGAGCCTCACGCAAGCCCTCCCCTCTGGGTATACCATTCAAAGACACGATAGAGAATATAACAGAGGAGGTGGCATAGCCATTATTTATAAAATTGGATTTAACTGCCGTGTGTTAGGGAATCCCATAGCCGATTGCGAGAGTTTGTTCTTTTCCATCGGCTTCTCCCACACATGTACTTTTTCTGGGATTTTAATTTATCGCCCTCCGGGGACATTGGGCAAATTTTGCAATGATCTCCCTGAGATCACAGCTAACCTAGCCAGCCCTTTGTCTAACTTCTCCCTCTTGGGAGATTTTAACATGCATTTTGATGACTATTCTTTACCAGCTACACGTGACTTAGTGGATAGTATGGAAGCACTCCAATTCTTCCAAAAGTGAAGGGCCACACCCACTCTCAAGGTCATTTACTTGATCCTATTTTCACCAATGCCACAGATCTTCAGGTTGGAAATCCTACTCCACTTCCTTGGACAGATCACTCCCTCATTTCCTTTTCCTGGACCTGTAAAGCTAGTAACAGATCGATAGTAACATCTACCAAACTGCTTCGACCATGGTCACAACTCCCAGTAGAACGCTGGGTGTCAAAACTTAATGACACCAGACCAGCACCTGAGTCCAACCCTATCAATGCAAACTATAACTTTGAAAATTGGCTGAGCTCTTCCTTAGATATAGTACTTCCAAAGAAACAAATTAAGGATAAAAATGGCGCAAATAGAACAGCCTGGTATACCCCCAAGCTGCGTAAACTTAAGCAGTCCTGTAAACGGTCTGAAAGAAAGTGGAGGAAAGATTTCTCCACCATTAATAAAACGATCTATAGGGAAGATATTAAGAAATATAAGGAAGAAATTAAGTGCGCTCAGTCACTTTATTATGGAAACCAAATACTTTCAGCCCCCAATTCCTCTCGCGAAATATTTCGCATAGTTAAATCTATTATTAAACTGCCCTCCCCGCCTATTTCCTGCGATGATATGTCATCTCGCTGCAATCTTTTAGCTACTTTTTTCTTTAATAAAATCCAAGATATCTATTCCTCTTTTCATCAGACCATCGCTTCAATTAATCTCCCCCAATTAATAACAAAGGAGGCACTGATAATTGCATTTTAGCGGAAATCCCTCTTTTGGATCTTTCCGCCCTGCAAGGTATTCTTGGTCAGCTGAAGTCAGGTTCTCCCAAGGATATAGTTCCCCCCTCTTTTTAAATCGGATTTTTGACACAGTTTCCACAACTATCCTAGATCTAATTAACGCTACATATCGGACAGGCATAGTTCCCCTCCCGTGGAAACAAGCAATGGTTAAAGCCTTGCTGAAAAAACCAAATTTGGACCCTGAAATGTTAGGGAATTATCGCCCCATCTCATTGTTACCAGGGATCAGCAAAATTGCTGAAAAACATGTGAATGTTGTTCTGTCCGGGTTCTTGGAAAATAATAACTGCCTTCACCCATCTCAGACTGGCTTTAGGCCCCAACAAGGCACAGAAACCGCTCTGTTAGCGGTGGTAGAGGGTACCAGGAAAATTTTGGATAACGGGGGCTGCGCTGTCATCGTGCTTTTAGATCTGAGCGCAGCCTTCGATACGGTTAATCATCAGCTGCTCATTCAGAGGCTTAGAGATATAGGAGTGACTGATCTGGCCCTTGAATGGATTTCTTCCTTTTTGGATGATCGATCTTTTCAGGTGTTTCATGAAGACTCTATCTCTGACCCTCTACCCCTTCGATGTGGGGTCCCTCAGGGATCCTCCCTGTCCCCCACTCTTTTTAACGTATATATGAGCTCCTTGGCAGGTGTTGTGGAGCCTTTCGGCATTCAAATTGTCACATATGCCGATGATACGCAGCTGATTGTCTCTTTTAATCAGCTCAACTCGATCGTCCCGGACTGGGCAATGTGTCTTCGAGAGATCGCAGTGTGGATGGAGGGTTCATTCCTGAAGCTCAACGGATCTAAAACGGAGCTTATGTTCCTGGGTAAACCTTCCATACCCAATATAATAACCTTGTGGCCGAGTTGTTTCGGTCCTCCACCTTCCCCCAAAGATTATATCAAGAGTTTGGGAGTCTGGTTAGACCGTAACCTCGATTTTGGGGAACAAGCAAGGAAGGTTGCTGGCAGCTGTTTTGGGCTGATGAGGATGCTACGGAAAATCCTTCCCCTCCTTCCTATCTCCGCAAGGAAAGTGGTAGTCCAGTCCCTTATACTTTCTAGGCTCGACTATGCCAATGCCCTATACTTAGGAACATCTTGCTCCACGATTAAGAAATTACAAACTGTCCAAAATTGTGCGGCACGACAACTCATGAATATCCCCAGCCGACAGTCAGCAGGGGCCGCTCTGGCCGCCCTTCACTGGCTGCCTATCCAACAGAGAGTGCAGTTTAAGGCGCTCTGTATTACACATAAGGTGCTGTTAGGCCCTAGCCCACCTATCACACGATCTCTCATGTCCTTTTATCATCCTGAGAGAACCCTGCGATCGTGTAATAAACGGATGGTGGTTGTACCTAGAATTAGGAGGGCCCGCACAGGGGGTCGCCTCTTTTCATATAATGCTGCTAGGCTTTGGAACTCCCTCCCCCTTGACATTCGGTGTGAAACTAACCATCTGGCCTTTCGGAAACGCATAAAAACCTTCTTGTTTCCATGACGGAGATGTAGACTATGAATTTGGCCTCTAGCGCTGGGATGCCTTTGGTAACCATGCGCTCTATAAATGCTTTACAATTACAATTACAATTGCTACACATATCAGTCAGTCCACTTACGTAGCCAAGACATTTTCGGACCACAATCCCCTAGAACTCACACTTACTTGGGGACGAGTTCCGACCCCAGTGCCCACCTGGAAACTATGGCCCCAGTTATTGGAGGATGCCCCGTTCCGCACCGCTATCTCCAATACCATTAGTAATTACTTCTCTGAAAACTGGAATACTGCTTCCTCCCACCTGATAGATTGGGATGCACTTAAAGTGGTAGTGAGGGGTCTGCCATTGGACAGGTGGTGGGGGCCAGACAAGAGGTACACCAACGCCTGATTAGCATAGAAAACCTGATGAATGCTCTAGAGCCGGAGGCAGTGGCAGATCCAGAAAAACGAGAGGCCTTGCGAGATGCCCGCATCAATCACGCCGACACCCTAGAAACTCTGCGGGTTATTGACCATAGGGCCTTTACACAACGGAAGCACACTGAGGCAGATAAGGCGGGGACACTACTAGCCCGCATAGTACAGGACAGACCGGAACCACCGATCATTACACACATTAATGTACCAAACCAAGTACCAGTACACACACAAATCGAGATAAATGAAGCCTTTTGCAGGTATCTTAGTGACCTTTACGCGGCCCCAACACACAATAATGACACGCAGATGGCGGACTTCTTCCAGGGCTTAACTATCCCCTCTCTACCGGCGGATACGCAGAGGGAACTCACAGGCCCTATAACCCAACAAGAAATTCGAGCTGCGATCAAAGGCCTTAATCATAACAAGGCGCCTGGCCTAGATGGCCTGCCCATAGAATTTTATGAAATTTATTCGGAAGCCCTGGTCCCCAAACTGGAGGAAGTATATAGGACAGCCCTGGAGGTTGGCCACTTGCCACAATCCACCATGCAGGCATTAGTCGTTTCACTTCTTAAGCCGGGACGCGATTGCACCGATATCTCCAATTATAGGCCTCTATCCTTGTTAGCAACTAAATATAAAATCCTGACCAAAACCTTGGCAAACCGCATACAGCCATACTTAACCACTCTCATACATAGGGACCAATGCGGGTTTTTACCGAACCGCAGTACGTCCCTCAACACTAGACGCTTACATTATATCATGGCGGCTACCCCGGCCGAATATCCGGAGGCTGGCTGTCTGGCACTGGACTTACGCCAGGCCTTTGATTCTATAGCATGGGATTATATGTTCGCTGCTTTACAGAGATTTGGCCTCCCTAGTGATTATCTCAAATGGGTACGGCTGCTTTACACCTCTCCTACTGCTAGAGCACGCACCGGCCACCATATCTCAGGTGAATATACAGTACACAGGGGCACACGGCAGGGATGTCCTTTGTCCCCCCTGCTGTTTGTGCTAGCGCTAGAGCCCTTAGCGATAGCCCTGAGACAGTCAGCAGAACAGCTGGGGATAATCATTGATGGAACTGCGCACTTAATTTCAATATATGCTGACGATATTCTGCTTTATTTACGTGATTTGACTGCTGACACTGCACCTCTCCCCACGATATTTTCCACATTTGAAAGTATTTCGGGCCTTGCCATTAATCCACGGAAATCAAATGCGTTTTATTTTCATGACGGAACCCACCCAGAGATGACGCAATTTGGTAACTATACCTTACCCGTAGCACCCGCTACATTCAAGTATTTAGGAATACAAGTGTACAGGGCACAGGCGGATCAACTAGAAGGCAACCTGTTAAAGGCCATCACCGCTTTACGCTCGAGTGTGGCCTTCTGGATATCCCTGCCACTATCGGTGATGGGGCGGATTGCCATATCAAAGATGGTAGGACTTCCCCGTTTATTATATTTTTTCGTGAATTTGCCACTGGCGGTTCCGCACTCAGTCTTCTGTGCCTTGGACACTATCCTCATAGAACTCATATGGGGCAAGGGCCGCCAAAGAGTGAGTCTTCGGAAATTACAACTAGAGTCCCATAGGGGAGGTCTGGGAGCCCCTGATTTCAGAGCCTATTACTATGCCTGTCAACTCCAGTGGCTGTCCTACTGGACAGCGGGTAGGAACCTACAAGAAATAGGGTATACAACCCGGGACATAGATCGGGGCAAACTACATTCCTTACTCCTACCAAAAGCTAAAATCCCCTTGGAAGGGCCTCCATTACTTAAGACCGCATTGCAATGTTGGAGAAAGGCGCTGCGTTATACTTCAGGAACAACTCCCTATGCGACTAATATCCCATTACTGGGCATCCCCATCCTTGGGGGTGTGCTAACAAAGGCCAGACTACATGCCTGGGCGGAGACCAGCGTGAAGGAAGTCGGGCAGTTCTTTGGTGACGGCAACCTTCTTGATCACAACACATTCATACAAACCACTGGAGCGCCAGACCGCTTATATATGACACACGCGGCTGTATCCCACTATATTAAGAAGACATGGGCGCCAGAACGTAGGGAAGCTCCACAACACGGACTGGTCCATTTACTGTACTATATGGGGAAAGGGGGCAATCTAGTCAAATGGTTGTACACAGGTATTAGAGCGCAAGTATCCATCGCCCTTACTGACCTTAGAACAAAATGGGAGATGGATGCAAACACAGAACTCACCGACAAAGCCTGGGCGAGCATGTTGGAGCATCCCAAACGGGTATCCCGTAACGCTAAACTTAAATTTATCCAAACAATGCTATTACATAGATCTTACTTAACCCCAAAGAGAATACACCGTATGTTCCCAGAGGCCCAACACTGCTGCCCCCGATGCAAGGGAGACGAAGCGGACTTTGTCCATATGTTATGGGCCTGTCCACGTCTCCATGATTATTGGGACGGAATACGGCAGTCACTGCGAGAGGTTACGCACCTAACTGTACAGGAAAATATCCTGGAGTGCCTCTTGGGTCTCCGCAAACGCACTACAGCCCAGAAGGTACAGTTGAGGTTCCTGGACCTTGCCCTTATATTGGCCGTAAGAACAATCACCATGAGATGGAAATCACCTAGAAGTCCTTTATTGACTATATGGCAGGCAGATGTTATACAATGGGGTAGTGCCGAAGGTACGGTACTTAGACGAGAAGAGGTAAGGGGTATGCGGAAACACCCTATTTCTATGGATTGGGAGACCATGATGGAAGACTTTAAACAGCTGGACTTTATACCCACACATAACTACCCCACACAATAGCAGACCTAAATATTCTAGGACCATACACCAGAGATCGTCATAGGCCCTAGTCACGACAATCAATCAGGTCACTTTTAAAGCGCACTACATACCCGCGAGGGACTCAAGGCGCTGGGGGAAGAGGGGGGGGGGGCTGCTACTGATCGAAGAGCCAGGTCTTGAGGAGTCTTCTGAAGGCCAGTAGGTCTTGGGTCTGCCGAAGGTTGGTGGGGAGGGTGTTCCAGGTCTTGGCGGCGAGGTGGGAGAAGGATCTGCCGCCGGCGGTCGTTTTCCGGATGCGGGGGACTGTGGCGAGGGCGAGGCTGGTGGAGCGGAGCTGGCGGGTGGGGGTGTAGAAGCTGAGTCGTCTGTTGAGGTAGGCTGGTCCGGAGTTGTGGAGTGCTTTGTGTGCGTGGGTGAGGAGCTTGAAGGTTATCCTCTTGTTGACAGGGAGCCAGTGCAGGTCTCTCAGGTGGGGTGTGATGTGGCTGCGGCGGGGGATGTCGAGGATAAGACGTGCAGAGGCGTTCTGGATGCGTTGCAGCCGTCTCAGGAGCTTAACCGTCGTTCCTGCGTAGAGGGCGTTTCCGTAGTCCAGCCTGCTGGTGACGAGGGCCTGGGTGACTGTTTTTCTTGTTTCGGTGGGGATCCACTTGAAGATCCTGCGGAGCATTCGGAGGGTGTTGAAGCAGGATGAGGAAACGGCGTTGACCTGCTTAGTCATGGAGAGGGTGGGGTCGAGGATGACCCCTAGGTTGCGTGCGTGGTCGGTGGGTGTCGGGGCTGTTCCCAGTGATGTCGGCCACCAGGAGTCGTCCCAGGCTGAAGGGTTGGAGCCAAGGATGAGGACCTCCGTCTTGTCCGAGTTCAGCTTCAGGCAGCTGGTCCTCATCCATTCGGCGACGGCCTTCATTCCTTCGTGGAGGTGGGCTTTGGCGGTGTGAGGGTCTTTGGTGAGGGAGAGGATCAGCTGGGTGTCGTCGGCGTAGGAGATGATGTTGAGGTTGTGCTGTCGGGCGACGTGGGCGAGGGGTGCCATGTAGATGTTGAACAGCGTCGGGCTGAGGGAGGAGCCTTGGGGTACGCCGCAGATGATCTTGGTGGCCTTGGATCGGAAGGGGACGAGGCGGACACTTTGAGTTCTGCCGGAAAGGAAGGATGTGGTCCAGTCCAGGGCCTTCTCTTGGATCCCGGCGTCGTGAAGGCGTGTTCGTAGTGTGTGGTGGCAGACCGTGTCGAAGGCGGCTGATAGATCCAGGAGGATGAGGGCTGCTGTTTCTCCGTTGCCTAGCAGGGTCCTGATGTCATCGGTGGCGGCGATGAGGGCGGTTTCGGTGCTGTGGTTGCTGCGGAAGCCGGACTGGGAAGGGTCCAGGATGTTGTTCTCCTCGAGGTAGCGGGTCAGTTGTTTGTTGATGATTTTCTCGGTGACCTTCGCGGGGAACGGGAGCAGAGAGATGGGTCGGAAGTTCTTGAGGTCCTTTGGGTCTGCCTTGGGTTTCTTGAGTAAGGCGGTGATCTCGGCGTGCTTCCAGCTTTCCGGGAAGGTTGCTGTCTCGAAGGAGATGTTGATTATTTTCCGGAGATGGGGCGCGATGGCTGTACTGGCTTTGTTGAAGACGTGGTGAGGGCACGGGTCTAGCGGTGAGCCGGAGTGGATGGTGTTCATGATCTCGCTGGTGTCCTCGTCGTTGATGTTGGTCCAGGAGAGCAGGCGGTTGGTGGTCGTGGGGGCAGTGGTCTCGGTGGTTGCCGGGGCGGTCGTGGTGTTGAAGCTGTCGTGGATGTCGGCGATTTTGCGGTGGAAGAAGGTGGCCAGTGAGTCGCACAGGTCTCGCGACGGCGGGATGTCGTTGGTGTTGGAGCTGGGGTTGGAGAGTTCCTTCACGATGTTGAAGAGCTCTTTGCTGTTGTGTGTGTTGTTGTCTAGGCGGTCTTTGAGTGAGGCCCTTTTGGCGGATCTGATGAGGTGATGGTGACTGCGGGTGGCGCTCTTGTGGGCGGCGTAGCTGTCCGCTGTCCGTTCGTGGAGCCAGATCTTCTCCAGTTTTCGGCATGTTCGTTTGGAGGCCTGGAGGTCTTCGGTGAACCAGGTGGCTTTCTTGCTGGTGTGGCTGTTGGGCGGATTCTTGAGCGGGGCGAGGGTGTTGGCGCAGTCGTCGATCCACTGTCTGAGGTTGCGGGCGGCGGTGTCGGGGTCGGAGGGTTCGGCGGGTGGGCTCAGGGCGAGGGTGGTGGTTAGCTGGTCTTCGGTGACTCTGCTCCAGCAGCGGCGAGGCATTTGTTGGGTGCGGTGGTGCGTGGTGGGCTTCCTGTAGGTGAAGTGGATGCAGTGGTGGTCGGTCCAGTGGGGTTCGGAGGTGTGGTTGAAGGAGACGTGTGGGCTTGCGGAAAAGATGGAGTCTAGCGTGTGGCCGGCGGCGTGGGTGGGTGTTGTCACGAGCTGTCTGAGTCCGAGGGTGGCGAGGTTGTCGATCAGGGTGGTGGAGTTGGTGTCCTTGTTGTTCTCGAGGTGGAAGTTCAGGTCCCCGAGGAGGATGTAGTCCGTGGAGGCGATGGCGTGTGTGCTGACGAAGTCAGCAATGGAATCGCTGAACTGTGGTCGGGGTCCGGGGGTCTGTAGATGAGGGTTCCTCTGAGGGTGGTGTTGGGATCGGTGTGGATCTGGAAGTGCATGTGTTCAGCAGTGCTGAGGGTGTCGTCGGTGTTGGTTGAGACTCTGAGGGTGTTCCTGTGGACGATGGCGATGCCTCCTCCGACTCCGTTGGTGCGGTCCCTGCGGGTGATCTTGTATCCGTCCGGGATGGCAATGGCGATGTCGGGGGCTGAAGCGGGGTTCAGCCAGGTCTCCGTCAGGAAGGCGACGTCTGGGGAGGTTGAGTCGAGAAGGTCCCAGAGTTCGATGGCGTGTTTGCGGGCGGAGCGGGTGTTGAGGAGGATGCATCTGAGGTAGTTGGGTTCTTTCCTGGGCGGTGGTTTGGCGGGGCGGGTGCTGGCGAAGCTGCAGTTCCGGCAGGTGAAGGGCCCTTGGGTGCGCTTCGGGGTGGCCCGGTAGCAGGCGTGATCTTTTCCGGGGTTGAGTGCGTGGAGGGTGCTGGCATCGTATCGGCGTCTGTTGATGTGGCGGGCGCGGGGGATGCACGGACCAGGGGTTCTGGCGCTGGGCGCGGTCCAGGCGCGGACGGGCGCAGACGGGCGCAGACGGGCTTGCCTTAGGCGCGCCCGCTGCGCACGTCCGCTGCGCGGCCGCCATAAATGGGAAGGTGGGAGGGAGGAGCAGGGAATGGGCAGCGAATGGGCAGTGAGGGGGCGGGGCCGCAGGGGCGCAGCGGCGGGAAACAGGCCAAAGGAAAACGAGAACAGTCAGGGCAGCAAGGGGGCACAGAGGAAAAGCGAGCACAGTCAGGGCAGCAAGGGGGCACAAAGGAAAAGCGAGCACAGTCAGGGCAGCAAGGGGGCACAGAGGAAAAACGAGCACAGTCAGGGCAGCAAGGGGGCACAAAGGAAAACGAGCACAGTCAGGGCAGCAAGGGGGCACAAAGGAAAAGCGAGCACAGTCAGGGCAGCAAGGGGGCACAGAGGAAAAACGAGCACAATCAGGGGCAGCAAGGGGGCACAGAGGAAAAACGAGCACAATCAGGGGCAGCAAGGGGGCTTAGGGGAAAAATGAGCACAATCAGGGGCAGCAGGGCACACAGACGGAGCTGTGTGGTGGGGGAGCGACCTACCATCAGGGGACGATCAGGGGACGACACCATCAGGGGACGACACCATCATACTTAAGCAGTAAGGAGCAACCAATGATATATAGATAACTATAATAGGCTACTAAACATATAAGTAATGGCAGACCAGGAGGGAGGGTAGAGGGAGGGGGGATGTTATATAAGTTATAAATGTTATGTTATTAATGTTGAAGCATACTATGTGAAACTACTCTTGGAGAAATATTGCATTTCCAGAATACACTAAGCCACCTTATAGATGCAGTGGTGGATATATAACCAGGAACAACTGCAAGAGAATTACCTGTTCAGCATACCACTCTATATTGTGAATGATGGGGAGAACATCAAAAAGAGAAAATGCCATTAGTACTACATGTATCACACTGCAATGATATCTTTGCAAGCAATAAAGTATGTTTAAAAAAAAATAAAAAAATGAATGTACAGAAAAAAAACACATGCCTTAAACATTATATGCAGATGTGCAAAGTGTAATTTGTTATTTATTACCGTTGTTGAGGGTGGGGAGGGACATCATGACTCACTTGAGGCTTCATCTCTTGTGAGTCATACTCCTCCCCACATGCCACAAGGGTATTATATCAATGATAACCTGCCTTAGCCAAACATACCTGCCAATAAACTCAGTTCTAGCATTATAGATAAAAGCTGGATGTTTGGGATTATAACAGGGAAGTGGGACTTTAATGGCCGCACTAGCCTGCCACAGCAAGCTCTAAAACAATTGAAACATTCCACCCCCTTGAGAGTGGAATGCCCTAATTGTTTTTGAAAAAAAAGCTTCTATAGATACATGGGGGGGTTTCAGGCCCCTTGCCTCTACAAACTATCTTTGCAACTCTTGTGGTGTATACCAAAGCATATAACTCTAAAACATGGTCAAAAACAGATGTGGTCCCAAGCTGGTCTCCCCGAGATGGCGCCCTGTCATCCATTGCAATAGCCATTGAAGCTGTGCCGCAAGAGAATACGCTTTAAATGACGGGGCCCCTAATCCTCCCATGTCGATTGGCAGTTGCATCTTGGCCAGGGCAACTCTACACCGCCCGTTGCCCCAAATAAGGGAGCAGAGCAAGGTGTCGAGTTCCTGGAAAAATGGGGGGAGGGGGAATGACTGGGAGGTTTGTGAAATGGTAGAGGAGGCGGAGTACTAGGACCATCTTCCCCAAGGCTATTCTCTCGACAGGGGCTAAAGGAAGGGTCTTCCAGAAGCCAACTTAGGCTCGTATGCCTGCTAGGGCCTTGCGGTGATTGCCCTTGTAAAGGTCCCTAGGAAAGTGATAAAGCCTGGCTCCCAGATATCGAGGGACCTGTGCACTCCATGTGACCCTGACGTCTCCGACATGTACCTCTTACGGGGGTAGGCCGGGACTGAGGGGGTAAAAAGTGGATTTCGCCCAGTTGACTCTCAACCCGGCCCCAACAGCAAAATCTGCGAGTGTGTCCCAAAGAGGATCAAGGTCCATTGTATTGTCCCGAACATAAAGTAACAGGTCGTCTGCGTACAGGGACACATTATGAGTAAAGCCCGCCAATGGAATTCTTCAGTCTTTACCCTCCCCACGGAGACAAACTACCAGGGGCTCCATTGCTAAGGCAAAGAGTAAGGGGGGGGGAAGTGGGCATCCCTGACGCATGTCACTGGGAAGGGGACCAAGATATAGCGGCCAAGGTGAATCCGGGAGGAGAGTTTTGTATAAAGTAACCTCGTATAAGCCAGGAGCGTGGGGCCAAATCCCATGTGCGGAAGCACTGCAAAGAGATAAGGCCATGTCAGAGTATCAAAGGATTTCTCCAGGACCATGCAAGCGGCATGGGGAAATCGGCCCTGTACCTGATCCTGAACCTGAAAAAGACAGCGGATATTTAGGGAGGTATTTCTACCTGGGAGAAACCCACATTGGTCTTGGTGCACCAACGCTGAGAACCTGAGCATATCGATCCGTCAGAATCTTACCTAGGATTTTGCAATCTACCGATAAGAGGCTAGTGGCATAGGGTCTCGTTCTGGTTTCAAGAATGATACCAGGAGAGATTCACGCAGTGAGCTGGGGTGTTGTCCATCTTTAAGCATAGCTCTGTACATGTCCACCAACCGGGGTGTAAGTAGAGTGGAGAACGTATTGTAGTATTACAGTGCTAGGCCATCCTGGCCTGGGGCCTTGTTGTGTGCCAGGACTTGGATCGCATGTTTCACATCGGTTGATGTGATCTCCACATCCAGGGAAGTCCTGTCGGTTGGAGTGATTCGGGGCAAGGGTAGGGCAGTAAGAATCAGTTTGCGAATTCCGAGCAGTCCCCATATATACCCCAGTGTAGTAGTCTCTAAAGATTTGTAGTATGTCCGCTTGTGAGCGAGCCACTGTTCCTGAAGGACCAGCTATGTCTGTGATTGGTCGCATGTCCGTGTCCTGACGGATCAGCCAGGCCATCAGTGCTCTGGATTTTTACCCCTCCCGATGTGCCCTGGCCGCGTACACTTTATAGTTATACCTTCGCAGATCCGCTAGCGCTTCCACATATGCGGTCTTCGCCTCCACAACACCGAACCGGTGTCCATGACCTTAGTTAGAGCTGCCAGTTTACGCTCTGTCACTTGTATGTTATGTTCTTGGGTTACGCGAACCCCCGCTATCTGTCGGATGCAGGCCCCTCTAGCAAAGACTTTGAAGGCGTCCCATTCTATCATCCTGAAGGATGCCGTATGGGCATTCTCAGAGAAATAGCCTTGAATGCCGTTTTCCTGCTCATGGTGGAACACTGGGTCCTCGAGGCAGTCGCATGGTAGCCGCCAGTTGGGGACCGGGGGCAAGAGAGTTCTCCACCTGAGGGTCATGAGATGTGTGACATGGTGGGATAGGATCCGGCCCAGATAGTCCGCCCGTTGGACAGGGTTACAACCGCTAGCGAGCGTAGGAATTGGTTGAGACGTACCCGCAAATTATGTGGGGTCGAGTAGAACGAATCGAGTTTGACCGCTGGATTTCAACTTCTCCAGGCATCTAGTAGTGACCAGTGGTTTACCCAGGTACGGAAGTGGTTTGTCTGCAAGCTGGCCAAGGAGTGGAGAAGGGGGGGAGGGGTTGAGATCTATCTGTGGATTTGTCGAGCACGCAAATGTAATCCCCTCCCAGGATCCATGGTGATGCAGTGTACTGGGCTAAGACGCCCGACAGGGAGTCCCAGAATTTCCCTTGCTCAGTGTTCGGTGCGTAAATGCTGCCTATTAATATTGGTTGGCCATCCAAGAGTCCCTCTAAGAGTGCATACTGCCTCTGCATCTATTACCCTGCGGATTTCTTGGAATGGGACTCCGGGCCGGAGCCAGATCATTGCTCCTAGCGCATACGCGGAATAGGTAGTGGCACAGAAGGTACCCCTCCAGCGCCTGCGCAGTCTGTCTAATTCGGGAAACAGCCATTACAACACAGCTGTTTCCCCGCATGCCATTACATCGCAAGCGTTACAACGCATGCGATGTAACAACGCGTAGCCATTACTACGCATTTTTTTGCAACGCATGCAATGTAAAAAACAAATGGCAATCCATCTCGTTGTGAGGAAACAGAGGCTCTTCCGTTTCCTCACAATGACGTGCACTGCCCCTCAGAGCCGACGTGAAGCAGGAACCAGGAGGAGAGAGAGGTAAGGGGGATTGGGCCTGGGGTGGGGGTTACTTTTTTAGTGTAAAAGGGGGTCGGGTGGGGTGTGTGTGTAGTGCAGGGTAGTGTTTTAGGGTTTAAGGTAGTGTCGGGGGGTCATGCAGGGTAGTGTTTAAGTGTAGGGAGAGGACTGGGGGTCGGGGAGGGTCATGCTGGGGGTAGTGTTTTAGGGCTTAGGGTAGTGTCAGGGGGTCATGCAGGGTAGTGTTTTAGTGTAGGGAGAGGACTGGGGGTCGGGGAGGGTCGTGCTGGGGGTAGTGTTTTAGGGTTTAGGGTAGTGTCGGGAAGTCATGCAGGGTAGTGTTTTAGTGTAGGGAGAGGACTGGGGGTCGGGGGAGGGTCGTGCTGGGGGTAGTGTTTTAGGGTTTAGGGTAGTGTCGGGGGGTCGTGCAGGGTAGTGTTTCAGTGTAGGGAGAGGACTGGGGGTTGGGGGAGGGTCGTGCTGGGGGTAGTGTTTTAGGGTTTAGGGTAGTGTTGGGGGGGTCGTGCAGGGTAGTGTTTTAGTGTAGGGAGAGGACTGGGGGTGGGGAGGGTCGTGCTGGGGGTAATGTTTTAGGGTTTAGGGTAGTGTCGGGGGGTCATGCAGGGTATTGTTTTAGTGTAGGGAGAGTACTGGCTGTCGGGGGAGGGTCATGCTGGGGGCGTGTTTTAGGGTTTAGGGTAGTGTCGGGGGGTCGTGCAGGGTAGGGAGAGGAGTGGGGGTCGGGGGAGGGTCGTGCTGGGGGTAGTGTTTTAGGGTTTAGGGTAGTGTCGGGGGTCGTGCAGGGTAGTGTTTTAGTGTACGGAGAGAACTGGGGGTCAGGGGAGGGTTGTGCTGGGGGTAGTGTTTTAGGGTTTAGGATAGTGTCGGGGGGGTCATGCAGGGTAGTGTTTAAGTGTAGGGAGAGGACTGGGGGTCGGGGGAGGGTCGTGCAGGGGGTAGTGTTTTAGGTTTTAGGC
The DNA here is from genome assembly GCA_963921515.1 of Calotriton arnoldi. Taxonomy (NCBI): domain Eukaryota; kingdom Metazoa; phylum Chordata; class Amphibia; order Caudata; family Salamandridae; genus Calotriton; species Calotriton arnoldi. The sequence goes on from CAWUFW010006342.1 coordinate 252,140, forward strand.
TAGTGTCAGGGGGTCATGCAGGGTAGTGTTTAAGTGTAGTGAGAGGACTGGGGGTCGGGGGAGGGTCGTGCAGGGGGTAGTGTTTTAGAGTTTAGGGTAGTGTCGGGGTCAAGCAGGGTAGCATTTTAGGGTAGGGAGGGGAATGGGGGTTGGGTGAGGGTCGTGCAGGGGTACTAAATTAGGGTTTATGGTAGAGGAGGGTAGTGTAACTTACCTTTCATACTTTTACCATGAGTATACCTTTACCACGCATGCCTTTGCGTTGTAATGGCATGCGTGGTAAAGGCATATTCGTGGTAAAAGTATGCGATGTAATGGTAGGTCGTTGTAATTGAAAACGCGTAGTAATACCCGCGTTGTAATGGCACGGGTGGTATTAGTACACGTTGTAATGAGTCATATTCGTCTAATTCACCAGTGGTTAGGTGTGTTTCTTGCAGTAGTGCTACCTGCTCTTCTTGATGCTTAATGTAGGAGTAAACGGCATAGTGTTTGCGCGCTGTGTGCATTCCCCGAACATTCAGGGTAAGGAAACTAGTATCTGCTGTGGGGATCAAGAGGATATCTTAGTGGTGATGGGGGAATGGGGGCATGTTAGAGCTGGGGGTCTCTAGTTGGCTGAGGTAGGTACCTTAGTCCAAATAGGGACCCTTGCTTCTAGTCAGGGTAAGGAGGGACACACCCTTAGATAACCCCTGCTCACCCCCTGGTAGCTTGGCACGAGCAGCCAGGCTTATCTCCAAGGCAATGTGTAAAGTATAGTTTCATAAAAATAGCAGTATCTTTATAAAAAGGAATACGATGAGACCAAACGATAGAAAACCAACATATGCGTATTCGTAATAATTCACTTGGCCGGTTATTAGGCCAGCAATCACTTGTAGGTTCTTGCAGTATTAATGAGCAATTTACGATCTCTAATGCAGTCCTAATGCAATGCTATGCAGTTCGTAATGCAGCTCGTAATGTAATAATAGGACAGTCCTTAATGCAAGAATCAGGCAGTTCTTAATGCAATAATAATGCGGTTCGTGATGCAAGAATCAGGCAGTTCGTAATGCAATAATAATGCGGTTCGTGATGCAAGAATCAGGCAGTTCGTAATGCAATAATAATGCGGTTCGTAATGCAAGAATCAGGCAGTTCGTAATGCAATAATAATGCGGTTCGTAATGCGAAAATCAGGCAGTTCGTAATGCAATAATAATGCGGTTCATAATGCAATCTGCGCGGTCAACTCGGGCACCACTAGGCCCCAACAGCAGAGACAACGGTCATGGGCTTACAGGGGCGGCCCCGGTCCTGCTGGGCAGGTCCGGGCCGCTCGGGGACTCAGCGCGTCTAACGCGGTGCAGCGGGAGAGAGCTCGGAGCACTCCTGTACTCCTCCTGCACGCCTCCCCAGGCCACACACGCTTGCGGCTCCCGACCGGAGTCCAAGCCTTACCTGGGGGGGTGCGCTGCCTCGCTCTCTCTCTCTCCCCGCTCGTCGGACGTCCTGCTGGGCGATCCCGATCACGTTGCGGCTCTGTTGCTAGGCAACGCTGTAGCCGGACAGGTTACGGCGCTGCCTTCTCCGTCGTTGATGATCTTGGGCAGATTCCTTTCGACGAACAACGATCACGAGCCCTTTCACCTTGTAGCTTCCTTAGCTTCAAGAAGTCCTTTAGCACATTGCGGCTCGGGCCGGCGGTGGTGATCCTTACTCACAGCCTCAGTTACGATGACGGCTCGGGCCACAAACAGCAATACAGCAGCGTAGACGATGTTTCACGCTGCGGGGGCAATGCAATTACGGGGCACTCGTAAACAGTACCACGGACCACACAGCAGTCTCAGGCGTGCAAGAGCACCACGCACACAGCGTCGCTGAGACACAGTCCTCAGTTTCGAGTACCACGTAAGCACGTTGCGGCTCGGGCCGGCGGCGGCGATCTTTACTCACAGCCTCAGTTACGATGACGGCTCGGGCCACAAACAGCAATACAGCAGCGTGGACAATGTTTCAGCTGCGGGGGCAATGCGGTCATGGGGCACCTCGTAAACAATACCACGGACCACACGGCAGTCTCAGGCGTGCAAAAGCACCATGCACACAACGTCGCTGAGACACAGTTCTTAGTTTCAAACAATCCTTTGGCACGTTGCGGCTCGGGCCGGCGGCGGCGATCTTTACTCACAGCCTCAGGTAAGATGACGGCTCGGGTCACAACAGCAAGGCAGCAGCGTGGACGATGTTTCACACTGCAGGGGCAGTGCGATCACGGGGCACCTCGTAAACAGTACCACGGACCACACAGCAGTCTCAGGCGTGCAAAAGCACCACGCACACAGCGTCGCTGAGACACGGTTGGAAACGTTTGTGCTCCTGAGTTTCCACAACAGGGGACCAGCTCTCCTCGGGCCCTTGGAGACACTCTACTTCAGGACACAGCACACAGCAAAGTCCTCACAAGCAGGGGGACACAGCACACAGCAAAGTCCCTTGTCCTCTCCTTAGTCAAACCAGCAAACTGCAGGCCAGCCCCAGAACACACAGCAAGGGAAGTCCTTCTCTTCAGTCTCTTCAGCTGTTCTTCTTTGGCAGAGGTTCCTCTTGATCACCAAGTAGGTTCAATCCTTTTTCAGTATGGATTTCAGTCTTGAGTTCAGGGGTTTCAGCTCTTACATTTATACCCCTAAGTGCCTTTGAAGTCTTTGTGTTTAGGGGGCTCTGACCTCGGTCCAAATCAGACCTGGGTGTCTTCCTGCCAGTGCACACCCTCCTCCTTTGATAGTCAGGGTCTGGGGCCCAGACGCTCAGCAGGAGGTGGAGCCATCCTTTTGTGGCAGCAACACAGCCCTCTTCACATCCAGGGCGCTACTCCTCCCTCCCCCCCCAACATCAAATGCAGGCCAGCCTGTTGCTGTCTCACCTTCTCCTCCCTGGGGTCAGGACACTTCCCAGACCCTGTCACGTCTAAACCCAGGCAGGCAATATACAACCAGGCAGAGGCACACAGGATGGTTTAAGACAAGAAACTAGCCACTTCTGAAAGCGTGGTTTCTAAACACACAATTCAAAAACCATCTTCACAAAAAGATGTGTTATTAAATTCTGAGTTCAGGCACACTAAACTCCATCTCTCCATCTTATGCCTATGGGAAGATATGCTGGAAACATGGGACACAGCATTTCCCATTCTGTCCTATGGGCAAGATGGCCTTGCAACAGTGAAAAACTAATTTGGCGGTATTTCACTGTCAGGACATGGTACACACCTCAGTACATGTCCTACCTTTCACATACACTGCACCCTGCCCAGGGGGGTACCTTGGGCCTACTATAGGGGTGTCTGATGTGCATAAAAAGGGAAGGTAAGGCCTGGCAAGTGGGTGCACTTGTCAGGACAACAAGGCAGTTACCAAACTGCGCGCAGGCACTGCAGTGGCAGGCCTGAGATCTCTCTTTAGGGCTACTTGTGTGGGTGGCACAATTAGTGCTGCAGGCCCACTAGTAGCATTTGCATTACCAGCCCTGGCACACATAGTGCACTTTACTAGGGACTTCACTAGTAAGGCAAACATACCAATTATGGACAACCAACACTTTATACAGGGAGCACTTGCACTTTGACATTGATCAGCAGTGGCAAAGTGCCCAAAGCATCTAAGCCAGTAAAACGAAATCCATCACAGCATCAAAAATAGAGGAGGTAGAGGCAAAAAGTCAGGGGTAACCATGCCAAGAAATGCCAGGTCGAACACGTGTCCCCTCCAGCTGAAAAGTGGGGAGAACTACCCACCCTCATAGGAGTTCTCACCACTAAGGCGGAAAAATCTGGACAGACCATCAGCATTGGCGTGTTCTGTTCCAGGGCGGTGTTCCACCGTAAAGTCCATTCCCTGTAGGGAGATGGACCACCTCAATAGTTTTGGGTTCTCACCCCTCATCTGCATCAACCATCTGAGGGGCCTGTGGTCTGTCTGAACCAGGAAGTGAGTCCCAAACAATTAGAGCCTCAGCTTCTTCAGCGCCCAGACCACAGCAAAAGCGTCTCTTTCAATTGCACTCCACCTCTGTTCCCTGGGAAGTAGCCTCCTGCTAATGAAAGCAATGGGTTGGTCCAAGCCCTCGTCGTTCAATTGGAGAGTGCTGCTCCCACACCATGCTCTGAAGCATCTGTCTGCACCACAAATTCTTTGGAGAAATCAGGTGCCTTGATCAGGGGCGCTGTGCACATGGCAGTTTTCAGGGCATCAAAAGCGGTCTGGCAGGCATCAGTCCAGATCACCTTCTTGGGCTGTTTCTTTGAAGTCAGTTTTGTCAAGGGGGCAACAATGGTGCCATATCCCTTTTCAAACCGTCTGTAATACCCCGTGAGTCCTAAAAAGGCTCTCACCTCTGTCTGAGTCTTGGGGTGTTCCCAAGCCAGAATGGTATCAATTTTGCCTGTAGGGGTGCCACCTGGCCTCTCCCTACCTGGTGTCCTAGGTACACCACCGAACCCTGCCCTATCTGGCACTTACTTGCCTTGATAGTGAGGCCTGCCATCTGCAGGGCCTTCAACACTTCGCAGAGGTGTTGCAAATGTTCCTCCCAACTGGAGCTGAACACAGCAATGTCATCCAGGTAGGCGGCGCTGAATTCCTCCAGCCCACACAGCACCTGGTTAACCAATCTCTGGAAGGTGGCAGGGGCGTTCTTCAATCCAAAGGGCATAACCCTGAATTGGTAGTGCCCCTCTGGCGTTGAGAACGCTGACCTCTCTTTGGCTCCCTCGGTCAAGGCAATCTGCCAGTACCCAGACGTCAAGTCAAATGTACTGAGGTACCGGGCAGCTCCCAGCCGATCCACGAGCTCATCAGCTCTGGGGATGGGGTGAGCGTCAGTCTTGGTGACCGCATTGAGCCCACGGTAATCCACACAGAACCGGAGTTCTGGGGTGGCACCAGGCGCAGCAGCTTTTGGCACAAGGACCACTGGGCTATCCCAGGGGCTGCTGGATGGCTCAATTACCCCTAGCGCCAGCATCTTGGAAACCTCTTCCTTGATGCTGGCCCTGACCTTATCAGCTACTCTGTAGAATTTCTGTTTTACAGGCAGGCTGTCTCCAGTGTCCACATCATGGACGCACCAATGGGTGACTCCTGGGGTCAGGGAGAACAGGGAGGTGAACTGACCCAACAACCTGGCGACAGTCCCTCTGCTGTTCTGGGGTCAGGGTAGGCGAGAGGTTCACCCCATCCACTGACCCATCCTTCTCTCTGGCTGACAGGAGGTCAGGGAGAGATTCACTCTCCTCTTCCACCCCATCATCTGTAGCCACGAGCATGGTCACATCAGACCTCTCAAAGTGGGGTTTGAGGCGGTTCACGTGGAGAACCCTCAGAGGGTTCCTAGGAGACTGTAAGTCAACCAGGTAGGGTACTTCGCTCCTGCGCTCCACCACCTCATAAGGCCCAGTCCACTTATCCTGGAGCGCGCAGGGCTTCACTGGTGCCATCACCCACACTTTTTGCCCAGGTTGAAACTCGACCAGAGTGGCATTCTGGTCGTACCACCGTTTCATTTCTTCCTGGCTGGCTTCCAGATTCGCCTGAGCGAGTTGCCTGAAACGCCTAGTTTGGTTCCTGAAGGCCAGCATGTAGCTATATACATCCTGGGGGGGTTTACTAGGAGCCTTCTCCCAGCCCTCCTTCACCAAACTCAAGGGTCCTCTTACAGGGTGCCCATACAGGAGCTCAAAGGGGCCGAACCCTAGGGACTTCTGTGGCACCTCTCTGTAAGGAAACAGCAGGCATGGTAAGAGGACATCCCACTTACGCCTCATGGGTTCCTCAAGACCCATAATCATGCCCTTTAGGGTCCGGTTAAATCTCTCAACCAGACCGTTGCCCTGGGGGTGGTAAGGTGTGGTGAACTTATAGGCTACACCGCACTCCTTCCACAGAGATTTCATATACCTAGATATGAAATTAGTACCCCGGTCGGACACCACCTCTCTGGGGAACCCCACGCGGGAGAAAATCCCCATCAGTGCACGGCCCACCACGGGGGCTGTCACCGTCCGGAGAGGGATGGCTTCCGGGTACCGGGTGGTATGGTCCACCAAGACCAGGATGAACCTGTTGCCCATGGCTGTCTTGGGATCCAGAGGCCCCACGATGTCAATGCCCACCCTCTCAAAGGGGGTGCTGACTACAGGGAAAGGTTGGAGAGGAGCCTTGCGCTTCCTCCCACTCTTACCACTTGCCTGGCAAGTCTGACAGGTCCTGCAATGCGTATCAGAACTCTTGCGCATTTGAGGCCAGTAGAAGTGGGTGTCAAGCCTCTCAAAGGTCTTGTCCTGCCCCAAATGTCCTGCTAAAGGTACATCATGAGCCAACCCCAGTAGGAAGGCCCTGAAGCGCTGGGGTACCACCAGCACACGGGCTGACCCAGGCTCAGCAACCTTAGGCTCGCTATATAGGAGATCGTTCTCCCAGTAAATCACATGTGACCCGGACTGATCACCTGCTGCCTGGTTTGCTGCCTGTTGCCGCAAACCTACAAGAGAAGGGCACTTTTTCTGCTCCTCACAGAATTCCTCCCTGGAGGGCCCTCCCTCCTGCTGCCATTCGGTCAGCTCAGGTAGGTCCCCCAGTTCAGCTACTTGCTCCCCCGTAGGCTCCAGGGCATCCCCCTCAAGGGGTGCCTCCTCCTGGACCGCGGGAACTGTGGGGGCCGGTTTCCCGTGCCCCCTGCCTCTTCTCTTTAAGGCAGGCACCTGAGCCACTGTTTCAGGCTCCAGGTCCTCTTGAACACCTTTACTTGCTGCCATAGACCGAGTGGTCACACAAGCCCACTCAGGCAGACCCAACATCTCCAAATGCGCCTGGCGCTCCACCTCCTTCCAGGGGGAACTCTCCAGGTCATTCCCCAGCAGACAGTCTACAGGCATGGACGGACTTACAATGACCTTCAAGGAACCTGAGACCCCACCCCCACTCAAAGGGAACTAGCGCCACCTTGCAGAGGCGCACGGAGTTGTCAGCTGCAACTACAGGGTGAAGTTCATTGGGAATTACCTGCTCCTCAGACACCCACTGACACCTGACAGATGTCAAACTGGCTCCGGTGTCTCTCAGAGCCTCCACCCTCCTTCCATTGATGGTCACCCACTGCCTGTACTTCTTAGTATTCTCAGGCAGAGGCGCTTCCTGGACCATCTCTCGATCTCCTAAGGAGACCAGGGTCATAACTGCTTGCTCCTCCCCATTCCAAGGACTCAATTCCTCCCCCAACGCTACACTCACTAAACCCGGTGTTGGAGCACCAGTGGGTGCAGGTGGTTTCTTGGGGCATTTAGGGGCAATGTGACCCACTTCTTTACAGAAATAACAAGTAGGAGGACCTCTGTGGTCCCGCTTGCCCTTAGGGGGCCAGGACCTCTTAGCCTTGGGGGGCTGGGACACTTTTACCTGGGAACTACTGCGGGGTCCTTTAGAGAACTCCTTGTGGTTACCCTTGTCCTCCCCCACCTTCTGCGGGGGACCCTGTACACCTTTGGCAGTGGTACCCCCAATCCCCTTGTGGACCCTGGTGCTGGTCCAGCGGTCCGCTTCCTCAGCAAGCATACCGGGATCAGTCAGCTTACTGTCTAAAAGATGCTGGCGCAGCTCTGGAACACACAGACTACTCAAGTGCTCCCAACTAATTAAATTGCATAAGCCCTTAAAATCAGTTACCTTGCTGCCCGTCATCCAACCATCTAGCGCACGCGTGTACTCATTCACACATTCCACCCAAGTACTGGATTTCAGTTTCTTGAAGTTCCTGAATTTCTGCCTGTACTGTTCAGGAGTGAGCCCATACCTGAGGCATAAAGCCTCCTTCATATTGGCGTAGGTCAGGGTTCCCGCCCTCTCTAAAGGGGGTAAAACATCCCCTCCCAGAAGCCTCAAAGTGTTTCCATAGGCCCGCCCCCCAATGCTTCTCAGGCACCTCATTCATCCTCAGTGCGATCTCATATGCCGTGAACCACGCATAAATATCATCACCCCTTTGGTAATCTCGCACTAAGTCTTTGGGAATGTACACCTTACCCGCTGGCACTGGCTGTGCTCTGCCACCATTCGAACTGGACTCCACCTGTTTAGCCTTAATGTCCAGTTCCCTCATGCTTAACTCATGAGCTAAGAGAATCTTTTTCTCTTCCAAAGCGAGAGCGTTCTTGCTCTCCTCTGCTCGCTTTTGACTTTCAATGAGCAGCTTTTTCTCCTCTGCTTGAGCCTTAAGTTTTAAAACCTCCAACTCATGCTCTCTGACCCTTTGATTTTCCTCCAGCTCCTCTGGGGAAAAGCTCCTCCCTGAATGGTTACTACCAGCCCCTGAGGCTGGTCCTTCCACCGGCAAATCCTGTGGACCAAATCCATTCCCTGGGTCATCCTCATCCACCTCATCATCACCTGTCTCCTGAGCCTCTTTGGCTTCCCACCAGGCCCTCAATGCCGTTTGCAGCTCCTCCTTCTTGGCGCTACTTTTCATGGGACATCCCAAAGCTCTGCAGAATTGCCTCAATTGATCAACTTTGTAGGTAAGCAATGCCTCAATGTTGAATTCCAATTCTGCAGCCTCACTGGCTACTTGACTCCTTTGAGACATGATGTGTGGCTTAAAGGTAGCTCAAAAATAGAACCAAAAATCAAAACACAATATGTGGTTGTGTCGTGGTCTGCGCTAAACTAGTGATGTACACCAATTGTGAGTCAGTTGCAAATACACGTTCAAATCCCCAACCGCTGACCACCAATGTTAGAGCTGGGGGTCTCTAGGTGGCTGATGTAGGTACCTTAGTCCAAATAGGGACCCTTGCTTCTAGTCAGGGTAAGGAGAGACACACCCTTAGATAACCCCTGCTCACCCCCTGGTAGCTTGGCACGAGCAGCCAGGCTTATCTCCAAGGCAATGTGTAAAGTATTTGCAACCACACTCCCAGTAACACAGTGATAACACCAAAAACGGACACCACACTGGGTTCATAAAAATAGCAGTATCTTTATAAAAAAGGAATACGATGAGACCAAACGATAGAAAACCAGCATATGCGTATTCGTAATAATTCACTTGGCCGGTCATTAGGCCAGCAATCACTTGCAGGTTCTTGGGGTATTAATGAGCAATTTACGATCTCTAATGCAGTCCTAAAACAATGCTATGCAGTTCGTAATGCAGCTCGTAATGTAATAATAGGACAGTCCTTAATGCAAGAATCAGGCAGTTCGTAATGCAATAATAATGCGATTCGTAATGCAAGAATCAGGCAGTTCGTAATGCAATAATAATGCGGTTCGTGATGCAAGAATCGGGCAGTTTGCAATGCAATAATAATGCGGTTCGTAATGCAAGAATCAGGCAGTTCGTAATGCAATAATAATGCAGTTCGTAATGCAAAAATCAGGCAGTTCGTAATGCAATAATAATGCGGTTCGTAATGCAATCTGCGCGGTCAACTCGGGCACCACTAGGCCCCAACAGCAGAGACAACGGTCATAGGCTTACAGGGGCGGCCCTGATCCTGCTGGGCAGGTTCGGGCCGCTCGGGGACTCAGCGCGTCTAACGCGGTGCAGCGGGAGAGAGCTCGGAGCACTCCTGTACTCCTCCTGCACGCCTCCCCAGGCCACACGCTTGCGGCTCCCGACCGGAGTCCAAGCCTTACCTGGGGGGGTGCGCTGCCTCGCTCTCTCTCTCTCCCCGCTCGTCAAACATCCTGCTGGGCGATCCCGATCACGTTGCGGCTCTGTTGCTAGGCGACGCTGTAGCCGGACAGGTTACGGCGCTGCCTTCTCCGTCGTTGAGGATCTTGGGCAGATTCCTTTCGACGAACAACGATCACGATCCCTTTCACCTTGTATCTTCCTTAGCTTCAAAAAGTTCTTTTGCACGTTGCGGCTCGGGCCGGCGGCGGTGATCCTTACTCACAGCCTCAGTTACGATGATGGCTCGGGCCACAAACAGCAATACAGCAGCGTGGACGATGTTTCACGCTGCGGGGGCAATGCAATCACGGGGCACCTCGTAAACAGCACCACGGACCTCACGGCAGTCTCAGGCGTGCAAGAGCACCACGCACACAGCATCGCTGAGACACAGTCCTCAGTTTCGAGTACCCTGTTAGCACGTTGCGGCTCGGGCCGGCGATCTTTACTCACAGCCTCAGTTACGATGACGGCTCAGGCCACAAACAGCAATACAGCAGCGTGGACGATGTTTCACGCTGCGGGGGCAGTGCGATCACGGGGCACCTCGTATACAGTACCACGGACCACACGGCAGTCTCAGGCATGCAAAAGCACCACGCACACAGCGTCGCTGAGACACGGTTGGAAACTTTTGTGTTCCTGAATTTCCACAACAGGGGACCAGCTCTCCTCGGGCACTTGGAGACACGCTACTTCAGGACACAGCACACAGCAAAGTCCTCACAAGCAGGGGGACACAGCAAAGTCCCTTGTCCTCTCCTTAGTCAAACCAGCAAACTGCAGGCCAGCCCCAGAACACACAGCAAGGGCAGCCCTTCTCTTCAGTCTCTTCAGCTGTTCTTCTTTGGCAGAGGTTCCTCTTGATCACCAAGTAGGTTCAATCCTTTTCAATATGGATTTCAGTCTTGAGTTCAGGGGTTTCAGCTCTTACATTTATACCCCTAAATGCCTTTGAAGTCTTTGTGTTCAGGGGCTCTGACCTCGGTCCAAACCAGACCTGGGTGTCTTCCTGCCAGTGCACACCCTCCTCCTTTGATAGTCAGGGTCTGGGGCCCAGACGCTCAGCAGGAGGTGGAGCCATCCTTTTGTGGCAGCAACACAGCCCTCTTCACGTCCAGGGGGCTACTCCACCCCCCCACATCAAATGCAGGCCAGCCTGTTGCTGTCTCACCTTCTCCTCCCTGGGGTCAGGACACTTCTCAGACCCTGTCACGTCTAAACCCAGGCAGGCAATATACAACCAGGCAGAGGCACACAGGATGGTTTAAGACAAGAAACTAGCCACTTCTGAAAGCGTGGTTTCTAAACACACAATTCAAAAACCATCTTCACAAAAAGATGCACACTAAACTCCATCTCTCCATCTTATGCCTATGGGAAGATATGCTGGAAACATGGGACACGGCATTCCCCATTCTGTCCTATAGGCAAGATGGCCTTGCAACAGTGAAAAACGAATTTGGCAGTATTTCACTGACAGGACATGGTACACACCTCAGTACTTGTCCTACATTTCACATACACTGCACCCTGCCCAGGGGGGTACCTTGGGCCTACTATAGGGGTGTCTGATGTGCATAAAAAGGGAAGGTAAGACCTGGCAAGTGGGTGCACTTGTCAGGACAACAAGGCAGTTACTAAACTGCGCGCAGGGACTGCAGTGGCAGGCCTGAGATCTCTCTTTAGGGCTACTTGTGTGGGTGGCACAATTAGTGCTGCAGGCCCACTAGTAGCATTTGCATTACCAGCCCTGGCACACATAGTGCACTTTACTAGGGATTTCACTAGTAAGGCAAACATACCAATTATGGACAACCAATTACCATAACACTTTATACAGGGAGCACTTGCACTTTGACACTGATCAGCAGTGGCAAAGTGCCCAAAGCATCTAAGCCAGTAAAACGAAATCCATCACAGCATCAAAAATAGAGGGGGTAGAGGCAAATAGTCAGGGGTAACCACGCCAAGAAATGCCAGGTCTAACAGGGCAGTGGAGAGGATGCCACATGGATTTCGCCTGTAGCCCACGAATAGCCTGTTTTTATGATCGATGGTGCCGGCCCACTGTGTGAACAGGGTCAGAGTGTCAGGGAGGAACAGGGGAAGGGATAAGAACTGTGGTGGGACGTAGTCCCAATACTAGTGACCTACTGCAACAGGCAGTACGTCCAAACCTAACATGGTGCAAACGTACTAGTGTATTGAGGGGACGGCCTGCATGTGTACCTAAAGCCATTGTTGTGTATGGCCCATGAGGGGCTAGGAAGTCCCGTGGTGCCTAGAGCCCAGAGGGGCTGTATTTCTAACTTTCTAGTTGTAGGCTAGAGCTAACATAGCTGACTAGAAGTGAGAGTAGAACGCGGGAAGAGAGCCAGCGTCTCTGCAATTGTCCTTCATATGAGTGTGTCCACTGTTTGAGGAGTCACCAGTGGTGGGGTTACTGAACCCACTCCGGAGGTGCTGGTGTGGCTAGGGTCTTCTTCAGATGTGAAAATGTGGGGACCTCTCTCGCAGTCTGAGGTAAGGGAGGCAGGGCCCAGATCCACCAACACCTGCAGGGCCCTTCTGCATTCCGCAATTATTTGTTCTAGATTGGGGGTTCCCGTGATGGGACCTCGGGTTGAGATTTGGAGCGTTGCTGGATTTTCTTTCCACGGCGACAACTGACCCGGAGTTCCTGTGCTCGTGCCTTTCTCTCCAGTTCTATGCATAGATGGTCCTACCTGTGAAGTTCAATCCAGTCGAAGGCCTCAGTCGGGTCTGTGAAGAAGGTGATGACCCCCTCATGTATTATCTTGAGGCGCGCCGGGAAGAGCAGGGAGTACTGTATCCCCCTCTGGCGGAGGTGGCGCTTTACCTCCAGGAAGGATGCTCACTAGCGTTGTACTGCCCGGGAATAGTCGGGAAAAAGCATGACAAGTTTGTCCTCCACCCTGATGGGACAGTTTTGTCTAGCAGCGCGCAGCACTGCGTCTCTGTCCCGGAAATGGAGGAGCTTTACCAGTAGTGGCCAAAGGGGGGCCCCGGGGGTGGATGCCGTGCCGGGACCTGATGTGTCCTCTCCACGGAGAAGAAGGTTGTTAATTCTATAGCTGGTGTGAAGGATTTAACCAGGTCTCCACGTAGTTGACGAGTTCCGGCCCCTTGACCTCCTCTGGCAAGCTCAGATCCCAAATGTTGCTCCTACGTGAGCATCCCTCCAAATCATCTGCTTTCCCCTCCAACTGTGTGACCCGGCTCTGGAGCTCCCGCAGGGTCTCTTGCTGTGTCTTTGCTAGGGGTTGCAGGGTGGAGAGGTCTTTCTCCCCATCTGCGACCTTGTCTGCCAGCTTTCTGTGGTCATCCCTCAGGAGATTAAGGTCTGTGGCCAGGGCACCAAATCTGTCTTCCATGGTTACCCTAGAGTGTTCAATAGCGGCCAACACCCTGTCCAGTTTGTCAGACAAGGAGAGGGCGGTCGAGGCCTCCATATCTGCTTGTTGGTTCGTTGGTGGTGGGTGGAGGATGTCGTGATGAGGGTGTGGTCTGTGTCCCGGCTCTTTTACAGAGGGTGATGCCAGAGTGAGGTAGTCTGCGCTGGGTGTTCACCTCCCCGCCGTGGTCGCGTCCCTCCTGGTGAAGTCTCCACCCTGTATGGATGGGTCTGCGAAGGTCCAGGCCCCAAGGCCAGGTGGTGGTTTCCGTGGTGCAAGGGGCCTGTGTCACTCTGTGCAGGAGCACACTCCGCCCACCCTGTGCCGTGACCACGCCGCTGAGTTATGGTCCCAGTGGGTCGTTTGTTTGGTTGTGTGCCGCTCAGTCTAGTGTCGCTGGTGGTGTGGGGCGCCCCCCTCAGCCTTGGTCCCACTTTTCCTTACTCGTCCCCGTGGGCCCAACCCCTACGCCGTGCCTCAAGGCCTGGTGCTGAGCTGCTGGCCGGGGTCTCTGAGCTCACCTTTGTTAGCTGCTGTGTGCCTTTTTTTCGATTTGTGGGCCTGATCGTTGTCACCTCCAGGCACGGCCCCCTGGATATAGGCCCAGCTCGCCTCCCCAGCGGCGACCCGCCTGGGTCTGGTTGCGGCCAAGCTATGCAGGTAAGCAGCTTTAAGAACCGCGGAGGAGGCGACGATGGCTGTCAGGCCTCTACGGGTCCTCCGCTGTCTCCTGCTGTGCCGCCTCTTGCAGGTCCAGACTGGCCGTAGCGGGCACCGGGCATTTCCCCGGTGGGCTGCCAGGTTGGGGGCCGGTTTTGGGCTCCTGGGTGGGGCGTTTTTGTTACAGGGCCGCTTTTGCAGCATAGCTGCAATATCGCCCTCTGTAACAAAATCGGCTGAAACTGGCCCTGGCAAACATCTCGGTCGCACCCCCAATCCCCCAACCCCTTGGGGGAGGGGGGGGAGCGGCCGAGCACTTTGTCAGGGCCGGTTTTGGTTTCCAGTCCGGCCCTGGCCTCTTGTCCCCGCAGGTCCCCAGTCTCTCATGATCGTAGCTGCTAGGCCGCAGTGGCTATGTCTTCTTCGTCACGGGTACCGCTGGATACGTCTTGTAGGCCCCGCTCCGGATGTCGACCCTCTCGTGCCGGCTGGGGGGCATATCATCAAGGCCCTGCGATAAAATTATCGCCGCTTTAGCGTCCGTTTTCGGGCGAAAAGCAGCGATAATTTTATCGCACAATCAGCATGGACACGCTAACGCGTGTTCCCATGCCTCAGCGCAGGTTTCACTAACGCCCAACTTTGCATCGCCAATGAGATGCAAAGTGGGCGTACCCTGCCAAAATAACGTGGAGAATGTCGCTAACCGACATTTCTCCAATTAGCAAGGTAATCGCTAACCTGCTTAGCGATTAGAAAAGTAGCGCTAACCGCGCTTAACGCAGGTTTCTTTACGCCTGCTTAGAATCTGACTTAGCCATAATATCCAATGGGAGGTGGATATTATGGCTAAGTCCGCCCTGCCCTATCAGCAACATATCGCCTGTCTCTGTGCGATTATCGCTGGATTATCGCACATTTGGCAGCTATCGCTTGGATTATTATTGCTTTTGAGATAAGCGTCGCTGATAGCGCGCTATCTCCGCGATAAAATCCAGCGATAGCCGCGATAATTATCCTCGCGCTAAGCGCGCTTAGCGATAATTATTGCCGGCTTTTGCTGATATGCCCCATGGTCTCCCGGCGAGGCTCAATGCTGTGCTCACTGCTCTGGTGAGAATCCATGCTGGCCCTTGGGTCGCAACCGACGAGTCGGGCGCCTTGGACTGCTGCTTTTCCCTCCGGGGTTGTCACAATGCGCCAGGTGTCGCCATATTGCACACGGGCACCCTCCCGTAGCTCTCCATCTTTTTGTCGCATGGCGCCGCTCCTGACCTGTAATCTGGATACTGCCTGCATTGGCGAACCATTCTGCCCTCCTGTAATACCAGCATTTGTAAAAGCGCACAGCTACCTCCGGAGAGGTGACCTGTAATCTGGATACTGCCTGCATTGGCGAACTATTCTGCCCTCCTGTAATACCAGCATTTGTAAAAGCGCACAGCTACCTCCGGAGAGGTGTCCCGGCGCTGGGGGCCGTCGGGAAGATTAAGCGAGCTATTGCGAAGAGTCACAAGGTGCTGGGCTAACCTGCCGCCGGGGATCGAACCGTGAGCCCCCGTGTTCCGGAGTCAGCTGCCCTGGCCGCTGCACCACACCTCTTCCTCTTCTTCCTGTGCGGCCCACCATTGCGGATGGCTGCTGATGGTCGGGCCGGCGCACAGCGCTTCAGGCAGACACGTCCGCCATCATGGCTGGCTTGGCCACGCCCCTCTGGGATGCCTCCCATAGTATAGCATAGCATAGCATATGGCTGGGTCCAAACTAGAATGGTGTGGTGAGCAAAAAATCGCTGGATTTAGGTCCAGATCTTTGTACTGGGGATGAATGGCATTGTTCAGCATTTTGTTCAGCAATTGTTCTCTTTGTACTTGGAGTCTTTACTGCACTCACTGGGCTCATGGTAGTCCGACTGGGGTAGTTTTTGAGGGTAGCATGCTTCAGCCCCATTCCTTTGAACTTGTTGTGACCCTCACCATGAGGGTGAGGGAGGATTAGTGTGAGAAAGACCGGCGCCTCCACTCCATGACCTGCATCAACTTCCACATTCCTAACCCTGCTGAACTAGGATGCAGCGTGGAGGAAGTGCTGCTGCCTTTTCTCTCACATCAGCAACATTGAAGCATCACTGCACGTGCGCAGCCCGTGGCTCGGAAGCAGAGAGTTCTGCACGCGGATCCAGGCAAGGTGAGGTCAGGCTGTAGGGAGTTCAAGGGCGAAGGGCTAATAAGCAATGGCGGGCGGGCAGAGATCGGAGAGCATTAAAAACAAGCATTTGCAATGCAATGGCCTCGCCTTTAGGACCTTAAAAGTATTTAGCCATGAAGCACATTATCCAGGGGTATAAGAAACTACACAAATGTAATAAACAGTTTGCTACACTTATTAAAACCTCAAAATCGAGGGCTCAACAATATGAAGTTCAGAAACTTAATTTCAGGGAGACTTTAGAAAAGCATTATCACCATCTATGTCAAACCATTTTAATTATGTGGCAAACTAGTTCCAGGCAATTTTGCCCCACAATTGACGCTCATGCAAATTCCAAATTGCCACAACGGTCCAAAACTTTTTTAGCTCACTGATTCCAAAATGATGCCAAACACAATTTTCACTCTATGAATGACTGTCAACCAAACACAGCCAAATCTCAAAGCTATTTAACAACCACAGACATGTTTTTTTTCATGTGTGGGAATATGTAGTGATGCAGTTCACATATTTTGATAGAAATGAAACTTGAGCGGAGGCAGCAATGAAATGACGTCTAGGGAAAAGTAAGTACAAATTTAAGTATAAAAGGATCCATTCAAATATGCAGTAGAAAATAAATTGAGTACTAGAAGGTAAATGAACACCTGTTTGGGTCTTCTGCAAGGTAGTTACCTCAACCCATATCGGCTTGACAGCATCACACAAACAAAGATTGCCTTTAGATTATGACATTATGCTAAGCTTTTGACCTAAATAGACTGCGAAGTAGAAGAGGCCAAGGGACAACAGTAAAAAAATAAAAAACTCGGGAATGATTAAATAAATTGACGATAACCACATGTTCAAAATTGCAGAAAGTAAGATGGAAGTGTAGTGGAAAGAAGGTTGATAACCAAAGAAGGAGATTGAAAGATGATAAATAAAACTGCTTGTAGAGAGGCAAAACTAGATGGGATAAGGAAGGAAAAAACAACAACAGTCCACAAAAATGTGATGGAGAAAACCTCTGCTTTCCTTTTTGGAGACTGCTTGAAAAGTGAGGGACTGGGATGAGGGAGGGGACATTAGATAGGCCAATGGGTCCTAATGCAATGAAGGAAAATGGACACACTGCCCGACTGTTTGAGGAGTACAAGACATATCTGAGGTGCAGTATGCTACAGCGTTTCTAGTTTTGGACTTTTGATTTACAAATCACCATTATCAATTTTTTTTGTCTAATTAGTGCAATGTTAGCAATATAAAACTACAATACCCAGAAGGCATTAGGTTGTCATATGAAAGTCTAGGACTGGAAACAATGTGATGGCACAGAGTGAGGTGGCCACCTTAACTCTGTTCTTCAGAGCCCAGGGAGGTGGCCACCTTAACTCTGTTCTTCAGAGCCCAGGCACTACTATTCCTGCTGTATTAATGACAGCTGCATCCTCAGTAGTACTTAAGCACATCAGCTGAACCACGAGGACCGAAAACATGTTACAAATGTTTGAGAAGGGCATATCCAGGAGTATTTCCGGGGAGCAAACATAGCTGGCAAGCAGTGACCCCTTCAGCAATAAGCGGATGAAAAGAGCATTTGTTCTCAGTGACACTGTGAAACGTAAAACAAGGAGACTGAGAAGGAGGAAACGGGGCAGGAGAAGTGAACATGAAGAAAAAAGGGTCGGTGGGATAAAAGAGGAAAATTAAGAAAGGAATTGGAAAAGATTTTAGCTAGCGAATTAGAAGGAGGAGAGATTCTTGTATTTATATATTTTGCATAGTTCACCAATTCCTTGGCCTCTATGGGAATCTCGGAGCGCAGATTCTCTTCTGCTCAGTGTGATGGATAAAGACAGAAGTGAAGACAGTGTGGATGAAAGGAGGGGATGATGGAAAGGGGCGGGGAGAAGTTATCAGGCAAGGCAAAGAGATGTAATATGAAATTATGAAATATATGTAAGGGAGAAGAGATGGGGCTGAGAAAACAGAAAGAGGGTAAGTAAAAAGATATATGGGAGATGAAAGAGCGACCGTTGGGGGGAATGTGAGAGGGGTTTCAAAAGAAAGGAAACCTAGGAAAGGAGGATGACCCTGGAAGTTTTTAGAGAGTTTTACTAGTTCAAAATCATAAACAGGCATTTGGGAAGGGATGACTACAACTTGCAGAACTAAAACATGGATGTTGCAATAGCCAGCGCCTATCTGACACGGCTTCCGTCAACCAGTAATGACCGGCACTCCTTCTGACCCCTTGTCGGAAACGATAGCTATCGGGCTGGCTGGACAGGTGAAGACAGTGGGCAAAACTCCTGCGTGTTCCTCTCCTCATCAAACAAGGCAGCATGTAAACATTATTGGGCATAGGGCTCAATTACGAAGCCTATGGAATCCCAAACACTGAAAAAACATACCCCCCCCGCCCCCTCGCTACACACGTATATGTGGTGTGCCAGGAAATTGTATCAGCACGCAGATAACTGCGATCGTCTCCCACCAATCACAGTGGCTTTTCCATATGGCACCCTATTAAGAGAAATACTCTGGACACTTGCATAAATGTCATGCATTCCATTATAAGCACCTCGCCGGCATAACCCCAACGTCTTCACTTCCATTTACAACTTTTTCAACAGAAAAACAAAAAGTCACAAACGGCTTCTGACATCTTTCATTGGCATGGAACCCAAACACGAGCCTTTCGAAATTATTTAAATACGCTTCAGAAGTTGAAACTGCAGAGATAACGAGGTGAGGATCCACAATTAGCTACTGCCCGTCAACTGTCCCTCAAAACAAGTCCCCCGTGGCCCTGCTGTGCTGCGTACAGTACTCCTACCTTTGCCGACAGTCAACCCGCTCCTAATCAACTCCCTCCTCTAAAACAAGCGGTCAAGATCGTCCCAGCATAGAAAGTGAAAGCGTGCACAGCGCGCTGAATGAAAATAAAGCACGACGTCCTGCCCGAAGTAGGTAGGACAAACTCAATAAAGAAAATAGTACTTAGAACTCTAAAAACAAGCATTTCCAATCCAATAGGACTCGCATTTATGCGAGACCTATTGCATTGGAAACGGGAGTGCGGGCGGGCGAGAAGGCACGAACGGGAGTGTGTGGGGAGCGGGGGGCCGAGAAGTCACGGACTGCGGGAGGGGGAGGCACAGGAAGAAAGTATTGTTCGAAGTAAAGGGGCCAGTAGCCATGGAAGGATACAAATGACGACATGGCCGTCATGAGGAGGGACTAACAAGCCTAAAACCAATCGGAAGGCAGCATTTAGGACCTAAGCCAATGAAAAAGATGGCGGAGAGTGGCGGAGCTTCCATGGAGCTTCCACGCCATACTGAATACTGCATGCCTCGCAAAGCGAGCAGCGCATGCGCGCTGCCGCTATAGGCTCGACCTAAAAATATGGAGACCTTGATCCTAAGTACAGTGGAGCTGAGGCCCATGGGTGTAAACGCGGGGTCAGACACATGGCAAAGAGAACATTTTTTTCCAGATTTTCTTACTTTTTCACCTACAGGTAATTGCATATAAAATATAATGCACACAACTTAAATGAAAAATACACGCAAGTTAAACTAATGGGGGAGATGCACCATTCTGGTAGGAGAGCTCAGCTTGTTAAGGTGACCCCTTCAGATGTCTGTGTGCGTAACCGCAGGGTCACTGATTTGAATATCTTGTGGTACACTGGGAAATAGTGACCTGTTTTCATAGTGCTATGAGGTCCCAGTCTGTGACAGAAAGCACTGTAAATATGTAAGTCATTAGAATTAAAACATGTATTGCACATAGTACAAGAAAGGCTGCCACAAAAGTTGCAGAAAAATCAGTGGCAGATTTACAAGGAACTGACGCATCTGCATAGATGCGTCAGTTTCCTTGCGTCAGCTCCAAATGTCCTTGCGCCACCATGGATGCACTGTATTTACAATACAGTGCACCATGGCGCAAGGAATTACAGATGCGTCAGAAATTCTGACGCATCTGTTGGAGCAAAAGTGACGCATTGTTGGAGTTGGTCACAAAAGTGACGCAACTCCAGCAATGCGCCAGAAAACATAGGTAGGTCCCATGTAAAAAGCCCTGCGTCAATCCTTATGCCTGGTCTGAGCAGGCATAGGGATTTTGACGCAGTGAAGGTGTAGAATGAAGCAGTGAAATCTTGTAAATTTCACTGCCCCAGTTCTACGTGGCTTTTTGCAAGGGAACGCCTACCCTGCATACATTATACCTGGCGCAGGTATAATGTGACGCAGGGCTTTACAACGTGACGCATCTCCCTAGATGCGTCACGTTGTAAATTGGCCGCATTTTTTACGCCGCCGCTGCCTCACAAAAGTGACGCAACGGTGGTGCAAAAGTGTTGCAAGGGGCTTGTAAATCTGCCCCTCAGGGGCAGATTTACAAGAAAGTGATGCATCTGTAAAGATGCGTCACTTTCCCTGCGCCACCCTGAGAAACCCTTGCGCCATCATGGATGTGCCGTATTTACAATACGGCGCACCATGGCGCAAGGATTGACAGATGCGTCAGAAATTCTGATGCATCTGTTAACTCAAAAGTCACGCATTGCTGGAGTCGTGTCGCAAGCACGACGCAACTCCAGCAATGCATGGGGAGGCCTATCCTCATTGTGCTGCGTCACTCCTTACGCCTGCTTCAAGCAGGCGTAAGGTTTTGACGCAGTGGCGTCCTACAAGTGGCGCAGTGAAATCTTGAGGATTTCACTGCGTCACTTCTACGAGGCTTTTTTAAGTGGGAACGCCCATCCTGCACACATTATACCTGACACAGGTATAATGTGACGCAGGGCTTTACAACGTGACGCATCTCCCTTGATAAATGGGCCGCATTTTTACGCTGCTGCTGCGTCACAAATAGTGATGCAACGGCGGTGCAAAAATGCCGCAAGGGGCTTGTAAATCTGCCCCTCAGTGTTTAAGTGTGTAAGATCCGTTTAGTGTGCTGTTCTTGGAGCTACACTTTTGGATTGAGATGGATTTCATTTAGGTGGACTATAGTGCGCTCTGGTAGAGTTCATTCATCAATGCTGAATTCGGGTTTGTGTGACTGAGGTTTCAGGGTGACAGTGGGGACGGATCTTCAAAATAAGGAGTTATTAGCATAATTTAAACATGACTGCGGGTGTGCATAGGTGCCCACTGCACCCCCTCCCACTTTATGCATATTGAATAGAAAGTTGAATTATGCTTAAAATGTTTACAGGAAGCTATTTTTGGTCTTTTGGGAGTTGCAACTTTGGGCTGAATTTGGACTGAAATCTGAAATTTGTACTTGTAAAGCGCACTTATACCCCCAAAGGGGTGTCCTGGCGCTGTACGCATACCGCTGTGGAACCCTTCCTGGCTTTTCCCTGTGAAATGTCCACTCCTGGGCACCCCCAGGGTGAAGCCAGGCATCCCAGCGCTGTTGGGGCCGTTGTGGAGATTAAGCAAGCTATTGCCCAGAGTTGCAGAGTGGGACCCATGATTAGAATGAGGCACCGAGGCGAGAATTATCAGGTCCGAGGAAATTGAGCCCAAGACCCGCCGAGGCGGGAATTGAACCCTGGTCCCGGGCCAGATCTCTGCATCAGGGTCTGCCGCTCTAACCATTGAGCCACACTTCTCCACATACTGATAATGGTAATCCTTGGCATGAATCTGTGCTTAAACTTGGACAGCTTTGGGCCTGTGATGGGTCTGAAAATCTGGTAACACTGGCTCCTGCTGCTAAATTGTTTTCATCTGTCCTAAATGTATGAGTTTACGTTATAAGTTCATACTTCCCCTTCTCTTGCCAATTAATTTTACTCAAGCAAGACCTGCTTTACTGTATCTTCAATTTTCATCTGCTCATAATGCCTGTTTTTATTTACCTTGGTTTTTAGCTGTTTGTATTTATGTACTTTTATGATTTTCATTGTTCAAATCGAATAACGTGATTACTGACTGACTGGTGAAATGCCCTTTACCAAACAGTGTATAGCTGTGGCGTGAGCATGTTCTCAGCTCCCCACAGGATGCAGTGCTGCAGGTAGTGCAGGCTGGCACATCTGCCTCTGCCCAGGGTCTGGCCAGGGCTGCACTGTGCTCCCATCCCACAGTGGGCTGGAGGCAGGTTTGCAATCACACAATCACTATCCTGTCCCACTGGGGTTGTAGCAACAGGGCTGGGCTTCACTGTGTTTACACTGCCCGTGGCATCGTCAGAATGTCTGCCATAGCCTCACTCTGCGCATCTCTGGATCACCCCCATACTCCCAGTCCCCAGGATTCAAGGGCAAACTCAGCAGACTAGTGGCTTTGGCAGGGCTCTGCCCCTGCTCCGTTGCTTGCTTCAGTTTTCTTGTAGCTTCACAAATATTTAAAATTATTCAAACAATCAACAGACTGATACAGAGCAGCTTGTCTGATGAGGTGAAGTTGCTTTGGGGGCAGAAGGGTAGAAAAATCCAAAGCACATACTTAACTGCCCAAGTAGTTCTGTGCCATGAGTCACACCATCCTAAAGCCGGTTTGGACTGTTAAGCCAGCACCACTTTTCGTGGTAGGATTTTTTAGCCCATACTTAAAATGTAAAAACTATAAAACAAAAGTCCCAGAATGCAAATTGCATCTGCCTTAAGCGGCATGACTGGCAAGTGGTCCTACGTGCAATAGGGCCAGTTGGCAGCTCCCCACACTTCTAACATACGCTGTGAAAATGCCCTACTTTTTTTAAACAACTTTTTATTGAGTTGTAACTTGTTTCAAGCCCAGCATCTGTCAGTCAGTTGACAAATCATACTCAACCGTATAAAGTAAACACTTATCATCTATACATCATCTCGGTCTAAGCTATTGTTTGCCCTCAATCCCCTCCCACCCCCGCCCTCACCATCCTCTTCGATTTAAACTGTGTTTGTTTGTGCTGTTCGACAGTCAATGTCAATTCGCCAGGGCTCTTTACCACTAGACTCAATTTGAATACCCCTGCAGAGTGCCCAGTCGCTCCATATTTTGTCATGTTTCTGGAGGTAGCCCTGAGCTAAGTATATAGGCCGTTCAAGACTGAGGCACAGCCCCTCTTTCACCCCGGAGCCCACTTAGCTTGCCACGCCACTATGTCTCGTTTGGCTACTGTCAGGCCTAGTCATAGTAGGATTCTGTTCTGTCTATTGCCCAGTGCTTAATTTGTAAAAAATATAAGTGCGGGGGCCCTCACCAGGCGGCCACTGCAGCTTACACCACCCATTGCTCTGGCCAGCGCTGCCCATGACAGTACCAACACAACTCTTAACTATCACACTCCTAAAACTGTGACTATTCAGACAATTCCAGGCCCTCGAAGCTATAGGAATGGAATGAGCACTGGCAATGGTCATTTTAATGAATTTTGAATTACTGAGCATCTGTTGTTTTGCTCATCTCTAGAGTCACCATGGTACAGACTGTCATAAGTACCGGTGTTGACAATTAAGTGCCGGTGCTGAGCACCAGAATCCACCGGCTCAAATTAAGCCCTAGTATTGCTGTTGATTGCGTCTGTGACGTCTAGGGAATCTAGTACCCCTTCCCAGCAGGGTCAAAGCACGGTGAAGCTCCAGACTGTTTATAGCAATGTTCCTTCTTGTATCTTACAGTGCAGGCATAGTGGTGAGTAAACTACCCCCATTTTCTTTAACTTGGTTCTCGTGAGGTATGCTTGTGGAGATATTTCAGCTGGATGGCATGAAATAGAGAGGCTATGGCGGCCTCGGTGGGAGGTGCCGGGGCCTCCCACCAGCCATCATCAGTGAACTCCACTGGATCTCTAGCCCATGCCTCACGCAGTTTGTCGAATGTGTCTGGTGTGTGTGCCACTAGTGTTCTGGGCTGTCGAATTAGCCGCCCTGTAATTCGACTGGAAACCTGGGGTCGCTAAGCCACTGTCGTACATAGATTTAAAGCATTTCGCCAGAGCTATTCGTAGCTCTGGCATAGCTCCGTAGTTGCGCATTGAGGTGCGTAAAGAAAATGTTTCCGAGATTGGGTGGGGTAATTTCGCAGTTGGTAGAGTAGTCGCGGGAGGGTTCCCATTTTGATGGTGGCTGATCGACCCGTGAAGGAGAGAGGCAGAGATGACCAGAACCGAAGGTTCCTGTTTAGTGCCTTTATTTGTGGTTGCAGGGTTAAATCCCAAGTTCTCCGGCGTGCCGTCTCGATCTGCATCCCCAGATATTTAAACTGATCGGTGACGGTAGGAAGGTCTTTAGCCCACGCATAATTGGCAGGTTGTCCCTGATCGGGTAAATGGATAATTTAGATAAATTCCCTTGAATCCCAAGAAAGCAGGATCTGCAGTATTCTCGGCCTGATACTGATGGGTCTTCCAGAAAAAAATGAGGAAATTATCCACATACAGAGTGATCCTGTCCTCTATTCTGGGCACCCATCCAAAACCTTTCATCTGGGCATCAATTCTCACCCATTCAGAAAGCAGTTCTATAGCCAGGGCAAAGAGTAGGGATGACAGCGGGAATCTCTGTCTCGTGTCTCTCTCGATCGGGAAAGGCTTGGATATAGCATCCACCACTCAGGCCCTCACACTTAGAGCTGTGTAGAGCAATCAAACGTCCCAAATTTACTGGGGGCCTAGGTTCATCCTGGTGAGCAGGGCAAAGAGATAGTTCCAGCCCACCGAATCAAAAGCTTTCTGGAAGTCAACGAGAAGAAAAGCATGATCCCACCAAGCCTGTCCGTCATGGCCATGGTATTGTGGACTCTGCGTACATTGAGCCTTGAAGCACGGTTGGGCATGAATCCTGTTTGAGCTGGTCCAACCAAGGAGGTTATGACTTTCTATAGCTTGTTCGCCAAAACTTTGGCCCAAGTCTTAACTTCTACACTGAGCAGACATATGGGAGGTAGAATTTGCATCGATCATCTGGGCTTCGGGGTAACTACAATATTTGCCTGTCTCAGGTTACGCAGAAGAACCCCCACCTTTAGTGCCTCCAGGAACACTGTCACCAAATGTGGTCCCAGGTGATGCCAAGAAAAACTCCACTGGGAATCCATTCAGAACAGGAGTATTATTGGACTGGAGCTGAGCCAGGGCCTCCCCCACCTCCTCCCTAGTGACCTCCACATCTAAGGGCTTTCTCCCCTCTGTGGACAATGTCCAGGTCGGGAGATCAGCCACGAAAGAAGGCAGGTCTTCCAGTAATGATGTGATGGAACAGGAATAAAGGGTCTTGTAGTAAGCGGCAAAGCTCTGGGCTATACAGGAGTCATCACCGACCTCGTTACCCTCGCCATCTCGGTGACAGGCTCGGGGGTCTCTCTCAGAGTGGATAGAGCTAAACCAGTACAGTGTCTTACTAGCCTTATTTCCACATTAGTAGATTTGGCTCCGAGAAGCAAACCACATTGACCATGCCTCTTGTGTGTTTGAGGACTTCTTGAGTGTAGAGGGAGTCGCATAAAGTGGAGGGATCTGGGGATACAAGGAATCTTCTTTCCAGATCTAGAATGTGAGTCTCTGATTTCCCAATCTCCCATAGATATTGCTGCTCACTGTTGCCGCAGTAGCTAATATTGCTGCACTAAATCAAACATGGGGTATCCCTTGCCTGTCTGGAGAAAGTCCTTTCCCACAGGAATACCCAATCATTTGTTAATACAGAAAAAGGATTCCTTTTCTTTTGTAAGGAATACCCAATCATTTGTTAATACAGAAAAAGGATTCCTTTTCTTTTTGTAAGGAATACCCAATCATTTGTTAATACATAAAAAGGATTCCTTTTCTTTTTGTAAGACCCTCACCTACTCTAGTAGTGGAATGCTTCATCATCGGGTCTCATCCTGGCCCCAAAAAATCAGTATGGGCTCCGCCATATTCCAGGGAACACTTTTGATATTTCCGTGACCGGGCTACCTAGAAAATATAAAAATACCTCAGACAGACCCAGGTTTCCCTTTATTAGTAATGTGGGTGGGTACAGATTAAAACCCATCTTGAAGGGGGTTAGGATGTAATGGCCCTATGACCCTAAAATAACTGTCAACATGTTTCAGCCCCTATTCTATGGCCTCTCAGGTCCAGGGCTTTCGTCAGGACATTGCAATATTGTTTGCCACGGTATTACATTTATTCACAGATTTTTATAAAAGGCAGACAATGCTTAATTGCAAGCAAGGTGAGTAGTTTTACTCGCCTTGTTGTAGGATCTCTGTTCCTGAAAAGAAAAAGCAATACATCATCAATGTCTGATTAATTTAATCTTAATGTCCGATTCCCCACAGGGAAAGAAACTGGAACATAACAATGTCTGCTTCCCAGGGCACGTATTTGATGGTATAGGTGACCATCAACTAAGGAGTGCCAAACCATGCATATTTGTGTACAATCGGCATCAAGATCACGTGAGCCACCCCACTCGATCATATACATGTTTCCCTCGTGGTTTGCATATCAAATGCCACACATATCTTGTGATCATTGTTGTCATGCCTTAATCGCAAACCATGTATCATTAGTGACAAATAAGTAAAATACGGAATAGCATACATCAGGTGCAAGCACCTCCATTCATATTGTCTACTCTCCCTTATAGTCCTACCACTCAGCGGGTGGGGGAGCATGTTCCTATACTCACACTCTGGTATTCTCAAGGCACTGCAGTAGTCAAGCTATTAAACACAGCCTTGCCAAGTGCCACGCATCAGGCGTTAGACTAACGCATTTCAGTGTGGTGATCCGCATCACCACACTGAAATGCAATGTCACGCATAATAAATAGGCATAGCACCGCTTGGGCTGTAAAGTACTAGCGCTGCTAATTATGCACAATTAATGCTGACTGGAAAAAAAACTGGAGTCTGCAGCGTGCTCTGCGCTGCTCTGGGGAAGCTTGAGGTCTGGCTGAGCTCCTCTGCAGGTCTAACTGCCACAATGTAACAGTAGGATTCGCGCGGCATTATGATTGGGTACATCATGATGACGTCAGGAGAGAAAACGGCATCAGGAGAGAGAACGGCGGCGTAAGCGGGTGGCTGCAGTTGTTCATGAAAGGAAATTGTGCTACGCTGCAGCCAGTGGCAATAGCAGCGCTGCTTGCACCGCAGAAAACTTTGTTTAAAAGAATGAGAACGATCATGACCGTGACCGGACCGCAACCCCATGGACTGCGGCAGGCCACTGAGCCCAGAGCACACCTCTGTACAGCTGCTGCTGGGCCTGAGACCTGTTCCCGGGCGGCCGACGTTTGTAAAGTAAGTGAGACCGTCTGTGGCTGGAGAGAGGTATCTCTCACTCTGCTGCAGTGCTGTTCTTCTAATAACTCTTTGTTTTATAGATTTTAATAGCACTTTAGCGCGAGGCCTCTTTCCGCTGCCTCTGGCCCCACGGGATCTCCGGTGCATGCGTACCCCGGCTGCCTCTCCCTCGCTTATACCGCACTGATAGTCTGCCCCAGGGCTGCAGAGGCATGCGGCTCTGCTGTCTACTCGCAGCCGCTTCAGGATATGCCTCCCTCAGTGCACTGCGTCTGGTGCGATTTGGGCGCCATTAATAATACAGCGCCCTGGCTGGCTGTGACCTGTGCGAGTCAGCTGACCTGTGCGATGACAGCAGGGCCAAAGACAAGCACTGAGCAGCATTGAGGCAAATATAATGTAGCAGAGCACAGCAGTCCTCCACCTCTAGAAGCCACTTCAGCTGAGCTCCAGCATTTCCCATCAGTGGGTAAGTAACAGCCAGCCCAGAAGGGGCATACACTAGTTAGAGAGTGATGTTTCTTTGGAGAAGTGTAATTTGGTATCTACCTATGAAAGTAAGAGTTTGGATTTAATAATCAGCCTTGTGGGAAACTATATATATATATATATATATATATTATCTACTGGCGGTCGCCAGTAGATAGTTATAGTTACAACCTATTATCCATAGGAAATCCGCGACATTCTATTTGAAATAACTCTCTTGCCGGTTGACGTATCTTCGCGAAATTTTCAAACTTCCTGGGGCGCTCCGGTCCGCTCCTACCCTGAAAGTCTCGGGGTGATACGTCAAGCGGGGCCGAGAAAAGGGGGTCCCAAAACGCGTTTTCCCCATGCATTTTCCCATAGGAAACTTTAGACACGGCTACAGCCCGAACTGCTGAACGGAATTACACCAAATTTGGCAAAGAGGTAGTTCTTGGTTCAGAAAGAACCCTTTTGTTAAATGGTGTAAATCCGTTCAGTAGTTGCTGAGAAAATCAAAAGTAAAAGTACATATATATCTATGGGCACGGAGGATTCGCGCACCCTGAGCGCACCCTGCGCGCACCGTCCCGATCACGAGCTGCATGTTAATTGGCTGTCAGCTGGCTGTCAACATTCCGATTCAGGAAATGTTGGCAGCCATTTTATCCCTCGGTAGAACCGAGGGACAGAAACTAAGTGCGCAAAGCGCACAAAGGGAGGGTAGAAACACCCTGACCCCTAGGTTTGCTCAGGGGGTCCCACAAGGACCCCCTGGGCAAAAAATTTTTTTTTTAAAAATCGGCAGGATGCGCTCAGGGTGCGCGAATCCTGCCAGCAAATCAGCGCGGTCTCCGCGCTTCGATGTAGTGGCCCCGGGTGGCCCAAGTCCCGGGGGCATGGTGAGGGATAATTTAATGTGTGGGGGCCTCAAGGGCCCCCAAGCCCGAGGACCGCCACCCCCGGGGCTTTTTAAAAAATGGTGCGGGAGGGCTCTGAGCCCTCCCGCAGCCCGAGGACCACCACCTCCCGGGGCTTTTTTAAAAAATTATTAAACCTGTGTGGGGGCTCCAGCCCCCACACGCCCGAGGACAACCACCTCCCGGGGCACTAAACATTTTAATATGGGGGTCCGTTACGGACCCCAGAGCCCAGGGACCACCACCTCCCCGGGGCTGTGTACTGAATGGGAGGGGGCGCGCGGCCCCCTCCTGGAGCCCTTGATGGCCCTGGGGACCACCACCCCCAGGGCCGGCTCCTGCAGTGTCCCGGGGTGCCTACCCCGGGACACTGCTGTTTGCAATGACAGGACGGGAGCCTCGCGGCTCCCGTCCTGTCATTGCAAACTTGCTTGGATATTGGAAGAGAGAGCAGGAAACCTGCTCTCTCTTCCAATATCCAAAGCCGATTGCTTTACACATGGGGAGCAGCATGTTAGCTGCTCCCCATGTGTAAAGCAATGCCGGCACCCTAGGGACGCGGGGAGCCGGCGGGACTGTGGGGGATTGGGGACCCCCACAGTCCCCAACGAGGCCAGGCCCCGGGGATGGGGTCCCCGGGGCAAGTAGTGGCCCAGGAGGGGCCACGCTGCCCCCCTCCCAAAAAAAAAAAAAAATAAAAAAAAAAAACGGAATGGCCGGCCCCGGGGATGGGGTCCCCGGGGCCTTAAATGGCCAGAGGAGGGGGCCACGCAGCCCCCTCCAAAGAATATAAATAAAACGAGGCCATGCCCCGGGGATGGGGTCCCGGGGCCAATACAGGCCCAGGAAGGGGGCCACGCGGCCCCCTTCCCGTTTTTTTAAATTACAAATTAAAAAAGGGGTAAGGCCCTGGGGGATGGGGTCCCCAGGGCATAAAAACAGGAAAAAGGAAGGGGGCCACACAGCCCCCTTCAGGAGACAAAAATTTAAAAAAAAAAAAAAACGATCGGCCCGCAGGCCCCGCCCCCTTCCTTCACCACTCTGCAAACGCGCCCCTGGCGCGTTTGCAGAAGAGAACAATTCCCCTTGAATACTGGGGGTCCCTGGGAGCCAACTAGCCCACCAGGAACCTCCAGTATGCGCCAGGGGCTGCGTTGCAGAGAGGTGTAGAGAGGCCACACCCCTTTTACACCTCTCTGCAACGCAGCTCTGTGGCGCTTTGGAGGTATATGGTGGGCTAGTTGGACTCCGGGGACCCTCAGGATTCAAGGGGACTTAATCCCCAACTTAAAACGCGCCACGGGGCGCGTTTGCACAGTGGTGAAGGGAGGGGCGGGGCTTCAGGTGACATGTGTGCAAACAGGCCCCGTGGCGCGTTTTAAGATGGGGAATTAAATCCCCTTCAATCCGGAGGGTCCCTGGGGGCCAACTAGCCCAACAGGTACATCCAGAAAGCGCCACAGAGCTGCGTTGCAGAGAGGTGTAAAAGGGGTGTGGCCTCTCTACACGTCTCTGCAACGCAGCCCTGGCGCATATTGGAGGTTCCTGGTGGTCTAGTTGGCCCCTAGGGACCCTCAGGATTCAAGGGAACTTAATCCCCCAACTTAAAACGTGCCACGGGGCGCGTTTGCAAAGATATCACCTCAGGCCCCGCCCCCTCCCTTCACCATTGTGCAAATATTCCTCTAAAAGCAGCCGAAATAGGAATTCCGATTTACTCACCTGTTATAAGGAGAGACCTCAGTGCTGTATCTTTCAGCCCAGTACTGGTCCTGAAAAGTAATTTTAACCGTACTTACCGGTAGCTTGAATTTCCTTCATAGGCTAACATTGACTGGTTTCACTTGGAAATTCTTCTAAGTGTGGAGTTTTGGAACTTTAAAATATTCCTCTAAAATCAGCCGAAATACGAATTCCGATTTACTCACCTGTTATCAGGAGAGACCTCAGTGCTGCATCTTTCAGCCCAGTACTGATCCTCAAAAGTAATTTTAACCGTACTTACCGGTAATTTGAATTTCCTTCATAGGCTAACATTGACTGGTTTCACTTGGAAATTCTTCTAAGTGTGGAGTTTTGGAACTTTAAAATATTCCTCTAAAATCAGCCGAAATACGAATTCCGATTTACTCACCTGTTATCAGGAGAGACCTCAGTGCTGCATCTTTCAGCCCAGTACTGATCCTGAAAAGTAATTTTAACCGTACTTACCGGTAACTTGAATTTCCTTCATAGGCTAACATTGACTGGTTTCACTTGGAAATTCTTCTAAGTGTGGAGTTTTGGAACTTTAAAATATTCCTCTAAAATCAGCCGAAATACGAATTCCGATTTACTTACCTGTTATCAGGAGAGACCTCAGTGCTGCATCTTTCAGCCCAGTACTGATCCTGAAAAGTAATTTTAACCGTACTTACCGGTAACTTGAATTTCCTTCATAGGCTAACATTGACTGGTTTCACTTGGAAATTCTTCTAAGTGTTGATTTTTGAAACATACAAATATTCCTCTAAAATCAGCCGAAATCCGAATTCTGATTTACTCACCTGTTATCAGGAGAGACCTCAGTGCTGCATCTTTCAGCCCAGTACTGGTCCTGAAAAGTAATTTTAACCGTACTTACCAGTAACTTGAATTTCCTTCCATAGGCTAACATTGACTGGTTTCACTTGGAAATTCTTCTAAGTGTGGAGTTTTGGAACTTTAAAATATTCCTCTAAAATCAGCCGAAATACGAATTCCGATTTACTCACCTGTTATCAGGAGAGACCTCAGTGCTGCATGTTTCAGCCCAGTACTGATCCTCAAAAGTAATTTTAACCGTACTTACCGGTAACTTGAATTTCCTTCATAGGCTAACATTGACTGGTTTTCAGCAAAAAGTTTCAAAGTGTTGATTTTCACAAACTACAAATATTCCTTAAAAATCGCCTGTATGACTTAAACGCATTCTTTCAACTGTTTACAGGAGATGCACCAGTGCTGGATCCAGGATCCAACACTGAGTAAGAAAAAGTAACGATAACAGTTTTTACCTGCTAAGTGAATTTCCTTCCATAGGATAACATTGGTGATTCTATGAGAAAAGTTTCAAAGTGTCAACTTTTAAAATACAATAATATTCCTTAAAAATCACTAATGTAACCAAAACGCTTTTACTCAACTGTTTACAGGAGATGTCCCAGGACTGAATCTAGGATCCAGTCCTGTGGTTAGAAAAGTAATCCATAAAGTAACTAATTGCATTTAACTAGAAATTCACATTGAGCTGAATGTTGCATTGTGTTTGAAAATGTGTTGCCCATTGCAACAACTGTAACTACTGTACTTAAAAGTCTATTGCCTATCTGCAAAGTATTTAAACTAAAGTAATTCATTCTGAGAAAGTATTTTTTGTAATGTAATGTATAATGTAATTACAATGTAATTTGACAAATAAAATATGTAAAAAAATTGTTTCTAAAAATGTAGTAAATCAGTATGAAAAAAATTAATATAACAATTAATACATTTAAAAATTGTCATTTACAAAACCTTTGAAATTCACTGAAAAAACCGTAGGTTTCAGGCACGTTATAGTTAGAAATTAGCATTTAAAAAACCTTTGAAATTCACTGAAAAAACCATAGGTTTCAGACACGTTATAGTTACAAATTAGCATTTAAAAAACCTTTGAAATTCACTGAAAAAACCATAGGTTTCAGACACGTTATAGTTACAAATTAGCATTTAAAAAACCTTTGAAATTCACTGAAAAAACCATAGGTTTTAGGGACAGTTATAGTTAGTTGGACATTGCACTCGTACAAAACCCGTGAAATTCCCCGTTATAGTTAGTCCAGCTAACTATAACTCGCGCCCATAATGCACTGCTGATGACGTCACATATTACATCACTCATGACATGGTCAGTGACATCACTGATGACATCACTGATGACATCTCAAATGACATCACTGATGACATCATCCACGTGATAATCTGATGCACCTCCTCACACCCTAATATAACCTTTGATACACCCACTCTAAATTACAGACTGCCATTCGCAAAACCATAGACACTCCAACAC
Source organism: Calotriton arnoldi (assembly GCA_963921515.1). Lineage (NCBI taxonomy): Eukaryota > Metazoa > Chordata > Amphibia > Caudata > Salamandridae > Calotriton > Calotriton arnoldi. The sequence continues at coordinate 284,841 of CAWUFW010006342.1, forward strand.
CAATAACTACATACCCACTCACTGATTCTTAGGTCTACACACACACATCCACTCACTCACCCGTACAGTCACTCATACTTACGGTCACTCAGTACAGGACTATCATATGCACTCTTACTCCTATATAGACACTCAAACAACGCCACTCATCCATAGAGATACTCACACACCTAGTCAGTCATGCAAATAATTAAACACACTGCCATTTACTCACCTATACAGTTATACACACACACCAGCTCACTTACTCATACAAATAGTAGCACATTGTTACGCTCTTATACAATCACTGATACAAGCACACAATCATCCATACAGCCACTATCACAATCACTCACTCTTGCTTATAGCTATTTATATACTCCAACACACATATATACTGCCTTTCACATATGTAGTTACTCACACATGTACCACTGGGACATACATTCACTCACTAACACACTCTTACACACACTTACCCACCCATACAGTCTATCACAGATGCACTCTTGAAACCATCCACCCAGTGAATCACCCACTCACACATCTATGCACAGAGTTGCACACACCCCTCCCACACAAACACTCAGGCACCCATACAGATACTCAGACAAGCATTCAATAACTCATATAGAAAATCATTTAGCTATTCACAAACACATGCAGCCACTTACACAGCAACAGACAGACGGATACAGACATACACCCAGTTTAGTCACTAACCCATGCATTCAGTAAGATACGTTAAATCACTCACTTATAGAGTCAGTCACGCACCTACTAAATCATCCATACAGACACTTACACACCCACTCATTCTTCAATACGTCTTTTCCTATATATTTTAAAAATATTTAAACTTTACAGAAACACACAGTCACTGGATGATGTCATCAGTGATGTCATTTGAGATGTCATCAGTGATGTCATCAGTGATGTCACTGACCATGTCATGAGTGATGTAATATGTGACGTCATCAGCAGTGCATTGCGGGGCGCGAGTTATAGTTAGCTGGACTAACTATAACGGGGAATTTCACGGGTTTTGTACGAGTGCAATGTCCAACTAACTATAACTGTCCCTAAAACCTATGGTTTTTCAGTGAATATATATATATATATATATATATATATATATATATATGTATGCTTTATTTTGCTCGCGAAAAAGTGTCAGTCATTGAATGTCACTCATAATTTCACTGTAATTATGAAAATGTCACACATAAGCAATCTGAAACCTTGGCAGCTATGTAAACAGAGGGGCAGATTTACAAGCCCCTTGCGCCACTTTTGCGTCACTTTTCCCATGTTAAAAATGATGCAAAAGTAGCACAAGGGCCTTGTAAATAAGCCTCAGAGTTCGGAAACTTTGCAAGGAAGACAACATAATTACTGTAATAGCGGAAGTTACAGAGACTCTGGGGCATATTCTTAAGGACTTATTGCCGATTTATCAGCACTTTAGCGCCGCAAAAGTTGCGATAGATTTTTCGCCCTATTCTCAAGCTGGTGCAAGCTGCCGAAATCGCCAGTTTTCCAGCGATAGCTGCCGCAAAAATCATCGCCACGGATGAGAGCAACAACTAACGCTAATGATATGCAGAGTAGGCGTTCCCGTACAAAAACACACGAAAACACCACTTCGTGATATTCTCAACGACCAGCCAGATCTGCGATGCGATCCAAAAACAGGCGATAAGGCGCGTTAGCAGCAGGGATTTAACACCTGCCTTTGACTGGTGTTAAGCAGGACGACAACCTGCAGTATGAAAGGGAGCCCAGCCCAGAGCCACATCTGAAGACCAACAGATGCCATGGAGCCAATGATCATGCAGCTTGGAGACCCAAGAGGGCCACAACACCCACCGCCACCACCCCCAGACCCCCCGGATCACCCCCTGGACTACCACCTAGGCAGCGCAGAAGAAGACAGCGGACGTTCCTAAAACGCACCAGCCTCAGACACTCAACGCCAGAGGATGCCATTGCCCACTACAGGCTCAAAAGGACAACCATCCTCCGCATCCTGACCCACATTGCCCACAGGCTGACAGTACCAACACAGCGGAGAACCAACATCCCTCCGCAGACAAAGCTGCTGGCTGTGCTGCACCTGTTGGCCCCTGGTACCTTCCAACCAACAACTGCCAGAGTCGGAGGAGTCTCACAGCTAGCCCTATCAAAGTTCCTCACACCTGTCTTGGATGCATGTCCACAAAAGCAACGGCGGGCCCCTGTATCCGCACCACACGCTAGTTCCAATTCGTAGTGTTCCTGCGCAATCAACCCCAACGCCAGCCGTTGCTTGATGCCTCTGTGCCCCAGATCCAAGATTGTAGTCACTGAAATGGGGGTGCGCCAGGTCATGAAGTCCAGTAGTCAACAGTAGTGTAAAAACAGTTCTTTATCACAAATACATAAATCAACAATACGAAAAGCTCAGCCAACGCGTTCCATTCCCAACGGGGAACTTCATCAGGGCAACGTGTGGATTCAATTAACTGCATATGCTGCGGGAACTCCCCAATACAATTCCATATTCCGAAAGTCAGTATTCAGAAACCTGTTGGAAAAATGGTGACAATGGTCAAGCATCCGCATAGTCACAAACGTAATCTGGCACAGTGCATTGCACTTGGACAAACCGGAATGCTGACAGGCATGATAAATCCTGCACAAAGACCGTAACAGAAGTTTGTGTGGTCGTAACCTTCATAGGAAAGAAAAGGAAGGTTACGACCACACGAACTTCTGTTACGGTTTTATTATGCAGGATTAATCGTACCTGTAAGCATCACGGTTTGTATCAGCTTGATACCCCTGCACCTTCACTTCCCCCACACTGCGCAGGAACAGCTGGAGACCAAGCAAGGGAACTACGCCATAGCTGGCTTCCTGCACGTGTTGGGGGCAATTTACAGCACACTTGTACTACTTGTGCCCCCTGCCGACACTGCACACAATAACCACAACAGAAACCACATGCAATCCATCAATGTGCAGGCAAAAGTGGACCACCGAGGCCTGTTCACGAATGTCGTCGCAAACTTCCCAGGCAATGTGCATGATTCCTACATCTTCCGAAAGTCCATCACCAACCAACGCTTTGAGGATGGCACCTATGGAAATGCACTGCTCATCGGTAAGTACCAACTGAACACACCACACACCTCAACTCCACAATCATACAACTGTGGGAATGCACACGTTACAAAATCACATACAGCATGCCAATCAACAGGCCCAACTACCAGACACGACAACACAAGTAACTGTGGTAACCGTGGCCAGCCATGTAGACAAACCATCCACGGCATGGCACCTCTGCCACACAATTGCAGAATGTGGGGAGAGGTGGGAACAAAGTATGTGCTAAGGAGGCAAGTGACCCATCAATAAGAATGTACACAATGCCAAGTGTGGCGGTGATGTGCTGGACAGACATCAGTATGCAGAGCACAGACATGTCCATGTGGACATATACTGCTGGTGTTTGTAGTGTTGTGGACGGTGGACGCAAACAGGTTACCTCAGGCAGTGTGGAAGACCTTGGACATGTAGCTTTGTCGTCCCCCCCTGTAAGCGTAAGCAGAGTGGCCTTGGCCGGCGTATGTCGTGAATAAATAGCCCGGGGCTCTGGGCGTGGTTCAGTTCCGGGATGGCCACCAAAGTAACTACTGCGTGTGTCTCTGTGTCCGCCAAATCCTGTCCATAGGCCAACACACACGTGGCCGACCACCTTCAACGGCCAGATTTACACTGGAGACGAGGTGGCTACGTCCCAAGCCAACCCGCGCACATCTCGTCATCGCATGCAGGGTCGTGTCTGCCAGGACGGTGCCCCCCGCCCAGCCACGAGGCCGCCGCCGTGACCGGTGGTGCCTGCGCGATCCTGTGCGCCTGCTGCACCCCAGCCCTGGTTCCCCGCCCGGTTCGCCGCCCAGCGATGACTGGCCGCCCCTGCGTACCCAGGCCTCAATGCTCACCTGCCGCCACCGGCGTGTCTTCAAGAGGGCCCACCATGTGCCGGTGCAACCTCCTCAGCTGATCGCTGGTTTCCGTACCACAGGCCCCCAGCGCACCCTGCGGCACCGCACCGCGGAGTCATGTGTGTGCTGACTGCTGCCTTCGGCGTACACTGCGCTCCAGCAGGGCCCTCAATTCAAATCGAATCTTGATTTGCAGGACGGCGTATCGAGGTCTACGCATCATCGCAGGCTGCACACCCGCTCAGCTCTTCAGGTGCCCCTACCTCAGTGCACCGCAAGTCGCCGACCCGTGGCGGTAGGCCCGTGCCGGCCGCATTGCATCGGGTGCCACTAATTCTGTGCACCGCAAGTCATCGTCCCGTGGCGGTAGGCCCGTGCCGGCCGCAGTGCATCGGGTGCCACTAACTCTGTGCACCGCAAGTCATCGTCCCGTGGCGGTAGGCCCGTGCCGGCTGCAGTGCATTGGGTGCCACTAACCCAGTGCGCCACAAGTCATGGACCCTTCATGATTGAGTCTCGTGGTGTGGACGCCATCATGTCACCTCCGGCAGTGGGGAATGTGATGTGGTAGGCCCCTTTTATTGGCAGGGTCACATGTCCTGTGACGTCTGTGCTTGATGGGTGTGGTGTGGGTGTAAACCAGCCCTCAGGGAGTGGCTGTGGCATGCTGACAACTAGACCAGTGACCAGCAGATCACTACAGGGAAGACCTGGGACATGTAGCTTTGTCCCCCCCCCTGTTAGCGTAAGCGGAGTGGGCTGGGCTGGCGTATGCCAGTCCAGCGTAGGGGTGTGAACAATGAGCCCGGGGCTCTGGGCGTGGTTCAGGACTGGGCTGGACAAGGAAGTAACTAATGCGTGTGTCTCTGTTGTAGTGTCGGCGCCACCCGGACCGCAATCGGCAATGTTGCACCCTGTGACTCAAGTCCCACAACATGAGCTACATGGACATAAGGGGGAATCACTGACCCTACATTCATCCATACTTTCATACTTGAATGATCATAGACATGACACATCTGTGTGAATCTGAATGTTTTATTCACATTCAGTGGAGTGTTGAAGCTGGAGCAGTACAGGGCCATGCAAACCCCACTTTACATTGTTGCCCCGTGGAGGGCCAGCCAGAGTCCTTCAGGGAATGACAAGTTCATCGGAAGAGGAAGAGTTCAGTCTGAATGCTGTGTCATTGGTAACCAAACAGAAAATGGCAGTCCATGTCGAGGTCCAAGGTGAGTGTCGCACAGTGCATCGGGGGACAGTGGAAGGTGATGATGCAGAGGGCAGAACCAAGCAGAAACAGGCCATATGGCGGAGATGAATGCTACCGCTTCCTTCTTACCACGAAGGCGGAATCATCCGCATCTTCGTCCTCTGATGTTTCATGTGCCTCACATCCACTCATTCACCCACTCATTTTGTCAGCGGCACTGTGTGGCACTGACACATCAGGGGCCGGAGGTGGAATGTCTGCTGCACTGTGAGGCACTGACACATCAGGGGGCAGAGATGTGGATGTAGAAGCAGCAGCAGCATTCATCGGCGCCAGGCCTTGTGGCAGCAATGCCATGATGAGGATCTGCATGGCATGGAAGATCCCAGCTACATCTCGCTAGTGTGCAGCCGTGGCAGCCATTCTTTCCGCCTCCATCCGCGCCCTGTTCTCCATGATCCTCCGCATGGGTCCCAACTCCCGGCTGACATCGCTGGAGCCACTCTGACTAGACAGTTGTCCTTGTCTCAGAGTCAGGACTCCAGCGATGTCAGCCATGGATCGTTGGAGAGCATGGAGCGGACTGTGGGTGTACAAGGAAGTAACTAATGCGTGTGTCTCTGTTGTAGTGTCGGCGCCACCCGGACTGCAATCGGCAATGTTGCACCCTGTGACTCAAGTCCCACAACATTACAGTTAGGGACTGTAAGTGGTCCCTGATGGGACTTAGACACCCACTTATGGCATCTAGTTTGGCTGCCATGAGGTCGAACCCCACCCGCACCTGATCAGCCATCTTCTCCTGGCCCCCTAACACATGGTGTTGGAAGGCCATGTGTTGTTCGTGGGGGTCCTGGGAGACAGCCGGGGTGGTGGGTGCTTCCTGCTGTGTGGTCTGTGCAGGGGGTGGGGTCTCCTCGATGCAGCTGGGGTGCCCTGCTCCTGGAGGCGAGGTGCCGAAGCTGTCCATGAGCTCTTGGAGGGCGTCGGTGTCGAAGGTGTGGAGGTCCTCTTCATCATCAGTGAAGAGATGTTGGGTCTGCTCTGCAGGAGGTGTTGATTCTCCCTCTGCAATGTGAAGGGGAGATGCAGTTTAACATTGTGTTCACATGTATGTTGACGCATTGTACAAGTTTATATACAGACTGCATGACAATGTACATTGTGACTGTTTGGGAGGAGCTGCCTATTTGATGCGGGACAGTGGACATTTCAACAACATCACGGATGTGTGTTTGTACTTGTACATTATCATCTCACATTTCCCTGCTATGCCAAATGTGATTGGCCAGTTTCTACACACAAGCGGCACCAGTTGTGTCCTCTGTACTGTTGTGAACATGTTGCAGTTTGTACCACATTGTTGTCAATGTTGATGTGCTCTGGATGTTATGTGTGTGTGCTGCATTGTGGGAGAGTCGCCCCTGAAGCTCTGATTTTGATGCCCCTTATCCCTTTCAGGCGGTGTGCCTTTGACTTCTGTGCTTATACAGTGCTGAGATGTTGCATACTTGGGTAAATTGGGCTCTTGGTGGGAGTTGGGACTCTGGGGCATGGTTTGTCCGCAGTTGTGTTGTTGAGGTCAGGGGTTGTTTGTGCACGTGGATGTGTCGGAGTGTGACCTGCTCCTTTACGGATGTGGTCCACACACAGCCACCTCAGTGTCGTGGCGTGCAACATGTCATGATATATTGACTGCAGCCATACTATTCGTCATGCAGTGTCACTTGCATTGTCAGTGTGGCTCACAGACACGCGGCTTTGCTGGGTTTGGCACATGTGCATGGGTTGGTTGTGAGATTGGTGATGTGTGGGAAGGGCCCCCTCTGGGCACATAGTCGAGGGGGGGCCTACTTGCTGTTTCCAGGTGTGCTGCAGTGTGCCAAGGGGATCATGGACATGATCCAGAGTCGTTGTGGGTGTGCACTGTGCTATACTTAATTGTGCATGTGTGACATTGTGCCCATCTCCCCCCGTCCCCCCAGTCCCTGGTCGTTACTCACCCTGTTGCTGTTGTGTCAGGTCATGTTGAGCAGTGTACGGTCCCCCAACTCCTGCCACCGTCTACCCACTGATGACTGTGGACACCATTTCCTCCATCTCATCCAGCTCCACCTGTGGCGCTGGACTCCCACCTCCAGTCTGCATTGCTGCCTTCTGGTTGTTGCCGAGTTTCTGCTTGGTTTTGCGCTTCACATCATTCCAGCGCCTCTTGAGCTCTTCCATTGTCCTCGTCAGCACTCCGACTGCATTCACCTTGTCCAGGATGGACTGCCATATTCCATTTTTTGTTGCCAATGACACAGTGGAGGTGACGAACAGTTGTTGATGGTGTTCTACCACCTCCGTTATCAGGATCCTGTTTTCCTGCGGACTGAACCGCATCTTCCTCTTCTTCTCCTTGCCCTTCCCTGACCCCGAGGTCCCAGGCTGGTCCTCCGTGGGGCTTGTGGGGTTCTGGTTGTCCTCTGTACTTGATCCGGCTCCCTCCATTGTGCTACGCAGTTGTTTTGGTTTTGTTTGTGGGTTTTTTTCTGCTTTTATGGTGATCTTTCCCGCCTGACGTGTGTGAATTGCAGACCTGGCGCAGCTTATCGCTGATTTTTTTATTGCGGTTGGGCCCATCGCCACTTTTTTCATGTTCGGCTTTAGATTTTTATCGCAGTCCCGGTTATTTTATCGCAGACATTTGATGCGTTGTCGGGAAACTATTGCATGTTACCACCGTGTTGGGAATACGGCGTTAACACAGAGTTATTTTCCCGCGATATGTAATATTGCGTTAACCTATTTTGGCGATGATTATCGCACGTTCTTGAGAATATCCCCCAGATTCTCCTATTCACATCATCAAGGGTAACATGCCTCTCAGTTACCCAACTCAGTGCCTGCACTCTCCTGGCTTGTCTCAATTTGGTATGCAGGTAGGCCGGCTGCTTTCCGGCAGTTCCAGGATTGTTTGATGTTGACCACGTGATGATGCAGAGCGTCCTCTTTTGTCTTGTACGTGAGAAGGAACTCAGGAGAATTGGAGTTCCTTTGTGGGCACATGATTGTGAGCCGTGTATGTAACAACGATGTGAATCAAAGTTATGTCGTGTAAGGGGATGACGGGAATCCGAGTTCCCTTATCACACTAAGAATAGTTGATTTATGCTACTCAGAGGAGTGTAAATACACCCGGGGTATATGCGTTGTGTGATCATTTCTAAAGGTACAGAAGTGGAATTAAATTAAACCCAGAATTTATTCATTATAACATTTGTGTTGATCTCATCTTTTCTGTGTATGTTTGGAAATGACACACCAGCTGGAAGGGAAGATACAATCCAATAGTGAAGGTCTTCACTAAGCCTGGGCGGTAAAATCCGCTCCGCTCGCGTAATTTGCGGAATTTAGGCAATTCCGCGTTCCGCGGAGAATGCGGAATTACCGGAAATTCCGCGATCCGCGGCGTAGCAGAACTTTTTCCTTGTTCGCGCTTTAAAAATGCGTTTTTGCGCGCGCGGTAGTGACTTACCGGGATCCCTGCGTTCACCGACGAGTTTTCCTATCCGTTCGCGTGCGCCACGAGATTTTGGAAGTCGGCTGCGCGATCCCGCGAGAATGTGCGATCGCAAACACGTCATTCGGACGCGCCATCGGACCCCGCGAGAGTGTGCGATCGCGAACACGTCATTCGGACGCGCCGGTGGAACTTTGGTGAAGCTTGCGATGCCGAACACGGGACAAGTGGAAAACAAGATGGCCGCGCCCATTAGCTACCGCATGGGCAAGTTCGCAAGATATTTCCCCGCGAGCACGCAAACAGCGTCCCCGAACTGGAAAAACACATCGCGAACGGGCGGAACAAACAATTTCGCGTGTTCGCGGAATTCTGCGTAGCTCGCAGAACATTTTTACCGTTTCGCGGAACTTGGCGTAACGCGATTACGCAAATTCCGCCCACCCTTAGTCTTCACAATGAACCCTTCTTTCTAAATAACGTTTTTTTTCAATATTAAAAAGGGGGATTCTGGGAGACATGGTCCCTCCGCACTATGTTCATTACCTCCTCAAATATCGCCGCTTTATGAGCAACTTTGTGGGTGTGGTGTATTGGTGGGGTAAAGGCGGTATATTGAAGGGTTCAGTATGCATTTCAGCTTATAGCTGTGGGACCTCAGTGTGTCTTATACCGGGGGGGGGGGCCTGGTGGGAAAAGCTTTTCCGGAAAAAGGAAGTGGATCCTGATGGTAACGAGGGCTCCACCACACCTTCCATTGCCCCTATCAGTAAAAATAATTCAATTGGTTCCATGGGATCTCCTCATTGAGGCTGGTCTTGTGTGTCTTATTTATATACCCATCATTGTTCTTTTTCTAGAAGTGATTTCGTGATTTCTGTGTGTTGTGGCAATTTTTCTATGATTGTTCAGTACGTCTCGTTTTCACTTTGATTTTTCTCAAGGTAATGAGTTGTCAGCCTTGTATTTTTGCAGCGGATGGTACTTCTATATTCCCCAATCCTTGTATTTTTTTTTCTGGTCATCATAGCTACATAGCGTAGCCTGCAAGGGCACTCAATGAGGTAGACCACATTCTCAGGATTACAGTTGGTGTGTAGCCACTGTTCCCAAGGTGTGGATAGACCCAGGTCCAAAGTTTTGCAGCGTTTTGTTGGGAGACAGGTGGGGCACTGACAACAGGGGTAGTGGCCAGCTACATGTGACATATTCAAAAGGGTGTTGAGTCTTGGCAATTCCTGTTCTTCAGGTCTGGTGTGGACTAAAATGACCCTGATAGTTAGTTCTATTCTTTTTTAACAAAAAAAGGGTTTTCTCAAAGGACAGTTGGTTGGAGGTCAAAATACTCCAATGTTTATTTATGATTTTCTTGATCATGTAGGAGGACTGTCGTACGTACTCACACAAATAAAAAAATGTGCCTCCTTCTTCTTACTTGTTTCAAGAAGTGATTCTCTTGGAACATTGCAAGCTTGTTTCTTTGCTTTGGTAATGATCCCATTCGGTATTCTCTGTCACGCAATTTCTTTGTGAGGATTTTAGCTTCTTGTTTGAAATTGTCAAGTTTAGAGCAATTCCTCCTGATTCTCAAGAACTGTCCTATCGGAAGATTCTCCCAGAGTACAAGAGGATGTGTGCTATTGAAGTGGAGTAGACTGTTCTTGTCCAAAGGTTTTGTGTAGAGAGTGGTGGACAGTTTTCCATTGTTTGCCTTGATTATTAAGTCTAGAAAAGACACTGTCTGGTTGTCTGAATTCATCATGAAGCTTAAGAAGGGGTTTCTATTGTTCAACCATTCCAAAAAGGCCGGTGTGTTTTCATTGCTGCCATGCCAGATCACAATGAAGCTGTCTATATATCGCCACCAATATTATCGAATAATATCGACAAAAAAACGTTTTTTAGAAAGAAAAGTTCATTGTGAAGACCTTCTTCATTATTGGATTTTATCCTCCCATTCAGCTTGTGTGTTATTTCCCAACATACTTACACAGATTCATTTAATTTTGCTCATGTGACTTTAGGAATAATCACGCAACGCCCCCCCGGTGTATTTACACTCCAAGTACCGTGAATGAACTACTCTTAGCACAATAAGGGAACTCCGATTCCCATTATATATATATATATATATACATTACCTACTGGCGGTCGCCAGTAGGTAGTTATAGTTAGGACCTAGTTTCCATAGGAAAAGCGTTTTTTGTTTTCCCAATAACTTTGGCGCCGGTTGACGGATCTTCGCGAAATTTTCAAAACTAGTGATCAGCTCCGGTCAGCTCCTGTCTTGAAAGTTTCGGGGTGATTCGCCAAGCGAGGGCCGAGAAAAGGGGGTCCCAAAACGCGTTTTCCCATGTTATTTTCCATAGGAAACTTTAGACAAAGCTACAGCCCGAACTGCTGAACGGAATTACACCAAATTTGGCAAAAAGGTAGGTCTTGGTTCAGAAAGAGTCCTTTTTGTTGAATGGTGTAAATCCGTTCAGTAGTTGCTGAGAAATTAAAGAAAGAAAAAGTTTCGATATCTGTGGCCGAGGAGGGTTCGCGAACCCTCCCGACCACGAGCTTCATTCTAATTGGCTGCCAACACTCCAAACCAGGAAGTGTTGGCAGCCATCCTGTGACTCAGTAACCGAGTCACAAGAAATCAGAAAAAAAAACGTGAAAAACAAGAAAAGGGGGCAGGGTAGAAACCCCCTGACCCCCTAGGCCTGCTCAAGTGGTCCCACAGGGACCCCCAGGGCCAAAAAAAGCATTTTTCATTTTTTTTAAACTGCAGATTTCGCGCTGGGTGCGCGAATCCTGCCGATAAAATTTTTAAAAAACGAAGCGCGGCCTCCCGCGCTTCGTTGTATTTAAGCCCCCGGGTGGGCCAGGTCCCGGGGGCATGAGTAATTATGTTGCGGGGGCCCCTGCAGCCCCAGGGACCGCCACCTCCCTGGGGCTTCATTTATGATTTGCGGGGGGCACGCAGCCCCCCCGCAGCCCCGGGGACCACCACCTCCCCGGGGATTTCTCTTTTTAAAAAAAAAAAACATATGTGGGGGGCTCGAGCCACCCCATACGCCCCGGGGACCACCACCTCCCCGGGGCTTTGCACATTCTACACGGGGGCACGCGGCCCCCCCCGCAGCCCCCGGGACCACCACCTCCCCGGGGCTTTCTCTTTTAAAAAAAAAAAAAAAACATGTGTGGGGGGCTTGAGCCCCCCCACACGTCCCGGGGACCACCACCTCCCCGGGGCTTTGCAATCAAGGGGAGGGGGGCCGCGCAGCCCCCCTCCTGGAGCTCCTGCAGTGTCCCGGGGTGCCCACCGCTGGGACACTGCTGTTTGCTATGACAGGGCGGGAGCCGTGCGGCTCCTGCCCTGTCATAGCAAACACTGGTTTGGATTTTGAAAGCGAGAGCAGGGAAACCTGCTCTCGCTTTCAAAATCCAAACCAGATTGCTTTTCCACAAGGGGAGCTGCATGTCAGCAGCTCCCCGTGTGGAAAAGCAATGCCGGCTGGGACCGTGGGGGCATTGGGGCTCCCCCCACGGTCCCCAACGGAGAGGGCTGGCCCCAGGGAACGGGGTCCCCGGGGCCAGAAGTGGCCCGGGAGGAGGGCCAGGCGGCCCCCCTCCCCCGTAATAAAAAAATTAATTTTTTTTAAAAAAAGGAAAGGTCGGCCCCGGGGGATGGGGTCCCCGGGGCCAATAGAGGCCTCAGGAGGGGAGCCATGCAGCCCCCCTCCTTAAAAAAAAAAAAAAAAAATTGTGGCTATGCCCCAGGGGATGGGGTCCCCGGGGCCGAAATTGGCCTCTGGAGGGGGACCGCGCAGCCCCCTACCCGTTTTTTTTTTTTAAGTACAAAAACGGGTCAGGCCCTGGGGGATGGGGTCCCCAGGGCCCAAAATATTGTAAAAAGGGGGCCCCTTTGACAAAAATTATTTTTTTAAAAGCCGGCATCCCGCCCCTCCCTGCAGCACTCAGCAAACGCGCCCCCTGGAGCGTTGTAAGTTGGGGAATTAATTCCCCTTGAATACTGGGGGTCCCTGGGGGCCAACTAGCCCACCAGGTACCTCCAGTATGTGCCACAGGGCTGCGTTGCAGAGAGGTGGTCTGAGGCCACGCCCCTTTTTACACCTCTCTGCAACGCAGCTCTGTGGCGCTTACTGGAGGTACCTTGTGGGCTAGTTGGCCCCCCGGGACCCTCAGGATTCAAGGGGACTTAATAGGGACGTTATAGATAAAAATTAGCATTTAAAAAACCTTTGAAATTCACTGAAAAAAACATAGGTTTCAGGCACGTTATAGTTAGAAATTAGCATTTAAAAAACCTTAGAAATTCACTGAAAAAACCATAGGTTTCAGCGACGTTATAGTTAGTTGGAGATTTCACTCGTACAAAACCAGAGAAAATCCACCGTTACAGTTAGCTCAGCTAACTATAACTCGCGCCCCCGCAATGCACTGCTGATGACGTCACATATTACATCATTCATGACATGGTCAGTGACATCACTTATGACATCACTGATGACATCTCAAATGACATATATATATATATATATACACACACATGCAGGCAGGCACACGCACACACCTGTGATTCACTGCGTCGTTGCGTACACGACGCACAACCAGGTGATTCCATCTGTGCCCAGGAAGGAACTCCAACTCACATGAGTTCCTCCTCACGCACATGACCTAACATGATGCTCCGGGGCATCACATGAGTCACTTACCTCCTGATTGTTCAGCTAATAATGCAGCTCCTGAACGTAACCTTGAAGGCCTCCCACAGCATCGTCGGACAGGAAACCGATCGTATGTTAGCAGTGAAGTACTCATCTATGGCCTCCAGGCCGAACCCCCGGATCCCAGGCTGTGACAGTCGCAAGGTTCCGAGCCACCATCTCCCCCCAAGACCACAGCACCCACCCTCAGCAACATTTCAACAGGCGAGTGGTCCGAGAGTCCCTGGGCCAGGATGCAGACCTCTCCCACTTTTGAATGCTGATGTTTCGGTATGAGAAAGCAATCCAGCAGGGAGAATGTTTTATGTGCCCCAGAATAAAATGTGTAGCCTTTTTCAGTTGGGTGGCGGATTCTCCACCCATCCAGCAGACCCATTGTGTCGAGGAATTTGGTTAGGTATTTTGGTCCTCCCACTCCCCTGCAAAAGGAGAAGAGCATTAAAGTCCCCTCCAAGCTCCCAGGGCTCTAAGGGAAGCTGTACAAGCAAGTCTTAAAGAATTTGGAGAAAGTCCCCAGAGAGCAGGGTGGCTGTCCCTGGAGGATCCCGCAAATGCTACATATCTACCTGTTAGACCTGGCATCCTTGGCGTGGGTCTCCCTTCCATTTTTTTTATGATGCCTCCAATGTTATTGATCTGTTTTTGCTGGTGTTAGATGCTTTGGGCACTGTGCCACTGCTATTCAGTGCCACAGTGCAAGTGCTCCCTATGATAAATTGTGTTATGTATTAGTGACTCCCTGATTGGATGATTGGTTTACTTGTCAGTCCCTAGTACAGTGCACTGAGTGTGCCCAGGGCTTGTAAATCCAATGCTGCTGGTGGGCTTGCAGCACTGGTTGTGCCACCCACAGAAGCAGCCTGTAAAAGTGTGTCTAAGGCCTGCCATTGCAGAGCCTGTGTGCAGTCTGGTACTGTCATACTGACTGGGCAAGTGCACCCACTTGCCAGTCCCTAAACCTTCCCTCTTCTTCATGTCAGACACCCCTATGGAAGGCCAAAGGGCAGGGTGCATTGTAAGTATAAGGTAGGACATGCCCTGGTGTGTGTGGCATGTCCTAATAGTGAATTACAGCAATTTTCGTTTTTCACTATTGCAAGGCTACCTGTTCTCCATAGGCCAGAATGGGCAGTTTTGATTATTACACCTTATAATCCTACCTGACCCAGGGAACATGGTAGAAAAACGAATTTAGTATGCCTGAACTCAGAATGATAAAATACATCTTTTAGTGAAGTTGGTTTTAACATTCTGTGTTTGAAAATACCACTTTTAGAAAGTGGGTATTTTCTTGCCTAAACTTGTGAGTGACAGGGGCTGGGGAAATTCCAGGAGACAGGGTGAGGCAGCCAGGGCTGAATAGAGAGATCTGCATCCAGAGTGGAGGGAGGAGTTGCACCTGGGTCTGAATAGGGCTGTGCCTGCCTTCCACAATGCTGGCTCCACCTCCTGCCGGGCGGCTGAGCACTCTGCCCCACATTCTGAAAGGAAGGAAGGAGTCCTGTAAACAAAGTGCTCCAGGACTGACCAGAACTGGTTTTGGACTAGGCAAAGGCCTCTCTGCCTTCAGAGAACAAAGAAAAACTGTGTATAAAAAGGGGACCCAGACCCCTAGGAAATTAGATCACTTTGGGAAACAAGAAGAAACCTTTGCTGAGGAGAGGAACCAGAAGGAACTGAGGAGAGACTATCCCTAAGCTGAAGTGCTGCTTGGGGGATTGGCCTGCAGTGGTTGCCTGACTGCCAAAGAAAGGAGAAAAGGACTTTGTGTGCACTTTTATTCAACTTGTGAAGGATCTCCAAGGGCTTGAGAAAAGAGCTTGCCTCCTGCTGAAGTCTCAGGGACAACAGACTTCAACCCCGAGCACCCCAAGAGTTCTTTGGAAGTGCCTGCTGCTGTTTTGGGCCTTCTGAGGGATTGCGTGTCGCAAGGAGCTGGAAGCGCGACTCAAGAGGGAGAAGCGTGTCGCCGTCGCAGCCGCTGCCGTCGCACCGTGGATGTCGCCGCTGTAGCTGTCGCATTGCACCGCATCAAGAGAAGCGTCTCGCCACGAGGAAGAAGCGTGTCGCCGTCGCAGCCGCTGCCGTCGCATCGTAGATGTTGCCGCTGTAGCTGTCACATTGCACCGCATCAAGAGAAGCGCCTCGCCTCCACGGAGAAGCGTGCCGCCGTCGGAGCTGCTGCCGTCGCATCACGGAACAAGGGTGTCGCCGCTGCAGTTGTCGCATCGAGCGGAAGCGTCTCGCAACATCGGAGAAGAGTGTCGCCGCCAAAGCCGCTGTCGTCGCATCACGGAAGAAGGGTGTCGCCGCTGCAGCTGACGCATCGAGCCGAGACTTCTCGCAACATCGGAGAAGCGTGCCGCATCAGGAAGAACTTGACGTCTTTATTTCTTTGCACCGGATCTTTGCCGCATCTCCATCTTTGCAACACTTTCATTGTAGAAGCGTGACGCATCGTAAGGTACATTGACTCAAAGTGTCGCATTTTAAGAACTGAAGAAAACTAAGCTAAACCTACCATTTTAAGTACAGTATTGTGGATTTTTGTCGTTTATGGTCTTGTGTTAAATCTATATAAAGAATACTTTTTTATATAAAACTTGTGTGGTGTCCATCTGTAGTGTTGTCACTGGATTACTGTATGTGTTCACAAATGCTTAACACACTGCCTCTGGAGATAAGCCTGTCTGCTCGTGCCAAGCTACCAAGGGGTGAGCAGGGGTTATTTTAGGAGTGTACCCCCTACCCTGACTAGAGGCGAGGGTCCCTATTTGTCACAAGTACCTACCTGTGCCAACTAGAGACCCCCAAATCTAACATTGGTGGTCAGCGGTGAGGATTCTGGACTTGCATTTGTGACTCCTGTACAGTGATTGGTGAACACTACTAGTGAGTGCAGACCAAAACACGACCACATACTTTTGGTAGATCTCTTTTTTCTGGGATTTTCTATTTTTGCCAAGTTCAACCATCATGAAACCAGCATCCATAGCATCTGTTGATTTTGATTGGGAAGAGGAGAAACTAGAATGCTACAATGTGAAACAGCTGAAGCACTTCTGCAAGAAATTTAACGTTGTAATTACCGGGCTCACCAAGAGGGATGAGTTCTACAAGGCGCTGAGGGCCTGGGTAGAAGCAAGGAAAACCCCTGAGAATGAGGAAGGGATGAGAATGCAGGTGTGCAGCTGGAAGGGCCACCGGGTCCAGGGGAAAGGAGAGCACCTTCCCCAGCCGGTAGCAGTGTTTCTGCCAAAGGTCTGTCTACAGAAGAGCTGGAGGACAGAGAGAGAAGTAGGATGCATGAGTTGGAGCTGGCCAAAATGAATGGGCAATTGGAGATTAGGAAAATGGCCCTGGAAGAAAAGAGGATGCAGCTTGAGCATGAGAAAAGTTTGAGGAGTTGGATTTGAAAGCTAGGAGCTTAGAGATTACTCCCTCTGGTGGCAGCACACCGTCAATGCCTGTTGAATCTAGGGTGTATATTCCTAAGGATGTGGTCAGAGAGTTTTATAAGAATGATGACATTGGGCAGTGGTTCAAGGCCTATGAGGTAGCCATGTCTTCCCACCGGGTCCCTGAGAAGGATTGGGGAGCGGGGTTGTGGGGACGGTTCCTTAGTGAGGGCGGGACACACTGCTAGATTTGCCTTCTGATGTCCATAATTCTTATAGCCACATGAAAGATGCATTAATGTCCAGGTATGGTTTGACTCCTGAATTGTATAGACAGAGGTTCAGGGGTTGCAAAAAGATAGAGAACAGTACCTGGGTTGAATATGTCACTTTTTTCTGCAGAGCATTGGATGGTTGGGTGAAGGGTAGCAAAGTTGATGATTTTCAGGGGCTTCTTGATTTGATTGCATGGCAGCACTTGTCAAGTAATTGTTTTCCTGAGCTACGCCAGCACCTGATTGATAGTAGGCTGACTAATCCTAGGAAGCTTGCTGAGGAGGCGGACCGCTGGGTCAGTACCAGGGGCCACAAGGGTCACGTGGGAGACTCAGCCAAGAGTGGGGAGGGTACCCAGCAGAAGAGTGGGGGGGACAAGGGTAAACAGAGGGAGTTCCAAAGAAGGCCCCAAAGTAGTCCCCAAGGGAACCAAGGGAAAGGTTCCCAGCCTCCCCCCCAGAAACCATCAGGGGCCCCGACAGGTCCACCTGTTCAAGGGGGACCCCTGAGATGCTACAAATGTGGGGTCCTGGGTCATAAGGCGAATGATCCCAGGTGCCGCCAGTTTGGAAAGACAGCACCCCCTGGTGCAGCCCCCAACAGATGGCTAGTGTAGCCCTGGGTGAGGAGATGGGTGCCCAAGATGGGTGGGGTCCCGCAGAGATGTCCCTTGTCTCATTAGGAGACTGTGAGGTGGTCCCCAGGACCCAGCTGCCTGATAACACTAAGAAATACAGGTAGTGGGAGACCATCAATGGCCATAGAGTGGAGGCTCTTAGAGATACAGGAGCCAGTGTGACAGCTGTCAAGTGTCACCTGGTGTCTCAAGAGCAGGTTGTCCCCCATGCATTCTATCCAGTTGTTGCCGCTGACAACACAGAGTCACTGTAAGGTGGCTCAGGTTCCCTTTGAGTGGGGGGGGTCTCTGGTACTCTTCAGGTAGCTGTGAGGCCCGCCATGCCTGTTGACTGTTTGTTGGGGAACGACTTGGAGAGCTCACCTTGGGCGAAGGTGGAGCGAAGTGCTCATTTAGAAATGTTGGGTTTGCCTGACTGGGCGTGTGTGACCACCCGGACCATGGCAGCAAGTAAAGGTACTCAAGAGGACCTGGAGCCTGAGAGGAGGCCCAGGTACCTGCCGTCACGAGAAGAGGCAGGGGGTGCGGAAACCGGCCCCGAAGTTCCCACGGTCCAGGAGGAGGCAGACCTTGAGGGGATGCCCTGGAGCCTACAGGGGAACAGGTAGCTGAACTGGGGACCTGCCTGAGCTGACCCATGGGCAGCAAGAAGGAGGACCCTCCAGGGAAGAATTCTGCAAGGAGCAGAAAGAATGCCCTTCTCTTGTGGGTCTGCGGCAACAGGCTGCAGACCAGGCCGGACGTGATCAGTCTGGGTCACATTGGATTTACTGGGAGAATGATCTCCTGTATACTGAGCCTAAGGTTGCTGAGCCTGGGTCAGCCCGTGTGCTGGTGGTACCCCAGCGCTTCAGAGCCTTCCAACTGGGGCTGGCTCATGATGTTCCATTGGCAGGATATTTGGGGCAAGACAAGACCTTTGAGAGGCTTGTCACCCACTTTTATTGGCCCCAAATGCGCAGGAGTTCAGACACTCACTGCAGGACATGTCAGACTTGCCAGGCAAGTGGAAAGAGTGGGAGGAAGCAAAGGCTCCTCCCCAGCCATTCCCTGTAGTCAGCACCCCCTTTGAACGGGTGGGGATTGACATTGTGGGGCCACTGGACCCCAAGACAGCCATGGGCAACAGGTTCATCCTGGTCTTGGTGGACCATGCCACCCGGTACCCGGAAGCCATACCTCTGAGGACAGTGACGGCCCCGTGGTGGGACGAGCACTGATGGGAATTTTCTCCAGAGTGGGATTCCCTCGTGAGGTAGTGTCTGACCGGGGGACCAACTTCATTTCAAATATATGAAGTCCCTGTGGCAGGAGTGTGGGGTAACCTACAAGTTCACCACTCCTTACCACCCCCAAGGAAATGGGTTGGTTGAAAGGTTCAACCGAACCCTCAAAGGCATGATTATGGGTCTTGAGGAACCTATGAGGCGTAAGTGGGACGTCCTCTTACCATGCCTGCTCTTTGCTTACCGTGAGGTGCCACAGAAATCTCTAGGGTTCAGTCCCTTTGAGCTTCTCTATGGACACCCAGTGAGGGACCTCTAAGTTTGGTCAAAGAAGGCTGGAAGCAATCTCCCAGGAAACCTCCCCAGGATGTATACAGTTACATGCTGGCGTTTAGAACCAAACTAGGCGTTTCAGGCAACTCGCTGAGGCGAATCTGGAAGCCAGCCAGGAGGAGATGAGCGGTGGTACGACCAGAATGCCACTCTGGTAGAGCTTCAGCCTGGTCAGAAAGTGTGCGTCATGGCCCCCGTGGAGCCCTGCGTGCTCCAGGATAAGTGGACCGGACCCTTTGAGGTTGTAGAGCGCAAGAGTCCGGTTACCTACTTGGTGGACTTGCGGTCTCCCAGGAACCCCTTGAGGGTCCTGCATGTCAACCGCCTGAAGCCCCACTTGGAGAGGTCCCAAGTGGGCATGCTCTTAGCGACAGATGCTGGGATGGAGGAGGAGCCCGAGCCTCTTCCTGACGTCCTGTCGGCGACAGAGCAAGATGGGTCAGTGGATGGTGTCAACCTCTCTTCCACCCTGACCCCTGAGCAACAGAATGACTGCCGCCAGTTGCTGGGACAGTTTTCTGACCTGTTCTCCCTGGTTCCCGGTGTCACAGATTGGTGCATCCATGACGTGGACACTGGGGACAGTACACCTGTGAAGCACAAAACTTACAGGGTGACTGACAGGGTGAGCTTGCATCAAGGAGGAGGTCTCCAAAATGCTTGCGTTAGGGGTGATTGAGTCCTCTAACAGTCCTTGGGCCAGCCCAGTGGTCTTGGTCCCAAAGGCTGCCGCATCAGGTGCCACACCAGAACTCCTTTTCTGTGTGGACTACCGAGAGCTCAATTCAGTCACCAGGACTGACGCGCACCCCATCCCCAGAGCGGATGAGCTCATAGATCGGCTAGGGGCTGCACGGTACCTCAGCACGTTTGACTTAACGTCTGGGTACTGGCAGATCGCCTTGACTGATGGGGCAAGAGAGAGGTCAGCATTCTCCACACCAGATGGGCACTACCAGTTCCGGGTGATGCCCTTTGGGATGAAGAATGCCCTGCCACCTTCCAGAGGTTGGTCAACCAGGTGTTGGCTGGACTGGACTCGTTCAGTGCCGCCTACCTGGATGACATCGTGGTGTTCAGCGCCAGTTGGGAAGAACATCGGTGCCACCTCTGGGAAGTGTTGATGGCGCTGCGGAGGGCAGGCCTCACGATCCAAGGCGAGTAAGTGCCAGATCGGGCAGGGTTCCGTGGTGTACTTGGGACACCAGGTGGGGAGCGGCCAGGTGGTGCCCCTACAGCCCAAAGTGAAACCATCCTGACTTGGGAACCCCCAAAACCCAGACAGAGGTGAGGGCCTTTTTAGGACTCACGGGTTACTACAGGAGGTTTGTCAAGGGGTATGGCAACATTGTTGCACCCTTGACGGCGTTGACTTCCAGGAAGCAGCCCAAGAAAGTGATTTGGACTGACACCTGTCAGAAAGCTTTAGAGGCCCTGAAAACTGCTATGTGCACGGCGCCCGTGCTCCTGGCACCCAACTTCTCCAAAGAGTTCGTAGTACAAACAGACGCTTCAGAGCATGGTGTGGGGGCTGTTCTGTCACAGATCAATGAGGAGGGCCTGGACCAACCCGTAGCCTTCATCAGTAGGAGGTTACTGCCACGGGAACAGAGGTGGAGTGCTATTGAGCGTGAGGCATTTGCTGTGGTCTGGGCACTGAAGAAGCTGAGACCATACCTGTTTGGGACTCACTTCCGGGTTCAGACAGACCACAGGCCCCTCAGATGGTTGATGCAGATGAGGGGTGAGAATCCAAAGCTGTTGAGGTGGTCCATTTCCCTACAGGGGATGGATTTCACGGTGGAACACCGCCCTGGTACAGAACACGTCAATGCTGATGGTCTGTCCAGATTTTTCCGCCTTAGTGAAGAGAACTCCCATGAGGTAGGGTAGTTCTTCCCACATTTCAGCTGGAGGGGACACGTGTTAGACCTGGCATCCTTGGCGTGGGTCTCCCTTCCATTTTTTTTATGATGCCTCCAATGTTATTGATCTGTTTTTGCTGGTGTTAGATGCTTTGGGCACTGTGCCACTGCTATTCAGTGCCACAGTGCAAGTGCTCCCTATGATAAATTGTGTTATGTATTAGTGACTCCCTGATTGGATGATTGGTTTACTTGTCAGTCCCTAGTACAGTGCACTGAGTGTGCCCAGGGCTTGTAAATCCAATGCTGCTGGTGGGCTTGCAGCACTGGTTGTGCCACCCACAGAAGCAGCCTGTAAAAGTGTGTCTAAGGCCTGCCATTGCAGAGCCTGTGTGCAGTCTGGTCCTGTCATACTGACTGGGCAAGTGCACCCACTTGCCAGTCCCTAAACCTTCCCTCTTCTTCATGTCAGACACCTCTATGGTAGGCCCAAGGGCAGGGTGCATTGTAAGTATAAGGTAGGACATGCCCTGGTGTGTGTGGCATGTCCTAATAGTGAATTACAGCCATTTTCGTTTTTCACTATTGCAAGGCTACCTGTTCTCCATAGGCCAGAATGGGAAGTTTTGATTATTACACCTTATAATCCTACCTGACCCAGGGAACATGGTAGACAAGCATTGGCATAGCCAATAGGTCTCGCTTTTGGGACCTTATAAGTATTTAGTTATGCAGCACAATATCCTTGGTGCAACAACATCAACTGTTGCATGGGTAAACACTTATAAGGTCCCAAAGCGAGACCTGTGGCTATGCTAATGCTTGTTTCTCTGGATTTCCTTCTCTTTTTGAAAGCACAGGAGCAGCAACATTGTCGTGGTGTCACCAGGGCTTTAAGTGGAAGCTTTTTCAATATTATATACAAGCCATAGTTGCTGCTTATTTATCATATGCAACTAGCAACCATTGACAAAGCCAATAGTCCTGACTGGTTGTAGGTATGATGTTACTTGTTGTATAATATATCCGGATGTAATGACAGAAACAGCAAAATACAAGTCGGGCGGCACACTATGGCTAAGCACAGGTTTCTAGCTTACGTGTTTTTAAGCCACGCCCTTAATTACATTGGCCACGCCCCTTCGAGAGACCCCCAGTTTTTCATCCCACTTAAAGCCCTGAACACACCCAATGCTGTCCAACAATTCCTCTTCTGTGGATAACACAGTAAGGCCCTCACTCTCTGAATACTCGTATGGTATTTTTCCCTTTGAAAGGCATTTTCCCAACATGTAATTAAAGCACCAGGTGTGTCTTTGTACCCAGTGAATGTTCTTGGTACCTTTGCTGGAAAGGGATGGGAGATCTGCGGCTGTCTATTAATGAGAGGAGTGTAGCCACGCCCTTGCTCTGGTTGGGGCAGTGATAGGGTTAAGCTGCGCAGCCTCTTTGCACTGACGCCCGAACCCCGATGATTCTCCAAAATACCAGGCACGTGACGCAAGCATCTTTGCTCTGAGAGAAATCCAAACGGGTTTCAAAGCTTTCTTAAATACTAAAATAGACCAGCCGAAATGTAATGAGTTAAAACTTGGAAAGATGACATGTTTTAATGCTGAAAACCGGCTAGACTGTGTTTCGATCCAGCATTTACAAAGCAAATATTTACAGTCACTGAATTGTGTGCAGGCTGAAGTTTAAATAGGGGTTTTTATTAGAAGTATTTGGAAGTAAGGTGCTACTGGCATGAACGAGGATAAAGGTACGGAAAAGTCTGCAAAAAACGACAGGCAGCGCGTGGCCATTTAGTAAATATTTGCACAGCCACGCCAACAAGTGCTGTGTAATGGACTGCCTGCAAAACACCGATAATTGTTAACTAGAACAACTTTAAATGGAATAATTATTTTTAAAGGAAACAGATAAGCAGAGATCCGGTTCAGACGCGTGCGTGGCTTTTAGGGCAGAGCCTGCTCGAGGAGCACGCTTGTGACCTACATACCAGAGGGAGAGAAGTCCGGCGGAGCAGCTAACTTGCCTGTGCCCATTACCTGCCTGCTTCTACACCCTACGAACAGTGACGAGGTGAGGTCTCTCCGGATACCCCGCAGAAGGGCTTCCGGATATAAGCAGATTCCTGAGCGGCACATCTCACCTCTGTTCTCGTGCAGCACCTGCACCTCCACCTCCTCGCGGACACTCAGACTTGTTACGAGGAGTGAACCGATTGGCTGCGCCGTTTGCGACTCGGAGTCACTTTGGAGCTCGGGGTGTGTGAGCCTGTAGCGTTAAGTTACAGCTCCACAGGTGGCATGGCAGTACAGGGGCTAGTTCCCCTTTTATTTATGGTTGCAGCCTGACGTTGCCGCGAATGTTTGCTTCTCCAGCGGTTAATGCAACAGAAAGACTAAGTGAGTAATTCTGATTATTTTTTTAACTCAGCAAGTGGATTAAGTAAAGCTAATCTGGTAATGAGAACGGATTGTGTTAATGGATTAATTTCGAAAGCAATGGCTAGAACCGCAGGAGATACAATAGAATTAACCCTCTGCCAGCTGTCAACGCCTTACAAGGTCAACACGAATCGTGTTTACGTATTGAAGTCAGCTCTGCGGTGCATTCTTGTTTGTAAGGTGCTAGTGAGGTCATATGTAGGATGTTTCAGTAAAATAAAGTTGAGGCTCTGGATTTACCACGCTGTAGGGGTTAAGGTGTTCGCGATTGAATTCTAAACAAAATATGCATGCTACCGAAAAACGAGCACTTTAAAGGGAGGACATGTAATAGTGATTGACGTTCAAAGGGAATTTGTGTCTAGTGGTTAAGGTGCCAATTTATCAACCCGAGGATCTGCGTTCGAACCCCTGGCTGCCACGTGACAGAAGCTAGTCTGATTATTTACAAGTCAATTAATTTATCTACAACTAAAGATGGACATGTAGTAGTATACATTTGAATAAACATGCCACCCCCTTTGATGTACCTGGTGTTGTACAGTACTCCACTTTTTCCTCAGCTATGATCGCACTATACAATTTATCATTGTATGCGAAGCATGGTATTTATTCCCCCAAACCATTAACTGAACAAAACGAGCGACGGAAATCATGTGGGGAGCGGGGCAGCGAGCGGTGAGCCGCAGAAGGTGAGCGAAGCCGGAAACTACGGGCGCATCGGGGGACATGGAGCGGGGGCGAGCGGCGCGGCAGCCTGCAAAGCAGTCCCAAAAACACTCGTGCGTCGTGGCTGGCCTTTGGATGAGTACGCGCGGCAGACATGTGTTCCACTTATCGCGCCCGCGTCTGGGCACGATAATTGGAAACACATGTTTGCCGCGCGTACCCATCTCAAAAGGCCAGCCACGACGTACTGGCGTTTGTTGGACTGCTTTGAAAACTCGCTTACAATAAGTCTTCGCCTCTAAGCAGCGCTTGCGCGCTACTCGAGGCTCGACCTAAAAAACGAATTTAGTATGCCTGAACTCAGAATGATAAAATACATCTTTTAGTGAAGTTGGTTTTAACATTCTGTGTTTGAAAATACCACTTTTAGAAAGTGGGTATTTTCTTGCCTAAACTTCCAAGCCTGCCTCTGCTAGGTTGTGTATTCATTGTCTGAGTTTGTGAGTGACAGGGCTGGGGAAATTCCAGGAGACAGGGTGAGGCAGCCAGGGCTGAATAGAGAGATCTGCATCCAGAGTGGAGGGAGGAGTTGCACCTGGGTCTGAATAGGGCTGTGCCTGCCTTCCACAATGCTGGCTCCACCTCCTGCCGGGCGGCTGAGCACTCTGCCCCACATTCTGAAAGGAAGGAAGGAGTCCTGTAAACAAAGTGCTCCAGGACTGACCAGAACTGGTTTTGGACATGCAAAGGCCTCTCTGCCTTCAGAGAACAAAGAAAAACTGTGTATAAAAAGGGGACCCAGACCCCTAGGAAATTAGATCACTTTGGGAAACAAGAAGAAACCTTTGCTGAGGAGAGGAACCAGAAGGAACTGAGGAGAGACTATCCCTAAGCTGAAGTGCTGCTTAGGGGATTGGCCTGCAGTGGTTGCCTGACTGCCAAAGAAAGGAGAAAAGGACTTTGTGTGCACTTTTATTCAACTTGTGAAGGATCTCCAAGGGCTTGAGAAAAGAGCTTGCCTCCTGCTGAAGTCTCAGGGACAACAGACTTCAACCCCCAGCTCCCCAAGAGTTCTTTGGAAGTGCCTGCTGCTGTTTTGGGCCTTCTGAGGGACAGCGTGTCGCAAGGAGCTGGAAGTGCGACTCAAGAGGGAGAAGCGTGTCGCCGTCGCAGCCGCCGCATCGTGGATGTCGCCGCTGTAGCTGTCGCATTGCACCGCATCTCAAGAAACGTCCCGCAACCCCGAAGAAGCGTGTCGCCGTCGCAGCCTCTGCCGTCGCATCGTAGATGTCGCCGCTGTAGCTGTCGCATTGCACCGCATCAAGAGAAGCGCCTCGCCTCCACGGAGAAGCGTGCCGCCGTCGGAGCTGCTGCCGTCGCATCACGGAACAAGGGTGTCGCCGCTGCAGTTGTCGCATCGAGCGGAAGCGTCTCGCAACATCGGAGAAGAGTGTCGCCGCCAAAGCCGCTGTCGTCGCATCACGGAAGAAGGGTGTCGCCGCTGCAGCACGGCGCATCGAGCCGAGACTTCTCGCAACATCGGAGAAGCGTGCCGCATCAGGAAGAACTTGACGTCTTTATTTCTTTGCACCGGATCTTTGCCGCATCTCCATCTCTGCAACACTTTCGTTGTAGAAGCGTGACGCATCGTAAGGTACATTGACTCAAAGTGTCGCATTTTAAGAACTGAAGAGAACTAAGCTAAACCTACCATTTTAAGTACAGTATTGTGGATTTTTGTCATTTATGGTCTTGTGTTAAATCTATATAAAGAATACTTATTTTTGATATAAAACTTGTGTGGTGTCCATCTGTAGTGTTGTCACTGGATTACTGTATGTGTTCACAAATGCTTAACACACTGCCTCTGAGATAAGCCTGTCTGCTCGTGCCAAGCTACCAAGGGGTGAGCAGGGGTTATTTTAGGAGTGTACCCCCTACCCTGACTAGAGGCGAGGGTCCCTATTTGTCACAAGTACCTACCTGTGCCAACTAGAGACCCCCAAATCTAACACTACCCATCATGTCATACCACATCTGATGGGCCTTTGTCGTGTAGTTCCTATAAACCTATATAGGATCTGCGCGTTTAGACAACATATACTGTAGGATTGGTTTCAGACTGATTCTGGACACCCCTACCGGATATGTCAGCCTGTATGCCAGCTAGCTCACAGTGCCACTAGAAACCCCTCTTACCAAGGAGAGATTAGTTCTTGGCAACTATCGAACATGACAACCCTGATCCCTCAGAATCGTGGAAACAGTGTACTACTTTTTGCTCAGTCACTCGTGCTCGCTACTTCTCAGAGAGACTACATACTACATATATTTTACCACCCACCAGGTCAAAACGCCTTATTCATTGACCAACTAATGGAAATCATTACTACAAACTCTACTCCTCACTCTAATGACTTATTCCTAGGGGACTTCAATCTTCACTGGGACGACCCCCTTGATAAACAGGTCAATGCCATCAAAATCTTCCTAGCAGACCATTCCCTGATCCAAGCCTGCTCACTACCAACTCACTCCAAAGGTGCTACTCTGGACTGGATCATCTCCAAAGAAAAACTGGTTGAATCTATCTCGATCATCCCGTGCGATTGGTCAGACCATCATATTATCACCTTCCAAATACCCGCCACAAAAAGAATACCCTCTACACACCAACTCTTGCCCAGACAGTGGATCAGAGACACTAAAAACCTGAATTGGGATAATCTAGCTTCCTACTGCGAGAAAGAACTCTTTCTTCCTAATAACTTATCCGATGGCAATGAACTCACGGATCATTACAACTCCACGATGACCAAACTAATTGACCACCTAGCCCCACCTAAACTCAACAAAGCCCTTAGCGAAGAAAAGCGCAAGCTGAGACTAACTGAACGGATATGGAGACAACATCCCTCCTCCCCTCATCTCAAACTGCTAAGAAAATCCTACAACAAACGTATCCTAAATCAAAAAAGACTTCTTTCGATCGGAACTTGACAATGCTAAAAACAGACCGAAGAACCTACTCGACATCCTAAAACAACAATTACACACACTGGCCAAATCCACACTCTTGACCTCAAAATCGCAGCTAAGCAGTGAAGAATTTTCTTCCTTCTTCACAGCCAAAGCCAACGCATTACAGAATGAGCTTCAGACGGCCGCAATCAACTCAGCTACTCCATAGAAACATCAAGCCGATGATCTAATCCAACCCACCCTGCCATTGCCCAACAATAACGCTCTATGGTCATCCTTTAAGCTTTACAATCTCAATGATATTTCAAAAACTTTATCGACTATCAAACCCAACAACCACTTCAATGACCCTCTCTCCTCTAATTGCCTATCTCCTATCTACCACATCATCACCCCTCTCTGGACCAAAATCATCAATGCCTCGCTCTCGCAAGGATCCATCCCGAATTGCCTAAAAATTGGTCAAGTAACCCTCACACTGAAAAAACCCTCAGATAACCCCTCTAACCCAAATAATTTCTGACCAATAACCAACATTCCCATGCTAGCCAAGGTCTTGGAAAAATGTGTTCAACAGCAATTAAACCAACACATCACAAATTTCAAGCTTCTGGACTACTGCCAATCTGGATTTAGACCTGGACACAGCACCGAAACGGCTATTCTACACATTGTAGACGACGCCCTACTCGCACTCGACCGGAATGAAACTTGTCTGCTAGTGCTGCTCGACCTCTCGTCCGCCTTCGATACGGTTAATCATGGCAAAATTCTAGAGAGGCTAGAAAACAGGATGGGACTATCAGGCACAGTCCTTCAATGGTTCAAATCCTTCTTGGAAAACAGGATGCAAAGGTTTATGGTGTACAAGAATCTATCTCCTCCAGTACTACAAGGCTCTACCTTATCCCGTGCGCTATTCAACCTCTACGTCGAACCCCTAACTGATTTACTACAATAGTTGAATATCTCCTTCCATATGTACGCAGATGACACACAGTTGTACATCAAGGTCACCTCCCTTGAAGAGATCAAGTTGATGAATCATGTTCTTGAAAAGACAGTCCACTGGCTAACCACCAACCACCTTAAGCTAAACTCGCAAAAAATTGAATTCCTTCTAATTTCCCCCCCCCCCCAAAATATCTACGACATTGATGGACTGGACCAAGATGATCACTGCTCTAAACTGCACCCCAATCCTAGTGGACTCCACCAAATCACTTGGAATCACGCTGGATAAGAACCTAAACATAACATGCAAGCACACATGGAGAAGTGTGGCTCAATGGTTAGAGCGGCAGACCCTGATGCAGAGGTCTAGCCCGGGACCAGGGTTCAATTCCCGCCTCGGCGGGTCTTGGGCTCAATTTCCTCGGACCTGATAATTCTCGCCTCGGTGCCTATTCTGATCATGGGTCCCACTCTGCAACTCTGGGCAATAGCTTGCTTAATCTCCACAACGGCCCCCACAACGCTAGGATGCCTGGCTTCACCTTGGGGGTGCCCAGGAGTGGGCATCTCACAGGGAAAGGCCAGGAAGGGTTCCACAGCGGTATGCGTACAAGCGCCTGAGATACCCCTTCGGGGGTCGATTCGGGCGCTATACAAATACTACTACATTTACATTTTTTTACATTTACATCAACATGCTAGCTAAAAATGCCAGTTTTCACCTCAGCTATCTCAGAAAAATGAAACCTTTCATCGAGACCCAGACCTCAAAACTGCAGTTCAGGCGTTAGTCATCTCGAGGCTGGAATACGGATGTACAACACTATCGGGTCTTCCCAAGATCTCCACAGCCCCTTTAAAAGCTTGCCTTCACGCAGCCGCAAGACTCTTAACAGGTTCTAGAAAATTTGACCACATCTCGCCACACCTGAAAGCACTCAACTGGCTGCCCTACGAAGCGAGAATACAGCTAAAGATGGCCTGCATCACTCATAATGCCTTACACTACAAGACACCCCAATACCTAGCCCAGAAACTTATGCTATCGGGTGGAAACAGACTCACTAGGAGCTCCGACAACCTGCTCTTACAACCTTCCTGCTTCAGCAAGAAAAGAACATTTGATAGAGCATTCTCTGGAGCTGCACCAAGAATTTGGAACTCTCTCCCCCCGGGCATCAGAAGAATCTCTTCTACCTCAACATTCAAAACGAAAACTAAAACCTTTCTGATGAGCAAATTTCTCCCATAAATCCTTAGCATCCCCCACCCACCTTGACCCAGTAAACTTCAACTGATCTCCTCTCGACTTGCCCTCTCTTGAATGACTCACCACACTTCTTCATTCACTGTTTCCTGAGGAAGTTCTAACATCGTGTACATCTCTACTTACTTCTTACCTAGCCCGGTATTTCTAAACTCATCTCTATGATTCCTTGTGTAGACTGCCTGACAAATAAGATTTGACTGTACTGAAATTTGCATTAATGCCCGGAACTGAAGTACCATGTCTTCTTAACATGTCTTTATCGTATTGTACCTATCCATTCTTCATATGTTCATGATTTCTATCTAGAACCCTACTAAACTGTCTTGAATCTGTTTTACTCTTTACTGTGAAGCACTCTGTTACCCTATGTTGGGTCTTGTTCGCACTATACAAAACTCCGAAAATAAATAAAACACACAGAATAAACGGTGGGGACGTTTTTCAATGAGCATTTATTGAACTAGCGTCATTCTAGTGTAAAATAAATGTGCTGAAACAACCATTAGACATTAACAGATATAAATGATTATAAGCACTAACAGAGTAAAAGGATGGTAGATTTCTACCATTGTGCTAAAACAATGAATACAGGCAAGTATATAAAATACATGACTGTAGAATGCGTACTCCTACGATGCATCCCTAACTAGATGTACCTAAGTGTACCTAGCATGTATGTGGGTGTAAAGCCAAGACTCCCTCTAGGATAAAGTCAACCCCATTACCTGAAGTGAGAGACTGTGGGACCCCCGTCTTGGTCTTGAAATGGACACCCCGCAAGGGATGTCAGACCACTACGAGCTGGAGTGTCTGCGTGCAGGAGCCTCAGCGCCTCGCATCAGTGTGTCGGCATGGAAGTTCTTTTCTCCTATGACTATCTCAGCAAGAGATGATGTATATATACCTTGCTGTGTCATGTCGGACTGGGATGACGGCAGTGCTTAATTTGTAAAATGTTAAGTGCCAGGGCTCTGACCAGGAGACCACTGCAGCTTGCACCACCGATCGCCCATGTCATCATTGCCAAAACAACTACTAACCATCTCTCTTGAATGTAAATGCGACAGTTCAGATTATTCCAGGTCCCCAAAGCTAAAGGAATGGCTGGGGAGGCAGGTATTAGCACTATTTTAATGTATATTGTATTCCTAAACTACCGTTGTTCTGCTCATCTCTAAATTAGATGAGCAGCGCCACCATGTGGTGGACTGTTCTAAGTATGGTGCTGACAATTAGGTGCCGAGCATCGGAAACCAATTAAGTGCTGGTGCTTAGCACCGGAAACCAATTAAGTGCTGGTGCTTAGCACCGGAAAGCCCTGGCTCAAATTAAGCACTGGATGACGGAAGGAATGACCCTTATACATAGTTTTTATGCAGGAGATGGTAGGCCTGCTGTGATTCCAAGAATCCTCATGCATAATGAATGAGGCTTAAGCTTTTCGGAGAAAACCCCATGTCATCTTTGGACATTACCGTAACTAGGTAAAAGGTCAATACTAAGAACTGTTGTGTAGTGTAATGGTAGGGAGAATATAGGTGAAAGGTTAGGTGACTACCTGAGCCTATATTAGGGTACCTATATGGAACATAACACCCACTCCTCAATCGACTGAACGACATACTTAAAAATTGTACGTACGGCTAAACCTGGTACGCAACTATTAATAAGTCAGTTAAAAATAATACTTAAAAAGTAAAATTTCTAAAAAAACGTTAGAAAAAGGAAAAATAGTGCATGCGACAGAAGTCTGTACTAAATAAGTTCGTATATATAGTTCGAACAATGAGAGACTGAAAGCCATGTGGGTTAGAAAAAGTGTCTTGTTTAAAATACCAAATTTGGTTGTTTTTATAAAAAGGCCGAATTTTCCCAGCACACGATGAGCCAAATGTTTATGTGTCCTGGCTGGGAGACACAGCATCACTGCTGCATGCAATCGCAGACTACGGTCCCTGCAACACCTCGCAGATCTGGCCAAGCGAGCACAGATGTTCCTCCATATTCACCACAACCATTGCTAGGGATGTACTAGTGTCATCCGAGGCCTGAGTGCTTGTTGGGGAGCCGGTATCCTTCCCGACAGGAGCTGAAGCATCCCGTGGTGGCTCTAAGAATGCAGACATCAACATTGGAATACGCTGAGGACACTGCAGAACATGTGCCGTTATCGGGTCCAGTAAAGTATCAACGTCCAGTGGCGCAATTGTTGGAAGTGTTAGACAGAGATCCAACACACATTCTTCTCCGCAGAACAGGCATTGGAGGACAGGCAGAATACAGTCGATCCAGACTGGTTTAAATGACAAGAACCAAGACTCGCTCAGTTCTCGAAGACGAGGTGCGCCCAGATGGATTACCATGCGATCACGGTATCGGAGCTCCAAGAACGTGCGTTCCATCTCCTTGGTGACTGGGACGTCCATTGCGTAGCAGAAAAATGACAATCAGGATACCTGCTATTAGAAACAGGATCAGCGGAAACCCTCCAAAAATGCTTCCGAATACGGAGTGTATAAAGTTGGGAACAACTCCGAGGATTGTCTGCAAGGTGCTTAACAGTCCAGAACCTATGGTCTTAAATAGGTGGACAATACCCGTCGTATCAGACATGTTAAAGATACGTTGTACCATTTCTGTGAAATGGAAAGGGCAGTTTGTTCGTATCAGTGCCTGTATCTCAGCTGAGGACCTTGCAACCTGGCGATCATAAGTTTCTCGGGCGGAGGTTAAGGGCTCGGTTTGCTGTAAAAGCATGGCTTTCATTCGGCTTAGAGTATCAAACCGTATAAAAGAAACATTCAATGTAGGCCATAACGGCACCTCCCTGTTTGTGTGGGTCGGTGGAAACAATACTTGCATACAACAAGTAACCCTGGAGCTTACAGTGACAAGATATGCGATGCCCGGGAGCATCCCACAACAACCCTGATCATTCAGCATCAAGTAACTCCCATTTGAAATTAACTCGAATACTGGACTAATCACAGCAGCTGGGGAACCTTTCAAATGGCAGGATAAGTTAGCAACTGAACCATTACAGGCCCCATGAAGCATGATATCCTGGCATATGAGAGATCCACTTAATGAATTCTCGCAGTTGGCACAGCTAAGGAACACTTCCATGTCCCCATTCCTACATCGAAATCTGTACGGCAATTCCCAAGATTCCTTGATGAATTCCCTACCCATCGCTTCATATCTACCTGCCTGGTGTTGCTCTAGGCAATACTGAAACTGGAAAGTTGTGACCGGTAATGTTATGTGGCCATGAATTAACCAGTCTGTGGACAGTGACTCTGCCATGGTAAAAGGTAATTTGCCAAGTTTTTCAATACGCAGCATTGTATATTTTGCTCCCCTTTGTGCCATTGTAACCTGTTTTTCAGTTAGATTGTATGCTGAAAATAGAGACGTACTGTTGATAAATCGCCAAGGCACATAACCAGCGCGCAATGATTGCAGCGTCCAGCTTAATAACATAATAGAACGTAGTTGAGATTGTCCGTGTTGTAGTATGGACAAGTCCTGTTCTAGTATATCAATAGCAGAAGATACAATGTTGCCCAGTGAATAAATCCTGGATGTTAATGTAGTCATGCCATTGTCAACTACAGCTAATACCTTTTCTAGGTTAATTCTATCTATCTCACAGAGTCTCTCTACGGCTTCTTGCTGAGAGATTTTCCAGAGTTCATTATAGATAGCATAATAGAAACGTTTCTGACGTGGCTTTCGGGGACCTAGTAAAAAATCCCTTAAATCCACTTCATCTGAAAGTAAGGATAAGTGCTGTTTCACCTGGGACAGTGTCGAGGTTTTTAGCCAATCGAGGCACAACTTCCCAACACTGTAGGATGTCACTATCCCCGGATGTTCTCTTTGTACATATCGTGGGTCTGGCCTATGGATACCAAATCCTTCTGTTGTACCCCTGAATCTTGATTGACATCTATTTGTGTCTGTGGGTCAAACTAACCATCCCTTCCAATTGGGGTCTGAAGTATTGTACTGTATGATGTCATCTATTGTATCCCCTCCACTTGATGTAAAATTGATGTGTGAAGGTGTTGGAAACCATGGTATGTTCAAATCCTTGTTCTTGGCTAGTCCAAGACAGGAAGTCTGTTGTACAGATTCATTCAGAAATATCAGTTGTTTTGGAATGAGGCACGCTCTAAATAGTGCTTCTGTTCCCCGAACTTGCCATTCCTTAGAACCTCAGACGGATTTTGTGTCTATAGTGTCCTTCCATAAGTCGAAACCCTGTTCAGACAGTTGGGCAATAAACGATGCAGAATAAATCTGTTTGGTGTTAGTCAGCATATGTTTCTGTGCAGTTGTAGGTACAACCTTATAGTAATATGAGGTCGGGTCAGAAGTGTTAAACCTAGAAAAATATGAAAATTTTTGTGTAAAAGTTTTCAAACTAACTTTCGGTGGTGTCGGAGAATGTTCTCATTGGTGGTATGTGAAAACATTACGTTGGATACTGGATTTGTGTAGAAAGTGATGACCATAATGATGGTAACAGTACATACTATCAAAGTCAGATGTGTCTTCTAACATCTCATTGCTTGAAAATGCAGCAGATTTTTCTAAATTAGACAGCATATTATTTACAGTTTCAAAATCCCAATCGTCAGAAAATGTACTGGAGGTAATGATATCATTAAGAGAAATTTTAACTAAATGTGGTATTTTTAAAAGTTCAGTAGGGCCAAATACATCATAATCAACCTTGTCCCAAACTATACCATCAGGAATTGGAACAGCTGTAATGTTCACGGAAAACAAGTCTCTTTGTTCACAATGAGATGATGTATGAGGTTTCAGGACCAAGTTCACATTTGATACTGCAGAGCGTTCTGGGAGATATTTTCCTTTCACAAGTAAGCAAAAGACAGTTACCAGGCCAATCCAGAACAGAAAAAACAATATTCCAGTTATGATCCAGAGCTGGAGCCAAGGTGATACTAAATAAGTCTTTTTCAGAAAAGTGTAGAATTCACAAATTTGTTGCTTACGGGAAACTGGGGCTGGCATTGTCTCAGGTTCACTGGGATCAAGAGAGAAGGTATCAAAATCGATGAAGTAGCCAGATGCAGTTCGATCAATCTTAGGTAGCTCAGCAGGTTGTGTAGAACAGGCAGGTGTCTCTTGTTGAGGCATATTGATGTAGACTTCGGTGTTAGGCCGAATTGAAATTTGTCTTTCATTTGTAGTTTGAAGTTCTGTTTCCAGAAGAACGAGTTCCATTTCAATGTTGGAGATTCCATCACTTCGAATTGGTGACTCTTCAAATGTTATTAGTCTTTTTGTCTGAACTTCCTGTATGGTAGCGAGAAGAGAGCGTTGGCTACCCAGGAGCCCATGAGGCCTACTATTCAGTATCGGCCACGTAGTGTGGTTTGATCAGATCAATGGAGACGAATCTCTTTCCTAGTTTGCCTGCAAGAGGCGGAAGAAGTAGTGTTCTTGTTCCTTCAACAGCCAGGACAGGTACAGACTTTCTGTAGGATGGCCCAAACTCTTTTTTGTCCTCAATCTTTTCTCTGACCAGGTCCCCGATTTTTGGGACCCAGACAGGCCTTGCTGTGATTGATTTGACTTCCCCAGTGGCAGTGCGTTTCACCTGCACGTTGCTTAGTAGTGCTCTGGATTAATTCAGATCCTGTAAAACAGCCAAGCGTTTATTGATGTCAAAAGTTTTGTCATCCCCCACTGTGCCTTCACAATCGGGATCAGGTACCCACATTCTCGTCCCAAATAGGACTTCATAAGGAGTGACACCCCCTAGAGAACTTCTTGGCATGTTATTGAGGGCACGCTGTACCCCATATAGGTGATTGACCCAACTACCACCCGAACCAAATACTCTTGCTGTTAAAGACTGCTTTAAGTCCCGGATTTTCCTCTCCACAACCGAATTTCCCTCGGGATGGTACGGAGAGGAGTACCGCAATGCTACACCCAAACCTTCCATGGCTTCCTTGTAAGCCCAAGAGCTAAACGCGGGGCCACGGTCAGAATGTAATGTGCCAACTGCGTATGTCCCTATAAAGACTCGCAAATCTTTTATAACAGTTCGAGCGTCAGCCGAGCGCTGAGGCCATACCCATGGGAATCTTGACCGTGAATCCACTGCCACC
The DNA here is from genome assembly GCA_963921515.1 of Calotriton arnoldi. Lineage (NCBI taxonomy): Eukaryota > Metazoa > Chordata > Amphibia > Caudata > Salamandridae > Calotriton > Calotriton arnoldi. Next base: position 320,487 of record CAWUFW010006342.1, read on the forward strand.
AAGATATATACCTGTAAGCCCCATCCGAGTGTAGGGGGCCGCAGTGGCCCAGATAGACACAAGCCAATGGTCTACCAGATATTAGTAAAGGTGTCTGCGCTGGATATGCTACGGTGGAACCCTTCATCTGTTGACAGATGTCGCATTTTAAGAAAAAACACTTCGTCTGTTTTGTTAAACCAGGCCACCAATAGCGTTGTTTCAATAATGAAACTGTCGCGGTAATCCCTGCGTGTGCAGAACCTAGACCCTCGTGTGCAGCTAGTATTAAACCCAATCTGCGATCCATGTTTGGTATTACTCTATCCCCCACTCCTGGAATCTGAGCATACGGAATGTTGTTTGCATCTAACTTGTAGGAGTATTTGAGTGGAAAACCTTTCGGTAAGGCTGTGCTGTTCTTGCGTGAAGCAATGACAGCTACCATATCTGTCCGTCTATTCTCGTTTTTGAATGAGTGATTGCAGCTACGGAAGCAGTACATACTGCCCCCTTCGTGGCTTCATCAGCCAATGAATTCCCTTCAATGTGAAGGCCATCACGTTGATGACTCAGTGTGTGTATCACGTGAGCTCTTGGTAGTTCGTTTTTCAACTCAGCTACCTGTTCCCATAGCAACTTATACTTAATTGTGCAAACTTTAGAGTCTCTAAACCCGTTCTGACCCCAGTAGTGAAGATATTCGTTGTATGACTGGATACAGTAAAATGAATCGCACACTATCAGTGTGGGGAATTCTCGATCCATATTTATTATAGCCAGTAACAGGGCCTTTAATTCTGCCAGCTGAGCCGTGCAGTCTCCTAGAGACGGTGTCTTCATATCGCTGGGATGGAACTTGCCATCCCGCATACGACCTTTTACAATCGCACAAGCGGCGCTGTATTGCTGTTTACTTCCTATGGACGGCTGAGCAGATCCGTCAGTGTAAATAATATATTCATACTGATCTAGAGGCATTATTTCATTTGGTAGAGGATATTCTTGTTCATATTGCAGGAATGCTTCTGTTTTTAACCTTGGGTCATATCTGCATTCTACATCCGTTGCAGTGAGAAGATTAGCCCATTGTATCCATCTTGGATGTAAGGCTTTAGCATTAGGAAGGCTAGACTTTGTAGCAGCCTCTAAGGCTGGTACTGGAGTTACGACAATTATTCGTTTCCCCTGAGCCAGTGCTCTTTCTCTTACTACCGCGGTCTGTACTGCTGTCAGTATTTTTTCTGTAGAAGCAAATCGCATTTCAGCGTTTGTGTAAAAATGTGATTTGTATGCAATGGGTACATTTTCGCCTTCATTGAAGGTTAGGTCAGTGTACCCAGATTGACCCGCTATAACGCGGATCACCAGATTGCATACGTTTACGCGTGTCTGCAAGTGTTTTGAAGCTATCATGTCAGTTTGTAGGGATTGAAGGATATCTGTGTGTTCCTGTGTCCAATGCCTAACCGAGAAATCAGGTCTTATTAAGTCGTAGAAAGGTGTTACTCTTTCTGCATAATCCAAAATGTATGTTCTGCCAAAATTTAAAAATCCCAATATGGATTGTAAATTTTTCAGTGATTTAGGAGGTTGGAGCAGCGCACATTTTTCTAAAAAGATTGCTGCCAGGCTTTTTCCTTCACTTGAAAGCTCATATCCCAAAAATAGGACATGGAGGTGGGCTATTTTAGATTTTTTTAAAGTTGAATTTGTAGCCCTCAGAGGCGAAGCCCAAACTTATGTTGCTCACCCTGGCCAAGTGATCCTTTAAATCATCATCCGTCAGATAAATATCATCTACATAGGACAATGCCTCTTCATCCAAATTCTGAAGTAATTCTGTCACCCTAGCGGAGAACATCCCCGGGCTATTCTTATACCCTTGGGGGAGTCGACAAAATTGATGCTGAGAGCCTAGCGCGTAAAATGCGGTTAAATACCTGCTTTCAGAACGCTATATTTTGGCAGAAAAATCCATTTGAGATATCTAGTGTTTTGTATTTTTTCCGCACAATGTTATTCATTAATGCTGCACTGTGTGCATTCTGTACTGCAAATGTTTTAGTGCAAATAGTCAGATGTCGTAGTCTAAAACCAGACGGTATGAATTGTCGGGTTTTATTACGGGAAACAAAGGATTATTCATCGGAGAGGTGCATGTTTCAATTACACCCTAGTATTCAAGTTGATCTAAGATCTCCCTGACCTGTTTTTTCGCTCCCTGTTTTATTGGGTACTGTCTCTGTGGAGTTGGACTGGTTTTTACTGGGATTACATGGTGTGGTGACTCAGCATCCAACCCAACATGGTTGCGATAAAGTACTGGAGCCAGGGCTACCGCCCACTCCCGCGCGAATGTGTGTTTCAAGTAAATTGGAACGTGGTCGAAAAAGGCTGGTAAAATTACCGTTTCTCCCTTTGGTCCATAACAATTTCAGGCAGCCAATCTTTTTCAGCTAAAAGGATGTCATAGCCAAAAGTCAGGTTCTCCCAAAAGAGACCTTTAACTTTTCTGGATTTGTCCCCCTCCATTTGGAGTGTTATTTCATGTAACCTATGTGGGACACTTTCCCTCGTATCAGGTGTTTCCACCGTGATGTGTTCATTCAACTCCGCTGTCACCAGAAATTCCATCAGGTTCTGGCGAGCTATTGTTACTTCTGCTGCGCTGTCGAGCACCGTCAGAGCCCATTCCCCGTTCAGTAGTTGAGTCCTCAGAATTCTGGGCATGTCTAACTTTGAGACCTGCTACCTTCTTCTTTTTAAATTGAGGTTTAGATTGTGGCTTGTCTTCTTTTTTAGAAGTGTAGCTTGAAGCGCGTGGCATGTCTCTGGACTTCATACGCTCTTCCTGTCTGTGTTCTGACCGTCCTTCTCTCTCGGAGTTTCTTGGTGAACCCTGAAAGGAACAAGAGGAACGTGTATCAGTATCCTGATACCTGTCAGGTTTTTTAATGTTATCTCTATTCCTGAGATTGTATCTCCTTTCGGAGTGTTCCTGCTGAGGAGACCCACTCCTAGATCTGTTTTCTCTAATCTTTTGGTTTTTATTGTTATTATCCCATTTCTTCTTAGAAGAATCAGGTGCTTGCTTTGTGTTATCCTTCTCAAGACCACCCATGAGTTGAGGTTTTGTTGCTCTAGCTCCCAAACTATCTCTACCCAATTCAGCATAGATGTCTGTGATAATTTAAGGTAATTCACGTTCCTGTTGTAAAGGAGTGAAATCCCTCAAGCGTTGGCGTATTGCCACTGCTGCTGCCTCCCCTTTTATATTTGCTAATATTATAGCGGATACCTGGGCAAAATTACCTAATAATTTCATCCCTAAGTTCAGAGCAGGTTCTGCTCCATACTCAGTTTGTATTTGTCTTAATACGTCTGGTATTACTGCTAATGACTGGATACCATGAGTTCTGGTATATATGACAGCGAAAACTGTACCCCAAGTGGTACAATCCTCTATCTAGGGAGCTATCCCCATTGGCAAGCAGATTGTTAGCATTCTGTGTTTTTCTTGAGGGCTTGTGTGTGGAAATACTGCCTCTAGCTGTGTTATTTTTTGAGCTATCCAGAATGGCATTTGCTCACATTTAGTGGGCATTCTGCCCATAACTGCGTATAGCGTTTGTGGTGTAATTTTAGTTGTAGAACCCTGAATTTGTACTGCTTGTGTAGCTCTTGTTGACTGAAGTGTGAGTGTTCTCATCACGAACTGTGTCAGGTTTCTGTAAAGTTTTATTATTTCTTTGTGAAGTGGACATACCTCTTCTACTGGCATTGTATCAATGTCTGGATGTGGTGTGTAAGCCGCTAGGACAGGCTAAGTGGCCCTGTCTCTTTCGAGCGGACCTAGTCTTACTTTGTCTCTTGTATGGGGTAGGGCGCCTTTAAACCAGTTTATGTGCTCCTGGTAGATGAGCGGAATTTCAATGTCCTCAAACAGACAGTATTCATTTGGCGTTTCATCTTCAGTGTAAGAATGAAATGTATTTGATTGTGCATCTGCTGGTGGGAATTTAACCGATGAATAGAATTCCTCTGTTCTATATGATTCGTGAGCCTCAATCACAAAGGTTACTGTTCCACCCCTAGCTGTGACTACGTAGTCTGTTAGCTTTTGAGTAAGGTCATTTCTAACATTTTCTGAAATGTTTATTTCCCCTTCTTCCTGTACTAAAACTTGCTGTGCTGGCACAGCGTCGTCTTCTGTCATTGTTGATAATTTAAGAAATTCTTCAAGGAAGAGTTTCAAGGAAACTGAGATAAGGTTTTATGCACAATAGGAACTGTTTGTCCTTCAAGCTTGATAAACCGACAGCCAATACGTAGGATACACCTACCCAGCTGTGGCGGATAGTACCCTTCCCACTCCAGACGTCTCTGGGAAAATGTGAGTAGGGGTCTCTGAGAATAGCATGACTGAACTACTCAGATTTACACTGAGTAGTACCAAACCAACGTTGGCGGCGCCATGTCGTGTAGTTCCTATAAACCTATATAGGATCTGCGCGTTTAGACAACATATACTGTAGGATTGGAGTCAGACTGATTCTGGACACCCCTACCGGATATGTCAGCCTGTATGCCACCTAGCTGACAGTGCCACTAGAAACCCCTCTTACCAAGGAGAGAATAGTTCTTGGCAACTATCGAACATGACACTCGTGCTCGCTTCGTCTTAGAAAGATACACAGAATAAACGGTGGGGACGTTTTTCAATAAGCATTTATTGAACCAGCGTCATTTTAGTGTAAAATAAATGTGCTGACACAACCACTAGACAATAACAGATATAAATGATTATAAGCACTAACAGAGTAAAAGGATGGTAGATTTCTACCATCGTGGTAAAACAATGAATACAGGCAAGTATATAAAATACATGACAGTAGAATGCATACTCCTACGATGCGTCCCTAACTAGATGTACCTAAGTGTACCTAGCATGTATGTGGGTGTAAAGCCAAGAATCCCTCTAGAGGAAAGTCAATCCTATTACCTGAAGTGAGAGATTGTGGGACCCCGTCTTGGTCTCGAAATGGACACCCCGCAGGGGATATCAGACCACTGCGAGCTGGAGTGTCTGCATGCAGGAGCCTCAGCGTCTCGCGTCAATGTGTCGGCATAGAAGTCCTTTTCTCCTCTGACTATCTCAGCAAGAGATGATGTATTTATACCCAAAGTGGTACCCCCTGGGGATATACCTTGCTGTGTCATGTCGGACTGGGATGACGGAAGGAATGACCCTTATACATAGTTTTTATGCAGGAGATGGTAGGCCTGCTGTCCGAATACGTGATGTTACAACGCATGCCTTTACAACACGGTCGTTACAACGACCGCGTTGTTACCACGCTTGCCATTACATCGCAAGTCGTATCAACGACTTGCTGTAGGGGGCACGCTGGAATTAGGAATAGTATTAATTACTATTCCTACTCCAGTTTGTGCAACAGCAGAGAAGGTGTTGGATTTAAAATCCAACACATTCCCTGGTGTTGCACGCCCCCTACAGCAAGTCGTTGATACGACTTGCGATGTAATGGCACGCGTGGTAACAACACGGTCGTTCTAACGACCGCATTGTAAAGTTACCGCGTTGTGTTTACAGCGTTGTAAAGGCTGCTTCCCCTGCTGTCCTGCTGTGATTCCAAGAATCCTCATGAATAATGAATGAGGCTTAACCCCATGTCATCTTTGGACATTACCGTAACTAGGTAGAAGGTCAGTACTAAGAACCGTTATGTAGTGTAATGGTAGGGAGAATATAGGTGAAAGGTTAGGTGACTGCCTGAGCCTGTTTTAGGGTACCTATATGGAACATAACACCTTGAAGGGAGTACGTCTCTATATGAGGATGGCCAGCCCCCTCAATCCTCTCGTTAAGCCGAAGTGGAAGACTTGTGTGAAGACCATGAAACCTAAGAATGGTCATCGATTTCCCATTAAGAGAGTTTCTTGGAAACACAATTCGGCGGTCAGCTTTCAGGACCTCACCCTTTTGGTTTTGTCTCATAGGCCATTGACATTCCAGGTGACTATGGTTATCCTGTTGTCAGTAATTACCTTAAGAGGTGTGTGCCCATTCTCGCGCCGGCCGCAGCCCGAAGGCTCCTGGAGGGGGCCATACAGTCTCCCAGTTCTATTGTATTTCCAATTGATCTGCCATTGCTGTGTGTATACTCTCCACCCTCCAGCACCTCCCTCCCCTTACTTCTGGAAACTGGAAGTACGGATTGTGGTGTAAACTGGTGACCTATGCCAACAGGGCAAATGTTCGTAACAAGTGTCCCCTTGCCCTAAGGTTTTTGATATTGTAGTAAAAAAAAAAAAAGTGCAAATGTGTTTATATCATATGAAAATTATTTTTGGAAATGTATGGTTTTAATGATGCTTAGCGTTGTAATTGATGAATTAATGTTGCACTTGAAAAATTTACTATGTCGCTCTGAAATATAATTAATATTGTAAAGTAGTTATGCCGCATTTTCATGTTATACTCCATTTGTTTTTTTATACATGCAGTTTATGTTGTTCTTTTCATCTTGCTCCTGCTCATTCCCTCTTCCAATCTGTGTCCTGCTGCAAACCATCTCTCCTCTCGTTTCCGCAGAGCATCAAGTGAATGACGTCAAAGATGCACAACAGTGTTAGGACGTGTGTAGTGTGAATGAAGTTTCCATCGTGTACCCAAAGTATCATATTCAAGGACTTCCGCTGGAAATTCCACTGGCGGTGTGCTAATTCTATGAGCCATTGTTTAAGAAATGCTTCATTTTGTGCTGACAATCACTGGAGTGCAGTTGCTGAAGGACTAGGTGAAAGATTTCTCTTACCTTAAGAAATGTGTTAATACTAAAGATTTAAAATATTACGTTGGCGTTTCTGATTTGCCTATGCAACCCTGGCCATTGTCACACCATGCTGAATTTGCAGAATCTATTAATAGATTGCGTGGCTTGTGTAGAAAAACTCTTGGGTTTTAGAATTGCGGAAATCAATGTTTATATTTGCTGCTGTTGGGGATCATTTTTTTATATTTGTTTCGCGGGAATCATTCTAAAAGTAGATGGCTGCTTCTGGGGTTATGTTTGATTTTCCTGAGACTATGTCCATTTAACTTAGAATTTCTTATGGGGTGCTGTCAGTATACTTTAACTCTTAGTTGTTAGTCTAGACTTGTCTAATTGGGCTAAGTTTTATTATTCTGTATTACTGGATTTGGGCCTTCATGGCAATGCATACATTTTTTCTCTGTACGCAGTAATAATTCTGTAATAAATCCATTTACTGCTTTAGTTTTGAACTGGACCTCAGTTATTGATGCTTCCACATTTATTTTATTATACTAAAGTGTATACTTCTGTTATGAGGAATGCAGTCTCTAACAACCTATTGGAGATTTTTGAGCCAAATTAATTTGGTAAAATTGGACTGTTCGAAATATTGGGCTTCAGGTGATTATTGTGGTTTGGCTCGCACATCATCTCACTATAGTGAACAAGTATTCCACATCTGTGTCCCTTTACTGCAGAAGGGAAGAACTGAGACATATTTCTGTTGTGACTCAACTCCCTCAAACAAAAAGGATGTAAAATATACTATATGTTCAATCAACACTGAGGGCAACCCACTGGTGTGATAGATGATGCCTAGTTTGTTGCTTTAGCACTTGTATATATGGCACCTGAAATTACTTTATTTAATTCACAAACAAAAATACACAATAAATCAAATTTTAGTTTTAATGGGGCAGTTGAAGAATTTAAAAATGGGGTTATATTTCTGTAAGTGAAAGCAATATGTTAGACTGTAGCATGTCGCTTTGACCTTTTTGTTAATCCAAGCTCTCTTTTTGTCAGCACGGATCAGTGCTTCAGGTGAGGCCACCAACTAACCATACCAGAGTCTGTGTACGGTTCTTGCGCTGTTATGAATCTAGCTAAGAATACCAACCTTAGCTTTCAATTTCAAACTCCCTCACTTTTACAAGAGCTTTTTAAATTTTTAAATGTTGCTTTGAGTGTTAATTTGCTAACACTATTTTATTTTAAAACAGGTGTAGACACCTGTTTAAGAACCAGTCACGGAGTGCTGAAAGACAAATAAAAAAAGCCCCCTCACGTCATCAGTGGGATAGAAGTCAGAAGCAATGTAAAGAAATATTCAAACTCCCCTGGATAACGTAGAGAGAAGCAACACTTGGCACTAGACACCAGCGTTGGGATAGACAGAAATGTTCGGGAGCATCATCTTTCCTGCTACCATAATCCGTATACGAACAATTTAATTTCACAGTTTGCTTATCTACAGATGGGTAGGGTCTGCCACCTCCTGGTAGAAAGTGAGAATAACCAAATAATACATGGTTTACTGCAAAACCGCAGATGAATGAACAGCGTTGTAAAGAAGGTTGTGTAAATAAAAGTGTGTGGGGGAGGGGAGCTAATTCTTCCAGCAATTGGCAGAGTGAAGATGCAGGGGCTCTAAGAAGGTGTGAAAGAACAACAAAGCCTCGTTAAGAAGTAAATGGTCTTTTAAAGAACTGTGAAGTACTCGGGTGCGGCTGCAGTAAGGACGCCAGACCACAACAGCTCAAACAAGCATTTGCAATGCAATCGGTCTCACCTTTGAGGCCTTATATGTATTTAGCTATGCAGCACATTAGCCTGGGTGCTGAAACATCTACTGTTATTTAACATGGAGGGAAAGTAAGCACCAAACTGCGTGACACGCCAGGTCAGCGGGAAATGGTATAGTCCAAAGCTCTGTTTTTAATATAAAATCAGGGCCTTCGGTGGTCATATCACTGAAAATACAAGATTTGAAAAAAATATTATTGTCTACGGGTGCTCGTGGAAGACAATTTCTATGGACTGGAATCTAGAGAATGCTAAAGTGATTCTGGTATTTTACTGACCTCTGCTTGTCGTTTTCAATCAAGAAAGTTAAATAGAGGCAGCTGCCAGAAAATAAAAAAATAAAGTCCTTCAGCAGAAAGCAATTCTGGTATTTTACTGACCTCTGCTGGTCGTTTTCTATCAAGACAGTTAAATAGAGGCAGTTGAACAGACAAAAAGTCCCTAAACCGAAGCAGACAAGTCCTAGGGCTGATCTCCAGAGCCCACAAAGTACATACATATATAAGTATAAAATAAGTATATACTAAAGTATATACAAGAGGTCTCGAATGCTCGATCTAAAACTGTGTGTGTGCCCGGGAAGCTGTCTCAGCCCTAGCTGACACACACAACTCGGGGGGTGGGGGAGGGGGTTCCCTGGATCCCCCAGGTTCTGTGTGCCCTGGGGTAGTTTTAATAAGACCCCCAGGATACTGCAGCATAAATTAGTAAATTTAGCGGCACAAAAACTGTAATTTTCCGGCATTTTAGAGACAAGTTATTTTATTTTAAAAAACAAACCAAAAACGTACCTCAATGGGTCCCGCCGCATGCCTACAGGCGGCGGGCCCGAATTCTTTCTTAAATAAAAAGATTTGTGCCCCAGCTGAAATCCTGGAGGGTCTGGGTAGAGGGATTGTGCTGTTGTGTCAGTGCCCACATTAGTTGTGATCTGCCACAATTAGTGAAAGTGACTCTATCCACTTTACTTGCAACTGCCACAATCACGGAAAGTGACTTTGTCCAGGTACACTGGCACTTCTCTGCAGGACTGTGGTATTTTTAATAAAGACAGTACTTGCCCGTCTTAGTATTTCTTACTGTTACTAGAGCAGCAGTTGAATTTCTCAGCAGAAAAAGATATGTTCTGAGATAGCTCCTAGGGCAGCACCTTTATACAGCTAATGGAACATTGGCACCTCTCAGCAGGACAATTTTCCTGTTTTGGGACAGCATTGGCCCTTCTCAGCCAAAATTTTACTGAGATAGTACTGGCACATCGGAGAGGGCTAGCATCACTTCTCAGTCTGTCTGTACCGATGTTAGTTAATAGTGCCAGCACCTCAAGGGCGGCTCCTCCGCTTTGGTGGAGGAGCATCGTCCCACTGCTTTTAAGCAGTGAGAAACATAAAATAATAATAACAGAGTTATTATCATTTTACCTTTGTGTCGGACTCCTGCTGCTTTGTGGCGGGCGGGTGGGCAGGGCTGCTCTGCTCTTGGGGCAGGGGAGGAGTGGTTTGCCCACTCCTAAGTGCACAATGACTGTTTGGTCGGCCGCCCAAACCAGGCATGCGTACTTTCCCCGTTCTCCATGCAGGCTGCATTACAGCCTGCATGGAGAACATGTCCACACCTCCAGCCCCTGGCTGAGTGCCGTGTCATGGCGCTCAGACCAATCACAATGCTGCCTTTCAGCGTTATGATTGGCTAAGGGGAGGGAGCCTTGGCTGCCAGCTTCCTGCTCCTGTCAGAGTCAAAGGAAGGAGAGCAGGACCAGAGATGCAAGACCCGGCCTCAAGGTAAGTTTTTTTTTCTTTTCAATTCTGCCGTCCTCCCATCCCCCCGCAACCTCCCGCGAGCCATGCCGGCCGCCACTGCAGCACCTCACACCTAGCCTGTACTGTTGGTACTGGGATAATGCTCCAGCATCCACATTTCTAAGCAGGACTGTTGTGTTGATACTGGGGCAGTGCGGGCAGACTCTGCAGCACTGCATTTTGTCAGGACGATTTCAGCACTTCTGAAGGAAGTAGGCACTGCAACTGTTACTGCACATCAGGCGAGTTGAAGGGCTCCCAAAAGCAACGCTGTGATCCAGAAGAAGCCACCGATGTTCTTCTCGACGATGCCACCTTACTGATAGTAAAGCAAATACGAGGAGATGATGGACGGAGTGCTGAAACTTTTCAAACACTCACCTCCAGTCCCAGATCTGGGTTGAATCCATCATCATCAGGGGCCGGACTGGCCGTAGCGGGCACCGGGCGTTTCCCCGGTGGGCCGCCTGGTTGGGGGCCAGTTTTAGGCCCCGTTTTTGTTACCGGGGGCCGGCAATAGCGGCCCCCTGTAACAAAATCGGCCGAAACCGGCCCTGCAAACAGCTCGGCCGCACCCCTCTCCTCCCCCCTAGGGGGTCCGGCCGAGCAGTTTGCCAGGGCCGGTTTCGGTTCCCAGTCCGGCCCTGATAATCATTCTTTAGCTCACTTTGCCACCCCAGTTCAGACACAGCTATATGCAAATCAGTCTTGATCCTGTGCCTCATGGGAACAGTCCAGCCCGAACTGACAAGCCATGTCTTCCCTGGACTGGAAACAAGCATCCTGAGACCGGTTTTGGGCTAACAGCCCTCATCAGCCAGGCTAGCTTGAATCCAGTGGCAAAGTGAGCAAGTGAGCAAGGGACCCACGTCTGGGCATACCCTGCCAACTTAGGGCGAACAAAGCAAACACAAGGAGATGATGGACGGAGTGCTGAAACTTTTCAAACACTCACCCCCAGTCACAGATCTGGGTTGAATCCATCATCATTCTTTAGCTCACTTTGCCACCCCAGTTCAGACACAGCTATATGCAAATCAGTCTTGACCCTGTGCCTCATGAGAACAGTCCAGCCCGAACTGCCAAGCCATGTCTTCCCTGGACCGGAAACAAGCATCCTGGGACCGGTTTCGGGCTAACAGCCCTCATCAGCAAGGCTAGCTTGAATCCAGTGGCAAAGTGAGCAAGGGACCCACGTCTGGGCATACCTTGCCAACTTAGGGCAAACAAAGCAAACACAAGGAGATGATGGACGGAGTGCTGAAACTTTTCAAACACTCATCCCCAGTCACAGATCTGGGTTGAATCCATCATCATTCTTTAGCTCACTTTGCCACCTCAGTTCAGACACAGCTATATGCAAATCAGTCTTGACCCTGTGCCTCATGGGAACAGTCCAGCCCGAACTGCCAAGCCATGTCTTCCCTGGACCAGAAACAAGCATCCTGGGACCGGTTTCGGGCTAACAGCCCTCATCAGCCAGGCTAGCTTGAATCCAGTGGCAAAGTGAGCAAGGGACCCACGTCTGGGCATACCCTGCCAACTTAGGGCAAACAAAGCAAACACAAGGAGATGATGGACACAGTGCTGAAACTTTTCAAACACTCACCCCCAGTCACAGATCTGGGTTGAATCCATCATCATTCTTTAGCTCACTTTGCCACCCCAGTTCAGACACAGCTATATGCAAATCAGTCTTGACCCTGTGCCTCATGGGAACAGTCCAGCCCGAACTGCCAAGCCATGTCTTCCCTTGACCGGAAACAAGCTTCCTGGGACCGGTTTCAGGCTAACAGCCCTCATCAGCCAGGCTAGCTTGAATCCAGTGGCACAGTGAGCAAGGGACCCACGTCTGGGCATACCCTGCCAACTTAGGAAAGCAGAAGACCGGAGTTCTAATTATTGCTTCCGCCGAGCAGCAGCCGTGTTCTCCAGGCACCGCCAGGCAGGATGATGTGACGCAGCAGGTGAGTCAACAAACACCTCGCCTGCTCGCTGACCCCCTCCTTTTATTTGGCACATTGGCCAACGCTGGGCCAATAAAAGGAATTTCACAGGCACTTTTGTAACAAGCATTTACAATGCAATAGGTCTCGCAATGACATTGTTTTGAGCTATTGGCATTGAAAATGTTATTTTTTTTTTTTTTTCCCTTCGTGAAGCAATAATCAAGTAATGGCGTTGTAAATGACAATGTCTTTTACCCCCTTTTGACCCCCGCAAAGCTCATCAGCATGTGCCCGTCACTGTTTGCTGCGCACCCAACAAACCCAGAATGGACAGCTGTTTCTCCCAGTGGAGCTATTTCACGAAACTCGCTTAAAAGGCCATTAAGATTGTATTTTAAGTGCGCGTTTACTGTATATTTGGACCAGTGGCTCAGCTATCAATAGTGCAGAGTGGAGGGGGCAATGAGGTGCGCACCTCAACCAAATAATAGCAGTTTTTTGTTATTTTAGATTTTCAACTGCCAAACAATGGTTTCGGGACATTTTCTGTGCTTACGGTAGAACCCAGCTGTAATTAAGCACTGGTTGGTGAGAAGAAGGAAGATGAGGAGGGTTTGTGTTCAGGTGATGACTGAGCGCACCATTATCTTTGTAAAGAGAAACGTCACACGTAAAAACGCACTCAGTGTCAATTTCTGTGAGAATCCAGCTCGAGCCAGTGAGCAGAGCCTCTTTCCGAAACCGAGGCACACGTCGCAGGGTGACGGTGCAGAAAATGTGAAGTACACCTAACTGGAAGCTTCCATGAGAACCCCACTTCCAGCAAATACTGTACTGATCACTCTGTTACTCTGTTTCTAAACAACTGTTCTAAAAAACACAAAAACGGAATCTTAGTTAGGCCCCTGAAGAGCAGAACATACTCCCTTCTACACTACAAAGCACGCTCCCTTTCAGACGTGAACATCCGCGTTACATAACAAAGCAATAAAAACCAGCAAACTGAACGAAAGTGAAGGGAAACAAGGATTACCATCCTGACGGAATTTAGCGCTACAGAATAATTGGCAACATAACGAAAGTACAGTTTTTATATTGCGAGAGCCTCTTAGAAGGTAGGCTATTCAGCAGACACGTGGACTTCAGTAGTGGAAGTTTATGGTTGGCTGTGAAGTGGGTGAGGGGGCCAGAAAGCATGACAAAAATGGAGCACAGCGCTATAAATCCGGCCATACCGGTAATTTACACAAGCAAGGCTTTCCTCAATAGTGCTGGCCCATTAATGTTCCTGGTGGGGGGGGGGGATATCTCCAGAGGGAAAGCACAGGCCCTTCTGGCCAGTATACACCAAGAACAGATGGGGCAGTGGCGGCCTGGCAGGCATCCACCCACCAGACTTTAAGAACAGCCATAAATCCAGTGGAGCGGAGTAGAGGGATCCATCGGACCGGTCCCCCAACGCTGAAAGAGTGCGCTGTTACCACACAGCAGACTGAAAAACATATAGAGCACACATACAGCAGACACCCACCCAAACAGCAGTCACACCACACACAGCAGACACCAACCGACCCACTTACCCAATAAACAGACACCCACCCACACAGCAGACACACCGAACACACACAGTAGACCGAGACCCTCTGCCCAAGAGGATTTCACACATCCCAGCCAATCTGTTCTGCGGCCTGGAGGGGCCACCCTCCCCTCTGCCGTAGCTGTGTGTGAGGTGCCTAGTGTTATGTCGTGCCCGGTGGCACGGGCTGCTGACCGCTGGTGTAAGGAGGTAAGGCCAATTGCCAAAAGAACCACACTGAGCCACTCGTGATATGGATAAAGACTACCGCGTACTGGCGTCTACTGACGTCATGTCCGCGGTGGTCATATTTATTATACTCAAGTCACGTGACCGGGTGCATACCACGCAGCCCAGTCACGGCAGGGGAGCAGCAACAACTATCCCTGTCGGGATAGACACTTGGTAGTGCCCTAATAGTCACGGCTGTTACGTCACAGCCGCGACACAACATTCCTCCCAAAAACAGAAAAACAATTTACACGAAAAAGTCCCTTCAGACATGTATCACCCATGTCCCATTAAATACACACTAAGTGATTATTCAAACAAAAAAAAACAGAACCATCTTACAGGAAATAGTCTCGCAGCTTCTTGTTCGGCTCAGGATTGCGTCGGAGCTGGTACTGAGAGCTGCCACGCCCAGTGAATTCAGCATCCACTTCCTCACCCGAGGTCCGGGGTTGAGACTCCCCAGAGCTCACCGGTGTTTCCTCAGGCTCAAACACTCCATGGTCATTGTCCATGTGAAAGCTAGGATCTGTTCCTGGTGTCGGTGACGGGCCAGTGTCCGCTGCAAGTTCGGCTACTGGAATCAACGGATTGTTGGCCGGAGACGACCTCTGACTCCCCGCTTCTGAGTCACCCAGGGGATTCTCTGAGAAGTGACACTTTTTAAAATGGGAACTGTTCCGGGTCACAACCTCCCCGCCTCTCCGAACCATCACCCTGGTACCTTGTACTCTGATGACAGTCCAGGGTCGCCGTTCATACGGGAGATGGAATTTGCTTTTCTTCATGCGGTTCTTTAGCAGCACCTTATCTCCTCGTTGCAGATTCACCTGTCGAGCTCCTCGTCGCTGACTGACTCGCTCATGCACTCTGCGTCTCTGCGCATCTATTTTGCCGTTGTCAGGATTCTCCGGGCACCACTGAGGATGATGAGGGATGGAATCCGTAACCACCCGACCCATTGATGGGTGTCCTGGGACCAGGCCCGTGGTGGTGTGGGGAGTTTGTCGATAATTCCTCAGGAATGTGAATAGAGCCAACTCCATGGGTTGGTGGCGTTCATGCGCTATGCGGACAACCTTATTTAATGTCCGCATGAAACGTTCTACCTCCCCATTCGCTTGCGGCCAGCGGGGAGTAATTTTCCGGTGCTTAACCCCCAATGACGTTAGATAGGTGGCTAACTCTTGACTTTGAAAAGGCGGCCCGTTATCCGTTTTGAGCTCGTGGAATATTCCATGCGTCGCTATCACCTTTTCTATCTTCGGGATTATTTCCGCAGCACTGAGGGTGCTCACGATCTCAACCTCAGGATATTTGGAATAATCATCAATGGCTACAAAGGTGTGTCTCCCATCCGGTAGGCTTCCAAAGTCAAGGCTTACGCTCATCCAAGGGCGAATGGGTCGGGGCTCAGTGATCACAGGCGCAGGTTTGGGGTTCCCTCCCGTTACCTGGCACCACTGGCATTCTCTAATAGCAGCCTCTACCATCTCGTCCATCAAGGGAAACCACACTTTGGTGCGCAGCCGTGACTTGGTCTTCACCATCCCTTGATGACCACTATGGGCAAGTTGAATAACCCTGGCAGTCAACGAGGAGGGAATTACCAACCGATGCCCTCGCATGAGACATCCTGTGTTGTCTTCCGTCAATTCTTCACGGACATGATATAGACTTCCCAGTATCCTTCGAGCCTCCTCCGTAAGTATCTTCCACTCTTCTCGAGCTTTGTGCCAGCTGCCACTCTTCATCACCTTTTTGACCCTCTGGAGACACTCATCTCTATCCGTTTCGCTCTTCAAGTCCTCCATGGAGAGGGGTAGAGGGCAGGACCTTTCAGTAATGCACCGTACATACTCTTCTGTGTCTGCAGCATCTTCTTCTTCCTGGGCGGTAGCGCTGCGGGGATGCCTGGAGAGATAATCCGCTGGATTGCGACTCCCGGGCTGGTATTCAATTCGACAATTGTAGTTCTGCAACTGCAGCATCCATTTCTCTATCCTCGGTGGAGGCGTCGACGAGGTGCCTGAGAATAACGGCAGGAGGGGCTTGTGGTCGGTAGCCACTACAAACGGCTTTCCGTAAACATAGAGGTGGAAATGGCGACATCCCCAGTGGACTGCGATAGCCTCCTTCTCAATCTGCGAGTACCGCTGCTCGGTGTCCGTGAGCGAGCGGCTGGCAAACGCCACCGGGGCCCAGTCCTCCTCAGCCGTTCGGCGTTGCATGAGTACCGCGCCTAGTCCCTTTGGACCGGCGTCAACAGCGACCATCGTAAGCCTCTGTGGGTCAAAGAATGCCAGCGTGGTAGCGGTGGACAGGGCATCCTTGATGTCTTGGAACGCCTTGGCTTGTGGTTGTCCCCATACCCATGGCACTGAGTCTTTGGTTAGATCCCTCAGGGGTTGAGTGAGAGTCGTGAGGTCCTTGATGAAACGCCCGCAATAATTCACCATACCAAGAAAAAATGCGGGCCTCGGTGACATTGATTGGGGCTGGAGCATTTTTGATATCCTTGACTTTATCTGGGTCAGGGTTGACACCATCAGCCGAGAAGGTGTATCCAAAGAATTGTAATTTGTTCTTGAGAAATTCACATTTTTCTCTGTGGAGTGTTAATCCGGCATCTTTAATGCGCTGGAGCACCTGCACCAGGCGGGCGTTGTGTTCCGGGATGGATTTAGCGTGTACCATAATGTCATCACTCACGTTAATGACTCCAGGGATGTCCATGATGAGTTCGTGGATTACATTCTGGAACACCTCGGCGGCACTAGATATTCCAAAACTCAACCGGGTGTACCGGCGAAGTCCGACATGCGTAGAGAACGTCGTAATGTTTCTGGATTCCGGATCAAGGACCAGTTGGTGGTATCCTGACCTCAGGTCGAGTTTAGAGAACCAGCACGCTCCTGCCATCTCTCCGATCAAATCGTCAATGGTCGGGGTGATGTGTCTCTCTCTTTTGATCGCTGCATTCGGTAGCCTCATGTCAACTTATATCCTGACAGTTCCTGGTTGTTTCGGTTTCCGGGCGACGACAATCGGGGAAACCCACGGTGTAGGACCAGACACCTTCTCTATTATCCCCGCTTGCTCCAGCTTGAGTAATTCCTGTTCCACCAGCGGGCGTAGATGAAAAGCCACTCGGCGGTGTCTCAGGGCCACAGGCTGCACTGTGTGGTCGATGTGAAGATGTACTGCTTTTCCTCGATATCTTCCAATGCCTTCAAATACTGATGCAAACTCCTGGATTATGTGCTGAACTGATTCTTGGTGGATCCCAAATGCGAAGGATACGATCCCTAGATCCTCTGCCGCTCGACATCCCAGAAGCATCCCCTGTCCATCCTTGGTGACATATACTACAGTGGTGATGGACTTGTTGTCATGCCTCACAGTGGTCTTGAACTTCCCTTTCATTTCCAGCGGCTTGTCCTGCCCATATGCAAAGACCGTGATCCTAGTGGGCTGTAAAGCAGGTGCTGGTTGCATGGAGCTGTACAGAGCGGCAGCCATTATATTGATGGTGGCTCCAGTATCCACGACAGCCGTGATGTCTTGTGCGCCCACCTGGATGCGACACTGTGGAAGGCGCCTGCTTCCGCTAGACGCGGCCCCGATCATGTGCACCTTGTGCACTGCTTTTTCGTCTTCTTCGTCGTCATCCATGTCACTTGACTCGCCGCCTCCCTCGGGTACCGCATTGACTGCTTGTTTAGGTTTTCGGTACTGTTTGGAGCGACATACCCTTTCGAAATGGTTGAATCGTCCACAACCTGTGCACTTCTTGCCCTTCGCCGGACACTCAGCTGCTTTGTGAGGTGGACCACCACAGTATCCGCAATATCGTTGACCCTCTCGTGAGCCCCCGGTGAATGGCTTTTGTTTTCGACAGTCCACCGGCCTTGTCGTGACCACGTTGACCGGTTCCGCTTTGACCGGTGACTGCAGTGCCGCTTCCATGTGTGCTGCCCGGGCCTTGGACAGCTCTTTCGTGCGTCCTAGAGTCAATATGTCTGCCAACGGTTTGCCTGATTCCTCCAGTATTCTTTCGCGAAGTTTTGCCGAGGCACACCCTTGGATGATTTGTCCCCGGATCTCCTCCGTCTCATCCCTAAACCCACACGTGGACGCCAGGAGCTTGAGCCTACCGTGAAATGTGTCAAGTGATTCTTCCGGTAGCTGTCTAGCTTGTCGAAAGATGAAACGCTCGTAGTCCTGGTTGGCCATCGGTTCGAAATGGCCCGTGAGCGCGTTGATGAGAGTGATGCGAGTCTTGGGTGTCGCTTCTACGATCGTCTTCGTTATGCGGTGAATGTCTTTTCCCCCTAAGTGAAGCAACATCGCCCTTTTCTGATCCTTATGGACTTTCGTGGCTTCAAAGAAGATAATGAGGCGTTCCACCCACTGCTTCCATCGTGACGCCTTGTCAGAGGGAGACCCCTCTACCACAAATGGCTCTATCGGGGGAATCGTAGACATCGTGAGCCTCTGCACCAATAGCCGATCACCAGCACACTGATTTGGAGCCCAATTCCTGCTTCTCCTGTGACCAATAACGTGCCAGTGCTGTCACAACCAGTTCCTAATTCACACTCAGGGCAGCTGATGTATCCCTTGAGGATATCCAGGATGAGTGCAGCCCCTGCAGCCTCACAGCATAGCTGGCAGCGTGGTGGATGAGCATGCACGCCCCACCCAGGCAGGAAAAACACCGGCCGTCACCACGCTCAGTCTCCTAGCGCAGCAGGACCTCCAATAGCAGCGCCGTGCACTTGCAGGCCGCTGCCGGCACCACGTGGCAAACGCGCATGCTCGCGACCTGCCGATGAATTCAGGCACGGAGCGCCGCGCCGGCGTAGGCGTGAAGATGAAGGCCCAGAGTAGCGGTAGCGCGCGTGGCAGCGCTTCCGATCCGGCGCGTAGAGCTCTCCAGCGTCGGATGGCTGCAGCGGTGGCAGAGCGATGCGGGGCACGAGCACCGCGGGACAGTCCTTGTCCGCTCGCGGCCGCCCCAGCACAGGAAACACGGCGGGAGTAATCCCATCCTCGTCGCCAAACGTTATGTCGTGCCCGGTGGCACGGGCTGCTGACCGCTGGTGTAAGGAGGTAAGGCCAATTGCCAAAAGAACCACACTGAGCCACTCGTGATATGGATAAAGACTACCGCGTACTGGCGTCTACTGACGTCATGTCCGCGGTGGTCATATTTATTATACTCAAGTCACGTGACCGGGTGCATACCACGCAGCCCGGTCACGGCAGGGGAGCAGCAACAACTATCCCTGTCGGGATAGACACTTGGTAGTGCCCTAATAGTCACGGCTGTTACGTCACAGCCGCGACACAACACCTAGGAAGAGCCCACGGCCTGTTGTCATGGCAGGGCTCCGAGGTTGACAGAAAAACAAATGGCTCGGGTGCAGGAAATCACGAGGGCCATTTGCATAAGCGGGCGATGGTTAAAATTCACTGTTATAAAAGGACTTTGGAGTCCGGTGCCCAAGAGCTCACCGTGCTGCATGTGGAGCCGAGACTCCGGACACTGCACCACTGCTCACTGCCAACGCACAGTTAATGTAGGGAAAACAGCTACAAGTGACAGTAACACAGAGGAACCCCTTCCACCGCCCCCGGGGGACGCTTCTCAGAACTCCAACACCCCCAGTTTAAGGGGTCAGAGGTCGAATGTTGTAGAGGATAGAAAAACAAATGGCTCGGGGTGCAGGAAATCACGAGGGCCATTTGCATAAGCGGGCGATGGTTAAAATTTCACTCTTATAAAAGGACTTTGGAGTCCGGTGCCCAAGAGCACACCGTGCTGCACGTGGAGCCGAGACTCCGGATACTGCACCACTGCTTAGACAGGAACAACAGAGGGCGCTTCTCACACAGACAAGAACAACAGAGGGCGCTTCTCACACAGACAGGAACAACAGAGGGCGCATCTCACACAGACAGGAACAGGGGGCGCATCTCACACAGACAGGAACAACAGAGGGCGCTTCTCACACAGACAGACAGGAACAACAGAGGGCGCATCTCACACAGACAGGGACAGGGGGCGCATCTCACACAGACAGGAACAACAGAGGACGCTTCTCACACAGACAGGAACAACAGGGTGCGCATCTCACACAGACAGGTACAACAGAGGGCACTTCTCACACAGACAGACAGGAACAACAGAGGGTGCTTCTCACACAGACAGGTAGAACAGAGGGCGCTTCTTACACAGACAGGAACAACAGAGGGCGCATCTCACACAGACATGACCAGGGGGCGCATCTCACACAGACAGGAACAACAGGGGGCACATCTCACACAGACAGACAGGAACAACAGAGGTGCATCTCACACAGACAGGAACAACAGAGGGCGCTTCTCACACAGGCAGGAACAACAGGGGGTGCATCTCACACAGACAGGAACAACAGAGGGCGCTTCTCACGCAGACAGGAACAACAGAGGACGCTTCTCACACAGACAGGTAGAACAGAGGGCGCTTCTCACACAGACAGGACCAGCAGGGGGCGCATCTCACACAGACAGGACCAGCAGGGGGCGCATCTCACACAGACAGGACCAGCAGGGGGCGCATCTCACACAGACAGGAACAACAGAGGGCGCTTCTCACACAAACAGTAACAGGTAATTGGCAGACTTGTCGTTTCGCCATAAAACCTAGGCAATAGGCGCTGACACGCAGAGCTGCATTTTACATGGCAGTATTTAAGAATATTCGGGGTTCCCAAATGTGTGCGTCTGTCTTTGGGTTCTTAATTTGCTCCATATGATGTCCCTGAAAATTCTTTTTGGCATTGTTTTAGCTTTGCCCCTCTTTGCATTCTCTGTGTACATTTTTTGAGGCACTGCTCCTGCCTTGCTCTTTCGGTGAATGTTCTCCAGGGCGGCACCTCTTTTGGACTGCCTGCCTCCTCCCACTCTTGCATCCCCAGCCCTTCAGTCCTGCGTGCGAGGTGCCTAGTGGTAGCTGGCACTGCGGTGGGTGCGCCTCGGGACGGTGCCTGCTCCGAGGCTCCCACCCCTGACTCCTCAGGCCTCACTGCGTTGGAGGCTGGGTTGAAGGTGTCAGATCGGATGAATAACGTTTGTAGTCTTTCTAGGAGCCCTTTCCTCTGATGGTTGGGAGTACGCTGGGGCCCTCTTGGCGCTATGGTGGGTGTTGTGGGGGCTCTCTGCGGACTCTGGGGGCCTCTACGGAACGGAAGGCCCGCTTTCCCCACGACCCCTAGGTGCCAGGCCCCCCATCACACACTTCCTGCGTGTGGTTAAATCAGACCATTTACTTTACTTTCATCAATGAAACACTTCTCACACAGACAGGACCAACAGAGGGCGCTTCTCACACAGACAGGACCAACAGAGGGCGCTTCTCACACAGACAGGAACAACAGAGGGCGCTTCTCATATACAGGTACAACAGAGGGCGCTTCTCACACAGACAGGCAGGAACAACAGAGGGCGCATCTCACACAGACAGGAACAGGGGGCGCATCTCACACAGACAGGAACAGAGGACGCTTCTCACACAGACAGGACCAACAGAGGACGCTTCTCACACAGACAGGACCAACAGAGGGTGGTTCTCACACAGACAGGAACAACAGAGGGCGCTTCTCACACAGACAGGAACAACAGAGGGCGTTTCTCACATACAGGTACAACAGAGGGCGCTTCTCACACAGACAGACAGGAACAACAGAGGGCGCATCTCACACAGACAGGAACAGGAGGCGCATCTCACACAGACAGGAACAGAGGACGCTTCTCACGCAGACAGGAACAACAGGGGGCACATCTCACACAGACAGGAACAACAGAGGGCGCTTCTCACATACAGGTACAACAGAGGGCGCTTCTCACACAGACAGACAGGAACAGAGGACGCTTCTCACGCAGACAGGAACAGGGGGCACATCTCACACAGACAGGAACAACAGAGGGCGCTTCTCACGCAGACAGGACCAACAGAGGGTGCTTCTCACACAGACAGGTAGAACAGAGGGCGCTTCTCACATACAGGTACAACAGAGGGCGCATCTCACAGCCAGGCCCCCCCCATCACACACTTCCTGCGTGTGGTTAAATCAGACCATTTACTTTACTTTCATCAATGAAACACTTCTCACACAGACAGGACCAACAGAGGGCGCTTCTCACACAGACCGGAACAACAGAGGGCGCTTCTCACACAGACAGGAACAACAGACGGCACATCTCACACAGACAGGCAATAGGCACATTGTTTTAGATTTGCCCCCTCTATCAAAAGCCTGGGTTATCTGTTCGCGTCCTTTCGTTGAATTTCTCTCTGTGGCGCCCATTCACCCCCTCTGTGAGCTATTCCAGGCGCGTGATCCGTTACTACAGGCCCAATCAGAGAGCCGGAGTGGTGCCTGCTGCAGGCATGAAGGCATCATGACGGAGCTTCAGCTTGCTGAACTCTCCCTGAACCTTCCCTTAACACGCCCCATCAGATAAGAGAAAAGCCATAAAACTGAAGGAAGCCGTAGACTCGGTGTCCCAAGGGCGTGCACAGAAAAGCCACAGGGCGGTAACCAAAAAGCCTACAGAGCAATCGAAATGCAGGGTTTTAAATAAATATGGACATTGACCAATTGAAAGCATGGGCGGGATCAGAAGTCCTTCTCCAAAAATACTTTTACCCCAATAAATCTAGCTACGCGAGCAGCACATGCACGCTGCAACGCTAGGCGAGACCTAAAAAGCCCTGCCTTTTTTTTTTTTTAACAAAACTGCAGATTTCACGTTTTTTGCTTAGACTATTGTGTTTAGTTCACTGATTAGATAGTAAGATATCGCAATGCCAGCCATCCTGAAACAATGCTATATTGGTGTTCTTTCACTCACTAACCCAAAGAATGACTTTTGTCATTTCTATTGTGTACATCAGGGAAAGCTTGTAATAGGAACCTGGGATGTTATGATGTGTATATGGCATTAAGCCAGTTCAGCACTGATTGCTGATATGAGGTCAATCAATCAATCAGGGGTTTGTTAAAGCACGACTACTCACCGTAAGGGTCTCAAGGCGCTAGGGTTGGGGGGGGGGGTGCAGGTTCCATTCCATCAAGGAGGGGGTCTGTCGAAGAGCCAGGTTTTGAGGTTTCTTGCGAAGATGGGGAGCGATGTCTGTCTGAGGTGGAGCTGAAGGACGTTCCATGCTTTGGCCGCGAGGAAGGAGAAGGAGCGGCCTCCCGATCTGGTCTTTCTGGTGCGGGGGACCACGGCGTAGGAGAGCTGGGCTGATCGTAGGGTCCTTTGGGGTGCGTGGAATTTGAGTCGGCTGTTCAGGTATGCTGGTCCGGTGCCGTGGAGGGCCTTGTGTGCGTGGGTGAGCATCTTGAAGGTGATTCTCGCCTCGACGGGGAGCCAGTGGAGTGTGCGCAGGTGCAGGGAGATGTGGCAGTGTTTTGGCAGGTTGAGGACCAGTCTTGCGGCGGCGTTCTGGATGTTCTGTAGCTTGCGGGTGAGGTTTTTGTTTATTCCGGCGTAGAGTGCGTTGCCGTAGTCAAGTTTGCTGGTGACCAGGGCGTGAGTGATGGTCTTTCGGTGTTCGAGGGGAATCCATTTGAAGGTCTTACGAAGGAGGCGGAGGGTGCGGAAGCAGGAAGATGAGACGGAGTTGATCTGGCGGTCCATTTTGAGCTCGGAGTCCAGGATGATTCCCAGGTTGCGTGCGTGGTCCGTGGGGGTTGGCGGGTTTCCAAGGGCGGGGGGGCCACCAGGTGTCGCTCCAGGCGCCTGGGTTTGGGCCCATGATGAGTACTTCTGTTTTGTTGGTGTTTAGTTATAGGCAGCTGTTTTTCATCCATTTGGCGACGGCTTCCATGCCTTCTCGAAAGTTGCGTCTGGCGGTGTTGGGCTCGTTGGATAGGGAGAGGATGAGTTGGGTGTCGTCTGCGTATGACACGATGTTGAGTCGGTAGGTTCTGACGATGGGGGCGAGTGGAGCCATGTAGACGTTGAAGAGCGTCGGGCTGAGGGAGGAGCCCTGGGGGACTCCGCAGGTGGTAGGTGTAGGGTCCGAGAGGAAAGGGGGGAGTCTGACCCGCTGCGTCCTGCCGGAGAGGAAGAAGCGGATCCAGTCGAGGGCCTTGTCCTGGATTCCTGCGTCGTAGAGTCTGCGTATTAGGGTGCGGTGGGAGACTGTGTCGAACGCCGCTGATAGGTCGAGGAGGATGAGGGCTACTGTTTCTCCTTTGTCCAGTAGGGTGCGGATGTCGTCTGTTGCGGCGAGGAGGGCGATTTCCATACTGTGGTTTTTTCTGAAGCCGGATTGGGAGGAGTCGAGGATGTTGTGTTCTTCAATGAATGTGGCGAGTTGGCTGTTGATGGCTTTCTCGATGACTTTCGCTGGGAACGGGAGCAGGGAGATGGGTCTGTAGTTTTTGAGGTCGGTGGGGTCCGCTGAGGGTTTCTTTAGGAGGGGTTGACCTCAGTGTGTTTCCAGTCGTCGGGGAACCAGGCGGTCGCCAGGGACCGGTTGATGGTGTGGCGGAGCATGGGTGCGATGGTGTCGGTGGCTCTGTTGAAGATGTGGTGGGGGCAGGGGTCCGTGGGGGCCCCCGAGTGGATTGACTTCATTGTCTTCAGTGTGTCTTCAGTGGTGAGGGCTGTCCAGTCGTCAATCGCTGGTTTCCGGGTGTCGGGGGTGGTTGGTGAGGGTTCAGTGTGTTGGTTGTCTTCGTCGAAGTTGTCGTAGATGCTCTTGATTTTGTGGTGGAAAAAGGTGTTGAGTTTGTCGCAGAGGTCTTGTGAGGGAGGGATGTCGGTAGATTCGCTGGTGGGTTGGGCGAACTCCTTGATGATGCTGAAGAGTTCCTTGCTGTTGTGCGCGTGGGTGGAGATTCTGTCTTCAATCGCTTTTTTCCACGTTTCTCTGATGAGTTGATGGTGGGCGTTGGTGGCGGCTCTGAAGTTGTTGTGGGCTTCTGTGGGTTTGGTGTTCCTCCGGGCCTTTTCGAGGCGGCGGCATGTGCGTCTGGACTCTCGAGTTCGGTGGTACACCATCTGGCTTTCTTGGCGCGGGTATTGTTGTTTTTCTTGAGGGGGCTATGGTGTTGGTGCTGTCCGAGATCCATCTATGCAGGGTTCGGGCTGCGGTGTTGGGGTCGTCGTTTTCCGTGATGGTTGGGGTGGAGTTGTTGAGTGAGGAGGTGAGCTGGTCGTCGGTGATTTTGGTCCAGTTTCTTCATGGGAGCAGGTGCTGGTGTCTGTGGATGGTGGGTGTTCTGAAGGTGAAGTGGATGCAACGATGGTCGGTCCATGGGAGTTCGGTGGTGTGGCTGAAGGTGATGGAGTTTCCTGTAGTGAAGAGGGGGTCGAGGGTGTGGGCTCAGTCACGATTTGGCGGAGTCCAATGTTGTGGAGGTTGTCCAGGAGGGATGTGGTGTTGGGGTCCAGTTGGTTGTCGAGGTGGAAGTTGAGGTCTCCCAGCAGGGTGTAGTTGGTGGATGCGATGGCCTGCGGGGAGATAATGTCCGTGATGGAGTTGGCGAAGGGTCCGCAGGGTCTAGGGGGTCAGTAGATGAGGGTTCCTCAGAGGGTGGCGGTGGGGCTGGCCAGTATCTTGAAGTGAAGGTGTTCCATCAGTTCTGTGGGCTCGTCGGGGAGTGTGCTCAGGCGGAGGCTGGATTTGTGGACGATGGCGATTCCTCCTCCTGGGCGGGTGCGCGGTCCTTCCTGGAGATCTTGTATCCTTGGGGGATGGCGATGGCGATGTCCGGTCCCGAGGGGGTGTTGGTCCAGGTTTCGGTGAAGAACGCGACGTCCGGGGTGGTGCTGTCGAGGAGGTCCCAGATTTCGGTGGCGTGTTTGTGGAGGGATCGGACATTGAGGAGGATGCATTGCAGGGTCTTCGGTTCGGTTGTGTTCTTGTGGGCGGGTTGTGCTGGATCCGTGTTCTTGGCGGTGCTGCAGGTGTCCGTGGGTGTCGGCTGGTGATGCTAGCTTGCAGTTGTTGTTGCGGCCTGGGTTGAGTGCGTGGAGTGCTGCTGGGTCGTAGCGTTGGCGGGGCGGAGGTCCAGGGTTCCTGGCGCTGGTCGCGGACGGGCGCAGATGGGCTTGCCTTTGACGCGCTTTCGGCGCGCCAGCGGCGTGCCCGCTGCCCGTGGCCGCCATTAAGTAGGGGTCGGGGAGGGCTGGACAGCTGGGAGGCGGGAGCGGGGAGGGGAGCTGGATTGGGCCGGTCGCGCTGGGGGGGAGGGGCCGCGGGAGCAGCAGCGGCGGGGAAAGGTAAAGGGAGGAAATAAGGGATAAAGAAAAAAGGGAAAATAAGCAGAAATAAGGCACAAAAGAGCAGAGATGCAGAAAAGTGCAGAAAGGTGAAAGCTAAAAGAGGGTAGAAAAACGAGTGAAAACGAGTGAAAGAGCAGAGCGAGAGGAAGGGACAATGAGCAGAAATAAGGCACAAAAGAGCAGAGATGCAGAAAAGTGCAGAAAGGTGAAAGATAAAAAAAAGGGTAGAAAAACGAGTGAAAGAGCAGAGAGAGAGGAAGGAAACAGAGGTCCACTGGACCACCAGGGATGAGGCGCAGGGAAACCTGCGGGTGGAGGAGGGCCTCGATCACCAACACCCGAGAGTGCAGGGGCAGGCCTCACTTAATGGTGGAGCTGCGAGGGTGGGAGAGCAATTTCACTGACAATGAGTCAATGAGTGTGACCACAGGTGAAAAGTTATAAGTATGGCAAGAGTAACTCTACTGTTCACCCTTCCAAAAGCATGTGTTTTGTACCATTAAATTGACCTTGAGTTTTATACTGGTTTCCACTTGGAGCCAGTCAGATGCTTTAAGAGCTGGTTTGCAGGCCTTACTTCGGCCAGATCAGGCACATGCTAGCTGCCCGGCTTTGTCGTTTTTTGAACCAATCAATGGATTTCTGGGGCAGCCCTGTTGAGGAGCTGCACAAGAGGATGTACATAAACACTGAAGACGTACACACAACCCTCTTCAATATCA
This sequence comes from Calotriton arnoldi, assembly GCA_963921515.1. NCBI lineage: Eukaryota > Metazoa > Chordata > Amphibia > Caudata > Salamandridae > Calotriton > Calotriton arnoldi. The sequence goes on from CAWUFW010006342.1 coordinate 347,682, forward strand.
AAGACCAAAGGTTATCAGCGACGGCCGAAGAGCAAACAATTGGTAATTCCAGAACAAAGGAGGCTGGAGGCCAGCAGGTGCTGGGAATTCCTGATCCTTCTCCGGAGTTTCCGGAGTTTTCACTGCACCGTAGCAGAGCAGAGCAGCGGTGAGGCAGCCTCGGAGCGCGGAGTGCGGTGGGCCCGTGTAACGGGACCGGCGGTGGGTCACAGCTTACTTGACTTGAGGGCCTGAGCCCCCCCTGCCACCCACGGAGGCAGTCTTGGAATAGCCCCTGGAGCAACGGAGTGCGGTGGGGCCGTGAAGTTGGACCGGCGGTGGTTCCTAGTTTACTTGTCCCGCGGGCTTGAGCCCGCCACCTCGTGGAAGCGGCCCGGTGATCTCTGGACCGGGAGTGGCTGGCAGTGTGTGACGCGGACCGCCGTGTTGGTGCTCCTGATTTCCCTTGTGCTATCGGCCCACTTTTGACGATGTGGCAGGCACGCCGGAAGAGGTGCACAGGGACCTCGGAGGTTCGGCGGAGGGGAGCAGCAGCGGTGTTTGTGTTTGCGCTGTGCCGTGCCGGGGACTGGCCCCTGGGATCGGGCAACACGGCCAGCAACTAGGTTAGTTTGCGATCCGCTCCGAGGCACTGGGGTGGGCGGCCGGAGTGGCAGCAGGGGAACCACTGCGGCCCTAGGGTGGCTCACCCGCCATGCCCGCCTGGAACTCCCGCCCTTAGGTTCCTACTGCCATCAAATACGGGAAAGAAGGCTTGGCAATTAGCGCCATATTCTTGAGCTCCCGGGCGCTTTCTCTTCATCCTGCTTCGCTTCTGCCCCCTCCCAGCCGCCTTGAGGACTGCCACCACCATCTTCGGCAGGCTGGTCAGGAGCAGTGGCGGCTGGTGACATTTGAAAGTGGTGGCGCGTAAAATTAGTGGTGAAGCACACCGCGGCGAGCGAGCTCGAACAACCTAAGGAGGGTTCGGGGGGTTCTCCCCCCCCCCCCCGAGAAAATTTTGAAAAATGAGGGGGCAAATGGTGCATTTTCAAGCAAATTTGAGAACACATGCACTTTACTCTTCACAGTCAAAAACGAGGTGAGGGTTGGCCTAAACTAATTAATAATTAGTCTAGACCAACGCTCACCTCTTTTTTGATTGTGAAGAGTAAAGTGCATGTGATTATGTAGATGCTTAAAAACATACATCCCATCCTAGTCCGCCTAGCCTGACTCACACAAAAAAAAATATATAATTGAGCCTCTACTCATCTCTCTTGCAGACAGAATATCAGTTGTATTTCTGTGGCACAGCTCTGCCGATGAGACAGTCGGGACTGCAGGCTTTTACTGGGCATATTAAAGTTTTTGAGCGACAAATCCTACGTCTGTCAAGTTTTATGCAAATGTTTCCCTTGATCAACCTTCCAACCCAGTAAGATGTCAGGCCTCGTGAATGTACCATACTGAACAGCAACAGACCGTGTATCACTATCGCTGCTCCTCACATCTATCACCATTCCAAAGGCCTGCGCATGCACTGTAGTGTGCAGCAGCCATCCGTGCACACTGTGCTCCACAGAACTACCATCGCTCCCGAGCCCTCTTGCAGGCACTATACTGCACAAAAAAGCATATACCTCTGCCCCACGACACCATCACCTTTCTAAAGACTTTCGGAAGCCACTGTGCTAAATAGAAACAGGCCACTGCCTCCCCTCAAACTATCATCAGTTCAAAGGCTAAATGATGGATAACCAACTATCTGCCATCTCAAATCTGCCAAGCTGTCCCCAGAAGGGTGGTGCCTGAAGGGAGCTATTCTGATAGATAGGTTATGTTTTTACCTCAAATATCTATGAATACCCACTGTGTGTGGTGTTGCAGCTACTACACGCATGCATACCCAAGTAGGGTGCTTGTAGTAGAGATAGATCTAATGCAAGCTGCCATTACAAAGATGAGTCAATTGTGTCTTTCCCATGTCAAAAATGCTTGGAGATATGTGTGACAGGCTGCAGAGTGCCACAGACTATGTGTCTGTGGACTGCGATACTGCAGGAAAAGCATACATATGTAGCTCGCTCGAGGGTTGAAGAAATTAATAGTGCACATGATGTGGTTAGGTTGGCCGACACATGACTGGGTCTTCAAAAACCATGTCTCAACCAGTGAAATCTTAGACTGCTGCGTGTGAGGAGGTGGAAAGGCCCACTGAGATGGGGTGTGTTGCTTTAGATGATCAAGATGCTCGGCTGCTAAAGTCTATCTGGAGAAGGTTTAGGCTATATTTGAGGATGCTTCTCTGCATGTTGGTGGTGGTGAATTCCAGTGGTGCTGGAAGTAAGGATGCAGGAGGTGCTTCAGCACCCCCATAAATCTTGAGAATTTAAGAGAATGAACAATGACGGGGCCACTCAATGTGTTTTTTCTTCAGGCAGCATTTTTTTATTTTTCAAAGATAACTCGCCAAATGCCCCCTATGCCTTTAGTGAGGTGGCATTACTGGCCAGCACCCCCACACTATACGCTGTTCCAGCAGCAGGGGGTGAATTCTCCACGCTGGTCTTTCCACAGTTCCCTGGCAGGAATTCTTGTAGGCTGGCAAGGGAGGCTGTGTCTGAGCTCACTGTGGGTCACCACTGGGGCACATACGAGCGCCCTCCCATACAGAGAAAATCAGATTCAGGAAACCGCGTCTGGGGAGGTGAGGGAGGCGCTGAAGACTTAGTATCCTTGCCAGATGAGGCAGGGCCCCCACTGTGGAGCTCGGGGATCTGGAGGGCCGCGCTTTGGATCTTCTGATCCTCAACTCCACACCGAGGTTCAGTGCCAACCACTGCCCCAGCTCCCCTCCACTGCCTCCAGCTCAGAAACCAAGAGCAGGGACAGGCCCCTCACGCGCTCCCTGTGAGACCGACCCAAATGCCAGTTCTGGTTTCGGTGCAACAGCTAGGCCGCTCTGCACCGAGATCTGCTTAATGTCCTTCTTGTGTTATACTCTGCTGAAGGACTTGCCAAAAACTACTCTGAGAGGCGCTCCCCGTTTCACAAAATGGCCCACCTGCTGACAGCAGTGCGCGCAGCCCATCCAGGGCTGCTTTATTCATCCCGGGAAAGGTGCATGGATGTATGGAGGAAGTTACCCACCTGCCCCCTTTAGAGCACTGCTAAAATGTTCCTTACAGTTCACGAAAGCCAATTTTCCATTGCTGCTTAGTGCTTTGCAAAACACATTGCACGCGCTGAGCCTCTTTTATATAGCACGAACTCGAACCGAAGGTATCAGAGCGCTTTAAATGAGCACCAGTAGCATTACAGATAGGTACATTTATTTTGTTACGCACAGGGAGATTAGGGGATTTGCCCAAAATCAAAGGATGTTGTACGTCCCTGCAGAGACTCGAGTCTGCTTCCCCAGCTTCAAGGAAGCCCTTTGAGCGAAATGGGCGTTGCTCGTGTGGTCAACATTACAGGCTATTAATGAATACATACAACTTTCATTAAAAGAAATTCTTGTTTGCACTATATAAAAGTTAAAAAAAAATATATAACTTTAAAAAATGCCCGCCTGGGCCTTACCTGGTGAACTGCCGACTCCTGAGTTCACTTTAGTCCGGACAGCAACCTGCAGTGACAGTCGAGTCAGTGCTGTGGCACCGGCAAGCAGCAACCGTTGGGACTGTCTGCTTCCAGCAGCGCACTGCAGTAATGATGGACTGTCTCGGGACTCGAGTCGTCTCTAAATGCAGTCCGTGTCCGTCTAGCTGGAGTATGACGACGCAGGAAATGGCTTCCTTCCAGTAAGTTCCACCACCACAGAGAAACTCCAAGTTAACTGTAAGCGCTTTAGAAAGTGCAGTTCAACAGAAGCAGTCACACAGGCGTGCTGTGCCAGAACTCACATCTACATGATACGACCCCACTGGTAACTTGACTCTTGAGCAAGTGAGCTAAGCAACGGCACAACAGCGGCATAGCGAGATTAATTTGGGAGCCTTTCAGCCAAGTTTCACAGTCATTCACACACACCTTGGACTCCCGCAACAGGCCGCTGAACGCCACATATGCCCAGGCCTTTTCCCCAGCATCTGTCATCGCGCTATGACGAAAAGCCGCATCCAACAGAGATATTCTTGACAATACACCAGCAGGGTTCGCAAAAAATTAGACGATCTAATGAAACAGACCTGCACAGGTACGTGTGCGCCTCCTGCGCAGGTCTCAGACGTGTCATTCAATTACCCGGCATCTCTTTGGCAGCGGCCTCACAGAGCTCCTCGTGCTCTGTGGCCGCTAAGAGCTCTCTGGGGCCTGAAGGTCAACTCTCGTGTTCTTGTAGTGGAGGGGGGCACACTACAGTCCTATGAAAAGATTGCTTCGCTTTGGAAAATGCAGATAAGCTTACAAAGGGCCGGACTCGCATTGCCTCATTTACAGCCAAATAATCCAACAAAACTAATTTCAGGCAGTCGGAATTTCTGCAGAGACGCGCTCGGAAAGCAGTCACTGGTCAAGTCGATTCCTGCTTCCCACCTGCCACACCCTTCCCCAACTCGTCACAGGGTGGGGTCCCACCCACACCCTGTAACGAGTTGGGAAAGGGTGGGGTGCCAATGCTCTCCACTCTCTCATTGACGTGGAGGCTTAGCAATACCGGGCTTGGTTTTCAAACGCCCGGGGCTAACTTTGCCTCCACGCTATCAGGGGGTGGAGACTCGGCCCTGAAGCAAGGTCTTTGCCGAGCTGATGACCTCACAGGCTTCAGGGCTGAGAGGTTATCAGCCCGCCAATACACTTGGCTTCATTTGGGCCCGCCCGGGGAGCAAGCATTGTAAAGTCACGTCACGTGACACTAGTGACGTGACTGTGTTCACAACGTCAGCTTCACGGTGTCCAGCTGGTGTCGGTGATTGGGGAAGACAGTGCCTGCCTAAATTAAAAAATTACAAAAGGGGGATTTTTTAAATAAAGTTTATTAAAAGAAACTGTTTACTTTAAAACGTTTATGAGCAGCATTGATTGTGAATGAAACGGGGGCGGAGCCCCAACGCCCTATGGCAGAAACCACCACTGGTCAGGAGTCTTCGGTCTTTGGTGGTCGGATGTGACTCAAGGGCAGCAGTGGCAGAGACAGCACCAGCATTAACAGCGGAGTGGGGCTGAGTGAGTGAGCCCCACCACCGGAGAGTGTGCCACCGTCAGCTTGCGGTAGCAGGCCAGTTAGGTCTGTAAACTCTGTAATTTGAACTATGAGATCAGGGAAGGTCAGGGGTGAACTAGCACCATCGGGAAAAAAGAAGAAGTCAGCCACTGAAAGAAAAGCTACGGGCACCCAGGAGAAGGGGAAGGAAGCCAAAGCCACAAAACGTGAAGAAAAATTAAAACCTCAGCCTAACGAAAGACCATTAATTGATCTCTCAACCTGAAGGAAGGGATCACAGGGAAATCTTTGGGACACTAGGCATACAATTTGCTCCATTCAACCTAAAATCTATACAAAATTTGCTTTCCAAAAAGATGCGGGAGCAGTGCTGTTCTCAACTAATGACAATCTTACGGGCCTGCAAACACCACTATTGTCTACTACACCAACCAAGCGTGAATCGTCTCCCGAATCTACTTGCTGCGATCTCCAGTATCCTACTACACAAGCTTCACCTTCAAATTTGCATACGAAGGGGGAAATCAGGGTTCTAACAAATTCTTCTCAATACTTAAATCCAGCAGAATCCAAGACAGAGCCTCTGCAACCAGGTTACGTGGACTTAAATGAGAGGATTCCTTGCTCCCAGGCAAGTAGCGGCATTCAGGGCATTATTTCGCAAAATAAACCGATTTTGAGACGTCCTACAACCTCCAGTAACATAGGGATTCCTAACAGCACGCCAAAATCAAGCCTCCGGCAAGATAATACTTTACCGTCAGTATCTTCAGAGACCCAAGAAGAAAAAGATAGCGAGCCACTCTCGTAATTAAAGACCCCAGAATGGGACGAGATTCTTGCAGCCTATATGCAGGACCCTCACAAGTCACCAATCCGCACTTGTGAACTTGACAAGAGGGAAACAAATCCAACTGAAGCACAAAAGATGCCTACTTTTCTTGCCTGGCAATCCCTCCTGAGTATGGTCCAGCTATCAGCCGACGCATTACAACTGCAGTCTAACAAGATGGATATCCAACTCTCGTTATTGAATACTAAGGCAGTGTACATAGCAGGGATCGACGGTAAGCTTGGAGAGTTAAACTCCCTTATAAAAAGGGTGCAGGATAATACTTCCTTTGCTCAAATAGAGTGTTCTTGCTCTAAAATCGTCGATAAACTGGCATCGGTCCCGTTAATGTTAAATGACCTATTAACAAACGTGAAACAATGCACACAACCTGGGAGGCCGGCCAATCGGACAACAAGATTAGAAGACTCTTCTTGTCTCAACCGCATGGTGGATGACACCTTTGGTTCTAGCAATCAAATGAACAACTTAAAGCGCGCAATTAATACCCAACACGAACCTCCCAAAGGAAAACAACATTAAAGAAGGGCAGCCAACATGTGGACCCCCCAACATGGGGGAAGGTGGGCGAGACCCAAATAAAGGAAATGCCAAATGCAGACTCGCACAAAAAAGAAAGGGACGGAATAAAAAAGCTACCGGCCTGGTGCAACTCTATCCCCTATTTGAGACCTTACAACGACCAGATGCCAAAGTGGCGCAAAAAGTAACTGAGTCCATACAGGGAGAAGAGGAAAAGGGATCATCGTCCCATTTAGACACGAATTGTGCAAAGCCAGGTAAACAACCTAGTGTGATCACTAAAATTCAACAGTAGCTAGTATCCATAAGGCACCCCACGATACTCTTCCAGCACAGCAAGTAACCGCCTCCAAGCTTACGACAATCCAAACTGCGGTAACTTCAGACAAAAGAACTCTATCCCCAACAGACGGAGTTTTAAGGGATAGAAATAGCTTATGGGTTGAAGTACTTGCCATAAAAATCAGAAACAACGTCTCTACACAAACAGAAAAATCATCAACTACAAATCCAATTGTGGACCTAGTTCCGACGTCTTCCATCAGCGTTCAACCTATTATTTCCTTTGGAGATTCTACGAACGTTACAGTGCCTAGCATGAGCCCGCAAGAATATATTCCCAAGGTACCAGACCACGTCAAAACAATTTCCAGTCCTATCTCTACGAACGTTATGGCGTCTAGCTCGAGCCCGCAAGAATATATTCCCAAGGTACCAGACCACGTCAAAACAATTTCCAGTCCTATCTCTACGAACGTTATGGCGTCTAACTCGAGCCCGCAAGAAAACATTCCCAAGGTACTAGACCACATCAAAATAAGTTCCAACTTAGAAAACTTTCAAGCCGAAGCAAAAATGGATTCGACCAATGCCCCAGTCCTAATCCTGATCCTGGAATACGTATCTAGAGGCAGACATGATATCCTAAACAGGGGAAATATTCTAAAACTGTTGGCAGCTATTCCAAATCTAAGCAATATTACAACTAAAGACCTGGCCGCAATACAATTTGAGAACTCTGATGCGGCGCCTGGGGGTGAAGTAACTAAGCCCATGTGGTCTTCAAGTGAAATTGCAAAAAGAATTCTTGTGGAAGGCCCAGCACTTAAAAAATGGGGAATAAAGGTTATCCCCGGACAAACGACAGGATACCCTCTGCCCCTGCTACCACAAGGACAAAAAGGGCTAACAGATACGAGGAAGGAACAAACCACCTCTGTACTAAAGGGAGCAAAGGGCTCCACAGACACAGTGTTTTTCAAATAAATCCCATGGAGTCTTAGAACGGGCTGCCCAGGTAAAGCCGCAAGATGGCATTAGAGATATAGTTAAGACAGTAACACTCACTCCTATTTCACCATGACAAAATTCAGGCCGAATGAATCAAAAAAGGATCAACACCAGACCGCTGCGTATGTGCTCCTGGAATATAAATGGCCTAAACTCCAAATTAGCTGATCCAGAGTTGCATACTTATCTAGCGTCCTTCGATATTATTTTCCTCCAGGAAACTTGGTTAGTGGAACCCGTCTTTATACAAGGATATACAGGCTTCTTCACACCTGCTATAAAACATGCAAAACATGGGCATCCCTCAGGTGGGCTGGCCACTTTTATCACGATAGCTAGTGGAGTCCTAGGAACAACTTTAGAAAATAAGGCCACGGGAATGAATGCGACCAAATGTACTATAAACATCAAAGATGTTGCGACAGAAGTTAATTTGATCAATACTTACATCCACCCTAAAAACAAACTTAATGGTAATAAAAAGTTAGTGTACGAACTAACGAGATTGTTGGAGACGGAGAGTACGACTCACTTTATAGTATCTGGGACTTCAACCTATACTTAATGGGCTCTTCAGCAAGTGATCTATTAATCTCCCAATCTGCATCTTGGGAAATACCGGACCAGGGCAGCAACACACTAGGGAAATGGTCGAAAACTGGTCGCCAACTTCTGGATGATCTTGAACATCTATCTCTTAGGGCCTTAAACGGTAGGTTTCAAACAGATAACCCGCCTAATGCTGCATATCATTCTAACAATACTAGTTCGTGTTTGGACTATACATTCGTCTCCCTGACTATAGTTCAACACATTTGCTCATTCCAAATTAAGGATAGATCTGGTAGTGACCATCTCCCACAAGAAGTTTCTTTTTCCCCATACATTACCCGTTCAACGCATATAAGGGAGATAACAGATAAAAAATATGTAATAAACTGTAGACTTATTAAGAGCACGACAGTCGGGCTTGACCAATTGCACGAAACTGTAATGGATACGCTCCAGGAAATCTCAAGCAACGAAAGTACAGCAGTAAACACGTGGTAACGACTCATATGTATACTTCATGAAAAGCATTCTAAACCAGTAAAACCCAAAGGTAACAAGAAAATATATATAGAAGCCACCACTGCAAACCATGAAATCAGATTTCGGAAATATAAATCTCAAATTAACAAAGCATTGAGGACGCTTAGGAGAAAGCCGGGTGACTTAACTGCCTTTGTAGCACTGAAGTCAAACAAAGATCTAATCAAAAAGCTAAAATGGAGAATTCAAAGAGACAAAGACAACGAACTATGGGCCAAATTACTCTTCGATATAAAATGTAAAAACGGCACTAGATTCTGGTCCACAGTAAATCAACTCCTCAATCCAGACAAGAGGAATGCATTCTCATATTACAGAGGCTACGTGGGTCCATTATTTAAAAACCTACTTCAATGATCCATCAGAAGAATATTCACAGACGAATCTTCAGGTAATTCCATCAAACAGGCAGTATAAGGGCTTGTCGGAGTCAAATACAGAAATTATCAAAAACAGATAATGAAAGGACGGAAAGAGGGGGCCCCGGGCCCAAATTGCGTATCTCCTGCAGTCTTCAAATACAAGCCAGACCTTTGGGCTGAAACTCTGGCACCAGTATTTATTGAAGTAAGAAGCACACAAATTATTCCCGAGTCCTGGAAGGGGTCGATTATATCTCCCATATTTAAAGGGGGGGAATAGATCGCTCCCGGGAAACTATCGGCTTATAACATTAATGGATGTTGAGGCCAAATACTTCGCCGGAAATGTCCTGGAGGAGTTGACATCATGGTCTTCTAATAACAACATAATTCCGTACAATCAGACTGGGTTCATAAATTCCACCGGCACGATCACAAATATCTTGGCAATTTCTTTACTTATGGATGCGGCCCGCGCATCGAAATCTCCATTATACTTCTGTTATATTGACTGTAAATCAGCCTTCGACTGTGTAGATCGGGGGAAATTGTGGCGGAAGTTAGGAGATTGGGGTATATCACAGAATCTCTTACACACGTTGATAATGCTACATAGTTACACATGGGTTCAAGTTAAAATAGGAGCTGGCACACATCTCTCTCGGAAAATTCAAACTACCCGAGGCCTAAAACAAGGCTGTGTTTTGGCACCAACCTTATTTAACCTTTTCTTGGCGGACCCGACGGAAGTGTTGCAATCATGCAACCCTCATGCCCCGAAACTAGAGGCTAATCCAATATCATCCTTCCTATATGCCGATGATGTAGTACTGGTGAGCCGCACTCAGGTGGGGTTCCAACGACTCCTTGATACAATGTCAACCTATTCGCAAACCAACGGCCTGCAGATTAATTATGGGAAAACGAAAACCATGTGTTATAACGTCAAGAAAACACAAACACAGGCTTGGTTCATGGGTAAAGAGCAGTTGAAAAACACAGCTGAATACAAATACCTCGGAGTAATTATCGATAATAAAGGGAACTTTCTTGCGCAGAAGGAGGCAATCAAAAAGAAAGGCCTGGTTTTAGCTGCAGCTTTTAAAAACTTGAAGAAAAAGGTAGCTGGACCGGTTTTGACCCCACTACTGGAAGTTGTAAGAGCAAAACACCTTCCAACAATTTCATATGGAAGTGAGGCTTTAAGAGGGCAGGACGCAACCACATTGGATAATGCAGTCTCCCAAGCTTATAGAATTATATTCTCCTTGCCAAGTTATACCTCCCCGTCTCAGATAAGGCTAGTATTCGGACTGGTCAAGCAATCACTAGCCAGGCGCTGCTCATATATAACATGCTGGAACAAAATTAGGAAAGCTGAATTGAATACATTGAATCATATGTTGTGGGACGAGTTACAGCATCTTCATACATCACCAGGCAGAGAGTATCTGCAAGAGACCCTAGAACATACAGGTCTTGTCCAGCTTTGGGAAATGTCAATTGACCAACAGGCCTTTAAACGTTTAGTAAAGAAGTCTCTTAAAATTCAATCAGCTACAGAAGATAAAGCTACACTAGCACAAAGGGCACATGGTGGATGACATTAAACAATTATAAGTCCATCTCACCAGAAGATTGCTGCTTAATAAAAACTGGATAACCGGTGGCAAAGTAGTTTTTAAGATACCGGCTGGGGTTACTACCAGCCAAAGAACACATGGCACCTTGGCAACGCGGTAACCTACCCGTCACTTGTCGCCTTTATGCGAGCTACAAGGAGGATATGTTGCATTTGGTTTGCTCCTGTAATACCGTAAGGGAAGAAAGGAAACAACTGTTAATGAAGGCCTTTAACCAAAGAGGAATACAAACAAGAAGACAGGCTATCTTAGCCTGCTTTGACCCAGGGGACACTCAATTAAATTGCCGTTTTGTCAAATTTCTACTAAAAGTGGAGCAAAGACTAAAAAAACACGAAAATCATCCAGTACTTTTGACATAAGAAGCAATTTAACTGCCATACCAAACCTTTAGAAGTAATATACAGTCCCCATAATATTATTAGGAGCTGAACCATCGACTCTTAATGAATCCCCCTAAGAACAACCAATGAACTGGAATACTTTCCTTGAATGCTCCTTTAGCTTCAAAATTGCGACCTACGGTTGCCTCCTACCATTAGAAATATTTTGATACTAAAGATTTTATATTCGAATTTTGTCTCACCATGAATTTGAGGTTTTATCATGTATATATATATAAGTTACTATCAAATGATTATATTAATTGTTAGGCTGTTAGGGGCGGATTGGTCATCCATTGGCATATATATGAATTGAAATGTTTCTGTGCAACAGCATCTTCAATTTTTTAAGTTGAAACTACCAGATTTCCTTTTAATCTGTCATATTTGAAAAACTGAATCTGAAGATTTTATTAATGATTTTAATTCACTATGTAAATATATATCTTGTATATTTATTGCAAGGGTTTTAAGTAACCAAGCAATTGTCTAAATAAACTCAAACTCTTCAATATCATTCAATTTAATGATTCTTACATTTCGGGTGTGAATGGATCCAGACCAAGACATTTACAGTCATGCATTGGTAGTTTTCCAGGAGAGGACGTTATGTCCTACTCATCTCGGGGGCCTCTGGACAGACAGGCCCTAGTAGCACCAACCTTTGAGGTAGTTTGCCATTGGTGCCATGGGCTCTATCCTACTCTGGGTCTGCAAACTGGGCCAAGTTTAGAGTAAAGTTATAGGGAGCTTTGGTTATACCTCAAAGTATGTTTTTTGTTTTGGGAAAAAAAAACACTTGAAATTTGCAAACAGTTACAATTCAGGGTTACAAATTCAAACTGAAACACCACTAACATTCACAACAGATGTTTTTTATTGGCTAAGTATGTTCTTTTGGAACATAATGGTGGGTCTCGTTGGCAACATTTGTTCAATGTTTGTATTATGGTATTTGATAAACATTCTGCAATATGTATGCATGTATGTTAATGCATGTTAAATGGACGCTATGTAGGTGTACTTACTTGTGGGAGTTTGACTATGTTTTTCTTTGTATTCATAAGTGGATGCGTAGTTGCGTACTAATTTGATATTTATATTACATTAAAGTGTCTAAATCATGGTGTGTGTTTAACCACCAATATTAGTGTGTTTATGCTGTTTGTTTTACAATGGTATACAACAGTTGTGATCTATCAATATTGGTATACGTGTTTTAAAATTAACTTTAGTTCTGATAGGTAGTAGGGGATTAATGAGTAAAGAAGACTTCATTTTTTATAGTAGTGGATATAGTGTTAGTACATGCTTTGTACACCAGCAAATTAAGTGTTCCCCACTTGATGGGTTTGCATGAATCCCAAAATAGCAAAAGGAGTCTAAACATGGTAATTGTCTGCTAAGCACTGTGAAGATGCGTAGAACAGTACCAAAAGCCATTAGCAAATACATACATTTTTGACGCACAGGCCCCCCCTTCTCCCATCTGCATAAAACCTGAGCTTACTGCACAGGGCCTAAGTTGCTAACAGCCTGCCAATTTCATGCAGATTTGTTAAAGAACACCAAAGTTATTTATTAGCTTGTGAAATCATTTATACTCCCTTTTAACGTTTACCCCTTTTGATGGATTCGCCACTACTCCTTCCCAATAAGAAAGAAACTGCACTCTGGGCTGGAGGAATCTTGTTTATTCATTAAGTACACTCCGGACAGGACGCGTTTCGGCTGTGTACAACAGCCTTTGTCACCTATTGAGCGCCAATTCCCAAACACTATATATATATTCTTTTTATTATGGACATAGACAAAATACTATGGGGTTTCTTGCACGCAATACATTTTTTGCTAATTATGCGACATTCGAGATCTTTCGGTAAAATGTAAAATTCAAATTAAACACTGTTGTAATCCCGGAAGCTAGTGCTTTTACATATTGGTATACATAAAACTTGAGCTCAATTATGTCACCAGCTAAAATAGCACAATATAGCCTACGTATCGATAACGTGTCCTTATTTCTTTAACGTTTTTCAAACGTGCTACAACATCACAGCTATGTTATTACATTTTCAGCAGGATTAGCCGGTGTTGTATTTCAATGCTTTAAAAATAAAAACACACACACGCTAGAACTGCTCACTTAGTACAGCCCATTGCTGCAAACATTTCAGTACTAGCAGTCACCGCAGTTAGACTAAAACTGTCATAAGAACTTTAACAAAAAAAAATTAGCTTCATACAGGTCACACAGTGTACACTATAAATCCATCTCGAGAGTCATTATTGCTTCTTTGCACTCTAATGCTGTTGCAAGAACATGAATAAAGTTATTCTTGTTCAAAAGCGGCTTATATCACATTTCCATGCAGTCTTTCTTATCCAATGATACAATGTCAATTCTCCTCGTTTCCACAGCCAAGTCATTTTGATGGATATACACAACACTTCTCAAAAGAAAAAGGTATGCTGTTCCTAAAGGGGATAAAGGACAAAGGGGAGTAGGTTAGAGAAAAGGAGCGACTACAAGGGTAGTTGTTCCTTTTTAGGTCTCGCCTGAGCCAGCGCATGGGCTGCTCTGGCGAGAGTTTTAGTAAGCGGGTTTTGGAAGTGCAAACAGCAGTGGCTTTTGCTGGCGACCAGCTTGCGTTCACGCGAGCGTGCACGCGCGATCAGGCGCCATATGGCTTCCCTCGCCATATGGACTTTCGCGGCCGTGTCAGTTTCACGGCCGCGCGGTCAATGCTTGTTATATGTGTGTTTCTGTATGTTGTTTTCAAGTCATTCTTTCTAGGATTCACACATTGCTTTAAGAGTGCTTATTGCCAAGCTTCCCTTTCCTGCTTTCATCTTATCAAGAAGACATCATGAAAACCATTGAACCATAAATTATTGCCTCACCACTTCCGATCGCCTGACGAACGCCATTCTCACCCTGCCGGGCAAAGCCAAATAAGCCATGCATATTTACAGTTCCTTTGAAAGGCAGAGCGAGGACTAGGACCTCTGTTCCGACTGAATCTGCATCCACAGAAAGGATGTTATAAGGCTCGAGCTCTGACAAGCGCTCCTCCGCCCCTCCCCTCCCCCACCGCGTTGCGCTGCTTTTGGCAGAATAAATGCCTAAAACATGCCTCAAGTCGTTGCCCTGGTAAATGCTATATATGTATAAGTCGTCAGCGCTTTCAGTTTCTCAGACATGCCTGCTTCCTTCTACGTCTCTGTGCCTCAATGTCTGTCTGCATCTGTCTTTCTCGCAGACTCGCCCACCTTCTCGATGCTGAATTTAGATTCGTAAAGGCTTCATGCGGTGGGTCTGCTGCTTTTGTTGCTGAACAAGAAGTATTACCTGCTTGTTTAACTAATTTGACAAATCAGTGACCTTTGTGTTAGTAAACTTCATGCGTACTTTTAGCTTTTTGCGGAAGAACCACGTCTAATATCATTGTTTTGAAAATTAAGTTGTGATCCATGGCTTTGTAGCAGTTCTTTGTTTTGTTTCTCCTCTGTCCATCGCCCCTCCTCTTCTACGTCCATCCGCCTTTAGTTCCAATGCGACCACACACAGTATCGCAGCTGCATGCTCATCTAACATGTCACCATTCAACCATTCATCCTCAGCAAATCAACCAGCAATTAACTCCATCTAGCCACCTATCCTTCCACCAGAACACCCCTACATAAATCTATCCATTCACCCGAGCTCCCTATACTCTAACACAAGCATCAGCTACATGTATAAACATACATCACTCTATACATTCACCCATCCATCCACTAACCCATTTATCGATCTGAGCCACCTACTCGCTAGCCCGGTTATTAGCTGCTATCATAGAACCTACCTCCATACGTACATGAACCCACGTCAGCCACTTATTATTCAGCACGTCCTTTACAAACATCAATGTACCTTGATCCGTGCATTCATCCATCCGTCCTGTCGCCCGTCCATTCGTTCGTTCGTCCGTCCATCCATCCATCCATCTATTCATCTATCCATCCATCATCCCACCTATTTACCAACCCGCCCACTACCCACTTCTACATAGATCCTTCCAGCCCACCACCAAACTACCCACCCATACATCCATCTTTAGAATGTTACAATGATAAAAGAGGGGTCCTGTACTCCCTAGGGCAGTTCAATTGATTCCCAAGAAAGGGTCTACAGGCCTGTGCTTTTGTGCAGTTTTATAGAGTGCAGAACATGAACCCAGGGGTCACAGCGTTTGAAATATAAAAAGTGTCCGAATAGATTTTTTTTGTATTTTCTTTAGAGAACAATATAGCCCAAGCCACTAGAGTGCTTCACAAACAAAACCAGACTACATTACAGATCTTTTATCATTTTAGGCACAGGGAGATTACGTGATTTGCCCAGACTCGCAGGATGTTGAGCTAAAGCCAGGATTTAAACCTGATTCCCCATCTCTAGACTCAGCAGCTGTAGACAGAAGGCAAAATCTCCCACTTTCAGGTTACTTTATGCCAAATATTGTGTAACAGTCAATCATCCCTAGAGTCTTACCTATTGAAACAGGCTGTACCTAAAACAAAATGAGGTCATGCCCAAAGGCAAATGTTTTATAGCCTTTTAATTATTTGGAAATTGCTTTAATGGAATAAATAATTTTCCTTGAAAGCAAGATTTGGGATTCGCAGAACCAAAGAGTGGAGCCATTAATCACATAAACATCAAGCAAACAACATACGTAACCAATAACAAGCATTGGCATAGCCAATAGGTCTCGCTTTGGGAGCTTATAAGTATTTAGATATGCAACACAATATCCTTGGTGCAACAACATCAACTGTTGCATAACTAAACACTTATAAGGTCCCAAAGGCGAGACCTATTGGCTATGCCAATGCTTGTTGGAAATGGGGCCCTCACACACCCATACAGGTGTCATGCTTCATCATTGGGCTTGCTCCTCGTCGGGCTGGCACTGCAATCCCTGATGGGCACCCTCAAGGGGGCTTTTTATCGGAGATCTTTTTCCAAAGCTGTGATGTGAAGTGCAAGTCAAGGGCCTTTTGTGTAGATTGAGGAAAGGTAGGTTTCGATGTGGTGAATAGTGACTTAAAAAAGGCTAGGCAAGTCTCAAATCAAATTTTAATCCAGGAATATGCTTGACTTATTAAAAACGTGATGTCACCAGTGGGGACAATGATCCCTGGTGACTTATAAGGTCAACATGTTTCATGCCGTCAATTAGTCAAGATTTGATCTAGTGCTATTCTTCAGGACCGTAAAATTTATAACTAATCTACACAGTGTCTGGGACCAAGAATGCACCAAGTAATGTCCAAACACTAAGTACCCTATAGGTGTACCTGCAGAATGTAAAATCACTGACCCAATGAGGGTGATGTCATCACCTCCTCATGAGGAGCACTGAGAAAAACGCTAACATTATTAGCGTGGTCATCCTTCGTAGAACTTTACCAACGACCTACCCCTTCTCATGTGTCCTTGAGGGTGCCAGTCAGGCATTGCAGAGGCAGCCCGACGAGGAGCAAGCCCGATGATGAAGCATGACACCCGCAAGCGTGTGCGAGGGCCCCATTTCCAAAAAGGAACTACTACACTTGCAGTGGCTCCTTTTCTCAGACCTACTCACCTTTGTCCTTTGTCCCCTTTAGGAACAGCATACCTTTTTCTTATGAGAATTAACAGTGGAGCATGTATGCTGGGCCGTTATGCACTCTAGGTCCCCAATTTTTTGTAATGAATTATGCCCAAAACTTGACATACACACAGAAGACTAAAAAGGTTAAATGTCTGCCATATTTCATCACCAGGAGTCTTTTGGGCATGACTGAAGCAGCAGTACGTGGTCCATGGTGGGCGTGGCAAGGAGATGAGAGCGCGGGGAGCAGGGAGGACTGGGAGGCCAAGGCCCGAGCTGCTTGGCTGCTGCTGCGCTGCCTACCATGCTAAAGGAGTAGAGATCCCGCATCTGTGATCCTTATGCACTGAGGCGGGAGTTTGATAGCAGTTAAGCCTCAAACGTGCAGAGCAGCCGGTGAGGTACAGGGTGAGTGAGGTGCTTTGCGCTCCCAGCGGACTGAGTACGGTTGGCCTGCACTTTACCCCTTGGCACCCGCCCTGCTGCTAAGTGGAGCCCTAGGAATGGCCCAGGAGGCCCGAGGAGTGGCCCACAATCAATCGTCTGCTGGGGAAAGTAATTGTTTCTTTTTCTGCTTTCCTACCTCATCGCATGAGTCACTCTGAAATGCCCTCCTGAAAGGACAACATTTTTTGAACGAGGCTGGAACAAAGGCTGGGGGGCTTCCTCTGGGCATATTTGATAAGTGACCAACCATCCACTTACGGCCACCATACTTTGCTGCCCGGGGACAGGACACAAATCCTTCCTGGTTGTGGCGCAAACTGTTTTGAGACCGCGGAAAGTGGGAAAATCTAGTTGGTGAAGAATGCAAGGAGCGTTTGTCCTCTGTTGGGGGGCATTTTCAGGGGGTTTGAGCACAGAGCAGCGGAAGCAGGCGTGTCAGGTCTGGATGCGGTTTACGGCACCGCAATCCCCTTCTTACTTGCCACACAGTGCCTTATGAATGATATACGGTTTGGAAACTAAACCACCTGATAAGGTCTCTTTGGCCTCTGATTCACTCACACTAAGGAGTCTAGTCAGCCACTGATTTAACCACCTCGAGGAGTGTCTCATTAACAGCTGGGCACTGCTCTAAGGGTCTCAGTATATTAACAGGTGGAGAAGATTCAAAATGACTGCAAGAAAACTGTGCTTGGCCCATTTGGTAATGCCTAGAGCCTGCGCTAAAACTAGATCTAATAAGCTAAGAAATAGAGCACCTCACACCAATGCGCTAAAGGGCAAAAACTTGATTTTTTCCTTTTGGAAGCAAAGAGAAAACAGTCCAAGAAGAGATGACTTGCAGCGCAAAATCTATTCCTGGGCAAAGTGTCATCAATCTCTCAGTGCAGTTTCAGACGATAAGTTCCATTGCTAGAGCAGTTGAGGTAATAAATGAAGAGGAATTGCCTGGTCCATCAAAAGAGGATTTTACCCTCCCAGATATAGATCCAGAATTTAGCTGCAGGTACAGGCCGATTGATATAGATAAACTCAAAAATAACAGTTCCCAACCTATGTCTATGCCCTTACCTACAACTGGATTGCAACTTTTCAGCAGCACGCTCTTGGAACAGCCCTCAATACTATCCCAAATTTCAGCGACTCCGGATGTAGAACTAATTGGCATTGGCCCAAGTAATTCCTTAGGTAAGGAGGTGCAGGTCTCTGATGCACTGTTATCTTCTGTCTTAACCTGATTAGAAAAAGTTGTGGCAGGGTCTGACTCTATAGAAGACATAGTTGGCCTGATACTAAAGGTGCTAATTAGTATCAAGGAAAAGCCAAGTCAATTGCGGGAAAAGCTGATTCAAAATATTTTGAGAATGCACGATAATGGTGCAAATCTAGCAGATGATGATAATGTTCTGACTCCCCAGGTTACGACTCCTAATTTCTGCTCGCAATAAGGAAAACCTATAGTAAAAGTATCAGGTTCTAAGGTAGAAAGCCCTACTGCTTCTATAAGATATATTTTTGACCCTTGCTCTGATGATTCTGTAATACCTGGTCCTAGTGTGAAAACTTCAAATCTATCTTTAAGACCGCACCCAGGCTAGAGTCAAGCGTGGCAGCCTCAACTGTGAATGTTCAAGGCAAGTGCATGGGCAAGTCAAAATAATGGAGAGGGAAGAAAAGACCTAACAGGAGAATTTCTAAAATAGTTTCTAAAAAAACTTTGCTTCAGTGATTGGGTGGATGACCCTATCCAAGGTCACCAAAAGGGAGGGTTAAGCCCAAGCTCTCCAATCCCTGAGACCATCTCTCCAGCTTAGCAAACTGACTCTGAGATAGTGGTTGGGACTTCGTCTATTTTGCCTGATGCATGCCCCTCTTCACTTAATTCAGCAGCTGCTCGGTTTATGGGCACATGTAAAATGAAAGAAGCTTTGATACCCTATGATAAGGAAGACACTCCGCTTTATCCTTATAACGTCAACACTTCGACGTTAGTCTCCATCCCTCTTTTCGACTCAGACTTAATCCTGAATCGTTCTCATCTCCTTGCATGTTTTGCAGAAAATAAGAACTTGAATTTAATCCAAAGCATTGACCTGTCATTAGTTTCCCTTTCCCATTTTGGGCCGTGGACTAAAACGAGGGTAACGTTTTGCTCTAAAATTGTTGTGAATGTGGTACTGCAAAACAGCGAATGTCTGCAATGCAAAGGTATTGATGTGTTCCCTGCTTACGAGGAAGCAAATAGTCAGGATAAGGGCCTAGGTCTGTGGGATAAAGGAGGGGACTGGTGGTCTTTGGCACATAATTAGGGTCCGCCAGTTGATACAAAGGGGTTGAAAGTTGACATGGGAATGAATGGAAGACGTGCGACTATTGAAATTCAAAAATGGAACTGGTCGGCAGGAGCTCAATAACAACCGTATGTCACCCACTGCACTACCTTTTCATAACTAGCAACAAATTAAAAGTGGCCTCCTGGAACGTGGCAGGAATAAAGAAAAGAGAAGCCATTTTGTTTTAGGGATATAAATGTGGATATAATCTACCTCCAGGAGACGTGGTACGATCATGAGATTCAGTGTGATGACTTCTTTTCCATAGATTGTAAAGCTACTCCAGCTAGGGAAGGCCATGCCAAGGGGGGTGGGGTAGCGATTCTAATGACCAATAACATTAAATGGACCTATGTGAGCTATAAGGACCTCTCCAATATTTTTGTGGCGACTACTCTCCTCCCTAGTGGAGAGTTGTCGCCAGCACCAATTTTAGTAGTAAATGCATTTATTCCCCCTGATGCTTCGTATAATAAACTAGTGCACAAGGTGTTTTCATTTATTAAACACACCATAGACAAGGAGATTGCTCCCCATGTAATTTTGGTAGGAGAGCTAAACTGTAAAGTCTCCAATCATGCTCTTAATCTTTTCCATGAAACAGAAAAAGAGGAAGCCATTTCCTTACCATCTAATACTAAAACTAATGAGAGGGAAGATCTTCCTCGAACGGCTGAGAAGCAATGATTACTTAATAGCAAATGGGAGATTACCATCTAATTCCCACGCATAGTATGCCCATAAATGTTCGAAGGGGAAGGCAATCTTGGACTAATTGGTTGTTAAGTTGACCTCATTCCATTTGCTTGGCGACTTGCAAATAGTTGACTCCATCCTTAGTAACCATCGCCTATTGGTTTTTACATTGGAGGTAAATACCTCCCCAGTTAGTTCCTGGAAATTTGATGGGGACTCTTCTAAATTTATTTTTTTTAAATCAGGAAAAAGCCAGAGGGATGCTAAAATGATAACTGTTTTGAAGGGCATATTAGGAGATACAGTTAATAATTTGAACACTTAGGGGGAGTTTATGAAGCAGATTTTAACTAATTCAATTCAAAGGCAACCAAAGGCTTCTACGAAGTTAACCCCCTTCCCGATCCTCCAATTTATTAAGGAAATAAATGGTTTGGTCAGGAAGCAATTAATTCTATATACTGAGAGAAATTCCCATTTGTCTCTATTAAAGAGGCGTAGACGGTGCTTAAAGGCATGTTTAAAAAAGAAACCTTGCAATCGGGTCTAGATTGATTTGTGAGAAGCTGTTTTTAAGAAGCAGATGAGCAATTCTGGGAAATAGTTGCAGAAGGGTGTGGGACAAGGATTAGGTCCACTCCATCCCCAATTAGGGAAGATAGCTGGATTAATTTTATATCTGTTTTATATGTGGCAAATGGTGAGTTAGAAATGCCCCACATTCTGAGCTGTAGAGTATCCACATATAATCTGCCAGCTAATAAGGAAATTGAGTCCGCCATTTTAGTAATGTGCTCCTCTGCTGCTATGGTACCAGATGGAGTGCCAATTTCTGTAATAAAACCGCAAGACACTCTTTGGGCCGCATTATGATGTCCGGTCTTTAAAACATGTTATGAGAGGTCAGTTCTGTCTTCTTGGACCAGTAGTATTATCGCCCCTCAATTTAAAAAGGGGGATCATAACAGCTCAGCAAATTATCGCCAAATGGCGTTATTAGATGCAGTGGGTAAAGTATTTTCCAAATGTCTGCTGAATCAGTTAAATACCTGGGCAGAAGACAGTAAAATCATACCGTTCAAGTAGATGGGTTTCAGGAAAAAACATGGGACACAGACAATATAGCTGCTCTACAACTAATCACTGAGAAGTATGTGTCCACTAGAGTTGTTATATATGCCGCATTCATAGACTTTTCTATGGCATTCGATAAAGTTGATCGCCTGGTGCTGTGGAAAAAAATTGTCAGATCTTGGAATGCCAGGTTCCTTACTGCATCTAATTATCGACCTTCATTCTTCCACGTGGTGTAAAGTTTTACTAGGGGGTGAATGTGGTCTTTCTAGAGAAATTCACACAAAGAATGGTTTAAAACAAGGGTGTCTATTAGCCCGCTGCGATTTTCCCTATATATCTCGGACCTACCTCCCTCACAAAGTTCCGTCATCTCTCCGATTATTGGAGGGAGGCCAATCTCATGTCTTCTGTATGCAGAGAACATAGTGATTTTGGATCCTACTCCCAAGGGTCTTAATAACCGGTTGGTAGCTGTACAACAATATGCTGATGCACATTATTTAATAACTAACACCTCTAAATGTAAAATACTCTGCTTCCATGGGAAGAAAAAAACTAAATATCCCAACTTTCGCTGGTACTTGGGGGTCTCAAAAACTGAAAGTGGTAAAAACCTACACCTTCTTAGGGAAAATAATGTGCAGCAATTTGAGTGACCGTGATCACATTAAAAACAACACGTGTAAGGCCCTATCTCAGGCCAAGGGTTTGGGTGCCCTTTATGGTGCGACTGGTAGGAGACATTTTTCCCACCTCTTAGAAGTTTATCAGGCTAAAGTCCCCGACACCCTAATATGTGCAGGGGAGCTCATTGATATTCTTAGGTGGGAATTCGTTAACAGGATTGAAGGGCAGGTATTGAGAAAGCTTACGTGTTGTAACACCGCAATACCAGTGGCTACACTAAGATTGGCAATGGGAATTAGAAGTGAATACGTTCAGTGTTTGGCTGGGGTGATTCACTGGTTGGCTTGCCTTGAGAGGATTGAGGAGGATACATGAGAAAGGAAATCCTGGTTAAAAAGAAGGATGAGACACTAGTTTTCAGGAACTTTAAGTATGCTACATCCCAACTCAGACTAGTCAAGTCTGGTGCTTAAGCTTCCTTCCTCTTAACTAAGGGTTAGTTTGAAGCATGCTTCGCAAGCCTTAAGCTTTCATTTGGCTAGCGAGGCCTGTGCCAAAAATAATGGATTCCTAAAGGTAAAATACACCTTGTTAATTAACAACGCTCGACACTATGTAAAATGGAATAGGTCACACGGTGCCAGGGGCTTTGGTTTCTATCGCGATGGGATAGCCTTCCTCTAAATTAATTAACATCCAAATAGTATAAAACCTCTGAAGTTTGTAACTTTTGTCAGAAAGTGATTCAAGATTTGAATCATGTATTATTCGTTTGCCCCGCTCTATTATTGCATCGCCGTAAATGGCTGAGGCCTATTTTCCTGAAATGGTCAGTTCGATCTTCTTCTGAAGTTTTACAGACTCATACTGACCCTACTAATAAATTGTTTTGTTATTGAATTTTCATTTTTTAAAAAGCTTCTTAAACTTATATTTGTCTAGCTGTGAACCTTGTGCTAAAAGATTTGAATATGTCTTAATGCATTTTAATGTTTCAGAGAAAGAATGCAGGTTTAACTGATTTCTATGAATTTTGGGCTAATAATCTGACTTCATATACGTCTCAATGAATTTTACTAATCTTAATTTGTAACAGAAATTGTATATGTAGTATTTATTTGCATGATTTTTTATGTGGATCTCTTCGGAGTTGCGAAACATTGAATAAATAAAACTTGGCACCTAACTATCATATGGCTTTGTCAAATGATGCCGTAATTATTACCAATTGAATTTTATTTTACACCCCCTTTCTTTTAAATATTCTCTGTTGATGAACCTGCAAAAATATTAAGAGTAAGCTAAACATTCTAAGCACTTGCTAAATTTCTTTTAAATGTGTCAGTGTTAATGTTATAGGCAAATCAAAAACAAACCATCCCAATGATGAAGCCATCTCTAAAATGTAACCTCTTCATGTCAAGACTCAAACACTTTTTAAATGCTATCTGAACAAATTTTACTCAACCAAGCAAATGCACTTCATTGAGTAAATTTCTACTGACATACCAAGTCTGGTGTAGTTCAGCTGTTCTGTGTCAAGGAGGAAAGACTCCAGTGGGGGAGGAGATAAAGTTACTTACCTGTGGTAATAATCTTTCTGGGGGATACTCTATCTACCTGCAGATACCACACCTGTAGAATAGTCCCGGACGTCAGACTAGATTGGATAACTTAAAAGCTCTGATGTCGGGACGATAGCTTCGTATCAATGCCAGAAGTGGCATCAGATGACGTCACCAAAGTCGTATAGCGACTACCCAGTGCAACAACGTCACTTTCCATCCATTTTTTCCAAGCCTTTGAGGCAAGCGGATGAACTGGCATCAACACTGAGTAGTGCAGAAGCAAACTGAAATATTGGGATATTGTTAAACATTTCCTATAACACAACCATCAAACAGGAAAGCAGGTGGGTCGGGGAGAAATCTTCAGGTAAATAAAGTACCAGAAAGACCGCTACTGGAGGTAAGAACATGTTTCTTCTGATGAATACTTCTACCTGCAGATTCTTCATCTGTAGAATAGATTCCACAGCAGTACCCTTACATGGAAGAGTGTTGATGGATGGTTAAATTAGGAAATCCTGCAGAATAGATCTGACATAGTGGCCATCTCTGTGCACTTCGGAATACAGACATTAATGCTTAGCAAAAGTGCTTAGGGATGCTCATGTAGCTGCCTTGCAGATCTCTGCAATCGGAAGTCCTTTGGCAAGGGCAAAAGTGGTCAAATTTGGCCCTGGTGGAATGGGCCCTGCTCCCTTCCAGAGGTTCCCTCCTGGCCAAAGCATAGTCTTCATTCAAAGGAAGATCTAATGGGACAAAGTCTGTTGCTGTTCCACTTTGCCTTTCTTGGCTCCACAGTATCCCATGAAGTCCTGGTCATCTAGTCGTAGGTATCTGGTGCAGTCTAGGTAGTAGTTGACTGCCTGCCTAAGATCCAACCTATGCAACCACTACTCCTCCTTTGTGGAATGGGACGGGGGATAAAAGGTCTGAAGGGTAATGGACAAACTCAAGTGAAAGGTAGTCACCACTTTCAACAGGAAAGTAGTCCTGGTTCGCAACACTAATTTGTCAGGGGGAAAAAGAGAAGAATGGTAGACAGGAACTCGAGGCCTGCAACTCACTGATCTATCTGGCAGGAATGATTGCCACTGAAAATAGAGTTTTTAGAGTCAACATTTGTAACTGTCAACGCTAAAGGAGATCAAACAGAGTCCCCATTAGAAAAGTTAGAACAAGAATATGCTCTCATAGGAGTACAACAAAAGGAGTTGGTGGATAAAGAATATTCAACTCCTTTAAAAAAACATGAATCACAATATAGTATTTGAACAGGGAAAGCTGGTCGGAGAGACAAAAGAGTGCCGACAGCGCAACCAAATGCAGCCCTTTAACAGTGGCGATCGCACTCCCTCTCTGTGCCATGGAAAGTGCAAACTGCAAGTCCTGGGACAATTTAGCCTGCAGGGGGTATATGTTGTTGTCTGCGCACCATTTAACAAAGCTATTCCATCTCCCAGAATAAGCTGATTTAGTGAAGGGGTGATGAGATGACATCAACCACCACCAGTAGCAGCTGGAAAGGGGCCAAATGTTCCAGTTCAATCTCAAGACAGGACGGTGGATGCCTCCAAGATTTTAATGCAGTGCCATTCCTTCCAACTGGGAGAGAAGGTGTGGTCTGAATGGCTGGTTGAGCATGGGACATAGGGAGAAGTGCAGACGTTCTGCATACAAAAACTCTCCTTTACTAATCTGGGACCATAAGAATGACTTGGGTCCGATCTTGCCAAATCTTCACCAGAACTCGAGAAATCTAGGGTATTGGGAAGGGAGAACACATAGGGCAGCTAAACGCACCTTCCAAGGCTCCAGTCAACTGATACTGGAGACCACAGAACTGCTGGCACTGAGCCTTTTCTGAGGAGGCAAATAAGCCACCCGAGTGCCCCACAGGGAAAATATGTCCTGAACTATCTACCTGTGATAGAAGTTGCCACTCATGATCTTCAAGATAATGCCAGCTCAGGCGGTTGGCTCCGACAGTCAGTGACCCCGCTAGGTGATTGGTGGTCAACCAGATTCCGTGGCAGTGCATCCAAGATCATAATCTAAAAAAAGGAGATGAGACCCAAATCCCTTTTGCCTGTTCACATACCACATCACTGTAGTGTTGTCCATCAAGATCTGGAAGGATTGACCTTGGATGCAGGGGAGGAAGGCCGTGAGCGCCAGCTGAATCACCCACAGTTCCAGCAGGTTGATGTGACGCACCTGCTCTTCTAGAAACTAGAGGCTTCGGATTTCCAGATGAACCTCCTGCCCCAAGGCGGAGGCATCTGTTACTACTGTAGGCATAGTCGCAGTGAAAGTGAAGGCCATCCGGCAGTGCAAGTTCGCCTCATTCCCCCACAAAACCACTTCCACTGCAGCGCTGGGCAAAATTATGATGGAGTCCAACAGATCTCCCCTGTATTGGAGCCACTGCCTGCGGAGACACCATTGCAGGGCTCTCATATGCCAAGGCGCATGTGTAACTAGGAGAACGAACGGCCCGAAGAACAAGCTACTTACCTTCGGTAACGCCTTATCTGATAGAGCTGCAAATTCCTTACCTTAGAATTATCCCCAGGCGTCAGACTGGATCCAGAAATATTTTCGTGAGCAGTACCCCTGCGTGCTGGTAAGTGTCATCATTCAGCTCCACGTGGCATCGTCCTTCCCGGAAGTGACGTGCGCGTGCCTATATAGGGGGCATCCCGCGCGCTGACGTCCGTTTCTTTTTGTGACTTTCTACCCCAGGAGCTTGGAGCCACAAAGAACACTGACCACTGGTGTAGAAGACTAGGGCCCTGAAGGAGAACAGCCTTGACCCTAGAATTCTATTTGTAGAGTGGGGAGGATGGATGGGTTGGTAAGGGATCTGTGGCCAGATAGAGTCTCTATCAGGTAAGGCGTTACCGAAGGCAAGTAACTTGTTCATCTGAAAGAAACTTCTAGCCGCAGATTCCTTTCAATATAAGATACACAAGCAATACCTTCCGGATGATGGGTCTGCGGAACAAATTCACACTAGAAAGTCCTGTAGGACCGAACCGCAAAGTGCCCATCCTGATTGACCCAACTGTCCAAGCAGTAGTGCTTGGTGAACGTGCGCAGGGAAGCCCACGTTGCTGCCTGGCAGATCTCCAGGACTGGGACTCCACGTGTTAACGCAATGATCGCAGCCTTAGCTCTGGTGGAATGCCCTCAGGGTGTTGCCTCTTGGCCAGTGCATAGCAGATTTTAAAGCAGAGGATGATCTATCTGTTTCTGCACAGCCTTTCCTTTCTTGACTCAGACATACCCCACGAAGAGTTGGTCGTCCACCTGGAACGGTTTTGCGTGGTCATGGTAGAATGACAATGCTCTTTTTGCTTCTAGTCAATGGAGTTGCTTCTCTTCCTTAGAGGGATGGGGCGGAGCATAAAAGGTAGGCTAGGGGATGGACAGCCCTATATAAAAGGGAGTGACAACTTTCGGCACAAAGGAAGCTATAGTGCGAAGAACCAGCGTGTCTAGAAAGATGGTTAGGTATGGAGGCCTATATGACAAAGCCTGAAGCTCACTGACCCTCCGGTTATTGCCACTAGGAAGGCTGTCTTGATGGTAAGAAGCCTGAGAGGACAATAATGTAGCAGGTCAAAGGGAGCACACATCAGAAATGTAAGTACGAGATAGAGATCCCATTGAGGCATGATAAAAGGTGAAGTCGGAAACATATGTTGGAGACCTTTCAAAAACCTATTTACAACAGGGGATTTGAAGAGGGATGGCTGATACGGCAACTGCAGAAAGGCTGAGATGGTAGAAAGATAGCCATTTATGGTACCCAAAGCAGAGCCCTGCTGGTCAAAAGAAAGAATAAACAGAAAGACCTGAGCAAGGGGAGCAGAAAAAGGGTCAAATTGCGTTTCTGCACACAAATGCCACAAACTTGCCCCAGCGGCAGGAGTATACTGTTTTGGTAGAGGGAGGCCTGGCTGCCAAGATAGCACTACAGACTATGGCAGAAAGTCGAAAAGTATCCACTGTTGCCGCTCAATCTCCATGCATGAAGGCAGAGCATTGATAGGTTCGGGTGGAAACCCTCCCCTGCTGCTGCAACAGAAGATCCTCCTGAAGAGGAAGCCTGATCGGAGGATCGATGGCCATGCTCAACAGCTTGGGATACCAAACCCTACGAACCCAGTCCGGAGCCACAAGGATGACTTGGGCCCGATCATTCTTGATCTTCTTGAGAACTCTGGGCAGGAGTGGTATGGGTGGAAAGGAGGCCTTAGCTCCACTGGAGATGAAAAGCGTCTCCGAGCGAGAGCTGCCATCAGCGCGCAGAAGTGCTGACATTGCACGTTCTCTGCGATGGAAAAAAGATCTAATCAAGGTTCTCCCCACTGCTGAAAGAAATCTTGCACAACCTCCAGATGGAGACGCAATTTGTGATCCACTAGGCATCTCAGCTGAGTTCGTTCTCCCTGGCATTCTGAGAGCACGGCATGTGTTGAACCACCAGGGATATGCCCGGACGTTCCAGTCAGGTCCAGAGGCTCAGAGCCACTTGACAAAGGGTCAACAACCACACTCCGCCTGATTTGTGGCAGGTCCACATGGCGAAGGTGTTGTCCGTGAACACCAGCACTAGCCTTCCCTTGATGGAGGGTAGAAAGGCTTGCAATGCCAGCCGGATCATCCCCAGTACCAGTAGGTTGATGTAGAGACTGGATTACTCCGATGGCTGACCCATATCACGGTCAGATTTGGTTGGGGAAGGAAGAGGGGTCTGCCGCTGACCCAATCGCATTACGTTTACCACCACTGCAGATCTTTTGCAGTACCCTCCGAGATCTGAACCATGTTGGAAAGATTCCCCCGATGCTGCGCCCACTGCAACTTCAGGACCCACTGCAGAGCCCACATATGCCAGAGGGCATGGGTCACAAGCAAGATGCAGGAGGCCATGAGGCCAACATATGCCAGTGGGCATGTGTCACAAGCAGGGTGCAGGAGGCCATGAGGCCCAGCAGCCTCAGTCTCATCGAAACCCAGGATAGAGGCTGAAACATCAGCATCATAGCCTGAATATCCTGGACTCGCCATTCGGGAGAATAAGCTCGAAACCGCACTGTGTCCAGAGCAGCTCCGATGAAAGAGCGTCTGAGTGGGAGTCAGGTGTGACTTCAGCACATTAATAGTGAACCCCCAGAGAGTGCAAGAGGTCTACCGTAGTCTGGAGGTGGGAAAAGACTGCCTGGAGCGAGCACCCCTTTAACAGCCAGTCATTGAAATAGGGAATGACTGGTACTCCTGATCTCCGCAGATGAGTTGCAACCACCGTCATCACCTTGGTGAACACCAGAGGGGCTCTGGTAAGACCAAAAGGCAGCACTGCAGACTGAAAGTGCTCGTGGTACACCGTGAACCACAGGTAATGTCTGTGTGCAGATAGGAGAAAAATGTTTAAATATGCGGCCTGCAAGTTTAACGCTACCATCCAGTCTCCCGGGTCCAGGGCAGATAGGACTTGAGCGAGCGTGAGCATTTTAAATTTCTGTTTTTTGAGGAAGAAATTGAGAGGGCAAATGTCTAGGATAAGACAAAGGCCTCTGTCCTTCTTCGGCACCAGAAATAGCAGAAATAACAACCACAACCTATTTCTGGCTTTGGCACCCTCTCTAGGACTTCCTTGGCCAAGACAGCCGCCACTTCCTGGTGGAGTAAGGAGAGATGGTCCTCCATCAGCCTGTTGCAAGCAGGTGGTATGGGTGGAGGGGTAGTCACAAAGTGGATGGAGTAGCCCCTTTTGAGAATCTGGAGGACCTAGCGGTCTGATTTTCTTGATCTTCAGTGGTGCAGGTGATGGTTTATCCTGCCTCCCACTGGTTGCCGATGATGGTTGGAGAATGAACTAAAGAAGTTTGGAGGCGGTGGCTTGCAGGGGGTGGTGGGTAGACTGGTCAGACATCTGGCTGCCCGACCCCCAGTGTCTGGGTGTACCATGTCCTCGTCCATGCAGAGGCTGGGAAGCTTGCGTGCCATGGAAGGACCTTCCCTGGCCATGAAAAAAGAGAAAGGCCAACTGGGGTTGGCAGGGGGCCATGGAAAGGAACCAAGACCTGGCCGTAGCTCTGCTATACTTGAAGCGCTCCAGCGCAGCCATTACACAGCATGTTCATAAGTGAGGCTTGGACATCCCCTGAAAAGCCGGTTGCTCTCAGCCATGCGTGGTACCATAAGGCCACCAACGATGAAACCACTATGCCTAGCAGTCGGTCGCTTCCAGCCCATATCTGATTGTGACATCTCTCCCATCTGCCATAGCCTGGGAGAGTATGGCCCGGGCCTACCCCGAGACCATGGGCAGCACCTGCACACCCGAATCCCACAGAGCATGTCAGTATTGGACAAAAAGGCACGTGGTGTTCACGGACCACAGTGCCAGGCTGGTGGATGAAAACATTTTCTTGCCTAAGGTGTCCAACCAGCTCTTCAGTGTAGTGTGCTGCATGAGGAAATTGGGGTCATGTGGGGCGGGGCAATGGCGAAAGGCAATCGTCCTGTTAACAGGCGCCCCTGTACTGGGCTTGGACCAGGTCCCAAGCAGGACATCCATAAGGGCTTAACTAAATGGGAGAAAGGGTTCTGAGGGAGTCACTCCTGGCTGAAACCCCTCTGTTCAAGTCTTTACTGCCACTAAGGTGCAGGGCTAAGGTCCTGGACCTCGGCTACCCTTCTCACCATCATAGCAAAAAAAGCTCCCTCCTCCGTAGCCAAAGTAGGAGGAGAGACCATGCCAGTATCTGGGGAGGCGTCCAGTCTAGTGGCTTCTGCCAAATCCACACACCAGTCCATGTTTGGGTCTAGGGGCTGGTATTCCTCAGGGTCCAGTGACACCTCCCACTCCTCCCCAAGTCACAGCCCATTGGAATAGGGCTCAGACTCCATGTCAGAGATGAGGATGGCGCCGCTTGAATCCATCCTTGGCGAGGTTGAGGTGGTACGACTGGTGCTGTCCAGATCCATTAGTGGATCCAAGGGAGCGGACCCACCTCCGGGTAAACAGTAGGGGCTCCTCCTGAACCCGCGGGGCCAGAGGCGTGCCGGGGGAACAGGCTGTCCAAATATGATCTGCATGTCCTCATAAAATATGCGTAGTTTGGTAGGGTTTGCTCCCGGAAACTCTGGGAGGCATGGGCCCGCCCAGGCGCTGGCTCAACTGCGGAGCCAGGCCTTGAATGACTATGCTTCCTCACCTCGTCGGAAGACTTCGATGGACGGGGTGAAGTCTAAGACCTCTTAGACTTCTTTCTCTTCTCCTTTTTTGGTGACTTACCTGAACGCCGGACGACTTAGACTGCGATGAAGAACGATGGCTCCGTGACCGATCCAGACCTTCCTCTCGACCAGGCTCAAGACCACTGCGGTGCCACACATCGAGTGGCAAGAAACGTAGGGGCTGCTCTCTCAAGGCCTTGGGGTGCTTGCCACAGGTCTTCGCTTCGTGGTCGCGCTCAAGGCACCAGAAGCAAACAAGTTGTGTATCGGTCACCGACATCTGTTGGTGACTGGCGCCGCAAGATTTGAAGCCATCTTTCCTAGTGATCAACCCTACCAGAACAGGAGAAGGATCTCAAAAAACTTTGACAAAAGTCAAAAAGGGTCAGTCTAAAAATGACTGGGTTCTACGGTGACTGGTGTGGAAAGAAAAGAAATTACGTCAGCGTGCTGGGGCAGCGCCTATATAGGTACTGCACATGTCACTTCTGGCACGTATGAAGCCGCCAATGCCACGCGGAGCCGAACAATGCTACCTATCGGTGCGCAGGCGAACTGGTCACAAAATTATTTTACAGATCGAGTCTTAAATCTCTGGATAATTCTAGGGTAAGGAATCCAAGTCTCTATCAGATGTTAAACCAAATGGAAGCACTTCAAACTGGTAGTATGTAGAACCCACTACAAAGCGCAAATACTTACAATGAGACTGCGGGATCAGAACGTGAAAAAACGCAAACTGCACTCCAAGAGACACCATCAGGTCTCCAGCTTCTAGCACCAGTAACACTTGAACTAGGTCAACATCTTTAACTTCTCGTTCCTGAGGATGAAATTCAAGCCTCCAAGCTCCAGGATCGGATGCCGACATCTTGGGAACAAGGAAATAACAGGAATAGCATCCCTGCCCCCTTTCCTGCTCTGGCACTAGCTCCACAGCTCCTTCCTGTAGGAGTGCCTACACTTCTTGTTGCAGGATGGAGAGGTGGTCTAGAGCATCTGAGGAAGGCAGGTGGGGGTAGAATGGAAGATCGAACCTCAAAGAATGGAAAAAACCTCTTTCTATGATTTGGAGGACTCTGTGGTCCAAAGTAATGGCCTTCCAGGCTGGTAGAAAGGAGCAGACCCGACCTCCTACACGCTTTAAAAGGGTTCAGGGAAGCAAGCTCCTAGTGGTGCAAGGGAGGGAGAGGATAAAGAGTAAGAGGCCTGCTGGAGGAATTCCCAGCGATTACTTGTGGCCCTGCTCCTGTATTGTTTGACAAGCAGATTTTGTTGCTGCTGGTTTTGGGGCTGAAAGGGATGTTGCTGGCAAATGGAAAATCCCTTTGAGAAGCTGTGAAAAGATTGAAAATAGTGGTAGAGCTTCTCTGGCGCTAATAGCTGAATCCCTAAAGAGCAGGTCGTAGCCTTGCTCCCCTTGAATCTCTCCAAGGCCAAATCAGCTTTCTCTCCAAACAGGTGTCTCTCCTCAAGCGGGAGATCCATGAGATTGGATTGGACATTTGGGGGGGGGAGGCTGGGTGACATATATTCAAGCTAGCCTGGCTGATGAGGGGTGTTACCCCGAAACCAATCCTAGGATGCTTGTTTCCGGTCCAGGGAAGACATGGCTTGGCAGTTCGGGCTAGACTGTTCCCATGAGGCACAGGGTCAAGACTGATTTGCATATAGCTGTGTCTGAACTGGGGTGGCGAAGTGAGCTAAAGAACGATGATGGATTCAACCCAGATCTGTGACTGGGGGTGAGTGTCTGAAAAGTTTCATTGCTCCATCCATCGTCTCCATGCGTTTGCTTTGTCATCATGTAGCGACAGAAGTGCTCATAGCATGTGCCACTGAGTCGGCAGTGTTCAGTCCCGACATGACGTGGTGTGAGGCATTTTGACCATCCTGTACCACCTCCTTGTAATGTGCTCTCATATACTCTGGAACGTGCGGTATAAACATCTCTGCCAAGTTCCACAGAGTATGCGTATACCGTGCCTGGAGGCTGGTGGCATTGAGGAATTTCAAGGCAACGCACAGAAAAGGTTTTCTTTCCCCAGGCCTCCAAGAACTTGGATTCTCTATCGGTGGGGACCCACGGAAAGTTGCCAGCCAGCCGATTGCCCTGAACAAGTAGAGCCCTGGATCACTAGGCTTTCTTGCAGGGTGTGTTTTGCCAGGAAGGGAGATCACCTGGGCCAGTTTGGTATATTCTATTCAGCAGTCTTTTGACTGAATGGCGGGAGAAGGCTTCTCCCAAGCTGCCACGCCCGGTACCAGCCAAGGGCATTATAGGCTCCACAGTTGGTGCTGCTGGAAGGAGGACCTCAGTAAGGATGTTTGTCTTCACTTACACTGTTGGGAGCTGAAGTACCAGGACTTGAGAGTGTCTAGGAGACTTACCCTTGGTGTGTTTCTTATGCTTCTTTCATTTACCGCCTGAGGAGTGTGAAGATGGTGACCTGGAGCTCTGCCTCAAGTGGCAACAGCTATGCCATTCCTCCTGTGCCAGGGCCATGAAGATCTTAGTTTCACGTTCTTTGATGGCCTTCGGGAGCATAAACTGGCAGGAGTCACATGAACGAGAGATGAAAGATACTAGAGGCACAAAGTGGGGGTCAGTGATAGACCTTTGTCCCTCTGAGTTGCTATAGGGCTTGAAACCCAAATGTTAGGGAGGAGACATTGTACTGCACTTAGTAGAAATTTATGGGAGAAAAAACACACAACTCTGAGATAGCAAGCTACGGAACTGCGCTGAAGGTGCAACAAAATAAAAAAAGGACTTGCGATTCGGCGACGTCATTTCTTGTGTCTATACATAGCTTGCACCCCCTTTAAAGTTTCCGGATCCAGATTGACGCCAGGCATTATTCTACAGGTGAAGAATAGGTAGAAATATCCATCAGAAAATGGGAAAGGCCGTTTTTGGTCCTGTTTTTTGGTCCCTGCTTGACAAATCTCCAAGAACCTTGCAAGAGGAACCCAATATAAATTAAATTTTTGATTGGAACGTGTCATTCAGACTCTTCAAAATACACTAAAGTTTTTAAGAAAACAAAATATGCCTTTTCAATGGAAACCCTCACCCAACTACACAGGTGTATGTGTTCATACGTAGGATATATATATATATATTCACTGAAAAAACCACAGGTTTCAGGGACGTTATAGTTAGTTGTACATTTCACTCGTACAAAACCAGAGAAATTCGGCTGTTCTAGTTAGTTGAGCTAACTATAACTCACGCCCCCGCAATGCACTGCTTATGACGTCACATATTACATCATTCATGACATGGTCAGTGACATCACTGATGACATCTCAAATGACATCACTGATGACATCATCCAGTGACTTTCTGTAAAGTTTAAATATGTTTTATATATATAAATGCCAAGGTGTATTGACGAATGAGTGGGTGTAGGAGTGTCTGAATGGATGATTTAGTAGGTGCGTGACAGTGTATAAGTGAGTGATTAAACGTCTTACTGAATGCATGGGTTAGTGACTAAACTGTGTCAATGTCTGCATCAGTCTGTCAGTTGGTGTGTAAGCTGCTGCATGGGTTGGTGAATAGCTACATGAGTGTCTATATGGGTTATTGATTGGTTGTCTGAGTATCTGTATGGGTGCCTGAGTGTCTGGGTGGGTGGGTGGGGAGTGTGTGACTCTGTGCATAGATGTGGGTGATTCACTGGGTGTATGGGTTCAAGACTGCATGTGTGAAGGGCTGTATGGGTGGGGGTGAGTGTGTATGGGTGTGTTGGTGAGTGAATAGATGTCTCAGTGGTACATGTGTAACTACATATGTGAAAGGCAGAATATGTGAGTGTTGGAGTATATAAATGACTATATGTAAGAGTGAGTGATTGTGAGCGTGGCTGTATGGATGAATGTGTGCTTGTATCGGTGATTGTATAAGAGAGTAAGTATGTGTTAGTATCTGTATGAATAAGTGAGGTGGTGTGTGTATAACTGTATAGGTGAGTAAATGGGAGTGTGATTGATTCTTTGCATGACTGACTAGGTGTGTGAGTAACCCTATGGATGAGTGGTGGTGTGTGAGTGTCTGTATAGGTGTATGAGTGCATATGATAGTGCTCCATTGATGAGTGACTGCATGTATGAGTGACTGTATGGGTGAATGAGTGGATGTGTGTGTAGACCTAGGAATCAGTGAGTGGGTATGTAGTAACTGGTATTGGTGTGTCTATGGTTTCGAAAATGGTAGTCTGTATTTCAGAGTGGGTGTATCAAAGGCTATATTAGGGTATGAGGAGGTGCATCAGATTATCACGTGGACGATGTCATCAGTGATGTCACTGACCATATCATGAATGATGTAATATGTGACATCATCAGCAGTGCATTGTGGGGCGCGAGTTATAGTTAGCTCAACTAACTATAACGGCCTAATTTCTCTGGTTTAGTACGAGTGAAATGTCCAACTAACTATAACGTCCCTAAAACCTATGGTTATTTCAGTGAATTTCAAAGGTTTTTTAAATGCTAATTTCTAACTATAACGTCCCTGAAACCTATGGTCTTTTCAGTGAATTTCAAAGATTTTTTAAATGATAATTTCTAACTATAACGTCCCTGAAACCTATGGTTTTTTCAGTGAATTTCAAAGATTTTTTAAATGATAATTTCTAACTAGAACGTCCCTGAAACCTATGGTTTTTTCAGTGAATTTCGAAGGTTTTTTAAATGTTAATTTCTAACTATTCCTACAGAGGTAGGACATGTGCAGAAAGAGGAAGAAAAGCGCAGAAAGAAGAGAAATGCAGAAAGAGGCAACAGAAGTCCAGAAAGACGAAGAAAGGTGCAGAAAGAAGCAGGAGATATGCAGAAAGAACCAACAGAGGTGCAGAAAGAGGCCTAGTTGCAAAGTCATCCTGTACCCCCAACTTTTTGCTGACTGGTACTGGTGGTAACTGACTGACTAACCAGGCCCGGAGCCAGAGCTGAAAGACACTTAGAATACAGTGAAAACACCTACATACATTAGGGTAAACTGTGATTGGCATGAACTCCCCTGTAAGGCCCTAGTACATAATATGGCAGGGGGATTAAAACTACCTCTAAGTCAGAGGTGCAGAAAGAGGAAAGAGAAGTGCAGAAAGAAGCAACAAAGGTGCAGAAAGAGGCAAAAGAGGCAGAAACAAACAAGAGAAGTGCTGAAAGAAGCAACAGAAGTGTAGAAAGAAGCAAGAGCAGTGCAGAAAGAGGGAAGTGAGGTGCAGAAAGAAGCAAGAGCAGTGCAGAAAGAACCAACAGAGGTGCAAAAAGAGGCAAGAGGGGTGCAGGAAAAAGTAGGAGGGGTGCACAAAGAGGCAACAGAGGTACAGAAAGAGGCAGGAGGGGTGCAGAAAGAAGAAAGAAGTGCAGAAAGAAGTAACAGGTGCTGAAAGGCGCGAAGGGTGCAGAAAGATCAAGAGAAGTGCAGAAAGAGGCAACGGAGGTGCAGAAACAGGCAGGAAAGGTGCAGAAAGAGGGAACAGGGGTGCAGAAAGAGGCAAGAAGTGCAGAAAGAAAAGAGGGGTGCAGAAAGAGGCAAGAGATCTGCAGAAAAAAGCAACAGAGGTGCTGAAAGATGCAAGTGAGGTGCAGAAAGGGGCAAGAGGTGCTGAAAGAAGCAAGAGGTGCAGAAAGAGGCAAGTGAGGTGCAGAAAGAGGCAAGAGAAGTGCAGATAGAGGCAAGAGAAGTGCAGATAGAGGCAAGAGAAGTGCAGATAGTGGCAACAGAAGTGCAGATAGTGGCAACAGAAGTGCAGATAGTGGCAACAGAAGTGCAGATAGTGGCAACAGAAGTACAGAAAGAGGCACGAGAGGTGCAGATAGAGGCAAGAGAAGTGCAGATAGAGGCAACAGAAGTGCAGATAGAGGCAACAGAAGTGCAGATAGAGGCAACAGAAGTGCAGATAGTGGCAACAGAAGTGCAGATAGTGGCAACAGAAGTGCAGATAGTGGCAACAGAAGTGCAGATAGTGGCAACAGAAGTACAGAAAGAGGCACGAGAGGTGCAGAAAGAGGCAGGAAAGGTGCAGAAAGAGGCAACAGGGGTGCAGAAAGAGGCAACAGGGGTGCAGAAAAAAGTAGGAGGGGTGCAGAAAGAGGCAAGAGAGGTACAGAAAGAGGCAGGAGGGGTGCAGAAAGAAGGAAGGGAAGTGCAGAAACAAGCAACAGAGGTACAAAAAGAGGCAAGAGAGGTACAGAAAGAGGCAGGAGGGGTGCAGAAAGAAGGAAGAGAAGTGCAGAAACAAGCAACAGAGGTGCAGAAAGAGGCAAGAGGGGGTGCAGAAAGAGGCAAGAGAATTACAGATAGAGGCAACAGAGGTACAGAAACAGGCAGGAAAGGTGCATAAATAGGGAACAGGGGTGCAGAAAGAGGCAAGAGATCTGCAGTAAAAAGCAACAGAGGTGCTGAAAGAGGCAAGTGAGGTGCTGAAAGAGGCAAGTGAGGTGCTGAAAGGCGCAAGAGGTGCAGAAAGAGGCGCAAGAGGTGCAGAAAGAGGTGCAAGAGGGGCAGAAAGAGGTGCAGAAAGAGGGGCAAGAGGTGCAGAAAGAGGGGCAAGAGGTGCAGAAAGAGGGGCAAGAGGTGCAGAAAGGGGCATGAGGTGCAGAAAGGGGCAAGAGGTGCAGAAAGGGGCAAGAGGTGCAGAAAGGGGCAAGAGGTGCAGAAAGGGGCAAGAGGTACAGAAAGGGGCAAGAGGTGCAGAAAGGGGCAAGAGGTGCAGAAAGGGGCAAGTGAGGTGCAGAAAGGGGCAAGAGGTGCAGAAAGGGGCAAGTGAGGTGCAGAAAGGGGCAAGTGAGGTGTAGAAAGGGGCACGTGAGGTGCAGAAAGGGGCAAGTGAGGTGCAGAAAAGGGCAAGAGGTGCAGAAAGGGGCAAGAGGTGCAGAAAGGGGCAAGAGGTGCAGAAAGAGGCACGAGAAGTGCAGAAGGAGGCACGAGGGGTGCACAAAGAAGCAACAGAGGTGCAGAAAGAGGCACGAGGGGTGCAGAAAGAGGCACGAGGGGTGCAGAAAGAGGCAAGAGAAGTGCAGAAAGAGGCAAGAGGGGTGCAGAAAAAAGTAGGAGGGGTGCACAAAGAGGCAAGAGAGGTACAGAAAGGCAGGAGGGATGCAGAAAGAAGGAAGAGAAGTGTAGAAAGAAGTAACAGAGGTGCAGAAAGAGCAAGAGAAGTGCAGAAAGAGGTAACAGAGGTACAGAAAGATGCAAGAGAGGTGCAGAACCAGGCAGGAAAGGTGCAGAAAGAGGGAACAGGGGTGCAGAAAGAGGCAAGAGAGATGCAGAAAGAGGCAAGAGAGATGCAGAAAGAGGCAAGAGAGATGCAGAAAGAGGCAAGAGATCTGCAGAAAAAAGCAACAAAGGTGCAGAAAGAGGCAAGTGAGGTGCAGAAAAAAGCAACAGGTGCAGAAAGAGGCAGGTGAGGTGCAGAAAGAGGCAGGAGAGGTGCAGAAAGAGGCAGGAGAGGTGCAGAAAGAGGCACGAGAGGTGCAGAAAGAGGCACGAGAGGTGCAGAAAGAGGCACGAGAGGTGCAGAAAGAGGCACGAGAGGTGCAGAAAGAGGCACGAGAGGTGCAGAAAGAGGCACAAGAGGTGCAGAAAAAAGTAGGAGGGGTGCACAAAGAGGCAAGAGAGGTACAGAAAGAG
Organism: Calotriton arnoldi; assembly: GCA_963921515.1. Classification (NCBI taxonomy): domain Eukaryota; kingdom Metazoa; phylum Chordata; class Amphibia; order Caudata; family Salamandridae; genus Calotriton; species Calotriton arnoldi. The sequence goes on from CAWUFW010006342.1 coordinate 386,259, forward strand.
GCAAGAGAGGTACAGAAAGAGGCAAGAGAGGTGCAGAAAGAAGGAAGCGAAGTGCAGAAACAAGCAACAGAGGTGCAGAAAGAGGCAAGAGGGGTGCAGAAAGAGGCAAGAGAAGTGCAGAAAGAGGCAAGAGAAGTGCAGAAAGAGGCAAGAGAGGTGAAGAAAGGCAGGAATGATGCAGAAAGAGGGAACATCGGTGCAGAAAGGCAAGAGAGGTGCAGTAAGAGGCAGGAGAGGTGCAGAAAGAAGGAAGAGAAGTGCAGAAACAAGCAACAGAGGTGCGGAAAGAGGCAACAGAGGTACAGAAAGAGGCAAGAGAGGTGCAGAAAAAAGTAGGAGGGGTGCACAAAGAGGCAAGAGAGGTACAGAAAGAGGCAAGAGAGGTACAGAAAGAGGCAGGAGGGGTGCAGAAAGAGGCAGGAGGGGTGCAGAAAGAGGCAGGAGGGGTGCAGAAAGAGGCAGGAGGGGTGCAGAAAGAGGCAAGAGAGGTGCAGAAAGAAGGAACAGGGGTGCAGAAAGAGGGAACAGGGGTGCAGAAAGAGGGAACAGGGGTGCAGAAAGAGGGAACAGGGGTGCAGAAAGAGGCAAGAGCGGTGCAAAAAAGAGAAAAGAGGGGTGCAGAAAAAGGCAAGAGATATACAGTAAAAAGCAAGAGAGGTGCTGAAAGAGGCAAGTGAGGTGCAGAAAGAGGCAAGAGATCTGCAGAAAAAAGCAACAGGTGCAGAAAGAGGCAAGAGGGGTGCAGAAAGAGGCAAGAGGGGTGCAGAAAGAGGCAAGAGGGGTGCAGAAAGAGGCAAGAGGGGTGCAGAAAGAGGCAAGAGGGGTGCAGAAAGAGGAGAGAGAAGTACAAAAAGAACCAAAAGAGGTGCTCAAAGAGGCAAGAGGGATGCAGAAAGAAGCAAGAGCAGTGCAGAAAGAAGCAACAGAGGTGCTGAAAGAGGCACGAAGGTGCAGAAAGAGGCTAGAGAAGTGCAGAAAGAGGCGAGAGAAGTGCAGAAAGAGGCGAGAGAAGTGCAGAAAGAGGCAAGAGTGATGCAGAAAGATGGAAAAGAGGTGCAGAAAGAGGCAAGAGAGTTGCACAGAGGCAAGAGGGGTGCAGAAAGAGGGGTGCAGAAAGAGGCAAGAGGGGTGCAGAAAGAGGCAAGAGGGGTGCAGAAAGAAGCAACAGAGGTGCAGAAAGAGGCAAGAGAGGTGCAGAAACAAGCAAGAGAAGTGCAGAAAGAGGCAAGAGAATTGCTGAAAGAAGCAACGGAGGTGTAGAAAGAAGCAAGAGAAGTGCAGAAAGAGGCAAGTGAGGTGCAGAAATAAGCAAGAGCAGTGCAGAAAGAACCAACAGAGGTGCAAAAAGAGGCAAGAGGGTTGCAGAAAGAGGTAGGAGAGATGCACAGAGGCAAGAGAGGTACAGAAAGAAGCAAGGGAAGTGCGCAGAAAGGAAGAGAAGTGCAGAAAGAGGCAAGAGAATTACTGAAAGAAGCAACAGAGGTGTAGAAAGAAGCAAGGGAAGTGCAGAAAGAGGTAAGTGAGGTGCAGAAAGAAGCAAGAGCAGTGCAGAAAGAACCAACAGAAGTGCAAAAAGAGGCAAGAGGGGTGCACAAAGAGGCAAGAGAGGTACAGAAAGAGGCAGGAGGGGTGCAGAAAGAAGGAAGAAAAGTGCAGAAAGAAGTAACAGGTGCTGAAAGAGGCACAAAGGGTACAGAAAGAGCAAGAGAAGTGCAGAAAGAGGTAACAGGTACAGAAAGCGGAAAGAGGGGTGCAGAAAGAGGCAACAGAGGCACAGAGAGAGGCTAGAGGAGTACAGAAAGAGGCAAAAGAAGTGCATAAACAAGCAAAAAAGATGCGGAAAGAGGCAGTAGGGGTGCAGAAAGAAGCAAGAGAAGTGCAGAAAGAAGCAAGAGAGGTGCAGAAAGAGGCAAGAGGGGTGCAGAAAGAGGCAAGAGGGGTTCAGAAGCAGGCAAGAGGGTGCAGAAAGAAGCCAGAGAGGTGCAGAAAGAAACAAAACAAGTGCAGAAAGAAGGAACAGAGGTGGAGAAAGAGGCAAGAGGGGTGCAGAAATTTGCAAGAGAGGTACAGAAAGAAGCAAGAGCAGTGCAGTAAGAAACAACAGAGGTACAGAAGGAGGCAAGAGGAGTACAGAAAGAGGCAAAAGAAGTGCATAAACAAGCAAAAGAGATGCGGAAAGAGACCAGAGGGGTGCAGAAAGAAGCAAGAGAGGTACAGAAAGAAGCAAAAGAGGTACAGAAAGAAGCAAGAGAAGTGCAGAAAGAAGCAACAGAGGTACAGAAAGAGGCAAGAGGGGTGCAGAAAGAGGCAAGAGAGTTACAGAAAGGCAAAAGAGGTGCAGAAAGAGGGAACAGGGGTGCAGAAAGAAGCGAGAGGTGCAGAAAAAAACAAGTGCAGAAAGAAGGAACAGAGGTGCAGAAAGAGGCAATTCGGGTGCAGAAAGAGGCAAGAGGGGTGCAGAAAGAGGCAAGAGGGGCGCAGAAGCAGGCAAGAGGGTGCAGAAAGAAGCAAGAGGTGCAGAAAGAAACTAAAAAAGTGCAGAAAGAAGGAACAGAGGTGGAGAAAGAGGCAAGAGGGGTGCAGAAAGAGGGAAGAGGAGTGCAGAAAGAAACAAGAAGTGCAGAAAGAAGGAACAGGTGCAGAAAGAGGCAAGAGGGATGCAGGAAGAGGGGTGTGAGTCACTAGGGGTGCAGAAATTTGCAAGAGAGGTGCAGAAAGAAGCAAGAGCACTGCAAAAGAACCAACAGAGGTGCAGAAAGAGACAAGAGGGGTGCAGAAAGAGGTAAGGGTGCAGGAAGAGGGAAAAGGGGTGCAGAAAGAGGCACGAGGGGTTCAGAAGCAGGCAAGAGGGTGCAGAAAGAAGCAAGAGGTGCAGAAAGAAACTAAAAAAGTGCAGAAAGAAGGAACAGAGGTGGAGAAAGAGGCAAGAGGGGTGCAGAAAGAGGGAAGAGGAGTGCAGAAAGAAACAAAAGAAGTGCAGAAAGAAGGAACAGGTGCAGAAAGAGGCAAGAGGGGTGCAGGAAGAGGAGTGTGAGTCACGAGGGGTGCAGAAATTTGCAAGAGAAGTGCAGAAAGAAGCAAGAGCACTGCAAAAGAACCAACAGAGGTGCAGAAAGAGACAAGAGGGGTGCAGAAAGAGGTAAGGGTGCAGGAAGAGGGAAAAGGGGTGCAAAAAGAAGCAAGAAAAGTGCAGAAAGAACAACAGAGGTGCAGACAGAGAAAAGAGGGGTTCAGAAAGAGGCAAGAGAATGGCAGTGTTTGCAATGACAGGGCAGGAACCGCACGGCTCCCGTCCTGTCATTGCAAATGGCAATGTCCCAGGGGTGGGCACCCCGGGACATTGAAAGAGCCGGCCCTAGGGGGGGGGTCGCGATCCCCAGGGCCATCTAGGGCTCCAGGAGGGGGGGCCATGCGACCCCCTCCCTTCGAGTGCAAAACCCCAGGGAGGTGGTGTTCCCCAGGGCTTGGGGGTCCGCAAGGCCCCCCTCATTAATGAGAAGCTCCGGGGAGGTGGTGGTCCCCGGGGCTTGGGGGGACCCGCGAGGCCCCGCTCATTAATGAGAAGCCCCGTGAGGTGGTGGTCCCCGGGGCAGCGTGCCCCCTGCATACAATTAACTAATCGCTAGAGAGGTGGCAGTCCCCGGGGGCCCCCGCTATTTAATTAGGCATTGCCCCCGGGACCTGGCCCACACGGGGGCTTATAGAAAACGAAGCGCAGGAGCCCACGCTTCGTTTTTTTTTTTTTTGGTCGGATTCGCGCACCCAGCGCGAATTCAGCCGTTTAAAAAAAATGCTTTTTTTGGTCCTGGGGGTCCTTGTGGGACCCCCTGAGCAGGCCTAGGGGGTCAGGGTGTTTCTACCCTGCCCCCTTTTCTTGTTCTTTATCTTTGTTTTACATGGCTGCCAACACTTCCTGGTTTGGAGTGTTGACAGCCAATCAGAGTGAAGCTTGTGCCCGGGAGGGTTCGCGAATCCTCCTTGGTGCTCAGATATCGATATTTTTATTTTTTGAATTTCTCAGGTACTACTGAACGGATTTACACCATTTAAAAAAAAAAAAAGGGCGCTCTCTGAACCAAGAGCTACCCGTTTGCCAAATGTGGTGTAATTCCGTTCAGCAGTTCGGGCTGTAGCCATGTCTAAAGTTCCTATGGAAATTAACATGGGGAAAACACGTTTTGGGACCCCCCTTTTTTCTCAGCCCCCGCTTGATGAATCACCCCGAAACTTTCAAGGCAGGAGCTGACCGGAGCGACCCATTAGTTTTGAAAATTTTTCGAAGATTCGTCAACCGGCGCCAAATATTGGCAAATCAAAAAACTCTTTTCCTATGGAAACTAGGTCCTAACTATAACTATCTACTGACGACAGCCAGTAGGATAGAATATATATATAACTCCCAGTCACACACAAACACTGTCACACCCACTGACGCCCAGACACTCACACCCATACACACTTCCACACCCACTCTTATGCTCTCACACCCATTCCCACACACAGTCACATCTACTTTGACACCCATATAAACACTTGGATACCCTTTCACACACCTAGACACTCTTACACCCACTCTGACATCATACTCTTAATTCCACTCATACCCATACAGACACTCTCACACCCTTTCACACACCCACGCTGACATCCATACAGACACTTCCACACCCACTCTGACACAGACTCCCACTCACACACCCATACAGACACTTCCATACCCAGCCACAGAGACAGAAACTGTTGTTGCTCGAATATGAATTTACCTTAAAGAAATGAAAAGAGAAGAGGTGTTTTCCAAAACAGGAATAAGTTGGTTTAATTTAACGCAGCGGCCGGGAGAGTCTCGACAGAATGCGCCTGAGGAAAGTATCTGGGTGTACAACATTTTGGCTGGTATTTTGATCGCGTGTGGTACAATAAAGTAATTTCTGCATTCCTGAAAAGCATCTCAGTCCTAAATTAACAAGCTTGGGCATCAGATAAGGACACAGATGGCTCTCGAGCTCGGGGAGAGCTAGCGTGGGCCAGTGTGTGTGTGTCCAGATGTCCGGCATGAGGAGCACGTGATCACTACGTCTGGTGTGCATGTCGTGCCCTGATTGGCTGAATGTTCCTATCTACATGTGATATCTAGCTTTGTGGTATTTTTGGAGAACGCAAGCCTTTGGCCAAATGTTTTTTATTGGGGCCAATTTTCTCAGACCTGCTTGTAGATCAACTATATGTGGGATTGATCTGGGTTTTCCCTGGGTGCGCACTTGTCTTTGGGTTAAGAGAGTCCCCACCTGTGACCTTTCACTCGATAGGCGGGGGTGCTGGCGTCAGGTCCTGCCTGACCACATATCTCTGACTCAGGGTTGATGGGGAGGCCACCTTGGGTAAAAAAGACAGCAATGACATGAGTTCGTTGGAACTCCCGAGAATAACATGGTAGTCACTGGTATCATTTTTATCAACATTCTCAACATTGTGCGTACAGTTGTCACAGCCTACATTGACATGGTCTTTCCTGATATTGATACAGTCATGCTCGCCTAGACATCGACATTGTTTCTACTGGTAACAACATTGTCATTCATGCATGGGATATGGCATACATTAACATTGTTACTGCCGGTATCAACACTGTTGGGTGGGCGTATATTGACATTGCATTTATGGGTATCAACATGGTTATGCGGGCACAGGTTATGGCATAAGTTGACATTGCATTTACTGGTATTGACGTTGTCTGGCCTGCACATATCATTGAATTCACTGACATCGCATTTACCCACTCCAACACTGTCACACCCACTCCGACGCCCATACAGACACGCACACTCTCTCACCCACTCACACATTCATACAGACACTTCCACACCCAGTCACACACACACACACACACACACACACACACACACACACTCATACCCAGTCACACACAATGTCACACCCACTTTGACGCTCATACACTCTCACACTCACATGTAGACACTCTCACACCCACTCACACAGGCAGACACTCTCATACCCTCTCTGATTCTCATACAGATAATCTCACACCCACTCGGACATCGGATTTGTTTGTGATAAAACCCTTTGATAAGGGTGGGAATGTGGTGCTGTGGGACATTAAAAAATATAGGGCAGAAGCCAAGAGACAATTGGATTTTTCCAGCAGTTACATCAAATCCAATGCTACATTGTATGGCCAAACCATTGTACTGTACCACAGCATGTTCCCCAGCTGGCATCAGAGGGGTCTATGGAGTACGGATGAGTTACAAATCTTGTTTGTTAAGAAACCCTCGACATCTTGTTTTTACATGCTGCCTAAAATACACAAGCATGACACCCACCCCATCCGGTGGGCCCATTATATTGGCCAATAACAGCCTATTGGAAAATAAGTCAATTCACCTTGTTTACTTTCTGTGTCCCTATGTCTTTAGTTTACCATCTTACTGTAGGGATAGCATGGAATTTATATCCAAAATACAAGACATCCCCTGGAAATCCAGCTACATTCTAGCAAAAGTTGATGTAGTTGTACACGTGCATCAATCATGGACTAGGACCGAGGTGCTTGTAGGCATTTTTTCAGGGATAAACCACTAGCCACATATTACGACTCCATGTTACTCATTGAGATGTTGCGTTTTTGTTTGGAGCATAACTTTTTATTTGAAGATCAGTGATATAAGCAACTAACCGGGGGGACTGCCATGGGAAGTTACTTTGCTCCAAGTTATGCTGGTATGTTCATGGGGTGGTGGGAGTAGGAGCGTATATGGACAGATGACAATGAGGAGTGGAAGAGGCATCTGATTCTGTGGACACGGTACATAGATGACATCTTTTTGATTTGGGATGGTCCGCAGAGGACATTGGACGCTTTCCTGGTGTGGATAGCAGACAATGATCTGAACCTCAAACTCACCAGCAGTACACACACAAGTACAATAGGTTTTTAGAATGTGGTGGCTGAAGTGCAAGAAGAGAACATACACACAAAGTTGTTCAGGAAAGCTACTGCGGGAAACAGCATTTTGCATGCTCGTAGCCATCACCCCCTCCCGCCTCCCCAACCTCAAGTCGAGTATCCCCTATGGGGAACTTCTAAGGGTAAAAAGAAATTGTAGTACCAGCAATGCCTTTCGAGCTGAGGAGAAGAGGATGGTGGGGTGGTTTAAAGATACAGGATCCCGAGAGAAAGCGATCAGAGTAGCTAAGGACAAAGTTGCTAGTATTAACAGGGACAGTCTTCTTAAAGACAAGAAGGAAGTGAGGCTTATCACTACTTCAGTTGTGAATCTTCCACTGTTAGTAGGATTGTTAAAAAGCACTGCCATTTGGTTAGATCGGACCTGATCATTGGCAAGTTGGTCAGCCCCAGTCCACATCTATCGGAAATGTGACTCCCTTAAGGATATGATATTACATTGCTACCCTAACCAGGGGTGGGGGAACGACAGAATCTTAGCTAAGGGAACTGCCAGGATTTTTCAAATGCGGCAAGTGCAAAGCGTGTACCCATAGCACCAACAGAAAATCATATCCTCTCCCCACAGGAAGGAAGGTGAAGATAAGAAAGTTTGTGAATTGCAACAGTGACTATATGGTTTATGTTTTGGTGTTGGCGTGTAGTTTGTGCTATGTAGGGAGCGCCATCTTCCCGGTCAAGAAAAGTATTCTTGAGCACTTACGTGCTAGCAAGAAAAATGACACAAATTTTACCCTGTGGTTAGGCACTGTAATCAGATGCATGGGTCCAACATTGATAAAATGTAATTTTTTGGCATTGATAGGATTACGGTACATTTGAGAGGAAGTGACAGGGAACGGGGCTTTGAGGAAGCTGGAATCAGAGTACATAATTCGTCTCAACAGCAAACAACCGGGTGGCATCAACCAGGATGAGGAACTCCATGTTCATCTAGGATAGCCCTCCTATCTGCTTCCAACCTCCTGGTGGTTCCTGTCCAGGCTGCAAGTCCATCCATTGCTTTTGTAGCACGTAACAGTAATAAATTCTTAGAGCATGCTGATTTTTGGAGAAATTGGACACTTAGTGTAGTGTCTGAATTTTGTTTATTTTTTATTTTCACTTACGCTCACATTTTCTATTTTCAGTTGCGCACTTTTCTATTCTTTAAAACGTGGGACCCCAATGAAGTTATTCCCCGGCAATATAGTGTCCACCACAATAACTTTATCAATATTTATGATATGTCACTTGACGGTTAAACTGGGCATTATCGGTTTTGTGTAGCAGGTTGTAACATGCCATCAGATTGAAATACTTGTCAACAGCAGGTTATATTGGGTGGCCACACATGTGGCTAGCTTTTGTGCAGACATTTTATACGAAGCCTAATTACATGTACTTCTATGGGGTATTAATTTGTACTTATAATCGATGACCGCATTTGATGTATAACTTTCAAGCACACAGGTGCAGCATTGTGCAATTATTGATTTACATATAATAGTATGGGTGGGAACCGCAAATGTACCAGTATTGTGGCCTTTTACAATAATGCAGATGTAATGAGCAAGTATCTTGATTTGAACACAAACTTGTGTTGAATTATTCTGTGTTACACTGTTTCGAAATATCATTTACCCAGCCTTCTTTCACTTCTTGGACGAGTTCCCACGAGTCGGTTTATAATGTTAACTCGTGTAGGTGAATTGTGTTAAAAGGAAGTAGGACACTTTTACTTTTGTCTTATTGGCTCCGACAAAGACCGGTCAAGTCGAAACGTGTCAACCGAAATAAAACTGTTTAAAATTTCTCCTTGAGGGCGGGCCCTTACTTGTGCTGCTACACAAGTGTATTTGGAAATATATATATTTATTAATAGAATTGCATGTGTCAAAAAGCCCACAGCGTTGATGGGAACTGTTCTTTAATTTCTCACCTTTATTAGAAGCATCAAACAAACTGGACAAACTAGTAAGCATATGATGTCTACCGTCCAAGACTCAGTCTCTGTAACCACCTAAAAACTGAGCTACTTTCACTTGCTTATGTAGAAATGAGTTTGTGATACCAAGACATACACGACAAAATACAGTATAAAATTAGTTTCAGCATTACAATGCCCCATCTTCCACATAGCAAAACCAAAGGGGATGATGGACGGAGTGTTGAACATTGCAAGCACTCACCCCCAGTCAACTGATCTGGGTTTAATCCATCATCATTCTTTAGCTCACTCCGCCACCCCAGTTCAGACATGGCCATATGCAAATCAGTCTGACCCTGTGCCTCATGGGAACAGTCCAGCCCGAAATGCCAAGCCATGTCTTCCCTGGACCGGAAACAAGCATCCTGGGACCGGTTTCTGGCTTACAGCCGTCATCAGCCAGGCTATCTTGAATCCAGTGGCAACCGGTCCCAGGATGCTTGTTTCCGGTCCAGGGAGGACCTGGCTTGGCAGTTCGGGCTGGACTGTTCCCACAAGGAACAGGGTCAAGACTGATTTGCATACGGCTGGGTCCAAACTGGGGTGGTGTGGTGAGCAAAAGAATGATGGATTTAACCCAGATCCTTGTGACTGGGGGTGAATGTTTGCATTGTCCAGCATTCCGTCCATCAATTGTTTCTTTTGCATTTGTCGCCCTAGGTGGGAAGGGTATGCCCAGACGTGGGTCCCGTGCTCACTACACCACTGGATTCAAGCTAGCCTGGCTGAAGAAGGGTGATGCCCTGAAACCGGTCCCAGGATGCTTGTTTCCGGTCCAGGGAGGACCTGGCTTGGCAGTTCGGGCTGGACTGTTCCCACAAGGAACAGGGTCAAGACTGATTTGCATACGGCTGGGTCCAAACTGGGGTGGAGTGGTGAGCAAAAGAATGATGGATTTAACCCAGATCCTTGTGACTGGGGGTGAATGTTTGCATTGTCCAGCATTCCGTCCATCAATTGTTTCTTTTGCATTTGTCGCCCTAAGTGGGAAGGGTATGCCCAGACGTGGGTCCCGTGCTCACTACACCACTGGATTCAAGCTAGCCTGGCTGAAGGGTGATGCCCTGAAACCGGTCCCAGGATGCTTGTTTCCGGTCCAGGGAGGACCTGGCTTGGCAGTTCAAGCTGGACTGTTCCCACAAGGAACAGGGTCAAGACTGATTTGCATACGGCTGGGTCCAAACTGGGGTGGTGTGGTGAGCAAAAGAATGATGGATTTAACCCAGATCCTTGTGACTGGGGGTGAATGTTTGCATTGTCCAGCATTCCGTCCATCAATTGTTTCTTTTGCATCCATCTTCCACAGCTGAATCCCATAACACCCAGAGTTACCAGTTCACATTTTTGATTTGTAGGTAAAAAAAAAAAAAAGGCTAATGTAGTGCCCTGGTGCTCCAACTAATATACAAAATAAAAAGCACTAATAAAGTAGGCATCTTGTCCAGATAATGCCAAGGTGCCCAGAGACTCCGTAGATAACCAAGTAGATGATTTGAGGTGAGCACCTTTAAGAGTGTAGATTCAAAACAGCAAAGTTTGTGCTAACAAACAGCCGCAGGGTGACATGTGGTACATTCAGGTGGCCTCCTACCACTTGCTTGCATTCCATCTTCATGGCAGTTCACATACGTTTTTTCACAGTGCTCTGGGGTGTACAGGGGCCAGAGCATGGACAAGCAGAAACAAAGCCACAACAGTCTCAATCGCAGTGGCAGCACGATAATCCAAATATTCAATATAAATAGCCAGAACTTTTAAGAAATACAGTAGAAGCGTTTGTCAAACATTCTCATGTTTTAATCTTAAAAGTACCTAAAATAAGGCGATTTTTTCTTTTACAGAAAAAAATTAAATGATAATTTATCAAGACATAACACTAACCTGCTTTTCAAAAACTATTTAATTCTAGGAAGCATATGCTGTTGCATAGACAATATCAGCTACAACGATTTTGAGGGCTGCATAGGTTAGGCATTTTTTTTGCAAGGTAGATTTTAACGTACGTAATCCCGACACATTATTGATCTGAGTGGTAAAGACGGTATATTTTAAAATGCAGACATACATTTTTTAAGGGACTTGGGCTTGAAACCACACTGCAGATTGACGGCATTTGAAAAGGCACATATGATTTACACGTGCATTCTTGTGACCTATTAACGTTATCAGAAATGTTTTAATGTTGTGCGTATAAACAATCCTCATTGTTATTCGTTCGCTTTTTGCCAATCCCCAGAACTGACAACGTTTTTCAACATCAGCCAAGTAACGCGCAAACAAGTTAGCCTTTTGATGTTGTCCATCCTTTATGCTGAGGCTTCAATGATGATAGCGATTCCTTGGCCACCGCCTATGCAGGCCGATCCTACTGCATATTTGCCACCACGACGCCTACGAAAGAAAGCACAAGAAGAGTTACTTGCAACCTCTTTTTGCTTGTCAGGCTCCAAGAGGAAGGCACTTCTAAGCGCTGCATGGTCTTTAAGAAAGCATGTTACAGCCCTGCTATGGAGATGTCCTTCAAATAACCAAAGTAATGTCAGTCAAGCGTCACTGCACAGTACTGTGTATTAGCCAATTTAGCTATCCCTTTGTCCTGCTCTGTTCTTTTCGACGCATGCCTGCTAAAACACTGATGTAATGCTTTCTAGATGCAATGTGTTGCACCATCTACAGGGACCACAGAGTTCTGGTACCAAACTCACCTCATATCTGCTGGGACAAGAGGCTCAGCCATTTTCTAACGTTTTTATAGAATGGAATGGCTATTTGTAAAAGCCTTCTTTCTCTTATTTCAGAGGATTACTTATAACCACTTTATTCATCAACAAAATGGGAGCGATTTACAATGATTGGAAAGAGTCTCCAGTAATGCAGCACATTTCAATTGATAGCTCAAAAGAACAATGACAACCTCAAGAATTACACCCTCCATAAACCTCCCCAATGAAGCTGGGTAAACCCATGCTGGTGTGACTGGACAAGCCTATGTTAGAACCTGGTGTCTCCAGCTTCATACCCAGTTAGCCCTGCGTTTGTAGTTCCCTATAAAACGCATGCACACTCAAGCTGTACTTGAGAATATGGAGAGGAACTGCACAGGGCTGGATGACAGGGGCAGTGGCTTGCACAGACTGTGCTTCACCTGCCTGCCTGCATACGCAAACTGTAGTGCTCTGTCTGCTAGCTAGTTTCACAATCCAATTGATTCAGTGTTAGCCAATCAAAAAAGGAACTGTGAAAATAAATAAATTCAAACGAGGGAATATATACAGAGCAAAATAGTGTTACAGAATCGCCAGTGACGCACATCTCCTGTAACAAGAATCTTGAAATATGGCAATGCTTTGAGTTAGTGTTTCAGAGAAACATACAGCGCATACTGACCTTAGCTCATGAACAAGGTGGGCAGTGATTCTTGACCCGGATGCCCCTAATGGGTGACCCAGTGCAATGGCTCCTCCACTGACATTGGTCTTTTCTGGGTCCAGACCTAGATCCTTCTCAACAGACAGATACTGTGGGGCAAAAGCTTCATTTACCTTAACACAAGAGAGAACACCGCATTAAGAAGTATAATAAAAAAATAAAAAAAGACTTACCACTTTACTGGCTAGGAAAGACATTGATGGCTCAGTGAGGTGCCTGTCTTGTGGTACTTTAACATGATCTTGTTATGCACAGATGAAGAATCACAGAGGGAACATATATATCCGTTACATCTCTAAGACAGTAAGGCACATAGGTGCCAAATTATTGCTGGTTGTCAATTAAAGCTTACTAATAATATTCTTAAAAAGTCTCTTTTCAGAGATACTAGAGTGCAGTTAGAGGTGCACCTCTTTATAAGCTCTTCACCCCTTACTCAATTCACGGTCAGTTACACCATACATTTCAGAAGGTCACACTGAACCTCCATTTCTCTGAAATAATGCAGGGACTTTCAAGCTCCATTCTGGTTGCAGCCCGCCACTGGAGTCTTAGATCTGGCTGCAGTAGTATTTGAACCAGGACATGGCTGTAGGAAATCTAAGTGAGGCGATATCTACCAGAGGCTCCCAGCATCGGTGCATCCATCCTGGTGAGACAGAGCAGGTGCCAGTCTCTTAAAACATTTCAGCACACAGGGCAGCTGGCAAAGAGGTAGGAAATTTAAGGATGGTGCATCGTCACTGAGAGGACCCCTACTCTGAGATTAGCAGAGGGTGGCTCTGTACCTCCTTATTCTAGTCCTCACATGGGCGGATAGGCTAGTCCTGTGGCTACTTGCTCAATAGCTTGCATCTTGGGGAATGGTCAGGCAGGACCCAAGTCCAGGGGCGGGAGTGCATACAAAGAGTTCTGGTGGGGGCATTTCCAGTGGAATGGCAGATATAAAACTGCAAATGCAACTTGAACCAATGTGACACGACCTTACCAAGGGAATGACCTCCGAGGAGAACCAGGACACCCATCTTGAAAGGGTAGAGAGCTGTCCAGAATTGACTGCTTAAAAATCCCAACTCTATTGATAACCAAAAAACCTTAATGCAGCCCCAGACACTTGACGATAGTCAAATACATCAATTACAATGCAGGCTCACACAATGTGTGCAAGGAGGTACTAACACCATGTCCGCCACGTAAGACAACTATTGTTAGCATGTGTGAAATGTCTCTATACTCCACTCAAGTCTTTAGTCTTTTCAAGAACAATACGTTTTATCTACAGGAAGATCACTCAAAGCCTCATCAAAACACAGAGTCCTGATACCAGCACCGTCTAGAACAATTTTCAATCAGCAAAAGATTGGGGGAAAATACCCTATGAATCCTAGATCCATTCGCCAGAATTAAGGAGCAAGATGAAAATATCATGCATCATCTCAGCTGATCACACAACGGTATCTGACAATTTATAAAAAATTTGTGATTGACGGACTCGAGCGTTTCCAAATGAAATAGATTTAGTTTTACTGAACACTTCCTCCGAAACCATGGTATTGGTAAAGACCTCTCCTAGATTTTGGAAGTTGTGTAAGCAAGTACACTAGCACTTGCTTTGTCATAGACATTAATGTATTCATAATTATTTACCTTCATATTTTGGCACAATCATACCATGGCTGCCCACAACATAATAGGAATTACTACCAATAAGCCACAACCAGTATTTTGTTAGGGTGCAGACCATCATGTCATACTTTCTAACAATATGTCATGAATTACCACCATAATTGAGTAACGAACATTACTACACATGTTGGTGTCACCGAAGCCCACATTATGTTAAGACGTACTATTATTGAACCATGGAGCCCACAATAGGAAAACAATTTCTACCATACTGCTGGAACTGGGACCGTGTTATATAGGCCTACAATATGCCGGAGATTACTAACGCTGTGCCAGAATAAACATTACGCCAAATGTGGACATCACTGTGCAATATATGCCTCCAATATGTCAAGAAATAAAACCATACCACGAAGTCTACCATTATGCCAAGGTGGGCACCACTGTTTCAAGGATGTGCACAATACAGGTGGTTTACAACTCCATGGGGAGAGTCCACCTTCAGGAGCCAGTCATCAAGGTATGGGAAGACCTGAATTCTCAACCTCAGATGAGCTGCAACCACCGACCATCACCTTTGTGAACACTCAAGACACACTGGACAGGCCACAGGGGAGCACAGAGAGCTGAAAGTGTGTGTGGCCTACCTGAACACGCAGGTAAAATGTCTGAGTTTGGCAGGACAGATGTGAAAATATTTATCCTATAGATCCAACACAACAATTCAGTCTCCTGGATCTAAGGCAGACAGAACCTGAGCCAGAGTGAACATTTTGAAGCTGTCCTTCTGAAGGATGAAGTACAGAGGGCAAAGATAGAGAATGGGATGAAGGCCACCATTTTTCTTCAGTACCAGGAAATAATTGGTATAACAGTCAGTCCTGATCTAGGATACCGGTATCCTCTCTATTGCTCCCTTGCCCAAGAGAGCGAGAACTTCTCCACAGAGTATTTACAAGTGCTCCTCTGGGAGGTTCTGAGGTATAAGCAGCATGCATGGCGTGGGCAGGGGGTTCAGGGAAGGAGATAGGACAGGGAGGGAGTATCCATGTTCTACGATCTGGAGCACCCATTGATCTGTAGTGATGCTCCTCTAACCCGGAAGGTAAAAAGGGATCAGACCTCTGTTGTAATTTAACTTTGCATATATATTATTATACTTTTATTCCTCAGCTTCAAGTGTTATTATAGTTGGTACCTTCCCCTGTAGAACCCCCTCTGTTTTACCACAATACGGTGTTCCATGGAACTCTCGGTTCTCTGGGAGAGAAGGTTAGAATGTTGGTGACAGTCAGCTGAGGTGTTTGACAGACTGGATGAGTTTCTGTTGGACACACCTTTTTCTTTTACAATAAAACCTGTTTTACTTCGTTGATTCTTTGATTCCTTTGGATCACTTTACATCATTTTGGCGACGATTTCTAGAGCTGTGCAGGGGGCAGCTGGTGTCTCCACCCCTGTGACCTACAACAAGTTCCTCTGCTTCTACGGTCAGTTATTTATAACTTTGGCAACATTTTCTTAACTTCAGTGTGACGTTCAGGGAAATTGTGCAATTTTTGCCTCCTAATGACTTTACTGCTGCACTGACAAGAGTTATTTATGTGCGTGTCGGAGGCAGGAACCTCATCAAGAATAAACTTAGGTCAGGTTATTAGTTTCCAAACATGGGCAGCATGGTGGAAAATATGGTTAAAACCTGTGACGCATGTAGTCAGTGATAAAACCAAAAGTACTAGAAAAGTCCCTTTACAACCTGTTGGAAGTGCCTGCTAAACCCTGGAATAAGTTGGGTTTGGACATAATTGGCCCATTATAAGTGAATGGATTACAAGAAAAATATATAATTGTTTTGGTTGATTACTTTTCGAAGTGGGTTACAGTCAAATTTGTCAAATGTGTTGATACAAAAACTCTCATTTGTTTTTTGTCAGAAGTTTTTACCAGTGAAGGTATTCTGCATACTTTAGTAACCGATAATGGAGTTCAATTCATCTCAGGAGAGATGAGACTTCCCTCAAAGTTTGGCCATCAAACATGTTACCACTCCTTTATATTGTCCTCGTGCCAATTGTTTGGTTGAACGCACTAACGGTTGATAAAGGAAGCCTTTGAGTTAGCTATGATTTCTAGTAAACCCATTGTACAATCCATCAAAAATATGCTTTGGTCGTATCACATCACTCCCAATTCTGTTACAGGTTGTTCTCCATTTTGTTTGCTAAGAGGTCGCAAACCTGGTTCTAAGCTGACTCCAAAATGGCTATTTGAGGATAATTTCATCCACTTGGAAGAACATGAGATTAAAGAGAAAATTGTCAATCATCAAAAGAGATATAAAAAGGAGTATGATACCAGATGGGGCATCAAAGATCAAAAATGGAGAGTTGGACAATGGGTTCGTGTAAGAAAACAAATTACGACATAACAAATATAACAAATACTATGGTCCAGAAAAGATAAAGCAGGTTAAGAAAAATGTAGTAATATTGGAAAATGGACAGCTATAGAGCATGGACAGGCTTGTTCCGCATGATGCAGTGGCTCACAAACGGGCCCGGACCACGATAATTTAGTGCAAATTATGTATTTATTTTGAACAGTCCGTCATTACGTGGCCTTTACAGGCCTTGGTCTGTAAAAAAAGGAAAATGCTACTTACCAGTATGCATCTGTTCTTGGCATGTAGAGCTGTAGATTCGTATACTTGTGCATAAATCGCCATCTGGTTTTGGGCTCGGATGTTTGCACTTTGTTTTTGTTTTGGAAGAAGTCTTTGTAGTCACGAGGTAGGTGACTCCTCCTTAGGACGATAGTGCGCATGGGCATCGACTCCATCTGCAGATTGTTTTTGCCATGAAGGGTTATGATGGAGTTAGTAAGAAATAGAAAGAGATGTCCATGTGTAATGTATCTAAGTAAGATAGTACTGGAACAGATAGAGGTATCCGGGGAGGCGGGTGGGCGTATACGAATCTACAGCTCTACATGCCAAGAACAGATGCATACTGGTAAGTAGCATTTTCCGTTCGAGGCATATGAGCTGTAGATCGTATACTTGTGCATAGACTATACAGCAGTTACCTCTTTAGCGGTGGCTACCTGTATCTGTTGCAGTGGTTTGAAAAAGTGTTCTTAATAGAGCCTGGCCCACATTAGCTTGTTGTTTTGCTTGCACATCTACACAATAGTGTTTTGTGAAAGTGTGCGGTGTAGACCAAGTTGCTGCTTTGCAGATGTCATCTAGGGGAATGTTCCCTAAGAATGCCATAGAAGCCCCTAGTTTGCGTGTGGAATGAGCTCTAGGGGGAATGGTTAATATGTGTTTGGCTTTAAGATAGCATATTTGGATGCATTTAACAATCCACCTTGCAATCCCCGCTTTTTAAATGGGATTGCCATTATGAGGTGGGGAAAAAGCCACAAAGAGTTGTTTAGTTTTTCGAAAGGATTTTGTCCTTTCAATGTAGTAAAGTATTGCTCTTTTAACGTCTAGCGTGTGAAGTCTGGTTGAGGGAAAAAAACTGGGAGTTCAACAGACTGGTTAGGATGGAAGGCAGAAACAATTTTAGGTAAAAATTTTGGGCTAGGCCTAAGAACCACTTTGTTATGATGGATTTGCAAAAATGGATCTTGTATGGTTAATGCCTGGACTTCACTAACTCTTCTAAGAGATGTGATAGCGACTAGGAAGGCTACTTTCCAAGTGAGGAACTGTAGTTCGCATTTGTGCAGAGGTTCAAATGGGGGACCCATGAGTCTGGTAAGAACAATATTTAAATTCCATACTGGAGAGGGTGGAGCTCTGGGTGGAAATATTATTTTAAGTCCTTCCATAAATGCTTTGATAGCGGGTACTCTAAACAAAGACAAGTGTCGTCTGTTTTGGAGATAAGCTGCTATTGCAGCGAGATGTAGTCTTATGGATGTATATGCTAGGTTACATTGTTGTAGGTGTAAGAGATAGCATATAATGTTTTGAATAGAAGCATCTAGTGGATTGAGTTTGTTATTTGTACAGTAAACTACAAATCGTTTCCACTTTGTGGCGTAACATGCTCTGGTGGTAGGACGTCTAGCCTCTTTAATGATGTTTATGCAGTGTGGCGGGAGATCGAGGTAGCCAAATTCTAAGACTTCAGGTGCCAGATCGCAAGGTTGAGTTGATTGGGATCTGGATGTCTTCTCTCCATGGTTCTGAGTGAGAAGCTTGGGTGAGAGGCGTAGCTTTTGATGAGGAACTACTGATAGTTCCAAGAGGGTTGTGAACCATGGTTGTCGGGCCCATGTTGGAGCAACCAGGATCATTGTGAGGGAATGCTGTTTGAGCTTCCGAACCACTAACGGAATTAGTGGGAGAGGCGGAAAAGCGTAAGCAAATTTGCCTGACCAGTTCATCCATAGCGCATTGCCTTTGGACAATGGGTGTGGATACCTGGACGCAAAGCTTGGGCATTTTGCGTTTTGATGTGTAGCGAACAGATCTATTTCTGGGTGGCTCCACATGTGAAAGAATGGAAGAAGAACTTGAGGATGAAGTTCCCATTCGTGGATCTGCTGTGTTTGACGACTGAGCAGATCTGCAATCTGATTGTGTACCCCTGGGAGGTGTTCTGCAAGGAGATATATGTTTTGCGGAATGGCCCATCTCCATATGCTTTGAGCTAGGTGTGAAAGCTGTAGAGTGTGTGTCCCCCCGTTTCTGTATGTAGTGCATTGCTGTTATGTTGTCTGTACGGACCAGAACAGCCTTGCCTACCAGATGTAGTTGAAAGGATTTTAATGCCAGAAAAATTGCCAGTAAATCCAGGTAATTTATGTGGTGTTGTTTTTGCCGAGGGGTCCATATGCCCTGAATGGTATGGTTTTGAAGATGAGCTCCCCAGCCGGTGAGCGATGCGTCTGCTGTTAGCACTATCTGTGGAACCGGGTCGAGGAACGGCCGCCCTTTGGAAAGGTTGTGTGTGTTCCACCACTGCAGAGAGCGAAGTGTGCGGCTGTCCACCAATACCAGATCTGTTAGCTGACCTTGAGCCTGGTTCCACTGATGTGCCAAACAGTCCTGTAAGGGACGCATTTGGAGTTTTGCACAAGGGACGATGAGAATGCAAGAGGCGATCATCCCGATCAACTGCATGAACACTGGAGCTGGTAATGAGTGTTGAGGCTGAAATTTGGATATTAGAGCTTGCATAGTGCTTATCCTGAGAGGGTTGGGGTATGCTAAAGCTTTTGAAGTGTTTATCGTAGCTCCTAGGTATTGTTGTGTGTTGGACGGTTGGAGGTGGGATTTGGTGAGGTTCACCGTGAATCCCAAGTCGTGAAGCAGCTGGATTGTTTTGTGTGTGTGTGTTGCACACAGCTTGTGTGTGACTTGGCTTTTATGAGCCAGTCGTCCAGATAAGGGAACACGTGAATGTGTTGTCTTCGTAAGTGAGCCGCCACTACTGCGAGGTACTTGGTGAAGACTCTGGGTGCTGTAGTCACCCCGAACGGAAGGACTTTGAATTGGTAGTGTTGACCGTCCACCACGAACCTGAGATATTTCCTGTGAGCGGGGTGAATGGGAATATGAAAGTAGGCGTCCTTTAGATCCAGAGTGGAGAGAAAGCCGCCTTGTTGAAGCAGTGGGAGCACCTGTTGGAGAGTGGCTATGTGGAAGTGGTCTGACTGAATGTAGAGGTTTAACGGTCTGAGGTCCAGTATTGGCCTGAGAGAGCCGTCCTTTTTTGGGATTAGAAAGTAGAGGGAGTAAACCCCTGTGCCTTGATGAGGTAAGAGGACTGGTTCTATTGCATGTTTTTGTAATAGAGAGAGAACCTCTTGTTTCAGAAGAGTCAGATGTTCCGGGGACATTGGACGTTGTCTGGGAGGGATATTTGGGGGAGTGGAGGTGAGTTCCAGGCAATAACCATACTGGATAATTTGTTTTACCCACTTGTCTGTTGTGATAGAATTCCAGACAGGTAGGAACTGTGAGAGACGTCCCCCGACGGGAGTGGGATGATCGGGGGGAAGTGAAGGGAAGTCACTGCTTGGTGGTAGGGGAGTTGCGGGTATGGTTACTGCGACCTCTTCCCTTACCATTGTTGCCTCTGTACCCTCCACGAAAGTATCCTCTGGAGGAATTAGTTTGATTGGGGCTTTTATAGGAAGAAGAGGCATGCTCTGAGCCAATAGTTTTGGAGCCAGCCCTGTAAAAGGAGCGACGAAATGAACCTCTAGGGGAAGGTAATTGCAAGGCCCCCATGGACTTGGCAGTGTCCGTATCCTTTTTCATCTTCTCTAAAGATGCATCGACTGTGGGCCCAAAAAGATGCTCTTAGTCAAAAGGCTGATTAAGAATAGTGGACTGCACTTCCTGCTTGAATCCGGAGATTCGAAGCAAAGCGTGCCTGCGTAGCAAAACGCTGGTATTAATAGCACGAGATGCCGTATCAGCCGCATCAAGCGCACATTTTATAGATGTATTTGTTATTAATTTTCCCTCCTGTATAAGGTCATTAGCTTTGTCTTTATATTGGTAAGGAAGATGTTGCATAAGCTTTTCAAGCTCATCATAGTGAGCTCTATATCTGGCCAACAAAGCTTGGGCATTGGCAATACTCCAATGATTTGCCGCCTGTGACGCGATACGTTTTCCAGATGAGTCTATGAGTTTGGATTTTGTAGTGATTACGCCACACAGGGTAGGGGTAAGAGCACGTACTTTATTGACTGTTCATCTTCACAGCTTCCAGGAACTGCCTCTCCTGGGATTCAAACAGCAGCATTCCATTGACACAGCAATGACATCATAGGGAGCACGTGGAACAAGCTTATAGGGAAATTACTACAACATCTCCTCTCTTTCTATTACTATCACAAAAGAACTGAAAGTAGAGCGAGACAAAAGAAAATTAAAGAAGTAAGAAAATAGAACTCCCCAAAAAAGAAAATGCAAGAAAGCGCATTTGGGAAACAAAAACAGAGTGCAATGCTTTTCACAGAAATGGAAAAAAAGAATTTACAGTTTTAACATATTCGGTGGGGCAGTTGTCCTCCCACTCCTCCGTGGAGGTACATATCTCAAAGAAGTACTTTTATTGACAGTGATCTCCCTTTGAGGAGAAACAGAGCGAACAGTGTTTCCTGAGTCTAAACCCAGTTGCATTACAACCTTCATGGGAATCTTATAGATCCTGGACAGATTCCACCAATTTTTCCCATTGACTCTCACAGCAAAGCGTGACGTAGCATCCACTTTGACAGGAGAACCAAATTTTGACAGCCCCTTAGGGACCTTGAGAGGAGACTTAATCCTCACCCAATCTCCAACCGAAATCTTGGACTTGAAATCACTAACTTCTGTGGCAAGGGGTTGGGAGGAGGAATCAAAATCCCCTTGTTTGGGAACAGATAGTGACACAAGGGAGTCACCTTTGTCTTGTCTCTCTTGGCATTTTAACAGTAATCCCCACCTTTTCATCCAAGCAGGACACATGTGAAATGAAGCTTCGCTTCCTCTGAGAAGAGCAAAAGGACTTGATCCCGTGGCTGCACTAGGTGTTGTGCGATGCGCCCACAACATACTTTGGACAGCTTCTTTAATGTCCACTCTGGATGAAACAGCCCACTGAATGCACTCAACCAGAATACGGTTCGTCCGCTCAATGAAACCATTGGCCTGTGTGTGATATAAAGCCACACGCCGGTGGGTTATACCACACTGAACAAGAAACTCAGACATTTCCTTGGAGGTAAACTGTACCCCATTGTCGGATACAATTTCCTTCGGAAAACCCTCCCTGGCAAAGAGACTCTGGAGGAACTTAATGACTTCATGGGAATTAGGATCTGTCATGAAATGAACCTCCCACCACTTGCTGAAATAATCAGCCACAACCAGCGCGAACTTGCACTTGTTAGGAAGTACATTGAACGGTCCTACAAAGTCAATGGCCAGCTTCAACCACGGACAATTCGGTACATCCACTTGTTGTACAGGAGGTGAGACAATTTTAATCACTTTATCACTGGTACTACAAGTTATACATCCTTCCACCACATCATTGATTTGGCGGTCCATGCACGGCCACCAATACACACCCCGAATTCTTCTTTTGATATTCGTTTGCCCCATATGTCCCTCGTGACCAGCATCAATGATGCGACTCCTGAGAGACTCTGGAGGAACAAATTTATCCCCACGCATGATCATCTCTCCCCCTTCCAACGTGAGTTCATCCGCAACTTTGGCAAACGGATGAAGATCACTATCCAAGTGTTTTTCCTTTGGCCAACTAGCTACGATAAAGTGTTTCACTCTCTTAAGTACCAGGTCAGACTCCATTGCAGAAAACCAGTCATGTTCATTGAACGATCCCACACAACAAACGTCAACAGCAGCTATGAGACAATCCTCGTCCGCATCATGATCAAGGTCATTCTTAGTAAGAGGCAGAGGGGACCTTGAAAGGTAGTCAGCTCGTGTGTTGCGCCCACCAGGGATATGTGCCACAATAAAATTATACTGTAACAACTTAGAACTCAACCTGGCGATCCTGGGGGTATGGTCTCTGACAATACGGCCTTCTAGTATGGGAATAAGAGGCTTATGATCAGTAAATAGTTCAAAAGTCTTTCCCCACAAAAAACACTTGAAACGTTCAACAGCCCAACAACACGCCAGCAATTCTCTTTCAATTACAGAATAATTCTTTTCACTCTGGCGTAAGGCTCTTGACGCAAACCCCACAGTGTACTCTTTCCCTTCCTTGACTTGAGAAATCATCCCCCTAGACCATCAAGACTAGCATCCACAGACACCTTGCATTGAAAAAGAGGGTCAAAAGGGGTAAGAATGCCACACGACTCCAATTCTTTTTTATCTGTACAAATTCTTCTTGGCAGGATTCATCCCAGATAAAATTAGACTTTTTCTTGAGAAGTTCACGCATGTGAACAGTTTTTGCGGCAAAATTAGAAATAAACTTTGTGTAAAATTCGCACAAACCTAGAAATGAAGAGACTTGTTCTTTGGAAATGGGGCATGGCGCTTTGGATATTGCCTCAATGAGGCCCTCTCTAGGTACAATCCCATCACCGGAAATGCAGTGTCCCAGATATTCTATGGACTCCACACAAAACACACACTTGAGTTTGTTCGCCACGATCCCCTTCCCTTCTAACCTCTCCAAAACTCTCGCAAGATTTTTATCATGCAACTCCTTATTCTTTCCAGCCACCAAAATGTCATCTTGAAATACAACGGTATCAGTGACACCCTCCAAAACCTTTTCCATGACCCGCTGAAAGACTGAGGCCGCCGAAGCCAAACCGAACGGCATCCTCTTAAACTGGAAAGTGCCAACAGGTGAGACAAAGGCGGTCAGATGCTTACAGGAAGGGTCCAGCTCAACCTGATGGTATGCTGATGCGAGATCAATCTTGGAGAAATACCTCGCCCCAGCAAACCTAGAAAGAATGTCATCGATGCGAGGAAGAGGATGTGAGTCTACCCAGATCTCCCTATTCAAACTGCGCAAGTCAATGCATACCCTAAGATTTCCATTCTTTTTGCGCACGACTACCAAGGGAGACAACCAAAGTGATGATTCAATGGGTTCAATAACGCCTGACTCACACATTCTCTTGAGTTCTAACGACAAATCATCCCTAATACTGAAGGGCACATTGCGCAGTTTGTGTTTTACTGGAAGAGCCCCTTCCTTGACTCTTATAAAATGTTTGAAACCTTTAATCGAACCAACGTTCTCTCCAAAAACGCAACATACAGTTAAAATGGTCTCTACAAAGCACAGTCAACATGCCCCTTGTATAACATAAGTGCAGAGGAAGTAAAAACAGTCCCTTGCGACAGGATGACAGCGCACCCACAGTAGACGAAAGCAGACTCCTTCCACCAGTCTCCTCACTGCCACTTAAGTCTCAACACACCGCGATGAGCCCAAATACCTCATCCGTTATTTTCCATCGAAACGAAGAGGAGTTCCTTGCGCTTGTCAGTCAGTCGGACTCAGCTCTCCTGTGCTAGGTGACTCACCCTCCGCAACTTCTGGGTACCGACATGCAGGCGGACTGCCCAACTCTTTGAACACACACGCAGGGCTAATGACTGGACTTGCGCCTTCCGCCTGGCGCGCTCCGCTTTGCGTAGCAGACGTGACTCACCCTCTGCGACACGCTCTTCCTTAACAACGGAAGCGTACTGACGCTCAAGGTAACCAGGCAACTAGAAGTTCACTTGTCAACGGCGAGATGCGGAAGTCTTCAGTCAAGCAGGCTGACCTTTGTGACGCGCTCTCTCCGCTAACTCCTGCTGATGATTCTAATACGTCATCAGTAAAGCAGGAACGGCGGAGAGTGAAGGGTATCTCCTCCCACGTATTCAAACGGACACAACCACGGGGATCTCCTGGTAAATACTCGTGCTCCTGGTAAGTACTCCTTAAAGAACGCAGAGTAGTGCCTCTTTAAGACAGTCAGGCAGCTTTCCTCATCGATGCGCAAAGAAACACATAGGATAGCACAGCCACACCAAACAGGATAGCCAGGTTCTAACTCGTGCGCTGCCAGAAATAGGCTCAAACTGAGATGTTAAAAGTCTCACCAGCGACGCAATGCACAGGAACAGCGATTCATTGGCACGTGAGGATCCTGAGGATGATGGGCGTACTAGTTTCTTCAATGTCTCCGCTAGATGACTCTTGACAGTAGCCACACAGTTGAGTCAGAGATAGCTAGAGACGCAACCGACGATCGTTGCACACGTAGGTGGAGAGAGGAACAGTCATCCTCGTCGCCAAATTTATAGTGATTACGCCACACAGGGTAGGGGTAAGAGCACGTACTTTATTGACTGTTCATCTCCACAGCTTCCAGGAACTGCCTCTCCTGGGATTCAAACAGCAGCATTCCATTGACACAGCAATGACATCATAGGGATAGGGAGCACGTGGAACAAGCTTATAGGGAAATTACTACAGATTCCTTATCAGGAGGAGGGGTGTCGCCTGTGCCTTGTGAATTTGCCGTCTTGCGTGCATTAGACACCACAAGAGAATCTAAAGGGACCGGACCTTTAATGTACACTGGGTCATTGGGAGCGGCCTTATATTTTTTGCCTACCCTGGTGTTAAGAATCCTGGCCCTGTCGGGGTCCTTAAAAACTTTGGGTGCATGTTTTAGCATGCCTTTTAACATTGGCAGGGTGTGCGTGGACTTGTGTGGCTGCAAATGTTTCCAATAAAAAGTCTTCCTCCAAAGGGTCAGAGTGTAATTGTACTCTGTGGTATTGAGCAGCTCTATTAATTAGTTGCGCAAACCCAACATTGTCATCTGGTGGTGATGGCCTAGAGGGATAGAGGTCCGGGTCATTGTGTGGGTCGGGATCTGTGTTGTAATTATCCCAAGGATCTGTATTGTGTGGAATGGTATGTGCGTCATCATCCTTATCTGGATGTCCATCCCCACCCTCATAATCATCTTCATCATCCTGTGTTTGAGGTGAAAATGTATGTTGTGGGGAGTGTGCTGGAGAAATTAGCAGATTTGGATCAGCTGGAGAAGGAGAGAGAGGTGGAGAAGTATTAGTGCCTATCTCCTTCCATTTCATGGGGATTTCAGGGTCTTCTGAAGTGTCCAATTTTCTCTTTTTAGGAGGCTTGGCGACAACTTTGCCAGTTTCCGGGTCAATGTAGAGAGTTTTTTTGCTTTGGATCCGAAAAATCTGGTAGAGGCGGTTGTGTCGGTACAATGTCCTTTTTCGGTGCCGAAGACTTAGGGTCAGAATGTTGTTTAGACCGTGTCTCTGAAGCTTTTTGTGGGGTCATGGACTCATTAGCTTTTGGTATAGGAGTTTGTGGCTCCAAGACTTTTTTCGGCTCCGAAGGTTTGTTCGGCTTTGAAGATTTTTTCGGCTCCGAATGCTTGTCCTTTGTTTGTTTCGACGCCGAGGGCTTCGGCGTCGAGGCTGCTTTCGGTGCAGAGGAAGTAGGGCGTGGCACCTCTTTGGTTTTGGACTTCGGTGTCGAAGGTGATTTTTCGGCACCGGAATGGGGCTGGCTCGATCTTGAGCCGGAAGGCTTTTCTTTTGGTTTCATAGCCGGGCCTGAGGGCGGGACGTCTGAAATGTGTTGCCGGTGTCCACCTGAGCCCGAGGGCGAAGGTGTTACCGGAGCCTTAGGTTTGGTTGGGAGAGGGGTTTTGGTACTCACGGACCGCTGAGCCGGGGTGACTGTCTCGACGTCGGAGTCGTCTGCTTCGGAGACGGAGATGTCTTCATCAGCTTGTTGCTCCGGCTGGAGATTGGGATCTGCTGCGAAGATGTCCGGAATCGAGCTGCTTCCGCGAGACATTTCGTTACGTCGAGCCCGACGGTCACGGATGGTTTTCTTCGACCTGAAAGATGAACAGGCCTCGCAGTTCTCGTCTTCGTGCTCCGGGGAGAGGCAGAGGTTACAAACCTCGTGTAAGTCCGTGTGTGGGAACTTAGCACCACACCCGGGGCATTTTTTGAAAGGAGTCCTTTCCATTGACTGCTGGCGTGGTCGGCGCGGATAGGCCCAACGGCCCGCATCGAAGATCGAGGATTTTATATTTCCCGAAGATACACGTCGAAAAGGAAACGCGATCGAGACAATACCGTCGAGTGGTGAGGGATTGCGCGTCGAAGGGGGTTCGAGAACGACACCGGAGCGCAACAAATCACATCCGAACCCGATGGCGGAAATAAACAATCTGCAGATGGAGTCGATGCCCATGCGCACTATCGTCCTAAGGAGTCGTCACCTACCTCGTGACTACAAAGACTTCTTCCAAAACAAAAACAAAGTGCAAACATCCGAGCCCAACAACAGATGGCGATCTATGCACAAGTATACGATCTACAGGTCATATGCCTCGAACATATATATATCTATATATCTTATTTTTTACACTCATACACACTCACTGAAAAACCCATAGTTAAAAACAGAGTTATGGTTCTGGCTCAAAAGTGACAACTCAAATTCCCTATGGTTACAAACGTACACAAGACATGCTAAATCTTGTGCCACCCATTGTGTTCTTATTATTTATTTATTTTCCTTTGTTTCGGGACTGTTTGCAAGTTGGTATTTTGGACATGGTGGTCCGTTTGTGTTGTGTGTACTGGTAACCAAAACTGGTGAATTTCAGTGGTTTGTCGTTTTTAAGCCAGAACTGTAGGAAGCTGGCTCTGTATATACTATACCAAAATGAGGTATAGTGTGCACAGAGTCCAGAGGAACCCCAAAGGTAAGCAGAGGTAAAAGTAGATAGCACCTTACTCTCTATTTGGTGTAGTGTGGGCGAGCAGTAAGGCTTTATCAGAGGGTAGTGTTGTACACACTCAATCAGCAAATGATGTCTCACACTCAAAGACTGAACGCAGACCAATTTGATTTGTATAAAAAATATAATTTAGTTATATTTATTTTCTAGAACCAAGCAAGCCTGGCACAGGTAAGTGTAAATGGTACTTTTCAAGGCAGGTTGAACAATACAAGCAAGCTGAATGAAGATGTCTCTGTTACAGGTTTGTAAATCTTTTCAATAAATACAGTGGCAATTACTTTTGATTACTTTACAGATTACTTTATGGATTACTTCTTCTACTCAGTGTGATATGCCTAGATATTACACTGGGACATTTCCTATAGAAAAGGTAAGGCAGTTTTTAGTTATTTGCAGTTTTTCAAGTTCTCATACAAAACCAACTCCACACAACAATTTTCAAGGAAAAACAGTCAGTGTATTCCTATGGAGAAAAATGAAGTTAACAGTTTGCAGGTATGTACTTGTTTGTGGGAGTTGGTATTCTAGGGTTAGAACCAGGGTTCCCCTAGGGTCAAGGACTCTTGAAACACCCTCAGCGGCACTGGGGCGGACGGATGCATAGTGCTGAGGTCCAATGTTATCCAACGGGGATAGAGGGTCTCCGGTTGGTGGCTGCTCACGAACAGGCCACAGGGTTGTGGGAGCAAAGCTCCTGGTGTTAGACTCAGGGCAAAGGGGGATCCGAGTTAGCACCCAAAGTACACCCGCAGCAGACCAGGGGCGGCTGGGTGCAGGGTGCTGTTTTGGCGTCGGGTGCCCTGTTGATTTCAATGGGGATTCTCCAGTTACAACAAAGACTGCAGGCTCGGGGACGAAGATCTTCTGGAGGTGACCACCGGTTGGAGAGGTAAGTTGGGATGCCTGGGGATGCTGGGTCACCATCGGTTGGGCCACCCAAGTCCATGGGGCATCAGGTTTTCCATACCAGCTCTGGTCGAGGTCGGGGGATCCTCCAGAAAGAGGCTGCAGGCTTTGCTTGGAGAATCGAGGCAGGTCAGAGATCACCAGATCTCAGGTCAGGATTGACGGGGAGACCTCCTCGTGGTGTTGGGCCACTCGAACTTGGGCCGTAGGCATCGGGTGCAGTGTGGTGACTCGCGGATTCGGCCAGAGCCTGTGGGTGAGCAAATCCGGTGCTCACGGGAGACAAAGTCTTTGATTTGGAAGGCTGCTTGACACACCAGGATGTCGCTGGAGCAGGTTAGAGGTGGGGACAGGCCGGTTGGGCTGGAACCAAGTCAGTGGGTGTCCTCCTCATCTTAGTTTCAGCATGGCTCTTTGATCCTTCTTCTTGGTCGGTTCTTGTCTGAGGAGGCAAGGTTCAGGGTTGCCCCTAAATACTAGATTTAGGGGTATTACAGGTAGGTAAAGGTTGGGACCAATGTGTTCCTTCCTTGGGGTGGGTACACCCCCCATTATGCCACCCTCTAGTGGGAGGGGGGCATATGCCTCACTCTGGTTGGCTGGGCCCCCCCCCCATCTGCAAGATGGCGGGGACTGAGAGTTGTGCTACACCTCGCCTCCCCCAACTGAGGGGTGGAGTTAGCAAAGGTGGGCACACCTCCCTTCCTACCGCCGATTGTCCCGCCCAAAGTGGGGGGTCAGAATCGGCGGGGAAAGCCCACAAAGGCGGCAAGCCTTTGAAGCTTCCCCTTCGTGGACCCTGCCCATCCTGGGGGAGGAGGCTTGGCACCTCGTCCCAGGATGTGCATTGTTTCAGACCCCCGAGAGCAGCAGGCTCTCGACCCAAGGGTCCAGAAACATGTCTGTTGGTGGCAGTTGGTGAGCAGCCCCTCAGCCTGGACACTAGTGTTAGGCCGTTTTTCAGGGGGCATCTCTAAGATGCCCTCTGTGTGCATTTTTCATTAAATCCCCCACTGGCATCAGTGTGGGTTTAATGTGCTGTGGTGTGGGGTTTAATGTGCTGTGAAGTTTGATACCAAACTTCCCAGTTTTCAGTAAAGCCATTATGGTACTGTGGAGTTCGTAAAGGCAAACTCCCAGCACCATATACTCTTAAAGGCATTACTGCACTTACAATGTCTAAGAATTGGCGTAGACACTGTAGGGGTACAGGGCTCATGCACCTGTACCCTCACCACTGGTATAGTGCACCCAGCTAGAGGGGTGGCTGACCTATGCCAGGGTAGTGGGTGGTAGGCATGGAACACAGGGATGTGTGCCATGTCGACTCTTCACTTTGTTCTGCACCAAAACACGTAGCCTGCAAAGGCAGTGTGTGTGTGTGTGTAAAGGTACAGGGCCTCTAAGGGTGGTACAATAAGTGCTGCAGCCCTTAGAGGCCTTCCCTGGCCACAGTGCCCTTGGTACCTGTAGTACCATTTACAAGGGACTGACCTGTTGCCAAAAAGTGCCAAGTATTTATAATCTCACCCCTCCTTTTCAAAATCTACATGAAATCTTTACCAGAACTAATCAAGGTTTGGAGGCCATGTGCTATACACACAGATACGTGCTATACACACACACACAGTTACTTTTTAAAGTGGAAAGCCCCATGGACACTGGAAACTCAAAAATGTTCAGTTGCCTCTGGGTCATTAACCAGTGGATGACATAAAGCAACCTCAATTGAATGCCTTCAAAACTGAAAGGCCCATCTGTGGAGACAAACTTAATTTCTTAAAACCTACGGAACAGATTTACAACAAATAATTTTTTTTTTAAAAACACAATCTGTGGACCAAGAGCTAGTTTCCTGCCAAATGTGGTGTAATTTCGTTCAGCAGCTTTTGAGCAGCCCTTATTAAAGAAGTCTATAGAAAACGCATGGAGATTTTGCGTTTTGGGACCCACCCCTTTTTTGTTACTTCCCAAAAATAAGGTGCACTGAGAACCATATCAGCTTCCGACGACAAGTCAAGAGCTGGGTCTTTCCTAAATGATAACAAAACTCACAACCAAAAATCCACAGCAAAAGTATGAACAAAACATTATAAAAATAAAATACCTCTGCTATGTATATACCAATGCGTGTCTATTTTACCGTACACATTTACATAGGTCAATGAATAGCAACATGGTAAAGTATATGAATATTGGTCTGTACTTTGTAGAGGCATGGCATTGTTATGTATATATATATATTCACTGAAAAAAACCAAAGGTTACAGGGACATTATGGTTAGGAAGTAGCATTTAAAAAAACCTTAGAAATTCACTGAAAAAAACAAAGGTTACAGGGACGTTATAGTTCGGAAATGGAAAAAAAAAAAAACCTTAGAAATTCATTGAAAAAACCCTTAGGTTACAAGGACGTTACATTTGGGCTCAGGTTTCACTCGCACAAAACCTGTGAAATTCAGCAGTTCAAATTAGCTTAGCTAACTATAACTCGCCCCCGCAATGCACTGCTTATGACCTTACATATTACATCACTCATGACATGGTCAGTAACATCACTGATGATATCTCAAATGACATCACTGATAGCCAGTAGATAGTTATAGTTAGGACCAAAGTTTCCATACCAAAAGCGTTAACTTTGGCACCAAATGACAAATCTTCACGAAATTTTTTTTTAAAACTTCCCCTTTCTGGTTCAGCTGTTGTGTTGAAAGTTTCGGGGTGATCCTTCAAGCGGGGGCGAAACAAAATTAGGGGTCCCAAAATGCGTTTTCCCGATGCTAGGTCTATGGGGATTTTTCATTTTTTGAACACTACTACAACCAGAACCGCTGAACGGAATCACACAAAATTTGGCAGAAAGCTAGATGTTGGTCCAGAAAGCATGCTTTTTATGATTGTGTAAATCTGTTCAGTAGGTTCAGAGATATTTAAGTTTAAAAAATATAGATATCTGGGGTGCAAGTCCTTGCAGTGGACTGAGGGATACTACTGAAATGCCAACACTTAAACCAGGGTGGGACCAGGGCACCAAGATTTGAGGCCGGGCCCCGAGGGATGGGGCCCACGGGGCCAAAATTGGCCCGGAAGGAGGGCCAGTCGGCCCCCTCCCTTTAAAATTTTTTTTTTTTTTAAATGAATAAGGGGCGGGCCTCAGGCAATGGGGTCTCCTTGGGAGCTCCATTCCAAAAATGCCTGGACCCGGTGGATGGGCTCCACGGGGCCGAAATCGGCCCAGGGAAAAGGCCTACGCAGCCCCCCTTCCCTAAAATCTGAAAATAAAAACCGCCTGGCAACTCGCCGGAGGCCTGGACCCCTTTCTCCATCACTCTGCAAACATGCCTCCTGGCACGCTGCTGGTTAGGGGATGAAGTCTCCTTGGCTCCAGAGGGTCCTTGGGGACCAACAAGCCCTCCGGTTACCTCAAGTAAGTCCCACTCAGCGCGATTGCTGAGAGGTCTTCCGAGCCATGCCCCCTTTCTCCACCACTCTGCAAATGTGAATACTAGTTAAAAAAACATAAAAATGTACTTAAAAACCAAAGGTTTCAGGGACGTTATAGTTAGGAAATAGAATTTAAAAACCTTACAAATGCACTGGAAAAAAAAACAAGAGATGTTATAGTTAGGCTGAGATTTCACTCATACGAAACCAATGATATTCGGCAGTTATAATTACATGAGCTAACTATAACTAACGCCCCCGCAATGCACTGCTTATTTCCTCACATATTACATCACTCATGACATGGACAGTGGCATCATTCATGGCATCACGGATGACACCTCAAATGACATCACTGATTACATCATCCACAGAACCACTCACACACCTACTCACAACCCCATACTAACTCTTGTATGCCCACTGACACACCCACACAACCACTCACATACTCATTCACAAACCCCTACCAGTACTCATATACCCACACCCTCTTCCATAGAGGCAGTCACGCACCCATTCGCTCCTACAGCTACTCACACAACCATGCACTCACCCATACAGCCACTCATACAACCAGTCACTCGCCTGTACAGCCACTCACATAGCCACAAACTCAGCCACACTCACCCATACAGCTACTGACACACCACTTATTTACCTATACATTATTCACACACCCACTCTCACCATACAGCCTCTCTACACAGCTACTCACTCACCCATACACTCACAACCACTTACATACCCATTCACACATCCCTACAAGTATTCACACATCCGCTCACTCACCCATACAGCCATTCACACACACTGCAATAGTCACTAACCCACCAACTTATTTAACCAAACACCTGCTTAAACAGCAGCTCACTCACCCACACAGCCACTTACACACAGAGCCACTCACTCTTACAGCCATTCAGACACCCACTCAGCCACTACCCACCCATAGGGCCATTCACTCACTCATACAGCCACTGACACACCCACTTACTCGCCAATACCGCCAGTCACACAGCTTGTCACTCACCCACACAGCTACTTACACACCCATACTGCCACTTACACACAAGTATACATAGAGTCACGCAACCACTCACATAATATACATTAGAAGTAGTATCACTCAGTAGTAGTGCACCTAGTATACTCATTTAACTTTTATTGTAGGCGAGTCTATATGTTTAACACCCATAAACTCTTGAAAACACTTACACTCACTTGATGGTGTCATGAGTGATGTCATTTGAGAGGTCATAAGCAGTGCATTGCGGGGGCGTACGTTATAGGTAGATCAGGTAACTATAACTGCTTAATTCCACTGGTTTTGTACGAGTGAAATCTCAGCCTAACTAGAACGTCCCTATAACCTTTGGTTTTTTCAGAGGGAAAAAATAATAATAAGATCATATATTATATTTAAAGGGAGCATTTTAAATTTGATAATGTGTATATATATATATATATATATATATATATATATATATATATATATATCTCCTTTACGAGCCTCCGAGCAAGGAGCCCCCGACCCTTCAGGGCGGCCTCTCGACAACAGGCACGGAGAAGCCTGTTAATTCACTACAGGTGAGCACAGAAAACAAAGGCCCATTTCCAGAGTTGGTTCCTTTATTCAAAGTAGAATGCACCTCAGCTTCTCTTTCCCTACATGTTTCGGCTCTCTGCCTTGATCACGGGAAGAAGCCACAACCAAGTGCTTACGTGCATGCATTTTTATAAAAAGTCTTGGGTCACATGACTGGTAAAAAATACCTCTCCCACAATGCATCGGGAATTTCAGTTACATGCTGGTATTTACTGAAAGTTCTCATTTAAAAGGCACAGTTCCCAAATTGCTCTTTTCATCCTCCGATGCATTTTAATGTAATTGATATCCTGATGGACCCAGTCATGGCAGTTTATAATTACCAGCAAGATGCTCGAGTGTTTGGACATCTTTGAAAAAAGGATTCTTTCTCTGGAACGATCGGTGTAGGAAATACTCCTCACTGAATCCCTTCCAGCGCTGCTGTCTCTTTTCGCTGTGTAGCATAACCTGGTATATACATACATATATATATATATATAGATATATATATATATATATATATATATATATACACCCACACACAAATATACACATGCATATATATTATCAAATTTAAAATGCTCCCTTTAAAAGCGCTCTTCTGCTGCTTGGAGGGTTGGTCGACGCAGCATCAAATATAGGAAATACCTAGGATGCAATTAAGAAAATAAATATCTGTCCCCACAGCAGTGAGAATCTGGTTTCTCCCATCCCTCCACCAAGGTAGAGAGGCCTACCATGTCTTCCACAGGTCCACCATTCCAGTGGTATGGGAGATTGGGCGCTAGTCCAGTGTGGTTAGAAGGAAGGAAGAATCCAACTTGATACAATGCTGTACAAAAACTGACAAACAATACACGAGGAATGGTCGGATTAATTTTTTGGGAGAGAGCAAACTGTTTTCTGATACAATACTGTGACAAGGGCTGTTTGCTGGTAAATGGCAATTTTCGTTTGATACACGTTTGAAACAAAGCTGTTCAAAATCTGTCAAAACAACTATGAAGGCCTCGTTTGTTGCCTGTTTGAAAGTAAAAGTTATTTGTTTTATACAGATCTGATGTACAAAATTGTGCAAAACAAATGAGAACGTATTGCCTGATTTGTTAGGATACAACTTTCTGCAAAGCTAAAGCAGAATATCCTATAAATAAGTCTGCTTATCCATATTGGGATTTGCGCCAAATTCAGATCTGCCTCATGCCAAAAGAGTAAATTGATATTGCAGTATTTTTTTTGTCTGTTTTCAGAAGTAATTAAGATTTACATTTTTGCCATTTTTAAATATGTAAGATAAAACTACAACAGAGGCATAATCAGTCCAATTAATTTACTATATAGGCAGAAAAATATGGAATCATTTGTTTTCTCAATCTGCTTAGCCACATATTTCATATACAAGGAGTTAGATATGTCATATTTTGGAATGGATTCGTTATAGTAACAGTCCGTAACCACGCTGAAGTGTCTTTAGCTGCTAGAGAGAACAAGAGGTAGGATGCCTAAAAAGTTCTAATCAACAACTTGAGCAGAAAAGTCAGGTCATTAAGTTATTTTATGAATCTAACGAGTTTATGGGAGAGCTGTAGCTAAAGGTATTTAGTACCAAATAGTACATGTCAGCACTGAAAAGGATTGTCCACCTATGCAGACCCTCAAGCTGTGTTGGGTGAGGGGGTATAGGGGGGGAAGTCCACAGTGTCATGTCACCATTGGTTCAAAAAGATCCAAGTTTATCAAGCATTACAGAGGAAAGACTGAACTGTTAAAGGGACGATGGAGTGCTTAAGTAAAAGGAAGAAGGGGCATAAACCAGGTAAACCCTGCATGGCCTAGCCTTATCTTTTATATAGTATTCTACGTGTGCAAGCATGCCAAGTGTTCAAGGGAGAAGAAATACAACATAAAGGACATCAGGTCCGTATTATGGTAAGGGCGCACTGCCTCTCTATTACCATCAATGTGATTCCCCCAGGGCAGCCGCGAACTCGGACCTGCCTGTTCGAAGCTCATTAGTGAAAAACAGAGTGGCTACTTCAAGCCGTCTTTCACTGTGCAGGCGGCATCTGCCTGCACTTCAAAGAAGAGCGATTTCCTGGCATGCAAGTGCAGTGAGTGAGTGCACCCGCCTTCAGGAGGATGTCTGAGGGGGGAGGAGTGGGGTTGGGCGGGGGAATCCATGGCACCCCATTTACAACCTCAAGAGGGCTGCCCTTAGGGACGCACGGACTGCGCCATTTATTTTGTGGTGCAGTGTCAATACGCCCCGGATGGTTTCATTAACTCTGAACCTGCATAAATCGTACATAGTTCTAGTATAAAGTTTACATGCATTAGTAGGCACATTTTGGAATGCCCATTATTTCAAATTCTAGGTTGAGCTTGACAGAATATACCTTTCGCCAAGCTTAGATGTTTTGCTTCTCGTTTGATATCCACTCTCACTGGAGAATGAGAAGTTGGGATTATCACATGATGTCAAAGGTTTTAGGTGGCTGTCTTCTCCTTAAGAACTTTAGAAAGCATTGGAATTAATAAGATGATCACAGGATAAAAGATTATGTTACAGCAGACGATGCTGCAATCTCATTTACTGGATATGTAAAAATTCAATACCATTTAGGAAGTTAATATAAACATTCAGCAGGGGTATTACTTTCTAGGTTTAAGGGAATGTAATTATTCACAATAACACCAAAATGCTTAACTTCCAAGGAGGACGTGAACAGCAGCAGAAATATCGATTTGATGCCAGAGACACTCAACTTCAAAGACTCAACCTTGAGGCAGCTACTCGTGTTGGATAGAGAACTCTTCCATAAGCTCGCAAATGTAATAATAAATTAATGTGCAGTTTCTTACCTCTACCAAGTCCATGTCTTTCAGAGAAAGTCCTGCTTTCTTAAGAGCTCCATTAATAGCTGGTACTGGACCTAATAAAAAGCAGTTTTAGTCATTTGCAGCCATTCTCAATCATACACAGGACCATAGTGGTGGGGGGAGGGGGACAGGGGTGCAATGCTGATAGAAGGAAGCAGGGGAGATCCAAAGCATGAGGTAAAGTTATTCCGTCTGATTTCTCAAACTACCTAGAGAACACGATCACGTTTCTGAGGCAATACTACTCAGGATGCAGAGGTTTGGGCACTTCATGCCAACAAGTCTCTGGTCCCAATTAGAAGTTGACAATCGAAAAGAAGAGGCCCCTCAGCTCCTTGGTTCACCCCACAGCTACTAATTCTCAAGAAACATTTTAAGCAGCTACAGCATAAACGGCATTCAAATTATTGTTGACCGATAAGGAACATTATAGGTCAGCTCTGAAAGATTATCATAGAAAAATTAAGAAAGCGCATCGCACATTCTATATGGCCCAAAGCAACAGGGCTGAGCAATCCCCTAGAGAGATCTTTAAAAATCACCAAACTCTTTATGAACCCCAAGGCTATTACTCGAGTACACAAGCCTCGCTGATCTTTGAAAAAAAATCAGCCACTGTTTTCAAAGATAAGATTTTTATGAGCCACACGGAGCTGGTGGCTTAATAGACTAATGCACCCACTATAGGGCCTGTGTTCAACCTCATGGTCACAGGTTCAAATCCTGGTGGGTCCACTCAGCCCTTCATCTTTCTGAGGTTGATAAAACGAGCATGGCTGAGTTGAGTAACAA
Organism: Calotriton arnoldi; assembly: GCA_963921515.1. Classification (NCBI taxonomy): domain Eukaryota; kingdom Metazoa; phylum Chordata; class Amphibia; order Caudata; family Salamandridae; genus Calotriton; species Calotriton arnoldi. The sequence goes on from CAWUFW010006342.1 coordinate 423,204, forward strand.
ACATCCGTTATTCAGCTCCAAGAAACCCTTGGGGGAACGTGCGCTTTACAAATACATATGTTATGATGCACGATTCAAAGTCAGATCAGTTGTCCTTGGAGGGCATGGTTCCTGAACCTGCCAGACAGGTTGGAGTCCGTTTGACACATTCAGTCCATTCTCTACCATACAAACCGAACAAGTTCTTAGACGGTGCAAATCAGGTTCTCCGAGTGACTCTTGCTTTCCTGCCCTCTTCAGCTGAAACTATATTGCCTTTTCTCACTAAGCTTTTTAATAGCGCTCTTGACTGGTGGTGGCCCATAGATGGAAAACAGCAAAAGTACTTCCCTCGCTGAAAAAACAGTCTCCTCACCCCTCGATCTTTTATCAAATTTCCACCCTCTCTCACTCCTCCCAGCCTGTGGAATAATGCTGGAAAATTTGGTCAATGCACACTTACCCAACTTTTTGGAAGAGAATCATCTTTTACATTAAACTCAATAAGGCTATCATCTGCAGCATAGTACAGAGACAGCTCTGCCTGAGGTATCCGAGGTCATTAAATTTACTCTGAATGAAGGTAAAGTTGCTGCCTTTATAGTGCTTGACTGAACTGCAGTATTCACTGCTTTCTCACAACCGACTGTTTTAGCAGGTAGCGGAGTTGAGCATCACAGAGCAGGCCTGGAGGTGGAGCAAACACTTTTTGGAGGAAAGGGAGCAGGATATTTAGCTGGCGACCTACAAGCTGGCTAGCAAGCAATAAAGGTTTGGGGTGCCAGAGGGCTCGTCCCTCAGATCCACATTATTGAACATCTACATGGCATGCCTTGCTAAACATATTGAACCCTTTGGGGTGATAATGATCTCCTATGCTGCTCTTGACGTTTGATCCCAACTCGGCAGACACAGGCTCCACCGTTCCTTCATGCCTAGCAAACACATTGATCTGACTACAGGAGAGCCATTCAGAACGCAATGCTGATAAAACGGAGGTTCTTCTCTTCGGGCAGTCATGTGAGTGAGCAAGGGGTGTACAATTGTTGGCTGGAGGATTTTCTGTCTACCCACCACCAACTTCAGTAGCTAAGAATCTTAGAGTTAGGGCTGACAAGTTTGATTTCCACCCTCAGATCCTTTTGGTAGCAGGGACTTGTTTTGGCGTGATGCACTCCACTAGGAAATTATTACATCTTCTTCCTTTAACTGGCCATAAGACAGTTGCCCGTGCATTAAAAACTGCCAGGTTGGATTACGGGAACAGACTTTACTTGGGCATCCCTGATAATTAGGTAAAAAGACTGCAAACAGTACAAAAGGCAGTGGCACATGTGATTCTGGCATTCATAGACTGGAATGGATTACCTAGATATCTTTATGAATTACACTGATTCTCTATTAAGAAAAGGATCTTCTTCAAAGGTTTGGGTTTTATACATCGTGCATTCTATAAATGTAGCCCTCCTAATTTGATAAATTGGATCCATCAATATTATTAAATCCCACCTTGTCCGTGCTCCAAGCTAGTGCCCACTCTTTTGGAGAGCCAAATGCGGGGGCTGCTCTTTTCAGTGCTAGCTTTCAAGGAATGGAATGTGCTGCTTCTTGCCTTGAAGAACATCTCCCAGGAACTCACTTTTAGGAAGGCCCTTAAGACCTATCTATTTGCTTTAGCATGAGGTTGATGTAGCAATTCTGACCTTGGTCGGTTATAACTAAGGCTCCCTGTTTTCACTGATTTTTACAGATAAATACAGAAAGAAAACATTCATTTTCTTGTCTGTATTTATTTTTAAATGTGGATAAAAACAGAAATTGGGTTGCTTTTTGAGTAATTCTAAGTACTGTCTGCCATGACTGCCAGGCCAATAGGTGTGTGGATTGATAGATAAGAAGGGTTAAAAAAGAAAGGAATTTTAGTATAGAGGCTTTAACAGCAGAAGATATGCACAGGGTTGATACTGAAATTTGCATATCTTCATATAAGTGCACTGATTTATCTTCTGCAGGTGTTCACAGCACTGAAACCTGGCAGGCATTCAAGCATGAGTGCGTATTTATCGGTTAAATAAATGTGGAAATATACTAATTTCAGCTTAATTTTTCAACAAAACCCAAAATAAATATGGATAAATACAGGTAAAATTAGCAAAAAATAAATATGGATAAATACATAGGGAAATGGCAAAAAAATAAACACAAAAAACCAGGAACCCTAGTATAACGCCGGGAAACTTTGTTGAAGTTGGAGTGCTTTATAAATATATTCATTCATTCATTCAATGTGCCCTCACTTCTTTAAAACACTTCAAGGCTATGAAAATGGGGCAAGTAAATTCTTTACAGCTCCAAGGCACAAAGAAATAGAACATTCTTCATATGTTGTGTTGCTGTGCACAAAGTCCTTTCTTAACAGAATGAGTTCAATATTTGATCGAAAGGAGCGCATCCAGATGTCTGCTCATCAGTGACCAGATCATCTGCAAATTGTGTAAAAATCAAATTGAATTGTTCATTATTTGGACCATGGTGTATTGTCACTATTAACTGATTAGCTAATGTACCAGAACGAACTCCTTTTCATCCTTCTGTTATGTGCATGGCTTCTCAGTTTTTAAAGTATTTTGTTTTAACTCTATTATCCGACTGTATTGTAAATGCTAACCAGAAAAATAACACATTAATTATACAACAGAAAATAACTCCTGGGTCACTCTAGGATAGTGGGTGTTTTACAAAGTAGGAACACGTGCGATTCAAAGATGAATTGCCAGAAGCAGCAGCCGGCTCTAGCAAACAAACATTGGAATAAAACACTCCACAAGCTTGAAAGATTAATTGGAGTTTTTTTTTATTTTTTTAGAAGGTTTATTCTGAGGAGATTCCCGGGCTCAGGGAGCCAAGATGGCGGCTGAGTGAAAGACCTCGGGAGCTCACCTCCACATCACTTCATCCCTCAGAACGATTGCCGATGTTGAGCGCTGCCAAGAATGCGCCCTGGCACTGAAAACTGGCCTCGCTGGCGTGAAGGAGAGCGGGGGATGATTGAAAGACGTGACGGTGGACAAATTGAGAGGAGAAACTGCTGCTCGCGCTGGGAAGCGCTAGCCCGGTTGTTGCTGACAGCTGTCTCAGGCTGGGGTAATCCAGACAGGAGCCGGCCGGAGTTGCTTAGCAACACAGACGCCGGATTCACGGAAGTGCTTCGCGGGAAGGCAATGGCGATGGCAGCGCGAGGAGCACGAAGTAAGACGCGCTCCACAACTCAGCTGATTGCTTCTGCAGCGCGGCGTGAACCCAACCCGAAATCGGACTGTGAAGTAAAGAAGCCCGGTCACGTTGCGGGTAATAAAGGTAAAATAAATAATGGGAAAAATGCTAAGTCCCTCGCCCCTGGGAGTCTGCCTGCTGGAGGATCGGAGAAAAAACAGTCTGTGATCACGAATCTGTTTTTGAAACAAAAGGATTTGAGTATGGAGGAGGGGGACAGATGAAAAAACAAATAAATGACTGTGCCAATGTTGAGAATACTGATGAAGTTCAGTCACAGATTCAAGAGAACTTGACTGATACAAACAATATCCGAACCTCATGGGGGTCAAGCAATGAGAATACGGTATTGAGTATGGATGATAAGCCCGCAATTATCCAGCAAGAGAGGGATGGTAGCAAGGAAAGGAATCTGTCGCAGTCTAATTCTAAAATTGAGACTGAGAAAAAGGAGAAAGATGTCAGTGCGAGCCAGGAAGTAAGGCAGGTGCCACGCATGTTGACAGATGGGCTACAAGAAAGCCTCTCAGAAAATACAGAGCTGGGCTATCTGTCCACCGATCTTATGGAAAACTTTTTGTCCCTGAATGAAGAATCTGGCGACTCGGATATCATTGAATCGCACAGTGGTAGCAGCGATGACGGGTGCGCAGACACCTCAACAAGTAACTATAGCCAACAGGGAGGTAGAAAGATGCCCAGGAAATTAAAGAGGCTTTCGGAAGGGAAAAAGAGTGCCCGTAAGCGGGGCGGAATTGAGGAAGAGGGCGAGCTCGGGTGGGATTACTCAGACACACAACCACATTCCTTGATGGGCTTGCATGGAACAGTGAGCTTAGACAAGAGATCTCAAGGGGGATGGTGGCTCATAGGGACCCTGAGCAAACACCCGAACCTACATTGGCTACGATCCTGCAATCATTAAGTGCATTTCAGAACTAGGTTAAAACGGAAAATCGGTATGCCCGTGTTGCGGCAAAAAAACTACAGGGCTCGGTGCGCAAAATTGGGAAGACCTGCACTGAAATCGCGGAAAGGATGAGTATGGTGGAGAATTCGACAGAAGTGCTGGAATCTACAGTTGATGCCTTAAAAACACAGGTGTCTTCACAGGAGAGCGTGGTGAAAGACATTATGTGGAAACTGGAGGAGGCAGAAAATCGCCAACGCCGGAATAATCTAAGGATCCTAGGGATCCCTGAGAATAGTGAAGGAAGCGATATTCGCGCATTTACTATCAACTTGTTCAAGAACGCGTTTCCAGAACTAGCGCAGTGGGACTGGGACAAAGAGATTCAACGTGTACACAGATTCCCGATGACAATGTCTAAACGCCCGCAAAATAACCAATCATATCCTAGAGTTATTTTGGAAATTTTTTGCTCCGACAGGCTGTATACGATCTGGCCAGACCTAATAAAAAACGGAATTGGGAGAGTTTTTCATTTTTTGCTAAACCACGGTGGAAAGACGCTGGCGGCTTCAACAACTGATTACACCGTTTCAAAAAGCTGGTGCCTTAGCTTTTCTCCAGAACCCTGCAAAATTGAAAGTAGTCTCGCAAGGACGAACCTTGTATTTTACATCCGAGATACAAGCCGAGCAAACATTGAAGGAAATCATTGCAGGGAAATCTGGACACTCAGAGCAACCAATAGCTTTCTTTTTTCTTCTTTCTCTGGTGTTGGTCTATTTGGATGTTGCATTTTTTCGCATGATATACCTGTGCTACTTTTTTGTTGTAGCTGGGTGGAGGGGTAAGTCGGGTGAATGTCTAAGAAGAGGATGTATATATAGGAGGGGTGGGGGGTGAGGAGAGTGGGTGAGGTTGGTCAGACGCTATCACACAGGCTCAGGATTGAGCCTGGTGGCTTAGATAATGGTGGGGGTGGGGAGGAGGGAGGACAAGACTAGGGGGATTTTTAGACACAAGGTGTATTGGATAGGTGCAGGACGGGGGGCCAATGCAATAACAGAAATAGTAGAGAAGGGCAAGTATGGCGTAAAATGAGGGGTATTACTACAGCTAAGTATGGATGGGGTGAACAAATACCATCATGGCTAGATTGAAAATTGTGACTGTTAATATTTGTGGCCTGTTAGAAGGTGGTTCTGACACTATGGGCCGCCCAGATTTTTCGCTTTTTGAGCACCTAGGTGTTGAGGTTTTACTGTGGGAGAGCCTCCTAAATTGGGACTCATCCACAGTGAACTCATGATGAAAGAGACTGCATGTGGATTTTACTGGTGTCCCCTAGCTTGACTAGGCTGCTGCGCAGCAGCTGGAGTAAGGGGCACCGGGCTGGTTACATGCAGACACCTGTGTACATGCGTGTGCACACGTGTAGGGGCTGCGCAGGGAGATTCTTGGCGTGCGCAGTCCAGGAGCAGCTACAAAGTGAATGGTGTGGCAGGACTTATGCAGAATTGGGTGGTGACACGGAATAGGCCTTATACACTAGGAAGGAACATGCCAGGGAAAGTCAGTGTGCTTTACTGTGTTTTTCACTTCATTATTCCCCTATGGGGATGTGGAGCCCATGTGCTAGATTAACTTCCATAAGGCCTACAGATTCCAGACACGCACTAAAGTCCACTGTAGCGGATGTGAAAAGAAGTATTCTGCAGAGTCCAGAGTCATATTTGTACTGCTTTTGGGTCATCCAGAAATGTTACATCTCTCTGAGTCAGATCATAACCAGGGCCTGGCTGGGGTTGACCTCAGCAGGCTGGATTGATGACCTTTCCTCCCAGAGCGAAGACCTCCTTTCCACGAAGGGAAGATAGGCGGAGCTACAGGCTCATCCATCAGCAGCTATCACTGGGTGCCAGGCACCAGGCTGCACCTAGGAGGGAAGGGCTCTGGTTTCAGAGACCATGTGGCCAGAGACCCTGGACGACGCCATTTTGAACCAGCCCAGAGGCTGGACAAGGAGGAGGGAGCAGGGGCAGGGAAGTGATGTGGCGCTGTTGGATAGGACCAACAGAGACTTCCTGCCAGCCCCCTACTCAACTTTTAAAAAGTGCTTGCACAGGAAGAGAAGCTCTCTCTGGGGTGTGGTCTGCGGAGGCGGAAGGTGCTGGAGCCTGGCAATGGGCAGTTGGAAGGAGGTACCCCTGACTGCCCCCAGGCCCCTAACAGCACCAGAAGAAGAGACCAGGACCAGTGCGCAGACGCAGGGGCCTCTGCGCAGGAAGAAGAGAGGCCCAGGAGGAGAGCCAGGCGAAAGTCTGGCGCAGGGAGCCAGTGAAGACCGCTCCCTGCAGAATGCCCCTCTTGGAGACCCGGAGGGCGAAGGAGAGTGCTCCCATTGGCTGGGGGCCACCGCAAGGAGCAAGAGGACGCGAAAATGGGGCAGATCGGACCCCCAAGGGCTGAGATATGGCCCCCAGAAGGTGAGCGACCTTTGACCCCACGAAGAGGTCGGGGGCCCGGGACCCCATCCCCGGGCCCCGAAGCAAAGCCGGGGAGCGCCGTCGCGCTCCCCGTGAAGATTGTGCCCTCCATGGTGCCAGGAGCCCACCCTGGCCCCCGGTAATGAGGAAGGAGGAGGAGCGCCGTCGCGCCCCCCCCGCGAAAATGAGCCCCAGGGGGCCCGGGACCCCATCCCCGGGCCCCGAAGCAAAGTCGGGTAGCGCCGTCGCGCTCCCCGTGAAAATGTTCCCCAGCGGGGCGCCAGGAGCCCACCCTGGCCCCCGCCGACGCGCGAAGCAGGGGAAGGGGCCCGGGAGCCCATCTCCGGGCCCGTGCGGCGAAGAGGCAGTGGGGAGCGCCGTCGCGCCCCCACGGGAAGAAGACTCAGGGGGCCCGGGACCCCATCTCCGGGCCCTGGCGTGTGGTGGGAGAGTGCCGTAGCACTCCCCGAAGCCCGGAGAAGACTAGCCGTCTGCGGGCAGACCAGAATGGAGTTGCCGGCTCCCGCGGCAGCACGCGTGGGTGCTGGCCGGGCGGGGAGCCGGCGGGGGCAGCCGGGGGTGGGCTCCCCGGGCTGCCCTCCAACGCATGGCCATGTGGGGGTCCCGGGTGGGACCGGGCCCCGAGGAAGACCACAAGCGGTGCAAGGGCCCGGGTGGGACCGGGCCCCGAAAAGAGGAGGAGTGGCCGGGGGTGGGCTCCCCGCGCCGACTACACTTACCTGGGGGTCCGGGTGGGACCGGGCCCCCAACAGAGCCAGTGGAGAGGCGGTGAAGCCACCGACATCGAGGTGGAGATCGCGGCTCCCCGAAGCAGCGGGGGAGCCGCTGCTCTAAAATTCAACAACGCCCATAATGCCTTGCAGGCCAGGACCGGCCTGCAAGGGCAAACATAGTGTTCTTTGCTTGTGGTGGCCCCAGGAGAACGGGGTCACCACCACCTGTGTGCTGAGGTGCAGGGGGAGCTGCAGGAGAGCGCAGCCTCCCCAGCACGAAGAGTGAAAAGTCCCACCCTACGTTTCCTAGGGCTTTGAAAAGGATAACCCTCAAGGGCTCAGCCGGCTTTATTACACCTTCTGGGCTGGAACTTTTGTTCTACAGCTGAGGGTGTATTGCGAAGTGCTTCATGGAGTGAAGGGCTGAGGTGGGGATGTCGGGAGAAGGGCATCCCTGGAGGTGAAGGTGTCATTGCACCAGAACTGCATTTACTCACGGTTATTCCTTTTTAGAGGGACTGGAGGTCACATATGTAATGTGAAGTACCTGTGTAAGGTGATGTCATAAGCAAAGTGGGTTATGTTGCCAGACATTCCTGCTAGGGTGTCTGGCTGTATAGGCGTAATCCTGTGATTTCATCTCGGATGCCCTTAGGGGCTGTAATTGCAATGCATTCTAATGTCCAACAAAGGTGATGAGTACTGTCATTCTAAGGTGTGCGTAAACATGTATTCTTGCTGCTGCACTTAGGTGAAGACCCAGACTGCTAGCCCTTAAGATATAGAGGTGCATACTTTATGGTCAGTAGGAAATGCTCAGTCAGGGTTATGTGTCACCAAGGCAGGTGTACCCATTTTTAATGCGCGTTGAGGTAATGGGGTGGGTCGCCACTGGGATGGTGCCAGTGCGCAGGGCCCTCGCTCTAGGTTAGGCTCAACACACTGCATTAGGGGGCAAGATGATGTGCATACATGGGAGTGGTGGTACTAGACCCCACCCCCTTTTGGGAGGGGTGGAGATGTTACGCAATGTCACAAAGTAATTCCAACAGCTTATGTATATTTGTAAATTGGTGCATAGTATTGAGTAGTGTGTGTGTTTAATAAATGTACTCTTACTTTTATAAAGCAAAGTACAGACTGGACAATGAATTATTGAGTGTTATTTCTGCGCACCTGCAAATGGCGATTACTAGCCCACACCACCTCCCTTGAGTAAAGCCTCAGACTGTTCTGCAACGCTACCCTCTGAGAGTCAGGCGCTACAATTGGGTGTTTGGTTCCCAGTGAAGGACAAATGTAGTCATGTTATTTGTGCAGGCCTCACAGATACTGCCTCGTTTTCCAACATTGGTGTCCAGCGGCGGGATACATAGTATCCCATTCTGGTGCGCATTTATAGCATTTGATAAGTCCAGTTTTGCCACACATTACCTATGCAGTAATGAGCAAAAGGAAGAGCGCAAGGCTCTGAAAAGGGTTCAAAGTTTTGGTTAGGTGAACTAAAAGTATGGGAAAGGAAAGCCCCGCGCACATATGTGTCATGTGAAGAGATTATGGTTTAAATGTGAACTGTTTTGATATGACCGCGCTATGTTGATTATCATGTGCTAGCGGGATGGTGCTTTCCAGGAAATGATTGCATACAAATGTTCTAAGCCATATTGTACACCTTTGAACCCTAACACTACACGCACTACACCTGCATGAGGAGGGTGTCTCCTCAAGAGATAGGGACAGCAACTGATACCTACATCACAGGTGGGGGTGTCGGGGTGGATTGACCTTTGTGGGGGACAGGAGAGAGAGGGGGTCCTGGGAAATTCAAGCGCTTTTTAAGGGCAGGGAGGGTTTCCACAGAAGGGGCCCCAGGTGTCCTTCCCCGCTGAAATGTTACTTGCCATTAGCGCAGGCCAAAACCACTGGAAGGGTGGGGCAGGAGGTTTCTTTACCCCAGGTAGTAACGCCCCAGGGGTTCCCATGGTGGGGGACCCCAAGAAACTTTTCCCACGGTGGGAGGAGGGTGTGGTAGAGTTGGGTGTCCGGCAGGCCCACCAGGTTAACTGGTGGGGAGTTGAGCGACCCAGGGGTGGCCCCTGGTAGTGGGTGGCCCCAAAGGAGGGTAGTTCTTAAGTGATGGTGTGTAGTGGTAGCCCCTAGGTAGGCTAGGTAACTGACCCAGTGGAGATCGGAGTGGGGGTGATGTACTCCCTAGTTTCGAGGTGAAGGGTTAGTGGTGGACCCTGAGGCGACAGGGTCGGGTGGACGGTGACCAGTCCGGTAGGTCCTGTGGGTCTGGAACCCAAGGACCAGGAGCATGGGGGGCGTTCCCCTAGCTCGGGGCAGGAGGTGGACTTCTGCAAGGTAGTACCACCCTGAACACAGGTGGGGCCTATCTTAAGTGACGGGACCCTGTGGTTCGCAAAGGGGTGGTGCAGGCCTAGCCGGGATCTTTAGGGTCCTGGCTTGGTGTGGTCGTGCTACCCTGAAGGCAGGTAGGGCCCATCTTAGGGAGGGGACCCTGCTCTTCATAAGGGGTGGTGCAGGCCATCCAGGGACCATGTAGGTCCCTGGGCGGTCTCCCAAGGCGCTGCTGGGAGACCGGGGAGGGCCATGAGAAGTGGGCCTGGGTCTAGCTAACTCGGGGCCCACAGGCTCTCTAAGGGTACTCTGGGAGGAGAGCGTGCCTCTCGGAGGGAAGGGTGCATAGGCCCTGTTCTCGCAGCGGAGAACAAGGAAGGGGTCTAGGTTCCCGGGGTAGTTTCCGTGGGGAGCTACTGACAGGGGGAATGAGCTGTAGGATGTCTGACGGGGCACCCTCAGTGTTCCTCCCTGGCACTGCCAGTGTGGTAGTGAGGCCGGTCTGAGGTCCTATCAGGGAGCCAGGCCAGTGGCCAAAGGGTGCTTTTCTGTGTGGGGAAAGCACGAGTGGCTGTGCTTTCTTTAGGGAAGCCAGTCGTCCCGAAAGGGTGGTGGCAGCATAATGACCTCAGCGGCAGGCTGAGGGTGAGGGTCCAGAGAGGTTGCATCTTTGGGGTGCAAGGACCAAACGAGAGAGGGTACTGGTTGGGACAAACTCCAGAAGGGAGACCAGCTAGTGACCCAGGGGATGGGATGTAGACCTGTCCCGGAAGACCGCAACGGTGCTGAGGCACTGGACCCTTGTCCAGAGAAGGGGTAGGCATAGTGTTGCATGCCCAAGGGCAAAGGTGGGCCTAGTGAGGCCAAGTCCATGTAGACTATGAGTGACCTAGAGGTAGCTAACCTAGAGCCCGGAGGGTTCTTAGGGTAGTCTGGGATCCCTGTCATGGGTGGAGATTTCATGGATGGGAGGAGTAGGTGGTCTGAGCGGATAACTGGTGAGTAAGGGGGGTCTGGTCAGAACCCCTTATAACTAGTTATCGCTGACTACGGGAAGTATACCCATGTAGGGTGGCTACTTCTTCCCTGTAGGAATCAGCTGTGCGCGGCGTGTGTTAGAAGGTGGTTCTGACACTATGGGCCGCCCGGATTTTTCGCTTTTGAGCACCTAGGTGTTGAGGTTTTACTGTGGGAGAGCCTCATAAATTGGGACTCATCCACAGTGAACTCATGATGAAAGAGACTGCATGTGGATTTTACTGGTGTCCCCCTAGCTTGACTAGGCCGCTGCGCAGCAGCTGGAGTAAGGGGCACCGGGCTGGTTACATGCAGACACCTGTGTACATGCGTGTGCACACGTGTAGGGGCTGCGCAGGGGAGATTCTTGGCGTGCGCAGTCCAGGAGCAGCTACAAAGTGAATGGTGTGGCAGGACTTATGCAGAATTGGGTGGTGACACGGAATAGGCCTTATACACTAGGAAGGAACATGCCAGGGAAAGTCAGTGTGCTTTACTGTGTTTTTCACTTCATTATTCCCCTATGGGGATGTGGAGCCCATGTGCTAGATTAACTTCCATAAGGCCTACAGATTCCAGACACGCACTAAAGTCCACTGTAGCGGATGTGAAAAGAAGTATTCTGCAGAGTCCAGAGTCATATTTGTACTGCTTTTGGGTCATCCAGAAATGTTACATCTCTCTGAGTCAGATCATAACCAGGGCCTGGCTGGGGGTTGACCTCAGCAGGCTGGATTGATGACCTTTCCCTCCCAGAGCGAAGACCTCCTTTCCACGAAGGGAAGATAGGCGGAGCTACAGGCTCATCCATCAGCAGCTATCACTGGGTGCCAGGCACCAGGCTGCACCTAGGAGGGAAGGGCTCTGGTTTCAGAGACCATGTGGCCAGAGACCCTGGACGACGCCATTTTGAACCAGCCCAGAGGCTGGACAAGAAGGAGGGAGCAGGGGCAGGGAAGTGATGTGGCGCTGTTGGATAGGACCAACAGAGACTTCCTGCCAGCCCCTACTCAACTTTTAAAAAGTGCTTGCACAGGAAGAGAAGCTCTCTCTGGGGTGTGGTCTGCGGGAGCGGAAGGTGCTGGAGCCTGGCAATGGGCAGTTGGAAGGAGGTACCCCTGACTGCCCCCAGGCCCCTAACAGCACCAGAAGAAGAGACCAGGACCAGTGCGCAGACGCAGGGGCCTCTGCGCAGGAAGAAGAGAGGCCCAGGAGGAGAGCCAGGCGAAGTCTGGCGCAGGGAGCCAGTGAAGACCGCTCCCTGCAGAATGCCCCTCTTGGAGACCCGGAGGGCGAAGGAGAGTGCTCCCATTGGCTGGGGGCCACCGCAAGGAGCAAGAGGACGCGAAAATGGGGCAGATCGGACCCCCAAGGGCTGAGATATGGCCCCCAGAAGGTGAGCGACCTTTGACCCCCACGAAGAGGAGGTCGGGGGCCCGGGAGCCCATCCCCGGGCCCGAAGCAAGCCGGGAGCGCCGTCGCGCTCCCCGTGAAGATTGTGCCCTCCAGGGTGCCAGGAGCCCACCCTGGCCCCCGGTAATGAGGAAGGAGGAGGAGCGCCGTCGCGCCCACCCCCCGCGAAAATGAGCCCCAGGGGCCCGGGACCCCATCCCCCGAAGCAAAGTCGGGAGCGCCGTCGCGCTCCCTGTGAAAATGTTCCCCAGCGGGGCGCCAGGAGCCCACCCTGGCCCCCGCCGACGCGCAAAGCAGGGGAAGGGGCCCGGGAGCCCATCTCCGGGCCCCGTGCGGCGAAGAGGCAGTGGGGAGCGCCGTCGCGCCCCACGGGAAGAAGACTCAGGGGGCCCGGGACCCCATCTCCGGGCCCTGGCGTGTGGTGGGAGAGTGCCGTAGCACTCCCCGAAGCCCGGAGAAGACTAGCCGTCTGCGGGCAGACCAGAATGGAGTTGCCGGCTCCCGCGGCAGCACGCGTGGGTGCTGGCCGGGCGGGGAGCCGGCGGGGGCAGCCGGGGTGGGCTCCCGGGCTGCCCTCCAACGCATGGCCATGTGGGGTCCCGGGTGGGACCGGGGCCCCGAGGAAGACCACAAGCGGTGCAAGTGGCCCGGGTGGGACCGGGCCCCGAAAAGAGGAGGAGTGGCCGGGGGTGGGCTCCCGCGCCGACTACACTTACCTGGGGGTCCGGGTGGGACCGGGCCCCCAACAGAGCCAGTGGAGAGGCGGTGAAGCCACCGACATCGAGGTGGAGATCGCGGCTCCCCGAAGCAGCGGGGGAGCCGCTGCTCTAAAATTCAACAACGCCCATAATGCCTTGCAGGCCAGGACTGGCCTGCAAGGGCAAACATCGTGTTCTTTGCTTGTGGTGGCCCCAGGAGAACGGGGTCACCACCACCTGTGTGCTGAGGTGCAGGGGGAGCTGCAGGAGAGCGCAGCCTCCCCAGCACGAAGAGTGAAAAGTCCCACCCTACGTTTCCTAGGGCTTTGAAAAGGATAACCCCTCAAGGGCTCAGCCGGCTTTATTACACCTTCTGGGCTGGAACTTTTGTTCTACAGTTGAGGGTGTATTGCGAAGTGCTTCATGGAGTGAAGGGCTGAGGTGGGGATGTCGGGAGAAGGGCATCCCCTGGAGGTGAAGAGGTGTCATTGCACCAGAACTGCATTTACTCACGGTTATTCCTTTTAGAGGGACTGGAGGTCACATATGTAATGTGAAGTACCTGTGTAAGGTGATGTCATAAGCAAAGTGGGTTATGTTGCCAGACATTCCTGCTAGGGTGTCTGGCTGTATAGGCGTAATCCTGTGATTTCATCTCGGATGCCCTTAGGGGCTGTAATTGCAATGCATTCTAATGTCCAACAAAGGTGATGAGTACTGTCATTCTAAGGTGTGCGTAAACATGTATTCTTGCTGCTGCACTTAGGTGAAGACCCAGACTTCTAGCCCTTAAGATATAGAGGTGCATACTTTATGGTCAGTAGGAAATGCTCAGTCAGGGTTATGTGTCACCAAGGCAGGTGTACCCATTTTTAATGCGCGTTGAGATAATGGGGTGGGTCGATACTGGGATGGTGCCAGTGCGCAGGGCCCTCGCTCCAGGTTAGGCTCAACACACTGCATTAGGGGGCAAGATGATGTGCATACATGGGAGTGGTGGTAGTAGACCCCACCCCCCTTTTGGGAGGGGTGGAGATGTTACGCAATGTCACAAAGTAATTCCAACAGCTTATGTATATTTGTAAATTGGTGCATAGTATTGAGTAGTGTGTGTGTTTAATAAATGTACTCTTACTTTTATAAAGCAAAGTACAGACTGGACAATCAATTATTGAGTGTTATTTCTGCGCACCTGCAAATGGCGATTACTAGCCCACACCACCTCCCTTGAGTAAAGCCTCAGACTGCTCTGCAACGCTACCCTCTGAGAGTCAGGCGCTACAATTGGGTGTTTGGTTCCCAGTGAAGGACAAATGTAGTCATGTTATTTGTGCAGGCCTCACAGATACTGCCTCGTTTTCCAACATGGCCTTAATGATATAAAGAAAAGACAGAAAGTAGCTGTGGGATTACAGGTAACGGGGGCCAATATCATATGTTTACAAGAGACACATATTGAGGGATCTCAACAATATCTGCTGAAGACACTAGGATATCGGCTGATTATTGCTTCAACACACGGGGTGCGAGCTAGGGTGGTGGCGATTTTGGCAAAATGGGGAGATCTTCAATTTACACGTACATTAGCTGATAAATTTGGACGATGGGCGATTACAGAATGCCACTATGACAATGGGGAAAGCAAATTGACTCTATGTACTATCTATGGTAATGTTAGTGACGACCCAGAGGTGCTGTCTGGCGTGGCTAATGAACTGGCTCACTGGCCTCTCCCGCTGATTGTGTGTGGGGATCTCAATTTACATTTGCCTGGCGACTGGCTTTCTGATCCAGATTTTAAATATCAAGGGCGGAAACCGAAAGTATTCCAGGCACTGAAAGATATGTGTATGTTACATGGGCTGATTGATGGTTGGCAATTAGAGCACTCTGGGGATCCAGGATTTACGTATTATTCTTATCTGCATTCCCGGCATGCGTGGCTAGATTATATGCTTATATGTCTAGCTCTTTGAGCCCTGCCAGTATAATAGAAAAATTGCCAAGAGTTTTATCGGACCATAATCCTCTAGTACTAAACCTGGAATGTGGGATAAATAAATCCAATACGAGGACATGGACGTTCGAAAGAGCATTACTGGGTAATGAGAAATTTTGTCAACATATGAGGAGATGGATCCCGGGATTCTTGGAGGATAATCTTGGTAGTGTAGCAATAGATGTGGTTTGGGATGCCCTAAAGGCTGGGATTAGAGGGGAGACACTGCAATTCTCTCTTAGCTCTAACAAAGAGGCCAAACAAAAGATGGCGACTCTACAGCACAATCTGGGTAGGGCTGAGGGAGATCTGATTAAGGCTGTTCAGGAGGGACGAGTATCCGATAGTGAATTAAGTCGGGTGGCGATTGCTAAAAATTATATAATTGATATTCTAACGGAGAAAGCGGTAGCCAAGGCAACAACTCATAAAGAGAAAATATATGAGGTGAATGAACAGGTGGGCCACCAATTGGCGGTTCTCACCCGAGAAGAGTACTCAGCTAACATAGTAAAAGAGATTAAGGATCCGGAGTCTGGCCTCAAGACTGAATCCTCCGAAATTAGAGCCACATTTCAACGATTTTATCAGAATTTGTATGAAGCAGCAGAGAATCAACAGGGCAGACCTGAGGCATATTTAAATCTAAATGCTCCGGTAAGATTTGAGAAAGAGGGTCAAGAAAGTTTAGACAATCCTCCATATTGGGAGGAGATCCTACTCTCTATGAATAGTCTTGCTGCAGGGAAAGCAGCTGGTATGGATGGAATCCCAACGGAGTTCTATGTTAAATTCTCATCTCAACTAAAAGAAATAATACAGGAACTATTTGTCCATATTTTTCAGGGAGGGAGGCCGCCAGCCTCATGGTCATCTGCTAAAATTGTAGTCTTTGCAAAAAATAAAATAAAGATCCTTTAGAACCCGGGTCCTATCGTCCCATCACATTGATAAACGGAGACTCCAAAATTTATTCCAAACTATTAGCGAATCGATTGGCACCAATTATATATAAAATCGTATCCGTACGCCAACACGGGTTTATCCCCGGGAGATCTACAATTGATCATGTCCAAAGGGTAATTTCTCTCTTTGATTTTACTGAGGTGACAGGAGACCCTATGGCACTTATATTACTTGATGCTGAAAAAGCTTTCGATAGGGTCTCCTGGAAATACCTGTGGGCTGCAATGTTACATAGTGGGATTAGTGAGGGATTTATAAAAGCAATACAAATGCTATACGTGGAACCAGTAGCCAGGGTGTCGATAAACGGGGTATTATCGGAAAAAATTATTATTACCAGGGGGACGAGGCAGGGGTGCCCATGCTCTCCTCTTCTATTCGCAATTTATATCGACGCGTTCATCCGTAGATTAGATAATAATATACTAATACCATCAATTTGGGCACGAGAATATGAGACAAAAACACTGGCCTATGCTGATGATATCGCTCTAGTTACCAGCGATCCTATTATTGCAATAGACACGATAGAAGAGGAGGCTCGGGGTTTTGGAGCAGTCTCCGGATATAAATTAAATCAAGGTAAAACACAGATTATTCTTAACGACAAAATTAAGATGAGGGATGTTAGAGTCACAGATAAAGCTATATATCTAGGGGTCAGCATAACCGCAAAAGTAGATAATATAGTTAGCAATAATGTGGAACCACTGATCCAACGCACAAAAAAAGAACTGGTCCGGCTGAATAACCTGCATTTAACGATAGGTGGGAGATGTAATGTGATTAAAATGCTCTTTTTACCTAGATTTTTATATTTTTTTTAGGTCTATTTGTTTAGAATTTCCTCCTCAACTGTTTAAATCCATAGAATCTATGTTCTCCAGGTTTATATGGGGATATAAGAGGCCACATAGGGCCTTTAGATTTATTACACTACCAAAAGATAGAGGGGGACTGGCAATGCCCAATTTTAAAGTGTATTATTGGGCCACCGTATTAAGATATTGTACAATACTCATCTCTATAGGGCCTAATAGCGATAATATACCCACTCCACAAGAACTTATATTGGGAAGGGGCTGTGAAGGTTGCCTCTGGGGACATGTTAACGACAGTTACTTTAAGAAAGTTAAATTCAAGACCATCTCTGGCATATATAAGGTCTGGGGTTATGCTCGCAAATTACTGGGACTCGGGCGATATTCGTATTATATTCCAATATCTAAAAATGATGACCTTCCAGAGATATTCAGTGATAGCTGTATGGATCGGTGGATACAGGCAGGGATTGTACAGCTTGGCTGCTTTTACGCGTTGAACGGGCTGAAGACCTTTGAAGAATTACTTAACGATTATGACCTTAGCCATAGGGACTTCTTCAAATTCCTACAGGTGAGAGATTTTCTGACAAAGAAAGGGGGGTAGGGTAAAATTTCAAGCAATTCAAATTATAGAGGATATACGCAAAAAATCTGTTTTAACTATTGGGGAGATCTATGAATTTTTGAATTCTCTGTTTCCAGATGATATGGAGAAACAGATGGCAAACTGGCAGACTAAATTAGGAGTATTGCCCCAAACCCCCCTCCGCTCTTATGAATTGTCACAGACCTGCTTTATGTCGATAAAACTGCAAGCCCAATTTTATAAAACTTTTTTTTCTCTGTATTACACCCCGTATAAAATAGCAAAATGGGGGACCGGAAAGGGTACAACATGTCCACGATGCACACTGTTTGAGGCCGATATCGTGCATATATTTGCCTCTTGTAATGCACTGTCAAAGTTGATAGTAGAAATTTCAGACTTTTTATCAGAAATATGTGAAACAGGAATAAGTATTACAACCGAGGAAATATTGTTGGGCATAGCAAATGTTACCCGGCCGAAACATATGCAAGGTCTGATTTTTGTGGCCATGGCCGTCTTAAGGTTATGCATAGCTTCAGCCTGGCTAGACGCGAATCCGCCGGCCTTCCAGCAATGGAGAGCCCGTCTGTTAGCAACATGCAGCCTAGAGGTGGCCATATATATAAAAAAAAAAAAGGGCGCAATAAACGTAAAAGAGGTCTGATGATCTGGGATCCACTGTTGCAATGGATACAAAATCATGCTTAGGATGGATAGATGGTAATAAGGAGAAACGCTAGCCAAGTAAGAATTATCGATATCTAGATTTATTCGTATTGTATTGTACATATACTTAACTGCTCTGCACCTTTGAACCTTATGGATGTTTTGATGAATTATATAAGCTAAAAATTGTGTCTTTGTTCGGGTTTGGACTAAAATTTGTTGGGGTTTGGGGCAGGGGGTTGTGTATGTGTAAAAAAAAAAAAAAAAAAATAAACTTAATAAAGATATTGAAAAAAAAAAAAAAGTTTATTCTACAACAAAATATTGTATTAACCCCTCAGCTCTCTGCTTATGTGCATATAAAATAAAAAATACCATTGTCTCTTTACTGGCCATAGCAGAAAGTATTCTAGTAAATTGCATTCTGATGTGGACAAATGTGATGCACTTCATCTACACAGAATAAATGTGTATGGATTATTCTCACCCAATTGCAAAGGGTGAGAATACAGTGAAATTGCTTTAAGCGAAATGTGGCTGGTAAGTAGGTATAACAGGAGGATTCAATGACCGATTCAGAGGCCATATGATTTTTTTACTACGAACCATTGCAGACTACAAATCGATATTGCTTTTTAGTCTGGTGCAAAATTTGAAATATAAAAAGTGCGGGTGTCAAATTTTAGATTCATTTGTATATTCTTGTAAGATAGTACATGGAGCCAAAAGGATGCTTCAGAAAGTTTTCAGTGCTTCTCAGAGGTAGGTTTGGCGACAAACATGGTACATTCTCACAAAACAGCGTACATACGAGGAATATCAGGTACTGAATTACTAATATGGTGTCAATTACTCCAAGAATACGCACTAAAAGACTGATCTCTCAACCACCTATTAAACAGATGTCATAGAATAGGAATGACAAAATCTTTGGCGAGGAGAACGTTATTTCTTTTTTGTACACATTGCACTATTTTGTCTCCATCCTTTCAAAACTTAATAAACGCCTACATTTCCCGCAATTACATTCCCAATAAAACTTACCAATGCCCATGATATTTGGGTCACATCCAGACACATGATAGGCTACAATTCTAGCCAAAGGAGTGAGTTTATGCTGTTTAATTGCTTCTTCACTGGCTACTATGACAGCACCAGCTCCATCAGACACACCCTAAAAATTAAGAGATAAAAGGTAAATATTACAAACCAGTAACTCTTAACCAAAACGCTTTATTTCGTAGCTAAATAATGTGAGTCTACCAGTACATGAGATATTAAAGAGAAATGTTACTTACCCTGTAACTTTCTGTTCGTAGCATGCAGTGTTGCAGATGCACATGCCCTGCATACTCCTGCCATCTAGTGCTGGGTGTGGACGTTTGTAAGTTCTTTTTTTTTTTTTTATTAACAGTTGTTTTTGAGTCACAATATCTGTTGTGACCCCACCATCAGCCCACAATGCACCAGAACAAAGATCTCATCTCAGGTTGTTTTCCACTCAGTCGGTAATTAGTGCAAGACTAATGTTGTGTCAAAGAATATAACCATGCTGAAGACATCTGTGATCACCGACAGGGAGGGGGTGCATGCAAATATACAGCATTACACGTTATGGACTAATGGCTACAGGGTATGTAACATTTTCAATCCGTAGCACGTGTAGACACAGACACACATCCTCTACATAGACTGTCAAACAATCCTCTCCTAAGCGGTGGCTAGCTGTTGGATAATGCAGATGTTTGAAACACATTTATGAGCACTGCATGGTCACCTAAAGCCTGCCAAATTGAAAACCACACCCTATCAACCAAGAACTCCAAAAGGTCGACCATGAATCCAATATGAATCAGAGTGCTGCATGGTCTTGTCGGGGTAGGAAACACCATGTAAATTATTCATTATTTTCCCCAGGTTTACCAGACCTTCACGTTGTAGCCATGTGATAAGGAATTGGAAGGCAGCTGATCCTTGCAAACTCAGAGTGGTAGACAGATACCCTGGACTTTGCTGCCAAATTGTGTTCAGTACTGCATAAATTTGATTCCGGTTATAAAGAAATACCCTTTGCTAATCAGCCAATTTGTCTACTCATCAAAACCTTTGCAAAATGGATCAGGCTCAGACTGTAAGACTTGGGGATCTGTGGCACACTATCAGATAACCAAGCAGGCTTTAAGTTAAGGTCTTCACCACGCGACTACTGCCTAGTCCTCCAAGCATGTATTGATAAATAAAACAGGGTAAAGGGTTGATTTCTAAATGTGGAGTCTAGACTTGACGTGAGCTTCTGACTTACACAGGCTTGAGAATATGGGGACGGCGTTCGACACTTGCCAGAACTGAGAAATTTTGTAATTCTTCAGTTGAATACCAGACCAGAAAGCCCAAGCAATGGATGCGCTAGAGCCAATAGCATGCTTTTCCCCATTCATGTTGATCTCAAGGGTGGCCTCGCAGACCAGGAGACAGATGGCAGATCTAGTCCTGGTGACTCCAATGTGGAAAGTGCTTCGGCCCACACTCAGTAACCTAAGGACGAATTTTGATTTTTTGTATCTACATGAACGGCTTTATCAGGATACCACAGCTGCTTTATCACTTGGGACTGACATGATACTTTACATTGTCCCTGCATACAAGGGTAAGGCAAGAATTGCGGCTACCTGCTCTCTAGTTTACATCATGTTCAACAGATATCGGTGAAAATAATACAAAAATAAGCATTTACTCGTCTAAACTGCATAACACAATATATGTATTCCTACTCTACATCAATACTACTGCCCTGTTAGATCAAACATTGAATGGTTTACAAAACTGACTTACTTCAACAAGAACATTTCTAAAGTCCACACAGTTGATGGTGGGTGAGACTGTAGTCCAACATTTTAGAGAAAATGTGGTTTAATGGTGCATTATGATGCAATCATTGTTACTTGCAAAGAGAAATAAACAAAAGATCATTAATAAATCAGAATGGCTTTGGCTAAGCATGCACACAAGGGTAAAATAAAAGTGTTCTCTTTTTCTCACCCTACTTCGAAACTTGGCTGCCACCACATTCCACGATTAAAAGACCCAAATGAAAAGGAGTCTCATTTTTAATACTTATAAACTTTAAAAAGAATTTGTTACATTGGTGTTTTTTTCATGAGCCTCATTCTTCCAGTCTCCAGAGAACCCAATTACGAGTGACAAAACCTTGTTCGCAAATGTCACCTCTTTGACGCCACATAATGTAAACTATGTTCTTTGTGCGCTGGTTAACAACTGCTGACCTTTCACTGAATTGGATCAAACAGGTAATGTTGCATGAAATGAAAACAGATTTTAAGTCCTCATTGTTAAGCATTATCTCTCTGATCTGCCTCCAATCTGGGGGTGCAGAGAATTCACAATAAATGTGAGTAACACCAAGACTGTCTACAGAAAAATTAAGAAGGCAAATTAGTGGTCAGGAGGCAGAGCATGTTGGGTCCTAGGCCTAATTGGTGGTCACATTCTCCAGTATTATCAGCTTGGGTTCATAGGGTAGGAGTGTATACAAGAAGGCATTTAGATAATGGTTGGGAGGGGGGGGTTAAGGCCGATTAGCTACTAATATGAGGGCAAATCTTTCTCCAATGCCTTCAGATATTCAAGGTTAAAAGAGTACCAGTAATGGACAAGTTACTTACCTTCGGTAACGATATATCTGTAAGAAACATTAGTAGTGATAGATTCCTTACCTTAGAATATCCCCAGGCATCAGACTGGATCAGGAAAGTTTGTCAGCAGTACCCCTGCGCGTCGGTAGGTGGCGTCGTGCGGCTCCGCGTCCGTCGTTGGCGTTGTGGTCGCCGAGATGACGTCGGGGGCGCTACTTAGACGCCGCCCACGCGCGCGGACGTCAGTTCTGTACACGACTTTCTGCGCCAGGAACGCAAAGCCATGCAAAATACTGACCACTGGAGCATTGAAACTAGGGCCCTGAAAGGGATGACCTTAACCCTAGAAATCAGTTCGCAGAACGGGGAGGATGGGTGCGACGGTAAGGAATCTATCACTACTAATGTTTCTTACAGATATATCGTTACCGAAGGTAAGTAACTTGTCCATCTGAAAGAAACACATAGTGATAGATTCCTTACCTTAGAATAGATACCCCAGCAATACCAACCCCGGTGGTGGGTCTGCGAACTAAGATCACACCAGAAAGTCACGGAGAACAGAACGGCCAAAGAAGCTGTCTCTCCGGACTTGGCTGTCTAGGCAATAATGCTTGGTAAACGTGTGCAGCGAGGCCCACGTGGCTGCCTGACAGATGACTTGCAGGGGGACACCACGTCCCAATGCAGTAGTGGCTGCAGTAGCTCTGGTTGAATGAGCACGCAGCCCCACCGGAGGTTCTTTTTTAGCCAAAGAGTAACAGGCTTTGCTACATAAGACAACCCAGCGGGAGATGGTTCTCTTATGGACCGCCTGACCTTTCTTGGTGCCAACGTAGCCAACAAAAAGATGGTCGTCCACCCGGAACTGCTGTGTGCGGTTGAAATAAAAAGAGAGCGCACGTTTTGGGTCCAGACGGTGGAGCCGCTCTTCCTCTCTAGAAGGATGCGGAGGGGGAAAGAAGGTGGGCAAGGTAATAGTCTGCCCAATGTGAAAGGCCGTAACCACTTTTGGCAAAAAGGAAGGACGGGGCCTGAGCACAACCTTGTCCGGATGGACTGAAAGGAAAGGAGACTTACAAGAAAGAGCCTGGAGCTCACTCACCCGTTTGGCGGAAGTGATGGCCACCAGGAAGGCAGTCTTTAATGGCAAAAGACGAAGAGGACAGTTGTGAAGAAGCTCAATGGGAGCGCACATTAAGTATGTCAGAACCAGATTCAAGTCCCACTGAGGCATCACAAAAGGAATAGGAGGAAAAAGGTGTGTAATGCCTTTGAGAAATCTATTTACAACAGGGGACTTGAAAAGAGAGGGCTGATCAGGGAGCCTGAGAAAGGCCGAAATAGCAGAAAGGTAGCCCTTGATAGTGCCCAGAGAAAGGAGGAACAGTAGTACTTCAGAAAGAGGGGCAGAAAGGGGATCCACAGCCTTTGCTGTGCACCATGCCACAAATTTGTTCCACCTGCAGGCGTATACCACTTTAGTAGAGGGACGCCTGGCTGCCAGAATAACGTCACAAACTTCAGGAGGCAAGTCGAAGGGAATCAACTGCCGCCGCTCAATCTCCATGCAAAGAGGTGGAGGCTGGACAGGTTTGGGTGGAGGATCGTCCCCTGCTGCTGCGACAGAAGATCCTCCCGAAGAGGCAGTCTGATCGGAGGATCGATGCTCATACTGAGTAGCTCGGGATACCATACTCTTCAAGCCCAGTCCGGAGCCACAAGAATGACTTGGGCCTGGTCGCGCCTGATCTTCTTCAGCACTCTGGGCAGAAGTGGTATAGGCGGAAAGGCGTACAACAGACCGCAACTCCACTCGCGACGAAAAGCGTCTCCGAGCGAGTGCCGCCTTGGAAATTCCAACGCGCAGAACTGATGACATTGCGCGTTCTCTTCGGTGGCGAATAGATCTAACCAAGGCTCTCCCCACTGCTGAAAGAGACCTTGCACCACCTCCGAGTGAAGACGCCATTCGTGATCGAGCATGCACCTGCGGCTGAGTTCGTCCGCCCTGGCGTTCAGAGAACCTGCCAGGTGTTCAACCACCAGGGACATGCCCTGATGTTCCAGCCATGTCCAGAGACGCAGAGCCTCCTGACAGAGGGTCCACGACCCCACACCGCCTTGTTTGTTGCAGTACCACATGGCGGTGGTGTTGTCTGTGAACACCTGCACTACTCTCCCTTTGACAGAGGGAAGGAATGCCTTTAGTGCAAGCCTGATCGCCCGCAGCTCCAAAAGGTTTATATGGAGCCGGGACTCCGCCGGAGACCAGAGGCCTCTGATCTCCGCCTCTCCCATGTGGCCGCCCCATCCCAGGAGGGATGCATCCGTCACCACTGTAAACTCCGGTTGGGGAAGGGAGAGGGATCTGCCGTCGACCCAATGCCGGTTCGTGAGCCACCACTGCAACTGTCGCGCAGTGCCCTCCGAGATCTGGACGTGATCGGACAGGTTCCCCTTATGCTGCGCCCACTGGAACTTCAGGTCCCACTGCAGAGCCCGCATATGCCATCTGGCATGATTGACCAGCAGGATGCAGGAGGCCATGAGGCCCAGCAGCCTCAGAGTCACTCTGACCGAAACCCGGGACAAGGGCTGAAAGATGGGAATCAGAGCCCGAATATCCCGGACTCGCTGTTCGGGAGGATAGACCAGAAACTGCGCCGTGTCCAGAACCTCTCCGATAAAGAGGAGCTTCTGGGAGGGAATCTGGTGCGACTTCGGCACGTTGATGGAGAACCCCAGCAAGTGCAGGAGGTCGGCCGTAGTCTGGAGGTGGGAGAAGACTGTCTGGGGCGAGCCCGCCTTCAACAACCAATCGTCGAGATAGGGGAAGACCGAGACCCCTGATCTGCGCAGATGAGCTGCGACTACCACCGCCATCACCTTGGTGAACACCCGAGGGGCGCTGGTAAGGCCAAAGGGGAGCACGGTGAACTGAAAGTGCTAGTGGCCTACCGTAAACCGTAGGTAACGCCGGTGGGCTCGCAGGACGGGGATGTGGAAATAGGCGTCCTGCAAGTCCAGCGCCACCATCCAGTCTTGTGGGTCGAGAGCAGACAAGACCAGAGCTAGAGTGAGCATCTTGAACTTCTCTTTGCGGAGGAAGCGATTGACGTTCCGGAGGGGTAAGATAGGACACAGGCCTTTGTCCTTCTTGGGCACCACAAAGTAGTGGGAATAACAACCACGACCTACTTCGTGTGTCGGAACGCGCTCGATGGCCCCCTTGGCCAAGAGGGCCGCAACTTCCTGCTGAAGAAGCACCAAGTGATCCCCCGACATGCGGTGGTATTGAGGTGGCATGGCTGGGGGGGGTATTCTTGAAGGGGAGGGAGTAGCCCCTCCGGACTATCTCTAAAACCCACCAGTCCGAAGTGATGGTGCGCCAGTGGGGGAGGTGATGGCGGAGCCTGCCGCCCACTGGCGTTTGATGGGCCTGTAAGTTCGGACTAGGAAGGTTTGGAGGCAGTGGTGGCCGGGGTGGTGGTGGACTGACCCGCCCGCTGGCCCCTTTGTCCGCCACGGCGGAACCCGTGTCCGCACTGGGATGATTGCTGCGCCGGCCTGTGGCTCTGTTGCAAACGATGCGGGCGCCCCTTCCTGTACCACAAAAGGAGCGAAAAGCGGAAGGCGGAGGAGGGCATACTGCCGAGAATCCCAAGGACTTGGCCGTAGCCAGTGAGTCCTTAAACCTCTCCAACGCGCTGTCCGCTTTGTCACCGAAGAGGCGACGGCCAACAAAGGGCATGTCCATAAGGGTGTTTTGGACATCCCCCGAAAATCTAGTGGTCCTCAACCAGGCGTGACGGCGAACCGCCACCGTCGTTGCACTCGATCTGCCCAGTGAGTCGGCGGTATCTAGGCCACAACGAATCATGAACTTTGCTGCGTCTCTCCCCTCTGCAACAGCCTGGGAGAGAGCAGGCCGGGCCTCCTCCGGACACTGGGGCAGCACGTTCGCCACCGTATCCCACAGAGAGTGGGAATAACGGCCCAATAGGCATGCGGTGTTCACGGACCGCAGCGCAGAGCTGGTGGAAGAAAAAATCTTCTTCCCAAACTGATCCAGCTTCTTGGATTCCCTAACCGGTGGTGCGGAAGGGAAGGCGGTTGAGGAAGCAGAGGCTTGGACAACCAAGCTCTCGGGAGTGGGGTGTTGGGAGAGGAAAATGGGGTCACCCGGAGCCGGGCGATGGCGTCGGGCCACGTTCCTATCCACAGGAGCCCCTGTGGTGGGCCTGGACCAAGTGCCCAAAAGAACGTCAGAGAGGGCTTCATTGAAAGGAAGCAGCGGCTCCGCAGAAGTAGCTGCTGGCTGAAGCACCTCTGTCAGGAGGTTAGTCCTGACGGCCACAGTAGGGAGCTCGAGGTGTAGGGCCTCAGCCGCCCTACGCAACACCACTGCATAACTGGTGCCCTCCTCCGTAGCCACGGTAGGAGGAGACAGCATGCCAAGGTCTGGTGAAGTATCCAGACCACTAGCGTCCCCCAATTACTCAGCCCAGTCCTGTTCAGACTCGCAGGCTGCAGCGAGAGGGTCCTCAGACCCCTCCCAGTCCTCCCATTGCTCCTCAGGCTGTTCAACAGGTCGAAAATAAGGAGCAGGGACATGGGGATAGAAATCCCCAAGCAGGGTCGAGAGCGGCATCGATCGACGCCTGCTCGGCGCAGTGTCCACTTCGGGGCTGAAACGGAGGTCGACGTCGTCCCGAGGTGCGGGCGGCGTCAGGATCAGTGCCGGTGGAGTCGACGTCGGTGGAGGCGTAACAAGGTCAACCGGCGTCGACCGGGATCCAGGCCTGGATCCAAGGGTGTCCTGCGGCGCCGTGGCCGGAGCCGCCGGCGAGGAAACGCAAGGACACCCATGCGGGACCGCGGGGCCCGAAGGCGCACCGGCGGGACCCAACGGCCCAAAGAGGCGAGCCATGGCCGACAGGAACTCCTGTATCTGGGCCGGAGTCGCCAACGACCTCGGGAAGGGCGGGTAGTCGGGCGGCGACTCCATGGACTCCGCCGGAGCCGTGGGGGTGGCACCGCCCATACCCTCAGCCGCGTCACAGGCGAGGGAAAGTCGGAGAACGATGGCGTTTCTTCGACTTCTTGTGCTTCGTCTTACCTGACCCCGAGTGCGAAGACTTGGATCCCGAAGATCGATGATGATGACTCCGCGCACGGTCCCTCGACCTCCCTCTGGACCAGGACTTCGAACGGCGCGGAGCCGACTGCCGGGCTTCCAGCAACTTTCGGGACCGCTCCCGCAAAGTCTTCGGCGCCATGGCCCGGCAGTCGGAGCTCGACTTGGGGTCGTGGTCGCGCCCCAGGCAGAAAAGACACACACGGTGCGGGTCCGTCACCGACATCATGCGGTGACAATCCCCGCAGGACTTGAAACTGGGCATCCTACTGTACTAGGAGTCGAAGACTCAAAGAAAAACAGAGACAAAAAGCCTCAAAAAGTCAGTCAAAAATTGACTGGGGGCTCCTGCTCTTCCCAGATCTGCGCTTGCTGGCGCGGAAAAAGAAAGAACTGACGTCAGCGCGCATGGGCACCGTCTAAGTATCGCCCGCGACGTCGTCTCGGCGACCACGACGCCAACGACGGACGCGGAGCCGCACGACGCCACCTACCGACGCGCAGGGGTACAGCTGACGAAAACTTTCCGGATCCAGTCTGACATCTGGGGATATTCTAAGGTAAGGAATCTATCACTATATGTTTCTTTCAGATAGATTAATCCAATGGGTAGGTGGCATGAGGCCACAAGAGAGGGAAAATGATGGACACCATAACAGTTTCTTATGTATAATCTTTGTGAAACGATACTGCCTTTGTGAAACGATACTGGAAACAAGAGCAGTATCACTTGGAACACACAGCTTTCTACATTTGTGCAATAAATTAGCAGTTCCCTCACTGGATTCCCGCATCCTCAGTGCTTAGACTGAAATCAAGACCTCTCTGGAAGCCAAAATCTTCTGCTGGAAGGGACATGCAATGGCCTCTGTCAAACAGAACCGTGGTACTTACCTGCAAGTCTGAAGAGAGCAATTATAAAAGCAATAATATAGCGTGATTTCCATGAAATGTAAAAACAAGCATTGGCATAGCCAATAGGTCTCGCTTTTGGGACCTTATAAGTATTTAGTTATGCAGCACAATATCCTTGGTGCAACAACATCAACTGTTGCATGGCTAAACACTTATAAGGTCCCAAAGGCGAGACCTATTGGCTATGCCAATGCTGGTTTTTTGTGTGGTTAAGGCCTTCCTGGGCAGTTTGCAGGCATGAGCGCCTTCTTTTGCAATGCAAATGAGCTTTCCAGTGTCTCGTGCTTATTTGCCACTCCACACTGCCGAGCCAAAGGGAGGACAGCGCCATTACAAGTTAAATAATTTGCAATGCAAATCCCCGCTAAAAACTTTAGTCCGTGACACATGGAGATAAATAAAGCGTTTGTCAAGAGTCCTTGTTTTGCCCCTCCCCACTTTTCTACTTAAAAATCTGTCGTGTACCAGGAGTGATACAACTAGTATGTCATACACAAGATCTGACTTGGCAAAAAGCACCGTGGGCACGAATATAAACGTTAAGCAAGGGGAATTACCCCCTCTGCCAACTGAATTCAGTAGAACAAATAGGCGTACTTTCGGATGGGGGTCCACATTGTGGGTGCACTATTAATAGCTATGCCCCTGAACACAAAAGGCTCCTAAGCGAGGTAAATGTATACATTATATGTAATTCTAAAAAAAAAAAAACTCTAGAGGTGGAATCTGCACATGTACGCAGAATAGAGCGTGTACTGGGGGCTTTACGAACGCAGCCATAGGTATGGCTGGTGTGGGAGCAAACATTTATGTTATCTCAGAGGGGAGGTACGAACGAATGCACACAACAGAGGGAGTTTAATTGACGATAACAGACTCCAAAAACAGGTGCATAGGGGATGTGAACAGGGGGTTGAGGATCTAAGCATGCGTAAATATAGGTTCAAATGAGTTCAAATAGCACTCACCAAGGGTACGCGCTCAACTCATTAGTTGTAGAACCAGCTGCCTTCGGACTCCTCTCTGTCTTGCTCTTCTAACTCCTGGGTCAGGGCTGCTCTCCCCTTCTTCCACCCCAGACTCCGGACTGCCTTGGGCTGCTCTCAGCAGCTCCTGCAGGCCTCGAATGTAGCTCAGCGCAGCTCGTAGTGTTTGTACTTTGCTCAGTCTGCGGGGCGACCCGGTCGCGCAGCAAAGTGGCACGTGCTGCTGTAGCGCCTGGAAACCCAGGTTTACAAGCTGTACGCGCTGCCGCTCGCGCTCATTGCGGCGGGAGCAGGCAGGGGGGCCCGGCGGGACAGTTCGACAGCAGCGCAGAGATGGAGAAGTCTGCTAGCTACAACCGGGCATGATAGAAAAATAGTGACAGAAAACGTTGCTAAAAGAAAATAATGGGACGCGCCCTTGGCCCATTTAAATATTTCCACCTGCAGAAGCAGTCCACGCGCCACCAGCCAATCCTAGAGCGGCATTGCCCGCGGCACACGACCCCTTTCAGTCGCCGTCCAATGGTGTATGCGCTCGTGCAGCGCACCTGCATGCTCCTCCCACGGACACAGTCGCATGCCCAGCCGTGCCTCTCCCGTCAAGTGGCAGGAGAGCTCCCCCTGCAGCATGCTCGCGTGCCATACGAGTGGCACAGCCCGGCCTCCCCGGACTAACCCGCCTTTTAGTCAGAAGTACTATCCGTAGAATAAAAACAAGCATTTGCAATGTAATCGGTCCGATTGCATTGCAAATGCTTAAGTTTAAAACTGAGCGTGGCGCCGCTTCACGGACACCGCGCTCGGTTTCTTTATATATTTCTTAACTTCAACACTGAGCGCGCTGTCCTTGAAGCGGGCGCTGCACTCAGTGCTAAAGTTAAGAAATATATAAATAAACCGAGCGCGGTGTCCGTGAAGCGGTGCCGCGCTCAGTTTCAAAGTTAAACGAGCGAGACTCGCACAGCGTTTCCCTTGCGGGAGCGAGCAGGGGCACCATCTGTTTGCAAGTTAATTACAAACAGATGTCGCCAAAGATCGCTCCTGCAAGGGAATCGCCAAACGTGCACGTGTTGCCATTGAAAGCAATGCAAAGCGTGCACGTTTTTGGCCGAAAAAGCGTATCGATTCCAAGAGGTCCCCTCCTATGCAGCGCATGCGCGCTGCGTAGGCGAGACCTAAAAAATAAAAGAGGCTGAAATATGGCTTTCATTTATTCTAATCTTATCTAATAGCTGCAAATGAAACATACACTTTAAGACGAAACATTTTTGTATACCTGAAAATGTCCATCTGGTAGGAGACATCCATTCATGTAAACACCATAGTGCTAAAAGCCAAAACACACAGATGGGACAACATCTATCACCCAGTCTACTGTGCTATTGTGATCTGGGTGCAGTGGAAAACCTAGAAAATGTCCTACTTATCTGTCTGTATTCTCCCAATCAGATGACCACCCTGATAAGACTTATACTAACTGATGCAGACATTCCGATTTGGGGAAGAAAAGAACAACATATAAATGTTAAACCAGCTGAAGTCACTAAGGTAGCATTGACAAGGGAAACATTTGTCCATCAATGGCCAGGAGCAATGCAGCAAAATCAAATGCTAGCAATTACTTTGTTGGCGCCGACCTATAAAAAGAAAAGTGAGTAAATAGGACAAGGAACATGCAGTGAGCTATATAAATAACTGTGATGCAAACATGGAATGCCTATTCTCTAAAGTACAAAATCCTGGTGCTGAGAAATCTATGTTAGCAAGACCAGGCAATCCAGCAGACATAACAATTGTATATATATTGAGAGATGCTAAGGCAAGCGACTTTAGAATGTAATATTTTAGTATGGAGAATGAAGTCATTTATATACATAATGTACACTTCACTTTCTTCATGCCCACTAACAGAAAATGCTGGTGTGAAATAGGAGGTAAAATCAAGTCAGGATACAAGCAGATTGTGATGCATATGCAACACACAGATAGCTGTAATCAATTCAGCAGTACAGAGGTACAGCATCAATGCAACAACCCAAGTCATTCAATGCTTACTGAAGCGTTCCCAGCAGTGACGGTGCCATCTTTCTTGAAGACTGGAGCTAACTTCGCCAGTTGTTCTGCTGTGGTCTGTGGTCTAGGGTGCTCATCCTGTTCGACTTTTTGGGTTCCTTTTCTTGTTTTAATTTCAATTGGAGCCATCTCAGCATTAAAGTACCCAGCATCATTAGCTGCAACACAAAAGCAGGGGCTTTTGTTTTTATGAACTTTGCAAACTGAACATACAAGTATGGAGTTTTAAACTTGGTGATTTTTTAGAGCGATGAAAAGTAACGTTCTGAAGTTTCCTATGAATGTGATAAGTTCTAAAAACGAGATATAAACATTATGCACACCAATATTCTGGGCTACCTGAGGGCAAGACAGTTTGTTTCAGAATGCCACTATAAATGCCAATGCAGTCACAAGGAAGGAACTTGAATATTCCAAATTTCTGAGATAAGCAGCTAACAACGCACCTCTAAAACAAATTTGAAATCTTGCTTTTTAGGTAGCAACATCAACTTGAAACAAAGTTTTAAACCAGATAAGTTGGTATCACAGAGGTTGTCCTACAGAGTCCCAAAAATAATACATTGCACTTTGCATATTCAAACAACCCTCACCTGTTTTTTAATCCCTAAAATATATTTGTTTGTTGATGTCACAGAAGGCTGCAAATTTACATAAACATAACTACCCCGCTAGAAGAAAAACTTGAGTTCATATCTGTTCAACAAAGAAATAAGTGGGAGCACGTGACAGAAACCACAAGAACATTCCTGGCCCCCGTCTGCCCCTGCTGTTCACACCCTGGCATGGATAAGAACGTGGTTTTTGGCATCAGACAAATCCGGTTTGATTCCAGGTTCAGTAATCAAATTTTAAATACTATGGTAGCTTACAAAACTTCCCTCTTCGGTCAAAATACCTGCTCTTCTTAGGTTTAATGGTTTGATTTTGTATTTGTTTCTAGTCTTATATTATGATAATATAGGATTGGATTACGCTTGAACTTTGCAACTGCAATTATTAAATAGTCAATATTTTGAAATATTACAGGAAGCTAAACTATGATCAATCTAATACGGAAATTAATGTTTATCTTCACTTTTATATGGAATTATCATTTACTGCTTTAAGAGATATCAGTTTGAACAAGCATTTCTGGTTATGACATCAGCAACAGAGTTTAAAAAGGCTCCGAAATGGCGGCATGCTTAACATACCAACCGGTGTTCTCTTTGAGGCATCTTTTCAAGTATCAGGAAAGTAAGCCAAGCAAATGAGTATTCAACTTTATGTTTGAATAATTATCATTTTAACAGCTAAACTGTTTTTATTGCCAAAAACTGATACTAGTGATGGTTACAGATGTGATACTTGTTATCGCAATGTTTGATACACCTGGCTGTTATGGTCTGAAGATTCACGAAGTATACAGGCTCCTGATACTTTCCTCTCATTTTTGTTTTACTTTCAAGAGTGACGAATGGATGATCAGACAACCACAGAAGATTACAACTGCGCAAAGATGCACCAAGACAAGTTATTCCTAAAAGTAACTTGAATCATGACTCTTACGAATCGTGGCACTATACAATATGCACGGTCACAACTGAAGGTCTAAAAACTTTGTCCCTTCTTACTTAAGTACAGTGGTATCAGAGGTCAGAAAAGTATACCTCAGACCAAGATGAAGCACGAAGGAACACTGGACGACATGGTCAAACAACTAGTTGAAGTGTAGAGACATTTGACACTATGATGGTGATTATGTGGAAGTAGCAAAAACATTCTCACATAACTGGGATTCTTGATAGGAGGGAAAGGGGCATTAGGATCAATATATTTTGCTTTCTTGTTTCATGCATTGCATGACAGTAGTGTCAATGGACGCGACTCCAGTCCTTGCAGTATTTGATATACTTGTTGGATGCTATAGGATTCCTGAGAATGTTGATACCTGCTCTCAGGGTTGTTTTATCTTAAGGTCTGAAGACTGGCTTCCCAGGCTACATGACAACTGTACAGCTGCACAAATCATTCTAAAAACGCACTCATCTTGTGGGACTGTAATACATCCAGTTAGATGGATATACCTAATGTCTCTAACACTTCTGACTCCACATCCACCATAAAGCAACATTCAGAACTTGCTTTATGGTGGATGTGGGAGGGAGAGCATTGGGGAGATAAAACCACAACAGGAAAACGAAGGGCCTACATAAAAACAGATCTTAGTCTGCCCACCTTCCTCCCCAGATGAAACTAAACCCACTCTCTTGTGGGTCAGGCTGCTGCCCCCACACTAGTGGGGCCACCTAAACTACACTAAACTTTGTGGAAGTGAAATACAACTCAATCATCCTTTACAAATAATTCCTTAGCAGATGTGATGTTTTGCTGTTGTCTGAGAAAATGAGTCAAGA
Organism: Calotriton arnoldi; assembly: GCA_963921515.1. Lineage (NCBI taxonomy): Eukaryota > Metazoa > Chordata > Amphibia > Caudata > Salamandridae > Calotriton > Calotriton arnoldi. The sequence continues at coordinate 456,285 of CAWUFW010006342.1, forward strand.
TAACTCCTGACTGGAATTAAGGCCAAATGAATTCTTCATCTAGTGAAGATTTCAATATTAATAGTCAATAGTAGATGAATTACATGGATTTATAAGGGACTAAAGTGAGGAAGGCCTCACACATGTGGTAATTGCTGCGTCTGTCACCCATGAACAAAAATCACAGGTGACAGAGCATTCAACGGCAGAGGTTGATGAAAAATAATTTGAAAAGGGAAGCAAGACGTGTACTAAAGGTAAATGAGGGACAAGTATTTGAATTGCCAGACACAGCCCCAAAGAGAAGGGGACTATTTCCCCATGTTACACATGGAAGAAGGTGGATGCAAAAGCTTATCAATTTACCACTGTGCAACAGTATTGTAACCAAAGAATCCTGTTCAGCAAGAAAGGTCAGCCCCTACCAAATTACATTCAACTGATCACCCAACATTAAAAAAAGCCACTAATTGCTGTGTGTCACCCTTATTCTGCTATCACTGAACATTACATTACAGGAATTCTTTATTACTGACCATATGAAACTTGGCCTATTGCTGTTCCAGCAAGCATTTCGGCAGGTATTCCTCCTCCGGTTTTCATTCACCTGTTTGAATAATTCCAGTCCATGTTATCACAAGCTAGACATTCTCTATTGTCGCTGGCAAGCCGCCACTACTGCTTGGTCATCACCCAATGCATGTCAAACAGGGTGATCAAAGCTGACCACTTCACTCCATGTCACTGAGAGCATGATGTCCAGTCCTGGACTTTAGTGTGACAGCCAAACATATTTTATTGTAACCTTTGTTTGCTTTCACTGATCTAATTAGACTGACACGTAGGTGAGAGCAATAATTTGTTGGTGAAAGGCTACGGGCTGGAAAAGCGTTCATGAAGAAACTGGGGGAGGCAGCCACTATCGTTGCCTGTTCTACAATGTGGCCTAATAATATCTTATGTAGAGATGATTGTTGCAGTACACATTTAATGCATTCTTCTGCAATTGGGGAAGCAACTGCTTACTTAAAGTAGAAGTTGACTAGAAAATCAATCTTCTGGGCTGCTGAGTTTGCCAGGCTTCTGGAAATAACATACAACTGGATGAATGCCCTAACAACTCAAAGTGCAATGGTACTCTGACATTTGGGTTTCAATAAAGAGTTAGAAGGAATGGGCATACAACACAATATAAACATGTGATGATATTCATAGGCATACACAAAAGCCAGGCTTTCATTTTCAGGTTGACAGTAAGGCCATTGAACATCCTTCAGAATTCTGCTGGCATGAGGCTATTTTCATCCAGAGTCGGGCCACGCTTCTGATGTACCAGGCCATATCTAGAGCTACCAGAGTTCCATTTACAATCAGCTCTGTGCACAGATCCACATCCAAGTACGTTATGTGCTACTGCAACTCTGTCTTATTTTAAAGATTGAGGCTTTGCATACAACCACACTAGTGTCAAGCCTTGTTTGTCAGCTCACACAAGTGACGCAGTATATGACATAACAGGAGAAATAACTTACCATCCCTTAGGAATGTACTTCTACCTTTTTTGATGTGAAGAAAGGCCATTAGTTGAATTTGCATTTGTCAGGCTGTAGATATTCTTTAGTGAGGAACGAGAAGCACCCAATAGTGTCCACAGGCAATCGGGCGGCCAATATCCATGTTTTATCTGATGCAGGTCCAGGAGATTTCAGTAAGTGCCTGACTGTAAGATTGCTTCCAGGCACCTGTCTGTTTACAGTCTGATAAATGTAGGCCAACCAAGATCATTACAGGAACTTACAACGAAAGGACAACTAGGAGCAGTTGAACTGTGTCCTGAATCCCGTTCTAAAATAGCTGCAAAGTTCCAGACTGCAGCAAGGGTGAGTTGTTTAGACAGCTTCTCAAGATGAATCAAAGCTCAACAGCTGCTCATTTCACAGCTCGAAGAAGGTAAAGTAATTGCCAGGAATAGCCCGCCCTGCACAAGTGGTTCATCAGCACAGCATGCCGTCAGGGTGGTGAAGTATCAGTGCCAGCAGTGATGGATGGGACGGTGCTCCCGTGTAAGGCAGAGGGCACTGCACTCTCTTATTGACAATTGGGCATTTGACATTCTCACCTTCCCAGAGCATCATTTGCATTTTGAGGACTGGACCTGCAACTCTAAACCCAGGACTCCAGTATGACTCCAAGGGCTAGTTGGCTGACCTTCTGATCAAAAGCCTTAGGGACAGAACAGGCTTCCAACAAACTCAAACCCAGCACCTGGATTTAACCATCTGCGAGTCCTACCTTCCCATGTGGTGCCACCCTAGTCCTGGAGGTGCTCTGCCAGCCCATCTGTGGATTCAGCAGAACCGACGCATCTCCTCCATGGTGCATCACCTCTGCTGCTCGACACATCACCCTCAGGACCAATGCATCGCCTCTGCTGCACGGCCTTCCCCGATGCAAAGACTTCGCATTGCCTATTGGAGCCCATTAGAACCGCTGCTGGCCTGCGCATCTCCACGCAAGGGCATCGCCTAACGCAGTCCATCGTAACAGGCGCGACGCGTCTCCATGCAAGGACATTGCATCGTGCTTCACAGCTCCCCGGAACGGCCGCTGTGCAACACATCTCCTCGCCCGGACCTCACATCTCCTCTGCTGCACCGCGTATCCTCAACGCAGGCCTCCGCAAATCTTCACAACCAGGATTAAGGTACTGTGTTCAGCGAACCTAAGTGGCTCCCTGTAGCTGGCCCGTGCTTCATCGTGGTCAGCCTTAACTTGTGACTTTGTCCCGGTCTGGTACGATCAGATAACCTATAGTTGGCGCTTTGTGCTTTTGGGCTCTATTTTCACTTAAATCTTTAAAGCTGCATATCTCTGCTTCTACTGATTGGATTTATGCCGTTTGGGTCTTGATTTATTTATTAAACTTTACTCTATTGTCCTAAACTGATGTGTTTTTTTTTTTTCTTGTGTTGGGTTTTCACTGTATTACTGCTTGAAGTGCTGCATAAATGCGTTCGAAATTGCCTCCAAGTTAAGCCTGACTGCTATGTGCCAAGCTACCAGAGGGTTGAGCACAGGTTAATTCAGGGTTTGCTTCACCGCGGCAAGGATTGCGGTTGCTACTGGAGTATGGTTTCACCCCCTCAAGCAGTAGCTGAATGTCTTACTCCAGGGAAGAAATATCCATTCCTTCCCAGCTCAATTTCTTCCACCTGTCTAGAGTGAATCTGACTGAAGCACAGGGTTGAGGCACAACACCTTTCTCCTGGAGGATGGCCCTCAGCTCAAATCTTAACATGTAGTATGTGCACAAGCTACTTTTCCAAAGTGCGATACATATTAATAAACACTAGGGAATTGCATTCTTTAAGTTGTCACTTGCTGTCTAGCTTTCTCTTTCCTTAGTCACTTGGTACAAGCTCCTGAAAAATGGCTTTTTACACAGTAGGACAGACGACAACACCAGTGAAAAGGAAAACCAGCAATAATACACAACAAGCATTCGCAATGCAATAGGCCTCGCATTTGCGAGAGTTTGAGCTATTGGCATTATAAATGACGATGCCTTTTATTTATGGGTTTTGAAAACCTGCAAGCAGTGCGTAAACATGCACTTTGTACTTATTGTCCTTGTTTACGAGAAGCAAGGCTGGCAGTAACTGCGCCTCTTTTACTGCCAGCCTTGCTTCTCGTAAGCAAGGACTATAAGTACAAAGTGCGTGTTTACGACCCGCTTGGTGGATTTAAAAAATAAAAAAAAACATTTACATGCCAATAGCTCAAACTCTCGCAAATGCAAGACCTATTGCATTGCAAAAGCTTGTTTTTTCAAGGCGTGTGCCACTTCACTCCAACGTTTTATTGCTCATCAAACGTTGAGGTTGAAGAGGCGCACGAGGGCGAAGTGTGAGGACAGTTAAGGGATTCATTGCATGTCGCCGATCTCCTTTAATGTAACTACTTTAAGTCAAATGAAGCATGGTTAGTCTGCCGTTTCATTTGGTGCGTTTCGACAGTTTTACCTTTAGTCTTAAGGGTTTGGGTTCAATTAGTAGGTCTCCTTCATTTGTCCTGGTGGTCAGCATTTCTTCACAAAACCTCTGGATATTGTTGTTTGGGGCTCAGTAAACCACCTTGCTGGGCTCACAATCACTGAACTTGTCATATATAGTGCAAAACAAAAACTATACATTGCTGTAGATTAGAATAGCCTCTTGTGGGGTGGGACTGGGAAAATATAGAGATACATTTTAAATCATTGGTATGCTTTTCGGAAAATTGTGGTTAAACGCAGCATTAGGGGAAGCTGTTAAGCAGCATGGGACATGTATTTGAATTCAGCAGCGAAACATGCTTTTTGTGTAGGTCAGATATCAAGGAAGAAAATCTTTATATCACAGCGCGCAAGGTAACATTCAAGGGGAGGCGAAACCTTATTCACACTGTTGCTGTGAAAGCACCTCGTTCACATTCCCTTGCGAAGTCTCTTACCGTTCCTGCGAGGAAGGGTCCTCGAATAACTCTGAAGAGTATCCCTTGCCACGCCCCTTTGTTTTTTTTCTCAAGCCTAACTCGTGCTCTGCTGCCTTGTATGTATATGATTTGCGTGCGCGCACCTGGCAGTCTAGTGAAATGTACATGCCAAGACGCATCTAGTGGCAGCTGCCTAATGGCTTCTTGGTGGGTTCAGATGCACCTTTCCTTTGAATAGAGCGGGAGTGTCTTCACGCCCAGAGTGTCTTCTAGAAAGCAGGAACAACCGGATTATTTCGGAGGAGAGCAATTTTGTAATCAGCTGTTAAAAGGAGAAAGCGAAGAACCAGTGAGCCAAGAAAAAGCACACGTCTGCTATTGCCTACTCCAACGAAAACACTGGAGCCCTGTGACTGATTGGAAGGGTGGGGGAGGGAGAGAAGGGAGGGAGGGAAGGGGGCAAAGACACAACAAAAGAGAAACCAGCGTGGTGCTCGTGAAACGGGCGCCGCGCTGGTAGAAAGAGCTCATACCTGCAGTTCTCTGCATAGACCAGAGCCAGGCCACGTCCAGGGCAACGGAGCAGGAGGCACGGTGCAGGAAGCAACACTGAGACAACTGTGGCATTAAGAGGTGGTGGGAGGGAGGAGTGCTATATTATAATGTAAACTGGTATGGCGCCAAAGCTGAACACAGGCAAACAATAGCACAGCAGGAAACTAAGAAAAAAAGAGTCCCCCCAAAGAACAGATAAAGAACCATAGCGTAATGAGACAGTACTTAGTCCCTGCTGCGTGGGAGGAACGGAAGAGAAAAAGAAGAGAAAGAGGCAGGACTGACCACTAGCAAGCAAGGATTTTTAAAGGACACTAAAACAAACAAATCATAAGTACGGGGATGGCTTTTCAGCCCGTAAGAGAAGTTACAACAGGTCTCAAATGCTCGACATAAAAATAGCAACAGGGCAAACACCTGACTTCTGCATACTCACCAACTTTCCATCTCTGCTGTGTTTTGATTGTATATCCATCACAATCTTCTCTGCTGATCTTGTACTTTTCAGCCAGGTTTTCAGCAGTGATACCCATTGGGGTTTTAATATGTAAATCAGTAAGCCCGGCCCACAAAGTGTCTTCCATCTAAGTAAGGAACGAAGCACAAACAGAAATTTTTGTGTCCTTAATCCACAAGACAAACCACTTGCAGTTTAAAGTTGATTCCATAAGAATAATCAGGATTTTGAGAATAACTGAAGCACATGTTCATAGGGGTCAATCTGTAAATACTACAATAATTCTAATAAAGGGCATGAGGAAAAGGCAAAATTATAATTGATTCTAGGTTCGTCTTCATGAAATGTTTGAAAAGGCAAAAACATTCAAAAACTGGTCAAAGTGACTTCATTATATGGGGGCCAAATTTATGTTTTTATTTTGCATTCAGCCACCCCTGTGTATATTTAAATATGGCAACACAAAAAGATGAACGGAATGCTGAACATTGTCAAATATTCACGCCCAATACAGAGATCTGGACCTAAAACCATCTTTTTTGCTCACCACTGATGGAGCAGGGTAAATGAAATTTTTTTAACCTCCTAATATTTACGTTAAATAAATTAACACACAGGTTCGTCTTAGTAAATAACCAACCATGTATGTTACATGTAAAGGGTTAAAGGTAACACGCTATATATGTGCAAACTAATTTACTTACAATTGTTAACGTGGATAACATAAGTCTGACAATTGCGTACTAATTAGAATAATAAATGCATGATTTGTGCTTGGAAATAAGCTGTGTAGTGGCAAAAAGAAGCTTTGGTAAGTAAGGAATAGCTTTATATGTCGCTTTTGCTAGGTAATACCTAATTGGGGTACGTAGAATGACGGGAGGGAAACGAAAAGGCTTATATTCTTTATTCTTAACTATGTTTTGTTTATCTTTATAATAGTGCGCTTAGGCCTGTTGACCAGCTAAATAAAATGGCCGCCATGAGTTAGAGTACGCAGGCGCGAGAGGGGTTACGAAAGAGAGAAAAGCCGTGAACAAGAGGGATCATGTGATCGTTCCAAAGCCTAGGATGGAAGCGTGGTCAAGGCTGTGATGACCTTATCATATAAACGTGTGCCAAAGAAGGACAGCAAAAAGCGTGAGAAGTCACAGTAAATATGTGAATGGACAAAGAACTGTTCAACTTAAAAGTATCAGAAAAGGATACAGTTTGAAATGTAAGAGCGGATGGGTAATGTCATGAACCCGTGAGAAACGACAGAAGTATGAACTTTCCACAAAGAACTGGTTGGAACAAGGATATTCATAATGAGATGTATACTGACCCGAATGGACCAATTAGAAAGAATCTCGCCATAAAGATGTAACATTTTCACTTAGTAAGCTAGTATTAGGGTATAAGAAGACCTACTCTTAGTGGGGAGGGGTTGTTGCTGTTAGCTGCTATTGATGCTGTTGTTTTTCAACGCTGCCGTTTTTACGAACTGATGCTGCGGCTGCTGCTATTTTATATTTTTGATTGAGCATGAGACGCTGCTATTGGAGAACCTTTTTAATCCTAATAGATTTTTCCATTTAAACTATTAGACTTTTATTCTTAAAATACTAAAAGGGAACGGAACGAGAAGGCCTGTTTTCCAGGACAGATAGATAGATCCTTCGGGAGTTCTTGCTGTGACGAACTTTATTTTTCCATCTAATAGGTATGCATTGCAATTTCAACTTATTCTTATAATAATGCTAAATGTAATAACCTGAATAATAAATTTGAAACTTATTCATGCTTCTAAACTTTATATAAACTTTATTATTTTTTAAAAACAACGAGTCAGTGGTTCTTTAGCTCAATGATAAATGTAAATGTTTAAAGGTTTATAGTGATTGAGCTGGTCTTAATCACCATCAACTGATTCCTACTAGTTGGTCCATCGACCAATGAGCGGAATATCTTAGAGCTTGAGAAGTATTATGTCATTTTTATAATAAGGTATCCCGTCTCCTTCCAGCAAATCATTAACTGTTTTCTCCTAGGTAAGAACGGATGAAATCCAGGGAATAAATGAGTGAGTGAATGTATATGCGGTGTTATGGGCCCCACCGTCATATGGATATAGTTGTGTTTAAGAGGGATATTTGCACCTGGATGTCCAAAGACATATAAGAGAAGAAATGTTATTGATAGCGCTGGATCAGATTTCTTGGTAGCAGAGTTATGGTTACTATAGATTAGTTTGGTGATTATTGATTATTTTATGTCTAACATTCTATGTTGAGTCACGTTATGTTATATGTAAGTCAAAGTTTTAACGCTTCCGGGAAGTAGGAAGTGGAACACGTGTGGCAAGAGAAGCCACATGGAATAGTGCATTGTCTGAGTTCATATTGGTGATAACACAGGTTGTGTTATGATAGGGACATTTTCTGTATAAAAGGTGTGTGAGTGAAATAGCAACCGGTTTTCTTGTGAAACTCTGGCCTTAATTCTCAGGAGCAGTGTAGTCTCCACATGTGTTTTATCCCCAGAGAAACAGGTTTACTCCTTGCTTGAAAGAAGGGTAAGGTAGAGGGAAGTGCTACACTTATCGAACGAAACTGTATTCTTGCGAGCTAGAATAGACTGTCACTTTTGTTTAGCGAAATCAGACAATGGAAATGTGTTTTTAATGTTGTAATTAACAAAGAACTGTTGAAAAGTAAATTGCCGATAAATTTTGTAAAGGAGGGGTCAGGAGCAGAACTGACTTAGACAAAAGCCACGCTGGGATTGGACAGTGCGCTGTCATACAGAAGCAGCTCTGATTGGAGCGTTGGTGTGAGTCGCGCTGGGATAGGTCTGAATAACGCATAGAGAACAGTGTTGAATCGCGGACTTTTGAGAAGGGAAAGAAATTGTGAATCATGGCTTATTAGGAGTATGGTAGAGAGAAAACGTCGTGGATGTCAAAAATTAAGAACTTTTTTAAGAAAGACAAAAAGGTAGTGACTAGAGAGGACAAGTAATTCCTCCGCTGAAGTCACCAGCTTCGCACATGATGTTGAAGTACGGATATCATACCTGCATATGGTTAGAAAATTGGACTAAATATACTAAAAATGATGGAGCATTGGCTTTTCCTGAGAATGGTTCATTTAGTGTACCTGTACTTCGAATTTGAGAGAGAAAATGGCAATGCTTGAACCTAAACCTAGACCTACACAGTTTGAAGCATTAAGTGAATGGGAAGATGAGATGTATGAACGAGAAAGATTCAGAGGATTAAGAAATCATGAGTTTGTACCCGGAAGGTTGTGGGGAGTGAATCATGAGGACAGAATAAAGCGTTGGAGATATGCTAATATGACAGGAGGTTTGTTTCCGGCTTTTACAGTTGAGGAAGAAGCAAAGAGAAAGTGTACAGAGAAAAAGAAACATGTGGTTACTGAAAAGTATGGGTATGGTGGTAGTGAGACAGAAGATGAATTGCTGGAAGATATTCTAAACAGAAACCCACCTCCATACCAACAGAATTCTGCGGTGGTGACACCTAATGCACCGCCAATGGAAACTGGGAGGAATAAAAATCCAGAACGAGGATATGAGATAAATAGGTCACAAGATCAGTTGAAAACTCCACAAAATGAGAAGACAGAAAGTGACAATACAACTGAATTAGCAAAAACCACAAGAGAATTAACTGAAAAGATAAGAGAATTAACCATGAATATGGAAGCTGTAACTGTACCAGTAACAATAGGTCCAGTAATACCAGTTTTTGAGAATCAGAAAATTGAAGAACATTCTTTAGTCATTCCTATGAATTCACACTTGCAAAGAAGGAAAGAAGGGATGGAATTTGACAGTGAAGGTGCAAGAAACTTGGTTAGTACATATAGACCAAGCCCACCTACTAATTTGACGATAAATGAAAATGAGTTTAGGAGAATACCTATGGTAACTGAGTCTGCATCAGAGACACCAGAAAGAAGTAAAAATTGGATAGAATTAAATAGTACGCCTGTAGGTCCGACTCCAGATGAATTGAATGAATGGATGAAAACTCTAAAAACGAAAGACAGAATCAAAACCATTAGATGTAATTACGTTAAAAATAGACATGGAAGAATTGATCTTAGGGACAATTGGCACAGAAAAACTGAAATCTTATCAGGATGACGAGATTATGTTCTTATGTAAGAGCATTACATGGAGAGCTAGAAATTTACATGACAAATTAGAAGAAACGGCAAATGAACTAGGGGTAGAATTTGTAAAAGTGAGAACGTTGCAGAAACCATATAGAGTAGATTTTTGCGAGAAAGACATAGAAAATTTGAACACATCAGGACGATTAACCCAAATAAAAGAATTAATTGTTTTAATGAGGAAATGGGGTGATGTGGATAGATGGAGAAGCAGATGGACTAAAAGGAATGAGAAAGTGACAGACAAAGCGTCTTTGGCTTTTGCGGTGACAGACAAGGAATCAATTGTAAGGGAGTACCCGATGAGAGAAACTCCAGGAGGTAGTTATGTGCATGTCCCATGGTCTAGACAGGATATATTGTCATTTACAAATGACTTCCCAAAATTGAGAGAGAAACCAGTAGAATGGTACAGACAAGTGGAGAGATTTGTTAAAGTTTCGAAGGTGTTATGGATAGATTTGGATGGATTGTTTGATATAGTAGTACCAGCTGATTTGTGGACAGAATGTAAGATTACAATTGATTGGCCAACTGTAGAATATCCAAGAGATACTAAAACAGGAGCGCCAGGACCAGAAGTGATGAGAAAATATGACCAAGTAATTACCTTTTTTAAAAATAAGATTCCACCCAAAGAAACGGATTGGGTAAAAATAGACAGAACTACACAGGAAAGCAAAGAATCAGTACACGCATACTATGAGAGGCTACTGTTAGTTTTCAAACAGTATAGTGGCTATGAGACACTAAATGAGAAGGATAGGAGTCATTTTGTATATAGATTTGTTTATGGGTTGAAACCAGAGATAAGTGAAATGATTAAACAGCATATGATTTGCTGGCAGAATAGCACAGTGGACGAGGTTTTGAGGTATGCTAAATATTGTAGTGATGACATTGAGGGCAGACAGCGTAAATTGAAAGAGAAAGCAATGTGGGCACAAGTGAAAGTCGCAGAGAAGCAAGAAGCTCAATTGAGTAATCCCGTTAATGAGGCAGGACCGATTAGATTTAAACCAAATCTAGGTAAAGGAAAAGGTCAAATGAGCATAGAAGAGGCAAAGAAAAAGTGGCCATGTCACAATTGCGGAAAGTTAGGGCATTGGAGAAACGAGTGTAAATTTCCTCCAAAACCTAATACGGAAAATCAATCATTAAATCCACAGGTGCAGAGTGAGGTAGTTACCCAACAAAGTCAGGTGTCACAACCACCACTTCCCAAGAGAGTTAATCAACAGAAATACAGTGCAGAAACAGGATTCTACGGAGGAGAGCAGGTAACACAATTGCCGCGCGCAGCTGCCATATCTCAGTACTGGTTACGACAGGATGGTGATGAGTCAGATGAAAGTTTATGACGGTGCCTAGGAGAGGAGGAAGAGTGCGTGCTTGGCGCAACTCTAGAGGTAGATCAAGAAGGTCCATTTGTGGATGGAGAAGTGAATGGTGGAAATGTAACATTCCTTGTGGACACTGGAGCTACCCGTTCTACTGTTAGGTCAGTGGAAATTCCAAACCTTCCTCTCTCAGGTGAACATATCCAAGTAGTGGGTGTTTCGAATCAGCAAATTAAGGCGCCTCTTACTAAATTAGTGGAGGTAAAAATTGGTCCATTTAGTGAAATGCACCGATTTGTGGTGTGTGATTGCAGTCCTGTGAACCTATTAGGACGCGATTTGCTTTGCAAGATGAACTGCACCATCTATTGTACGCCAGATGGAATTGCATTTCAGACCCCAGATGAAGATGTATTGTATAAAATGACAATGGTAATGTTAGAATCAGAAGTGAACAATTTATTTCCCATATTTGATGTAGAGAAAATCCCAAGTGAACTGAAAGAAACTGTGAAACAGTAAGTGTGGGACTTTACAGGAGAAGATATAGGGTTAATGAAAGAAGTAGACCCTGTTAAAATTTCTGTTAAAGAAGGAACGAGTTACCCAAATACGCCACAGTATAAATTGACACCAGAAATAATTGAAGGAATAACACCAGTAATAAATAAAATGATTGAGCAAGGGATTCTGAGAGAAATAATGAGCAGTCCATGTAATTCGACGATAATGGGACTGAAAAAGCCAAATGGAACATATAGAATTGTACAGGATTTGAGAAAGGTAAACAAAATTGTTGTGCCTTGCTGCCCAATAGTACCAAACCCTGCTGTAATTCTATATCAGATTCCACGCGAAGCAGAATGGTACACAGTTATTGATTTGTGCCATGCATTTTTCTCTATTCCATTACATCCCGATAGCCAGCCATTATTTGCGTTCAGGTTCGGAGAGCGTATTTTGGCATGGTGCCGAATTCCTCAGGGGTATACAGAAAGCTCCTCGATCTTTAATCAGATTCTAAAGAAATCATTGGAAGATTTGAAAATGCCTGAGAAGTCAGTGATGGTTCAGTATATTGATGACCTACTGGTGGCATCAAAAACAAAGGAAGCATGTGTTAATGATACAATTGCTTTACTGAATCATTTAGCAAAAAGAGGACATAAGGTGTCCCCATCAAAATTGCAGTTCTGTCAACAAGAGGTCCAATATCTAGGACATAAGATTGAGAAGGAGTGCGAAAGGTAACGACTGAAAGAATAAAAATAATCCAAGGAATGAGAGCTCCAATGACACAAAGAGAGGTAAGAATGTTCCTAGGAATGGTTGGATATTGTCGACAATGGATAAGTGGATTTTCATTAATAGCAAAACCACTACAGAGATTGACGAAGAAGGATGTTAAAGATCCTTTTGAAATGAATGATGAGGAAATGAAAGCATTCAGAGAACTAAAGAAGAAACTGTGTGAAGCTCCGGCATTGGGAATGCCTGACTATGAAAAAGATTTTGAGTTGTACTGTAGTGAAAGAGATGGGTGTGCGTTTTCAGTACTAGTGCAGAGACACGGAAACATGAAAAGACCCATTGCATATTTTTCGGCTGTTTTAGACCCAGTAGCGAAAGCGTTGCCTGGATGTTTGAAAGCAGTTGCTGCTACTTGTGTAAGTCTGGAGCAGAGTGAAGGCATAGTGATGGGATATCCACTGAGAGTATATGTCCCTCATTCTGTGGAAATTCTTTTGACAAGAACCAAAACTCAATACATGACACACAGTCGGCTGACTAGGTATGAAAAAGTAATTTTGAGTGCAGACAATGTGACCATTGACAGATGCATGAATGTAAATCCTTCAACATCATTGCCAGATGAAGAGAGTGTGATTGAAATGGATGAAGTTGATCATGATTGTCTGAATGTACTCGAGTATTGTACAAAACCGAGACCTGACATACGGGATGAGCCTTTAAAGGAATCAGACTACATTCTATTCGTGGATGGCTCATGTTTGAGAACGGATGATGGAGTTCTAAGTGCAGCATATGCAGTTTGCACAGTAGCTGCTGTAATGGAAGCATCGTGTTTGAAAGGGATACGTTCTGCCCAAGTAGCGGAGTTGGTAGCTCTAATTCAAGCATGCAAGTTGGGAAAGAATGTTCGAATAACAGTTGTCACGGATAGCCAATATGGCTTTGGAGTGGTGCACGACTTTGGGCAGATCTGGTCTCAGAGAGGTTTCTTGACGTCTGCAGGAACACCGATAAGAAATGGTGAGTTTGTGAAAAAGTTGCTTGAGGCGATACAGCTGCCTAAACAGATTGCGGTAGTGAAGTGCAATGCACATAAAAATGGGGAAGACCACATAACTGTTGGCAATAAGTTTGCGGATGAAATAGCACAGTACTGTGCTGTGCTAAAAATGTGGTCTCATTAAACCGAAACCAAGAACGAGAGCATATTTCATGTCCTTTGCTTTTTACTAACCCTGTTGAGACATGGGATGAGGTGAGAGAATTACAGGAAGCAGCAGATGATGAGGAAAAAGATAACTGGATAAAAGCAGGATGTAGAAAACATGAGGAAAATGATGTTTGGGTTTACAGGGATGAAAGACCAGTTATGCCTGATAGCATGATTTCTGACATGGCACGGATGTACCATGGACAAGCTCATATTGGGAGAGACTCAATGATCAGACTTTTTAGACAAACATGGTATAATCCAAAATTCAGAGCCATAGCTGAGAGTCTTTGTCAAAGGGGTCTTATTTGTCAACAGCTAAATCCAGGAAGAAAGACAGTAGTGAGTTTAGGAACAATAGGACGAGATGGAGGTCCTTTCACGAGAATGCAAATGGATTTTATTGAAATGCCTCCAAGCAATAGACTAAGGTATGTCCTTGTAGTCTGTTTGTTTTCCCGTTGGGTGGAAGCATACCCGACCAGAAGGAATGATGGAATTACGGTAGCAAAACTAATGCTGCGAGAATTCATTCCAAGGTATGGTTTTCCAGTAACGATTGAAACAGATAGAGGAACACATTTTCAAAACGAATTGGTTCAATTGATTTGTGAAGCACTTAGTATTAAACAAAAACTGCATTGTGCATACAGACCAGAGGCTTCTGGAATAGTAGAGTAAGTGAATGGAACAATTAAGAACAGACTAGGTAAAATGTGTCAAGCCACAGGACTCAAATGGCCAGATGCCTTGCCATTAGTCTTAATGACAATCAGAAGTATACCGGAAAGAAAGAGAGGACTCAGTCCCCACGAGATAATTATGGGACGAGCAATGAGACAAGCACATGTACCTGTCAACAAACTACTGACTATAACTGATGATCTGGTGCTGGATTATTGCAAAGGATTGGCTGATGTGGTACGTTCTGTGTTTCATCAGGTTGGACCGGATGCGACCACTCTTGAAAGAAAACCGGCTCATGATTTGAATCCAGGAGATTGGGTCCGCATAAAAGTCCATCGAAGAAAAAACTGTTTGGTTCCTCGCTGGGACCAACCACGACAAGTGATCCTGGTGACAACAACTGCAGTCAAATGCGGTGGAGTGAAACACTGGGTACATGCCAGTCACACCATCAGAGTTCCAGAACCTGAAGATCGACTTGTAAGTCGACATCTGGAAGTATTGGATACCAGTTCAGCATCCGATGTAGAGGAAGAGACGAACAGAGTTCCAGAAATTGAAGATCGACCTGTAAGTCGACATCAGGGAGACCCAACTACAAGTGCAACGACAGGAGGAGTGGAGGAAATAGCAGAAGTTCCAGAGTATGAAGATCGACATGTGAGTCGACATCTGGAAATATCAGACAACAGTTCAGCATCTGATACAGAGCATTCGGATTGTGAGGAAAATCTGAAAAGAAATTGGAAATTTGATAGTATAAAAGAAGAAACTGAGCAAAAAGACAGTAACAGTGAGCAACCAAGTACAAGTTGTGGTGAAAACACTTCAGAGATAATATTAATAGACAAAGAAGGGAGAGTTTCAAATAGAAAGTTAGAAGAATCGGAAGATCCCCGAGGAGCAATAGGGACAGATCAACGAACAAAAGAACAGGGAAATTTAGAGGCAGATAGAGAGATTGACACAAATTCGGAAGAACCTCGAGGAGGGACAGAAGTAGGTGATCAAAAGAAAACACGAGAAAAACTACAAATAGATGAAAGAAATGAAATTATAAAATTTAAGATAAGAGACAATAAAGGAAGAACTGAAACAGAATCAGAAGAAAGTGGAGAAGAAGGAAACCAGAAACTAGAGTCGAGAAAGAGAACTTGGAGAACAGAAAGAGAGGAAAAAGAAAGTGAACCAAAAAGGCCAAGAAAAGGAGACAATTGGCCCAACGAAGTTAGAAAACTAAGATACAAGATCATAAGGTTAGATGGAAAAAGTGCAGAACAAGTAAATGAGATAACAAGTTAAAAAGAACCAGAGAAACAAGGTGGAAAACACTTGCAGAAAACAAAAAGAATAAAGAATGCAAATCTGAAGTATAAATCGCCTGAATGGTTATACATTGCATTGACTGATATCAAAGAAGAAGAGATCACTCACGAAAAGCTAGAAGAAAGCTGCAACCAAATGGGTGAAGGTGAAGTGCAACAAACTTGAAGAAATTTGAACAAATTTTATCGGATTTGACGAAAACACTGGATCTGACAAAGAAAGAGTTCTGAAAAGAACTAAAAAGAAAGTACCAAACAAAGATAAAGTGAAAGTGCAGGGTGGCTAAGAGGTCATTTCTGAGGTGTGTTGACACATTTTCCCTGTACAAAATAAAATAGGTTATAGGACAAAATGGTAGATACTAAAGATAGAAAGTGTAGATGTGAGTTCTTAAGCAGATGGTGTAAGATGTGCTTCTTTTGTACAGGATTATTAATGACAGTATGGATTATTTTAGCGATCACCATTCCAATTAGTTTAGCTGTAGAAGAAACTTCTAATAACACAGAGAAAGAAAAAGGAGCTAACAAGATACTAAAAAGTAGTGCCGAATTACACAAAGACAAATCAATAACAGATTTTTCAAAGAATGTTTTTACTAAATTATTATATGAGTATGTAGAAACAATGGATGTAAGATTGTTATGTTTGTATGCAATTACCTGCGACTGTTGCAGAAGGTGTGACCTATCATCACCTTCCTTTGACGTATGGAATAACATGTAGTGTTTTAGCAAGTCTATTTTACAAGACTGGAAGATTAGAATATTATTACACTAATATAGATAAGATTTTTGCAAAAATACCTGTAGTTCCAGAACTAAACAAAGTGAAAGAAGCAAAAACATTTGGTGAATTTTTCATAGAAGATAAGATTCGAATATTAGATGATATAGTTAAAAACAACCTTACCTGTGAGTTAAGAAATGAAGAAAAGGTATTTTTAGAAATGGTCGAGAATAGAAGAGTGAAATTTCAAAGAAAGGTGATAGAAGAGACAAAAACACCTCTTTGGGCGTTTGAGGAAGAAAATCACGACAAGGAAAAGACAAATGCAGCTATGACTCTGGATTGGCCCCAACAGGGAAGGTTGTGCATTAGAAGAAATAGAACAAGATATGACAATTATTTCGTGGGTTCCAGTGATTGCCATGACAATTATATAATTTTAGGCGGATGGGGATTCAAAGGGGGAAAAGATCCAATATTTCCTGGGATCTATTACATTTGTGGTAACAGAGCTTATTACAGGTTACCGGACCATTGGTATGGATCATGTTATTTAGGCCTGGTCTTTCCAAAGATTTTTCATGTAGATAGAGCAGAAAAGGGAACACACGAAATGATAAAGACATTTACACGTAGAAAAAGGGAAAGTTTCTCAGAAATAGTAGGTGATATTTTTGGAGCATTGATACCAGCAGTGGGAATATCTTTGAATGCATTTAAAATTCGGAAATTATCCACAGTAGTAGATCGTTTATCTACAGATACTGCTGGAGGGCTCTTGATGGTAAATACCGAAATGGTTGCCATGAGAGCTATGGTGATGCAAAAAATCGACTTGCCCTTGACATTTTTTTGGCAAAAGAGGGTGGAGTCTGTGGAATGCTGAAAGTCCAACATTGTTGCACTTACATTCCAGATAAAAGTGAAAATATACAAAAGTATATTAAGAATATTACAAATTTTCACAAAGAACTTGTTCCACTAGAGGTTGAAAATGCATTTGGAAAACTTGGTAAGAGTTTTTCCTCGGTAATAAATTGGTTTACTAAAATGAGTGGATTAATAGTAGGGAAAGTCATAATAGTAGCGACCATGATAATCATAATAGTTTTAGTACTAAAGCTAATCATTACAAGTATAAAGAGAAGAAGAAGGCTGAACAATATAGAAAATGAAAATAAGATAAACAAAGAAAGAGAAAGAGAAATGGATGAAATATAGCTAGAAGAAATAAAAGAAAACATGTCTAAAAAGGCAAAGAGACAAGTTGAAAGGGATACAGTTGTGTAAATTAACAAAAACAAACGGACAAAGAAATATGCTATCTGATAGAACTGTGTAACATGGGTTTTTGTGGTGATATTAAAAATCACCAAAGAGGGGAGTTGATGGAGCAGGGTAAATGAAAAAATTTTAACCTCCAAATATTTACGTTAAATAAATTAACACACAGGTTCGTCTTAGTAAATAACCAACCATGTATGTTACATGTAAAGGGTTAAAGGTAACACGCTATATATGTGCAAACTAATTTACTTACAATTGTTAACGTGGATAACATAAGTCTGACAATTGTGTACTAATTAGAATAATAAATGCATGATTTGTGCTTGGAAATAAGCTGTGTAGTGGCAAAAAGAAGCTTTGGTAAGTAAGGAATAGCTTTATATGTCGCTTTTGCTAGGTAATACCTAATTGGGGTACGTAGAATGACGGGAGGGAAACGAAAAGGCTTATATTCTTTATTCTTAACTATGATTTGTTTATCTTTATAATAGTGCGCTTAGGCCTGTTGACCAGCGAAATAAAATGGCCGCCATGAGTTAGAGTACGCAGGCGCGAGAGGGGTTACGAAAGAGAGAAAAGCCGTGAACAAGAGGGATCATGTGATCGTTCCAAAGCCTAGGATGGAAGCGTGGTCAAGGCTGTGATGACCTTATCATATAAACGTGTGCCAAAGAAGGACAGCAAAAAGCGTGAGAAGTCACAGTAAATATGTGAATGGACAAAGAACTGTTCAACTTAAAAGTATCAGAAAAGGATACAGTTTGAAATGTAAGAGCGGATGGGAAATGTCATGAACCCGTGAGAAACGACAGAAGTATGAACTTTCCACAAAGAACTGGTTGGAACAAGGATATTCATAATGAGATGTATACTGACCCGAATCGACCAATTAGAGAGAATCTCGCCATAAAGATGTAACATTTTCACTTAGTAAGCTAGTATTAGGGTATAAGAAGACCCACTCTTAGTGGGGAGGGGTTGTTGCTGTTAGCTGCTATTGATGCTGTTGTTTTTCAACGCTGCCGTTTTTACGAACTGATGCTGCGGCTGCTGCTGCTATTTTATATTTTTGATTGAGCATGAGATGCTGCTATTGGAGAACCTTTTTAATCCTAATAGATTTTTCCATTTAAACTATTAGACTTTTATTCTTAAAATACTAAAAGGGAAAGGAACGAGAAGGCCTGTTTTCCAGGACAGATAGATAGATCCTTCGGGAGTTCTTGCTGTGACGAACTTTATTTTTCCATCTAATAGGCATGCATTGCAATTTCAATTTATTCTTATAATAATGCTAAATGTAATAACCTGAATAATAAATTTGAAACTTATTCATGCTTCTAAACTTCTTATAAACTTTATTATTTTTAAAAACAATGAGTCAGTGGTTCTTTAGCTCAATGATAAATGTAAATGTTTAAAGGTTTATAGTGATTGAGCTGGTCTTAATCACCATCAACTGATTCCTACAAGTTGGTCCATCGACCAATGAGCGGAATATCTTAGAGCTTGAGAAGTATTATGTCGTTTTTATAATAAGGTATCCCGTCTCCTTCCAGCAAATCATTAACTGTTTTCTCCTAGGTAAGAACGGATGAAATCCAGGGAATAAATGAGTGAGTGAATGTATATGCGGTATTATGGGCCCCACCGTCATATGGATATAGTTGTGTTTAAGAGGGATATTTGCACCTGGATGTCCAAAGACATATAGGAGAAGAAATGTTATTGATAGCGCTGGATCACCACACCATTCCATTCCAGTACAGCAAAAAGATGATGGACGAAATGCTGAATACGGTCAAACATTTACCCCCAGTATATATGGCTGGGTCCAAACTGGGTTGGCATGTTGAGCAAACAAATGATGGATTTAACCCAGATCTGTGACCGGGGGAGGGGGGGAAAGTTTGACAATGTTCAGCATTCCGTCCATCATTTTTTTGTGTTGCTATTGTCGCTTAAGTGGGAAGGGTATACCCAGATGTGGGTCTGGTGCTCACTGCGCAACTGGATTCAAGCTAGCCGACTGATGAAGGGTGATACCCCGAAACCAGTCCCAGGATGCTTGTTTTCCAATCCAGGGAGGACCTGGCCTGGCAATTCGGGTTGGACTGTTCCGATGAGGAGCAGGGTCAAGACTGATTTGCATATGGCTGGGTCCAAACTGGTGGCATGGTGAGCAAAAAACGATGGATTTAACCCCAGATCTGTGACTGGGGGTGAATGTTTGACAATGTTCAGCATTCCATCCATCATCTTTTTTGTGTTCCTGTATTTAAACATGGGCATAGCTACCAAGTGTCTAATGTTATGTGTGACACATACAGTCGTTTTTTGTTTTTACCTAATGACCTTGTGCATTCTGGCTTTCTTTTACCATTATGGGATTAGAAGTATCTGCATGGAAAATGATAAAAATCCAGGATAGTGTAATGGTGTTATACATAAGACGTTATGCATATGTGCCCCTATGAGTCACTTTGCTTATTAAATTAGAGGAAACCGAGGAAACAATACAACCACATCATAACATTTTCTAAACTGGATTTGGACCACCATTTCTGACTACCTCAGATAGAGCCAGACTGAGTAAAATGGATTTGGTAGAAATAGGGATATAGAATACGTAGCAAATACATTTTCCTGTGTGATAATCCAGACCTGGGTACATATTATACTGTGGTATAGAGATGCATGTGCACAGCATAAGAGGCGGTGGGATGACGGGTGGGTTGTAATGTATATATAATACAACAACAGTGCCCTATTGCAATAAAGCAAATGTGTGCTAAACTAAAAGCTTGAAGAACACAGTGTGTCGATTAAAAACCTTTAGTACTGTAGTAAATCGGCTGGGGTATTTTAAAACACACTTGTGAAAAAAAGATGAACGTATTAGTTTATTATAAGTGTTTTTAAGGGCTTTTGGCATTTTATCTTAACTTCGGACGGTCTGACCTTGGATGCATTCACAGATATGAAAGCAAATATAAAACCCTAAACAGATTAGGAATACGTCATAACTATAGAACTGGACACATAATTGGGAAGAGTTTGTTTAATATGGACATATAGTTATGATAGGGCAGGAGTTAAACATTTACGATTTTTGGTTGGCATTTATCTTAGTGTACAGGGAGGCTGAGGTGAGTGGGTATAGGAGGGTGGTGCTACATGCTGCTAGTTAGTCTGGAGCAGTTTTCCACACCTGCATCATATGATCAGATGACCATGCTGTCCATCTAGTCCTACTCAGCAGAATGGGGTCACCTAATCCTTCTTTTGGGAATTTCAGTAATACTTCCCATCATCTAAAGGATTGACTAGGTACAATGCTTATGAACACATTTGCAGGTGGACTTGCACCTAGACTTGCTGGCACAGTGTCTTTCAGCGCTTTTGGCTGCGGTGTGGTGGGAGTTATTTTATCGGCAGTGTGATGAAGCCCTGTTCCCTTTTCTTGGTGTGCCTAAGGAAGATGGAGCCTTTTGCACTGGCAGAGGTGCTCCCAACTTCCTTTCATGAGATGTTGACAGCAGATGATTTGATAGAGGAAAGGCCCTTCGGTCCAAGATCTCCTAGAGGCCATTGTTCGTGTTCGTGTGTTCTCTCTCTCTCTCTCTCTCTCTCTCTCTCTCTCCCTCTCTCCCTCTCTCTCTCTCTCTCTCTCCCTCTCTCTCTCCCTCTCTCTCTCTCTCTCTCTCTCTCTCGGTCCATATTCTGCAGAGATGCCTAATTGTCGCCAAATACTGGGCAAGGATTCAAGTTAAAGTGGAGCTTGGACAGTAATTACATTTAGAAACATCTACGGTAATATTGGGTATGTAGGGGACAGGTATCACAAACTATTTGTGTACCAGGGTTTAGTGGTGGACAAGAGGGAAACTGCTGAAATGAGCTAGCCCAGAACAAGTAGACAAAGGAGAAGTAATATGGACTGGTGCTTAGTGGTAGAAATATAGTACACACTGGGAGGGGCTTCCCCCAAAAAAATTGTAACAGTGTGCAGGGCTTTGATAGAGAACCACTGGTTAGGATAGAAATCATCTGAGGTGACCACATCTGAGCAATATAATTTCTATAATAGGATCAGGTTGGTGGTGGTATCCAAATATGGCTATACAAGTAATGCAAGGTAATTACTAGGTCATGTAGAACAGAGGGTCCATCTCTAGGTCACTCTAAAAACTCTGCAAAAATGACTAAACATGCTCACTAATGCAAATTTGTGAAAGTGACAACTGCACTATGTTGACCCCAGTATACCTCACCATATAAGCAATTCACAGTGCAGATCCTGGACCTGGGCTCAAGTTTGAAATGCTCCATAAAGCTAGTGTGATTGACATGGAGTTTTATCCACTCAAATAGAAATGCATGAGACAGCCACAAGCCAGAAATGCTTTCCAGTAGCTGGTGTGGCATTTTGGGAAAAGACAAAGTGTGCATCATGCCAACAGGCCTTATACCGGTATTAGGTTGCTTGTATTCCAGTTCAGGTTGTATGATGAAACCACGCATACGTTTACCACGCATTCCGGTTCCACGCAGGCTGAACAACGAAATTCTTGACCACGAATATGCCTTTACCATGCATGCCTTTACAACGAATCATGCGTTGTTAAGGCATATATGGTAAACACATATCCGTGGTTAAGAATTCACAGGTAAGTCTTAACCCCCCCCGATCCCTGCCCGAGTTCCTAAACTACCCCACTCCCCCCCCAATCCCTAGTAATTTTTTCGCCCCTGCCCTCCCCATAGCCCTAAAAACTACCCCCCCCCCCCCCAAAATCCTAATAGGTATTACGATCCCTGCCCCTCGTCCTGAGCCCTAAAACAGCCCCCCCCCCCCCCAAGCCCTGAAAACTACCCCAAACCCCCCCAGCCCTGAAAACTACCCCGAACTCCCCCACCCAAGCCCTGAAAACTTCGACTCGCCCCCCCAGCCCAGAAAACTACTCACGACCCACCCCCAGCCCAGAAAACTAACCCAGACACACCCTCAGCCCACAAAACAACCCCGACCTAGCCCCACTTTAAATAACCCTGACCCACCCGCCAGCCCACAAAACAACCCCCGACACCCCCCCAGCCCACAAAAGTACCCTGACCCAGCCCAACTTTAAATAACCAAGACCCACCCCCAGTCCCACTGAAAACAACCCTGACCGAACCCTCAGCATGCAAAACAACCCGACCCCCCGCAGCCCCACTTAAAATAACCCCGACCCACCCCTGCTTACCTCACCGCGATCTCTTCCTGCTTCCGTCTGTCTGCAAGCCCTACCGCACACTTGCCTTAACCACGCACATGCGTGGTTAAGGCATATGCGCGGTATGGCTTGCGTAGTTCAGCCTTAGTTGTAAAGGCTGTTCGTTGTTCAGCCTTCGTGGTAAAGGCTGTTTCCCTCCAGTTCAGGGAGGAACTGGCATGGCAGTTCGAGCTGGACTGCTCCGAATGGAGCAGAATCAAGACTTACTTGCATAGGGCTGGGTCCAAACAGAGGCAGCATGGTGTGCAAAATAATGATGGACTGAGATGCGGCTGGAGTAATTACCAGTGGCTGAGATTAATTCAGACATTCCATCCATCACTTTTTGTATACTTTAGTGTGTACTACAATTGAGGGCACAATAAACTCAACTGAGCGTTACTCAAGCATTCCACCCATCATCACTTTTTGTATGTCACTGCTTATAGTGTGAAGAATCTTGAAGGACAGCATGCCATATATTTCTCAACCAGAGCACTATCCTGAGGCTAGGGCTGAGGCCTCATCTTGGTGAGATGAGGTTTAGGTTATGTTGATTGACGAGGTGTTGCTTTTAACTACACTACTCTCGTTACGTGCCCGATATTTCACATTCATTCTCAAAGGTAGACATGAGGTAAGCAGGAGAGCAAGATAAATTTGATAACCTAAAAGATGTTTTTTTTAATTATTTTTTTTAGACAAACTTAATTGAATGTAGAAGACTGGCTAAAAACATAAATCATATCTCTTTGATAATCATCAACCAAAGTCCTCAAGTCTAATCTAAGAATTAGTTAAACAAATGAGTTTGAATTGCCATTATAACTAGGGATGTGCCAAACGAACGTAATTTGCTGCAGCGCAATTACACAAAATATGTGTTTTTATGCAAAATCCATGTTGAACTCAGAAAATTACCCAAACGGTCCGTTTCAGTAAAAATTCACCACAAAAGTGCAATTTCGAGCAAATTTTGGGTCGTTAGCATTCAAAACATTGCTGCTCGCGTTTCAGATTTATAGTTGTGAGATAAAAAAATTACCTGAACAGCTTGGGTTAAAAAATAAAAATAAGGTGGGCGTGCCAAAACTCAGATGGAGTAAGATGCACTTCGCGGTCTCTCCGTCTCCCGGCGGCTGGCCAGAAGCATATTACAGCGGCGGGTCCTCGTGGGGGCACAACCTGACCCCCTCCTGAGCACCATCAGGCCCTCTGCCCTACATCTTCAGCCCGCCTTGTGCTCTGGTCCCGAGCTGGGGGCCGATAGGCGGTGAGCGGCCGGCGGGAGCAGCCTCGCCCACCATCTTGGACCCGGGCCTTGCGGAGGCGACCGGCCCAGCGGCGACCTTGGGCCTTCATGTGGGGGCTTACCAGACGAGCTCTGGTGACCAGGGGCTAGTCTTGGGGCTCGAGGGCCGCGGACGGGCCTCCGGCCGCCACCCGTGTGGAATCCTGACTGCTGGCCCCGGCTGAGGCGGATCGCCGGGGTCGGGGCGGGCTCGAGGCGGGCCTCCCCTGCCAGGGGTCCGGTGGGTCATCCCTTGCCGGGCCTGCCCCTCGCCTGATCTGTGGGGTCGCTGTAGCGGGGAGGGAGCCCCGAGCGACCGGGCTCCTGTCTGGGAAGATTGCCGTTGTCTGAGCCCCGCGGAGCCTCCACCGGGCCGCCATCTTGTAGGCCTGCTCCCTGAGTAAGGAGGAGGGCCCGCCACACCGGCGCTGCCCGGGCTGTACTGAGACACCCCCCCGGAGTGGGGGTGGGGGGGGTGGGAAGGAGTGTTACCCACGGGCCCTCGGCTCGGGGGGTCCCGACTGACACGACAATTGATGCGAGGAAGGCCGGCCCCCATCGCAGGCCCATCCAGCTGATCCTGGGGACGGGAGTGAACCAGCACCACGCAGGATCTGAGGTGAGGCGGGGGCCTGGGGCCTGAGCGGCGGGGGTACAATTCTGTGGCCCGAGGCGACTGGCTGTGCAATCGGCCAGCTAGCTAGCAACCCTCCTATCTTTGACTTTCGGTGGCCGTGGGGCCGCCACGCTATGAGGGTACAGCTGTTCGGTCTGAGGAGGATCTGGGAGATCGGCTGTACAGTCGGACAGCGAACCAGAGCCATGTCTAGTTCCCTCCGAACTTGATATCATGCAAGACCTGGTCCTGTGGGTTGGGAGCATATCGGACTCCCTTTTGATTATTTCTGCGGCCCGCCACCCTCCCTGCATTCCCTGCCGTTTATGCGGACCCTACCGACAAAAGCGGGGTGGGATTCGACTATCGGGGTGCCCCCCCCACCAGTAATCCTGTTGAGGGTTTCGGCTGCCTTATCGGGCAGCAAGAGTGCAACCCCCAGTCAGCTTGCCCCTGGGACCCGGAAACGCACCTATATGACTACCAGGTGGCCTCTGGATCTGGCCGTTTCCTGTGACATCTCTCTTGGTGATTCTGGGCTGGGGGACCTCGGGGGAGAATTCACTGCCTTCCCTGGATTGATCCCCGGGAGAGGGCCACACTGACTAAAGGGAATCCCTGGAGAAGCATGCACCGCACTAAAGGGGGAAAAGACACTGCTCCTGGTGCCTCTAAGGAAGCAACAGTAACATCGCTTTGGGCGAAACCACCCTCCGCTGCAGCGGCCCAGCAGGTTCCTGCGATGGCAACATCCCCGGAAAAACCTGAGGCGAGTCCCCCTCACACAAGCCTTTATGGCCAATTTCCTCCAAGAGATAAAGGCGGAATTTGGCTCACTCAAAGCTGAGTTCAAGACATGTTTGCAGGATATCCGGCGCGATGTGGCTGAAATTGAAAACAGAGTCGACGACCTCGAACAAACACTTGACACACGAACGGAGGATCAGGAGGAACTATGGTGCCGCATGACAACGCTTGAAGAACAGCATATAGAACTCCAGATCAAACGGGAGGATATGGAAAATAGGAGCAGGAGGAACAACCTCCGTATCAGAGGGGTCCTAGGGGCGCGAGGGCCAGAACATAATGACTTACACGGCAGAACTCCTTCAGGCGATCAGGGGTGACGAGGATCCCTCCCCTCCTGCATTGGATAGAGCACACCGGGTGGCAGCTCACCGTGGTAATGCAAATCTGATCCCCGATATCTTAACCCGGGTGCACTTCTTCACTGAGAAAGAGGCAATCCTTCATGCAACCAGGGAAAAGACCGACCTAGTCTACGGAGGGCACCACATCCAAATTTTCCAGGACTTAACACCAGTTACCCTGCGACGACGCAGAGAATTTAAACCGGTCACAGACAAACTGAGGGACCTAAAAATTAAATACCAATGGGGTCACCCTTTTGCCTTGATATTCACATGGGAGGGTAGGCGCACATCTCTGAGATTCTTAAGGGAAGCTCAACAGCTACTCCAGTTCCAGTTGGACTCTCGCCCCTCCAGCCCGAACTCTGGGGCCGCCCAGCCTAGGGCCTCTCTTCGACCAGAGTGGTCCACTGTGCCTCGCAACCGAGGCCAAGCGACGTGTCGCAGCAGGCCAAACCGGACATTATACACCACCTTAAGTCCATGAGCAGCACGCAGTCCCCGGCTCACTCCCAGCCGACCTCCATGCCCCCTCCCCCACTGCATCTTGAACATGGGGGCATGATCAATTGAGTGCTCCAGGCTCCCGGACATGGTGTGATCCGCACCTAGTTTTCTACGTTGATGGATCCTACCGACTGTTTGAAAGATATGTGGATATAACGGTCTGGCAGGGGAGGCCCTCGTTCCCTGGTCCTGCCTGCCTCCAGACATGGTTTCGTAGCAGGGGGCCCCCCCGATTCTCTCCGGGGGAACATTGTCTCCTTCCTTGCAACTATAGAGCAGGCCAGCCGCTGGACGGAGTGGCAGCGACCAATCACACGATCTTGATGGCACCCCCCGCCATTCACTTGGTCCGTATGAGGAGTGGCTTCCTCAGAGTTGCCATGGTGCACGCCAATGGGCTTCTCCAGGACTGGAATGGACTAATGTGGCCCGGTTGGCCGTTTCTTTGTTTGGTTTGCTTATTCTCTTTCCTTCCCCCTTTTTCCCCTTTTTCTCCCTGTGAGTTCTCTGGGTGGGAGGAGCGCAATTTACCCTATCGTCCTGTCTCCCTAGCACGAAAGATACTTAGCATTACAAGGGATATCATTCATGAGTCTAACCTCACAGACATGACCCCCTCCATATTTTACACTCCGCAGTCATGCTCCGTTGACTGGGTTGGAGGCACTCCGGTAGGGAGGGGGTGAGATACTATAGTGGGCGACCTCCTTCCCACATACATAACTATGGCGCAGATTAAATGCCTTTCCCTCAATGTGAAAGGGCTTAATGCCCCTAACAAACTGCAGCAGGTCTGGCGCTACCTCCTAATCCAAGACCCAGACATTATTTTGCTACAGGAAACTCGTCTCCTACAGGCAGATACAAAGCGCATGGCACACCCTAAATACCCTGACCAAACATGGGCCTCTTCAACATCCAAAACAGCGGGGTGGCCATTCTCTTTAAAGTGGGCACACGCATACAGGGAGTTCGGACGGTGCGGGACAAAGAGGGACGATATTTGAAGCTTAAGGTTCTAATTAATAAAAGACCCCTTACACTGATTAACATTTATGCCCCTAACCACTCCCAAGACACCTACATTAGGAACCTACTAATATAACTGGTCTCTATGGAGGCGGGCCCGATTCTTGTTGGGGGGGGGGGGTGGACTTTAAGTTTGGGAACCATGCTTAGATCGCAGTACATCTTCCTTCCAAGGTACTGGGGCTATGTCCGCAGCGCGCAAGCAGGATTTTATGGCCTTGGGCCTTGTGGATGCATGGTGATATGCAGAAACAGACAAGAGATTATACTTTCTACTCCCATGTCCACCGATCTTATTCTCGTATAGATCACTTCTTTCTATCCCAATCACTTATCCGCTCACTAGAGTCTGCGAATATATCGATTTCGGATCATGCCCATCTGGAGATCACTCTGGCGGGCTTAGGAGCAATATCTCGCTCCGTGCCCCGGCGGAGGCTCCCCCCACACATCTTACGGGATCAGGTCAACGTGGCAGAACTACGTAATGCAATCCAAATGTATTTTGAAACAAATGCCCTTCCAGACACCAGTGGTCTCGTACTTTGGGATGCGTTCAAGGCAACCATTCGAGCCGTTATTACTTCAATGTCAATAGCCCGAACACGGGAATCCCGCCTGGTCGAGGCTGGCCTTCCCCGGGATATTAAAGCACTGGAGAGACAGGAGCATGTAACAATCTCTAGACCGTGCCAAAAACGTCTAGCCTCACTCCGGGGCCAATTAAAAGCAATCTGGGTAAATAAAGCTGAACACTCTCTCCTTGCTCTGAAACAAAAGTTTTAAGAAGGGGCAACAAGGTGGGCTCTTTACTGGCTCGTCGGCTTCGTATGCGCATCTCCCGAAACCACATCTCTAGGGTCGAGACCAGTAAAGGAAAATGGGCTACCTCGGAAGCAGACAAACAGGCATTCTGTTCCTTCTCATCCCTCTATCAGGGCAAAATTGTCCAGGAAGAGATTCATCCATTCCATGCCTCATGCACTGGGGCACCGCTTGACCCGTTCCATGTCCAGCAATTGGAAGATCTGATTACCCTAGAAGAACTTCAAAAAGCATTGAAAAGCTTCCTGTTAAGTAAATCTCCAGGCCCCAATGGCCTCACGATCTCTTTCTATCGCCTTTTCCTCCACCAGCTGCAAGCCCCAATGCTCCGGCTATTCAATTCCTTTGCCGATTCTGCTGGTGTGACCCTACCATGGCTGGGGCGGAGAAGCTCTCATCCCTAAACCGGGGAAAGACCCGACGTCCTGCGCCTCTTACCGCCCCATCTCTCTCCTTAATGTCAATGCCAAAATATACACCAAAATTTTGGCTCATCGCCTGGCGCCATTCCTTCCTGGCTTCCTGGACCCAGACCAGGAAGGGTTTATTCACCAAAGACAAGGGGCGGACAACATCAGGCGGATAGCCCACCTGGTGGAAAAGGTCCAGTAGCGTAATATCCCAGCATTTCTGCTCTCCTGGACGCTGAGAAAGCGTTCGATAGGGTTGACTGGACCTTTCTCAGAGCAGTTCTGCGGAGGATAGGATTGGGACTGGTCATGATGTCTCGCATTATGGATCCTTATATGTCTCCTTCGGCCCAAATTAGAGTTAATAGCCTTTTAGCCCCCCGAACCAGATTCATAGGGAAACTTGTCAGGGATGCCCCTTGTCCCCTTTGCTCTTTGCCCTGGCAATGGAGCCCCTAGCGATTACAATACGCCAGTCAGTAGCAATTAAGGGCATACCATTTGCAGGAATCAAGCATAAGGTTGCTCTTTTCGCAGACTACCTACTTCTGACTCTTACCGACCCCGAGAGCTCCCTTCCCGCCTAGCTTAACATACTTTCCCAATTTGAACGTATATCGGGGCAAAAAATCAACATTAGTAAATCGCAGGCAATAAATCTCACTCTTTCCCCCCAGGAGATTACCGAGCTAAGTGCGCATTCCCCGTTTCAGTGGGCCTCCCAATCTATGCGATACCTGGGCCTTAATATCACAGCCACATTGGGTTCTTGGACCCAAGCAAATTGGCCAGACTGCAGACGCTCTGTTAGGGAAGACCTTAGGAGATGGAAATCGCTCCCCATATCATGGCTTGGCCGCCTTAACACGGTGAAGATGTCTATCTTGCCCAAGGTATTATACCTCTTCCAATCACTTCCGAACCCTGTCCTCCAACGGGACATTTTGAGCCTCCAGAGAGAGGTTAACTCTTATCTGGGGCAAGGGTAGACAAAGATTCTCCAACAAACTTTTAATGTCACCAAAAGACGGAGGGGGGCTTGCCTGCCCCAACCTTCTCGTTTACTATTGGGTGTCATAGTTGCGTTTCATCTCGGAGTGGGCGATTCACGAAAGCGAGAAACATTGGTTTCACATGGACAGGGCTGTGGCCTGTCGTCCCCTATGGGACTTGGCCTGGCTACCAAAAAGAGCGCGTCCTCGCAGTGCCTATATCGCCACCCCAACAAGAACAGTCCTGGAGATATGGGATAGAGTAGCGATCATCTGTGGGCTTACCTCCTTCCCCTCCCCCAACACGCCCCTCGCTCGCAATCCTGGCTTCCCCCAGCCCTACAGCCTAGCTCTTTTCTTACCTGGGTAGCCGGAGAGTGTTGTACGATAGCTGACCTCTTCAAATCATTTGACCACTGTAGACAAGAATTTCATCTTCCTGCTATGGCGCGCTTTCAATATTATCAAATTTGACACTGGTTACATACCCCCGAAAATACACTGGGAGCCACTCAGCCACTTACTTCTTTTGAGTCATTAGTACAATCCTTTGACGGCTCGCGAGGCCTGATCTCCCATACTTATAGGGTCCTGCAGCACTCTCGCCCACTACTTCCTCACCCCTATCAACAGAAATGGCATATAGATATTACAGAAGATGCCCCCCCTGAACACTGGGAACAGCTGTGGAGAGACATCCCCAACACTTTTAAGAGTGTCACACAACAAGAGACAGCTTATAAAGTAATGACTCGTTGGTATTACACCCCCCTTCGCCTCCAGAAAATGTTCCCCACCTCTACAGCCCTGTGCTGGCACTGCAAGGCAGACACAGGCTCGTTTATTCACATATG
The DNA here is from genome assembly GCA_963921515.1 of Calotriton arnoldi. NCBI lineage: Eukaryota > Metazoa > Chordata > Amphibia > Caudata > Salamandridae > Calotriton > Calotriton arnoldi. The sequence continues at coordinate 486,699 of CAWUFW010006342.1, forward strand.
GTTGTCATGCCCGCTATTGACGATCTTTTGGAAGGAGGTGTTGAGCCACATCAAAGACGTAATATCATTTCCTATCCCGAATACCCCGGGGAAAACGGTTCTGGGACTTCGACCTCAATCCCTCAAAGCTATGACCCACTCAGATTGGAGTTTGATACTTCACAAGTTAGGAGAAGCAAAACAGGTCATTGCACTGCACTGGAAAAAAGCTCTGACACCCGCCCCCCCCCCCGGCTCCGGTATGGCTCACCCACCTCTGGCACATATTGGCGATGGACCTCCTCTCCAATCGTCTTGCACATACTGACGCCAAATTCACGCGTATCTGGCAACCCCTAGAGCAACATTTGCCCAAACTAGAGCATGGCCGATCCGTTCCCCTCCACCCCCGTCTACGGGCTCTTCAATTATTTGAAGACGCCTTGCTTCCACGAGGGGCAGACTTATCAGAGTGAGTCGGGTCGGGCAGAAGACTCGCCTCGACCTCACTGCTCCTCCCCATCCTCTCCCCCTCTCTACCGGCGCGGGGGCCCTCGATGGTCAAGGTTGAGTATTTAATATGTTCCTGTGGGAATTGTCCCCCCCCCCCCAAATCTTCCCCCTTCTACCCACCCCCCTCCAGTTCTTGTTTCTTCTTTCTCTTTCATAGTCTTTTTGATAAAGCAGTTTGACGGAGGAAGACTATCTATTAGCTACGCCAGTACATTTTCTCAAGCTTTTTTTTCCACAGACTATATTAATACCTGATGGCCAGTGGGCCTGGCCAGTGCCTTGTGGTCCTTGAAGCATTGATGGACATCACTTTTAATCTGCTAGAAATCAATATATTTGTAGCCTCCTCTTTTGCTGCTCTCGTTGTCAATGTAGATGTTATAAGTTATTGTTTGATTGTGAAAATAATAAAAGATTTCAAAGAAAAAAAAAGAAAAAATAAATAAACCTGAAATGTTTGAGCTTTCATGTTAAAGGAACAAGCAACAAACTTGAAGAGAAAAAGAACAAACCTTTTGGTCCTGTCCAAATTTTGTCCCAAACCGGATGTTTCGGACAGCATATGGAGCCTGGCTCATACTTTCAGATCCGCCGCACAGAACAACCTCTGAATCCTTAAGGCAAATTTCCTGAAAAAGACAATAGCAACCAAATGACAATGCCACATTTCAAAGCATTATTATATGAACAGGAATAAATGAACACACACTTAGAAAATCCTAGAGCTACTAGTATTACATGCAAAGTCAAAAATATTAGAAGGGCCCTTTGCATTTGTATATATGAACATGTCAAAAGAAATGAAAGCAAAGGATCAAAGTAAGTAGTTACACCCAGGGTAATTAAGCAGCTTAAAGAAGAACAAAAAAACGAATTGTCAAAACAGCAGCAAATGCTTTCTTCTTAACACCTACTACATGAGCAATGATTTTTTCCCTGACTTGACAAAGAAGATTCAGGCTGTTCAAATATATTACAAATCTGAAAAGCTCAGAAAGGTTAGCACTTGACATTGTACATAGTACATTGTGCTAGAATCACTACTACCATTCTCTGGCGACTACAAACAGAGACAGAACAGAAAGCTAAGGAGAGGCCGTGAACCAGACGGCCTTAGGCCATGTATGGGCCGCAGGAAATCGCTGTCGACATGCAAAAGTTGCAAAGAGATGGTCATCCCTACGGCATTCTGACATTGCCTCATTTTTTAAAAAACTGAATTAGTTCTGAATGCGTACACACTACAACAGACAACCCGGAATGCTACTGGTCTCAAAGTATCAACCAATTAAACTCATCAGACCTGCTTCCGACGTCTGTTGGGACTTTGGCTTTCCGGTTGATGGCAGGCAATACAGTTTTGTTTTTTAGCAGGGACCCTGATATTTCTGTTCCCATTACAAAGAAGTCATTACCTTCTATCACCAAGGCCATATCTACCTTCAGACTTGCTTTAGAACATCACTGTGGCACAAACAAATTTACCATTGTAGACAAGCAAACTGGTCACAAAATTACTTGGGATGCACATCTCAAAAATTGCGAACCAGTCTGCAGTCATCAATATATAAAGGTGCACAAACTGAGCAAATGGCTTGTCATTTCCAACAGCAGCATATTACTTAATGCAACAATACACTACTATTATGCGCCACACCATTTTTTTTGTAAAGTCAATATTCATGCCTGCAGGTGGACCCCTTAACAGAAAGGACAATGCATACATAGCAAAAGTGCAGCAACACTTACTGGCAGCAGTTTGTCGCTACACAATATACTTATCGCTTGCAAAGATGTAATATGGCTGTCCCTGGCCTCACAAATCCTACATGTATTTATTTTGTTTGGTAATCCTCAGAATTTGCAACATTCCAGCCTCATTTAAGGTGTTCTGTCAGCAACAGATTTGCAGCCACTGAGCGAGAACCAATAAATATGCAGGAGTATAAAGTGTGCACTATTCCTGCATACTCGTATAGAGGCCAACTGCACACACAGGCATTAGCAAACTGGACCCACAGCAATGCAGGAACACCCATACTAAATAGAAGATCTGAGCACACAGTTTTGCAAAATAGTGCCATAGAGAAGTATGTTAAACCTCAGGAATCATATGCGACAGTCTAACTGGTGTGTGGAAATCACTTTTGCATGACAGCCATACAGTTATTTAACAATCATTTAACAGTACGAACAAGTTACTTACCTTCAGTAACGCTTTTTCTGGCGGATACAGTATCTGCCTGTGGATTCCTCACCTTTTGAATTACCCCTTGCGCAGCATTCCACAGAAACTGTTTTTCATAGCTCTCCCACGTCGACGAGGACGTCACAATGGAAAGGCTCCGCTCACGACTCCGCGTGACATCATTGGATCCATAAGAAGACCTCGTCAGGGTGCTGATGTCAGTTCCACCCATTTTTTCCATGCCTTCGAGGCGACTGTATGACGTTACTACGCATACATTTACAACGCAGTATTTTACATCGCGTTCGTTACAACGCAAGTCGTTACAACGACTTGCGCTGGAGAGCGCTGGACTCCAGTCTACGTACAGTAGGGAAGGTGTTGGAATAGTAAATCATACTATTCCTTAGGTTAGAGCGCCATCCAGCGCAAGTCGTTGTAACGACTTGCGTTGTGAAAAACGCAATGTAAAAGCATCGCGTTGTAAATGTTGCGTGGTAAAGGATGTCTCCCCTTCGAGGCGAACGGGTGAACCGACAACATTTCACAAGTATACACAGTATACAACATATGCACAGCCTACGATTCAAAAAAGAAAAGAAAACTGGAAATTCTAAAATATAGACATTTCCTAGTGACAAGCATCCTATTATTTCGAACAACAATGAAATACAAGAATTTCATACCCAAAAATCTTTTCGGTATAAGTAGGCAGGCAACAGGGAGGCGGGTGGGTCAGTGAGGAATCCACAGGCAGATACTGTATCCACCAGAAAAAGCGTTACCGAAGGTAAGTAACTTGTTCTTCTGATGGATGCATCTGCCTGTGGATTCCTCACCTTTCGAACTGAATCCCCAAGCAGTCCCGTTCCCGGAGGAGGGTGCCCGCCTATGTGTATTAAAAAATCCTGAAGAACAGAACGTGTAAAGTGGCCGTCCCTCCTCACCTCTGAGTCTAAGCAGTAATGCTTCGCAAAAGTGTGGAGGGAAGCCCAAGTTGCCGCCTTGCAGATGTCTATCACAGGGACACCTCTAGCCAAAGCAGAAGAAGACGACTTAGCTCTGGAGGAATGAGCTTGAATACCTTCAGGAGGCTCCTTCTTGGCCAGGCGTAGCAGATCTTGATGCAGAGGATGATCCACCTGGACAGTGTTCGGTTGTGGACAGCCTTGCCCTTCATTTTCCCCACGTAACCAATGAAGAGTTGGCCGTCCAGCCTGAAGTCTTTAGATCTGTCCATGTAGAAGCTGACCGCCCTCTTAGGATCCAGGCAATGAAGTCTCTCTTCCTCCTTAGAAGGCTGAGGGGAGGATAGAAAGTGGGTAAAGTGATCGATTGCCCTAGGTGGAAGGGAGTGACCACCTTAGGCAGGAAAGCACCTCTGGTCCGAAGAACCATCTTATCTGCATGAATGGAGGTAAAAGGAGGCTTAGAACTAAGCCTGTAGCTTACTAACCCTCCTGGCAGAAGAAATGGCAATTAGAAAAATTGCCTTGAATGATAGAAGTCTCAACGGACAACTATGCATTGGCTCAAAGGGAGGCCCATCAGGAAAGTAAGAACTAAATTTAAATCCCACTGAGGCATGATAAATGGAGTGGGAGGAAACCTGTTAATGAACCTCATGACTATGGGAGACTTAACAAAGAGGGTTGGTCTGATAAGTAAAGAAAGGCTGACAAAGTAGACAAGTAGCCTTTAACAATTGCTACTGCACAACCCTGCTGAGCCAAGGAAAGAGCGAAACTCAGAATATCAGATAAAAGGGCCTGCGAAGGGCCAATTGATCTCTCTCCACACCATTTACCGAACCGGGCCCACCTACCATAATAAACAGATTTTGTGGAGTGTCTCCTGGCCGATAATATAACACCACCACATCCGGTGGGAGAGAGAAAGAACTCAGGTTGCCCCGTTCAATCTCCAGGCATGAAGGTGCAGGCTCTGGAGGTGGGGGTGTAGAACCTGCCCCAGCGACTGCGAGAGGATGTCTGCCCTGAAAGGGAGACGGAGCGTGCGATGAGAGGTGAAGAAGGCCTGTGTACCATACCCTTCTTGGCCAATCCGGGCTGATCAATAGGACTTGGGGCCGGTTTTGGCGAACCTTCCTCAGAACCCGAGGAATCAAGGGTATGGGAGGGAACACGTAAAGAAGCTGAGAGCCCCAATCTAACTGAAACGTGTCAGCTAACGCTCCCCGCATCAGATACTGGAGACTGCAGACCGACAGGCAGTGCGCTTTCTTGTGAGTGGCAAATAGGTCCAACTGAGGAAAACCCCACTTCCTGAAAATGTGATGGACCACCTCCGGATGAAGACGCCACTCGTGATTGGCCGAGTACTGCAGACGGAGACTGTCCGCACGCACATTCAGCACCCCGGCCAGATTTGCAATTACACAAATCTGATGGTCCCGAGCCCAGGACCAGAGTCGCAGAGCCTCTTTGCAGAGACGATAGGACTCTACTCCTCCCGGTTTGTTGATGTACCACATCGCGGTAGTGTTGTCCGTCAGGGATTGAACTGACTGTCCGCGAAGAGAGGGAAGAAAGGCCTTGAGTCAAACGAATCACCTGCAATTCTAGAAGATTGATGTGAAACAATCTTTCCTCTGGAGACCAAAGGCCCTTGAACTCCAGATCCCCCAGATGAGCTCCCCACCCCAGAGTGGAGGCATCTGTTATCACTGTGGCCACCGGAGAAGGAGGTTGAAAAGGCTTCCCTTGAGACAGGTTGCCTGGAACACTCCACCATGACAGCTCCGCTGCAGCGTCTCTGGAGATTGACCACCTCCCTGAGCTCTCCGCTGTGTTGAAACCATTGCGTGCGGAGGCACCACTGGAGTGCCCTCATGTGCCAGCGTTCATGGTTGACCAGCAGTATGCAGGAAGAAAACAGATCGAGCAGGTGCAGAACCTTCAGGACTGGACCAGCCGCTCCATCTCGAAACATTGGAATCATAGCCTGGATGTCTATAAACCTCTGAGGCGGGAAAGCACGACTCACAGTGGGGTCCAGTACTGCCCCTATGAACAGGTTGCGCTGAGAGGGCACCAAATGAGATTTGGGTACATTTATTGACAAACCCAAGTCGAACAACAGGCGCGCTGTCACTTACAGATGATGCAGCACCATCTCTGGTGACTTCACTTTGAGCAGCCAGTCGTCCAGATAGGGGAAAACAGGAATCCCCGACCTCCTGAGATGTGCCGCTACCACCGCCATCACCTTTGTGAAAACCCGTGGTGCGGATGCAAGACCAAACGGAAGGACCGCAAATTGGTAATGCTGGGTTCCCACGGTGAAATGGAGATGCTTCCGATGCGACTTCAGGATGGGAATATGAAAATACCCATCCTGTAAATCGAACGACATCATCCAGTCTTCCTGCTACAGCGCCAGAAAAACCTGAGCTAGGGTCAACATCTTAAATTTTTCCTGATTGAGGTAAAAATTCAAGATCCCAAGGTCTAGGATCCGTCTTAATCGCCCGTTCTTTTTGGGGATCAGGAAACACCGGGAGTAGCATCCCTGACCCCTTTCCTGCTCCGGAACCACCTCTATCACACCATTCTGTAGCAAAGATAGAACCTCCTGCTGCAGAAGCAACAGATGGTCCTCCGAACACCAACCCTGATGAGGAGAGAAAGGAAGGGCGTATCCATTTTCTACAAGATCCAAAACCCAGAGATCTGATACAATAGATTTCCAATTTCGTAGAAAATGGGACACCTGACCTCCCACGGGTCCAACATGCTCTAAGATGGGGGATCTAGAGCGGCTTCCCTGCGTAACCAGTTGGGGGGGAGTGGGGGGGGACAGGAGAGGAAGAGGAGGAGTAAAAGACTAGTTGGCGAGCCTTGCCTCGCAGGCGACCGCTACCTTTCCCTCTGTATGTTCTATACAGCGGGTTCGCCTGCTGTTGTTGCTGCTGCTGCCGGGCCCAAAATGGAATAGCCTTTCCAAAGCCCCGAAATCGTCAGTAACCAAAGCCCCTAGGTTGAGACTGCAGGCCTAGTGATCTAGTGTGGCTCTACTGCCTTTAAAGCACTGCAGCGCTGAGTCTGCATTGGATCCGAAAGGTCTAGAGCCATTAAAAGGTAAATCCAAAAGGGTGATCTGAACACCCGGAGATAAACCAGACACCCTCTGCCAGGCGTGCCTCCTACTGGCCACTGAGGAACCCATCACTCTAGCAACAGAGTCAGCCGTGTCAAGCCCAGCATGAATAACCAGACGGGCCGCAGCTGGAGTGTCTAACAGCACCTCTGCAAAATGGCCCTGTACATCCTCTGGGAGTTTAGGGATCACCTCGTTAGCCGAATCCATCAACGCATGGATGTAGTGACCCAGTAGGCACGTTGCATTTGTCGACTTTAAAACCATGCTGGCTGATGAAAACATATTTTTTGCTGACTGCCACATCTTTTTTGAATCCCTATCTCCAGAAGTGGACGGGAAAGAGCCAGAAGATTGCTTCGAAGAGCATGACGCCTGAATCACTAAGCACTCAGGAGACAGGTGTGTAGATAAAAAAGCTGGATCCCCAGGCGCAGCTTTTTACTGCCTTGCTACCGATCTGGACACAACTGGGGCAGACATAGGCTTTTCTAAGTCATAGGACACGGAGAGACTCTGTTCCTGTTCACAGTGCACTGCTGAAGTCCCTAAGGTTACTACACATTCTTTTAGAACTTTTTAGAAAATGTTAAATGACACATCAAACGCTATTCCAAATGTTGATGCAAAAACTGTATTTTCATCTCAGCTTAAAGAAAAGTGTATTCAACAAACTTCAAAATATATATATGTCTACACATTGTCAAAACAAGTCCTTGAAAATCAATACATGATGTAAAAACAATCATCATGGTGTTATGAATTTTCACACACAACCCCAATGCATTTCGGGTAAATACCCTTCTTCAGGGGGGAATTAATGTTTGTACAACAATGATTCTAATGAAACAATTTTTCGGCAACCTCGTGTCGGAACACAAAACAGAAACAAGAAGTTTTCAAGATCAGTCCAAACTGGTAGAATACATAGAATGAAATAACATCGGTGTCAGCGAGCGTCGCGAACGACCACTCCCCATTCTCGCGTGACCCGAGTGTGCTCCCAAGTGCGTTTTAAAAAATGCTCTTAGTGACTAGTTACCACAAACTGAAACCACTTAAGGTGCAACAACATTTAGCGAGGTCTAAGACACAGTGTATACCGCTTGAATTAACTGTGCCAATTCAATAAAATTGCAACAATCTAACTTAATCCATGCAGCATGCTTAAATGGCCAGTGTAATGCTGAGCTACCTCTCGGGGAAATTATACTGACGAAATTCCAAGCTGTTCAGCGATAAAACTAATGCCTATGAGATAAAAGACACGGTTTATCAACACCTCCCCAAAATCTATTATGACTCACGGTGTGCAACATTATAACGTTGCCTTACATCGTGCGTGTGCCGCGATATCTTAAGTCTGTAAACTGGTAAAATAAAAGTGGCTGTCAGTGAACAGAACGGGATTCAAGAGATCGCTCGGCGTTCTCCAACTCTACATAATCCGTTTCACTCACCCGCATACGTGAATACTCAGTCGTCAACCAAGGTACAACATCGTGACGACACTCCGTATAGGAGTCCTATCTAACCAACTGCGCGATCACGCCTCTACGATGCTACGGTGCGTTATTCAAAGCCACAAATGCTTTAATGCGATGACTCCAAAGTGCTCATGATCTCGGTGAGGATGTGGGTCTATTAATTCACTATTGATACGGTCCTGTTATGACTCTACTAATTCATGTGGTGCATAACATACAAAACAACTATACTGACAAAAGTATGACACAAACCAAAAGTATAATGTGCAAAGGCTGGCCATAGCGTACCCGAAATGCATTGGGGTTGTGTGTGAAAATTCATAACACCATGATGATTGTTTTTACATCATGTATTGATTTTCAAGGACTTGTTTTGACAATGTGTAGACATATATATATTTTGAAGTTTGTTGAATACACTTTTCTTTAAGCTGAGATGAAAATACAGTTTTTGCATCATTATTTGGAATAGCGTTTGATGTGTCATTTAAAATTTTCTAAAAAGTTCTAAAAGAATGTGTAGTAACCTTAGGGACTTCAGCAGTGCACTGTGAACAGGAACAGAGTCTCTCCGTGTCCTATGACTTAGAATTTCATAAAGGGGATTTTGGGCAGATCCCATAATCACAGTTGCACGCACCGTTTCAATATAGCAAACATTGATAAACTCAGGCAGACGACCATATAGTAAGGTGTGCAGGTTGGTACACAACTTTTGCATAGACATAGGCTTTTGCCATACTTCTAGAATGGGCTCCGTCAAAGCCTCATTAAATGGGAGCAGAGGCTCGATCACTGATGAAGGAGAGTGAAGAACCTCTGTTAAGATGTTTAATTTAATCTCTGCAGTGGGCAACTTCAAGTCTAGAAGATCAGCTGCCTTCCTGATGACTGAGTGGTAGGAGGAGACCTCCTGTGAAGGAAGACTCTGAGAAGAAAGTTCCCACTCTGGCGACGTATCCAGCCCACTAGCTTCCTGAAGCCCTTCAAACTCGTGCCTGGGATCCACTATTTCCCCTTCCTCAGCCTCTTCCTGCTGCTCCTGGAATTCTTCCTCCTCCAGAAGCCTCTGCACCTCCCTTCTTGACCTTATATTGGGTATCGGCGGTGTCAGACGCGGCGCCGGTGACTTTGGAGCCGGGGTCGATGGAGGCCCTTTACGGACCGCTGGAGGCCCCGCACGAAGTCGAGACGGCACCGGACCGGAGCCCGACTGCACCGGAGAATAATTCATACTACCTTCTAGGGATGGTATCGGCATCAAGAACCTCGGCGTCCGGAGAGGCCAATTCGGTGTCATCGGCATAAAAAGTGCCTGGGTATAATGAGGTGGTAAGCCCATGTTGAATGACAGCGGTCCCACGGAAGGGTTAGCCACCCTGGCAAACATGCCATACATCGCATTTAAAAAATGCAAAGTATCCATACCTGGAGCAGGAAAAGGAGGGTACAGATCCGCCTGGGTCTGGCTGCGGTGCCTGAGACACCGGAGCCAGGGTGGAGTGGTCGGAGGCGAAGGAGTCGCTTCCCTGGGCGCTGGAGAGCCCCCTCGGAGTCGGAGAATGAGCCGGAGTCACCTGAGGTGAAGGGGAAGGTGAGACTTCATCCTCCCTGTGACGCAGTAAAGCTGGGGACCCCTACTTCGGCGACTTGTCCTTAGAAGAGCAGCGTCTGGAGCCATGACGCCGCTTCTTCGACGACTTCGAGGTGTGCGGAGTCGGCGACTTTGACCTTGTTCTTCTCCGGACCCTCTTCTGCTTCTTCGCCCTGGCCATGAACAGTTTCGCTTCCCTCTCCTTGAGGGCCTTCGGATTCATCCAGCGACACGAAGAACATCCCTCGGCGTCGTGTTCAGACGACAGGCACTAAACACAATCATCATGGGGGTCCATGATGGATATATGACCCCCGCATTCCCTACAAGGTTTAAACCCAGAATTACAGACGAATGTAACAATGTTAAACTACGAAGAAATGGAGAATCCAGAAAAACCGTTACGGGTTGATGGCGCGGAAACAAAGGGAACGGACGTCAGCCCGCCGACGAGGTCTTCTTATGGCTCAGATAACGTCACGTGGAGTCGCGAGCGGAGCAGTTCCATTGTGACGTCCTAGTCGACGTGGGAGAGCTACGGAAAAAAAAATTCTGTGGAATGCTGCGCAAGGGGTAATTCAAAAAGTGAGGAATACACAGGCAGATGTATCCATCAGAAGCATTCGTACACAGGGACGACAGGACACGTAAGATTTCCTCTCAAGAGGACATAAAAACGCTATATGCTGCACTTGCACAAACCCAACAATGGTTAGCTCAGAACAATCTGCTGTTAAATACTCTCAAAACGGAATTTCTTTTGATTTACCCCCCCCAAAAATCACTCGGCTCCTACCCTGGAATGGCTTAAACAACTCACTGCTCTGAACTGCACCCCTCATGTCGTAGACTCTGCCAAATCTCTAGGCATCACCTTGGATAAACACTTAAACATGCAAACGCACATCAGTGCAGCTATTAGGGGAGCCAACTTTCAACTTAACACCATTAAGAAAATCAAACCTTTCCTCCCCCCCTCCCCGAAGACATCAGGCCGGCGGTTCAATCCTTGGTTATCTCTAGGTTGGAATATGGTCTGGTGACCCTTGCTGGACTTCCCAAAGCTAGCTTGGCCCCACTCAGAGCTACCCTGAACGCATCGGCTAGACTCATCACGGGCTCCAGAAAGCATGACCACATCTCCCCTGACCTTTTGCAACTAAATTGGCTATCTATTGAAGCCAGAATCCGATTCAAGATTGCTTGCTTGACCCATAAAGCCATACATTACAACACTCCAATCCACCTGGGAAATAAGCTTGAACTTTCGGGCTCTGGTCGGAACCTTAGAAGTACGTCCACCCTACTCTTGAAACCACCAAGATTCAAAAAGAAAAGATCTTACAATCGTACTTTCACCGGTCTTGCTCCAAGAATCTGGAACTCCCTGCCACCCCCCCCCCCCCACCGAGATCAGATCCAATCCTTCCACAGCATCTTTCAAGAAACTTGTCAAACGGCTACTCTTGAACGAACTTTAACAGCATCAACTTGCTCTCATGCTCTTGTTTTGTTAATATTCTGTTTCTTATTGTACTACACGGTTGCGCTTTATTGTATGCTAGTATGTTAAATTGTTCTCGTGCTCTAGGGCACCTCTGATACCCCCAACTCTTAACTGATTTTGTTTCCCCCTTTGGTGTAACCTCACTTACTGTCCCATTGAGTTTGTTACCCTTGTTTTCTCCATTTCTGTACAGCGCTCTGATACCCGTATGGGTCTTGTTCACGCTTTATAAAACTTTTCAAATAAATAAGTAAAGCAGGTAGAGAACACTGAGATCTTGGGACCCAACACTGGAGCCTGGACTGAGTACATCAAGGGAGTAAGGATAAAGCGCATTGGATTTTCAGAGACAGTTTTCTGTAAATTATTCTGTGAGATTTTATGTAGCTCACACTAAACCAAGGGTGTCAATGTGCTTCACATGAAAGTCATATTTCAGAAAGAGGTGACATAAGTGAGAAAGTATAGCATCCATGAACAGAGAATAAAACAAAGAATAAAACTTAGACTCCAAGACACAGGAAAAACTGAGTTAATATGACATTGATACAAAGGATCTGTGAAATTCATGTTTCCAAAGAAGAACTTTTCTTAAGACAGGGAAGGATGGAGCCAATTTTAGCAAGGTGGCAATGCATTCCAAATATTAGGTTGGTTTCCAGCACATACTTGTTCAAGAGATGATCTATTCTTGAAGGTTATTACTTTGAGATGCTTCTGAGAGCCTAAGTACTACTCGATATTATGGGTTTTGGTGAAAGATACTTTAGGCTGAAGTGGTGGAGCGCTTTATAGGTTAAGCACATTAAGCCCGATTCGCCAGATGCATTCTGGAGCATGTAAAGTAGTACTCTAGCAATGACAGCGCGTTCCTGCACGAACCACCTAGTCAACACACGCAAAACAGAGTGCACTCTCATGAGATGGTTGCAGTGCTCATGAGAGTGCACTCGGTTTTGTGTGTGTTAACTAGGTGGTTCATGCGGGAACGCAATGTCATTGTTGATGACGCTTGTGCAGTTATTTTATCTGCACTTTCTCGGATGGAAGTCCGAAATGACTGCTGAACCCCGGAACGTCATGTTTGTCGAATAAGGCTACTTATATGAATTGGATATAACACAATAAGAATCCAGGATGCAACGTTTTCCATGCTAATTCGTTTATTGGCTTTTTAATTCTGTTCAGTTTGGAAGCTCTTGTGTTGTGTTTACCCTATGGATTGAATGTGCCCTGAAGAAGCAGGGATTCAGCGAAACACGTGTTCGCTACTTCAGTGCTATGGCTACTTTTGATGCTATGTCAAACGAATAAATCCTGTTACTTGAATGTTATGCTTTTTCTGAATTAATTAATTGCTCACTATTTTTATCAGAGCAAAACAATGATTGATAATGCTTCAAACCGGAACACACCACTTGATATGTGATTGTTATAATGTTTGCTTTCATTAAAAAGAAAATACAGTAATACTATATCAATTTACTTTTGTGGCTTACATTTTTTATTAATATATTCGTATAAAGATACAGCTGGGATAGGGCAGAATATACCAAACAGTCTGCACTGAAATTTCAATAATTGGTGATACAAGAAATTCACTTTAGAGAGGTGCATCAGACATTTAAATACTTTTGGAGTAAAATTACATTTGCGAAGGCAAGCATATTTTGGCGTAGATATAGTCCTAGAATCAGATGCTCTGAGATAAGTCTGTTAAGCGAAAGATTAAGGGGTAGCATACCAAAGCCCTTCACAAAAAGGCAGATAAATGTACAAAATGCTTTACTGTGGCAACAAACTTGAAAAACTTATTAGTAGAATTAAAATGTGTCTAGAACAAACAGAGAATGGTAACTGCAGAATGAGGAAGGCTCTATAGTCAGTACGCAGACCAGAAGTAGTGTCCCTTGTCTTCCAGGAACAGATATGCAGACAAGTACTTGCTACTTTGACAAACTGTAAAAACAAACAGACCCTAGTTGAAATGTTATTTTCGCTAGTCATAATGGTTAAAAGCAACACTTTTTAAAGTAGGTACCAGATTATTGTGTTATAATAAAGTTTAAAGGTCCACATCCCTCGTCTCCCACAGCATTCTTTTGGATCGTCTACGGGAACTGGGTGTCGGGGGCACCGCGTTGAATTGGCTCAGGAGCTATCTGACCGATTGTACTTTCAAGGTTCAAATAGGTGCTTTTACTTCCAGCAGCCAGCTCATTGACAAAGGTGTCCCCCAGGGATCTATCGTGAGCCCTACACTCTTTAATTTGTATGTATCACCTCTAGCCAACGTCATCAAATCCCATGGCTTTGATACAGTGTCGTATGCTGGCGACACTCAGTTGTTAATCACCTTCGTACCAGATCCTACCGACACCAAACATAGATTCAGGCAGTGTATGTTGGACATACACGGCTGGATGTTAAACAATCATCTTCAACTCAACGCTAGCAAAACCGAAATCATCCTCTTTGCAATGCACAAACGTCGTGGACAAATGACTGGTGGCCCTCCACTCTAGGCATATGCCCCCCACCCAAGACAGCAGTCCGCAACCTAGGAGTGTTGATTGACAATAAGCTTTCTATGTCAGACCACGTCAACCACGTAGCTCGCATGTGCTATGGACTACTGCGTAGCCTCCGTAAAATCATTAAATGGGTCCCACTGTCATCTCAAATGCCACTGGTCCAGGGATTAATAATTAGCCGCCTGGACTACGGCAACGCCCTTTTAGCCTCCATAAACGAAGAACTCTTAACAAAGCTCCAGGTCCTTCAGAACACGGCGGCTAGATTGGTTATAAACCTTCCACCCCGTTCCCCCTCAGCACCTAGTCTGAAAGCCCTTCACTGGCTGCCAGTCAGGAAACGGATCAATTTTAAGATTGTCTAGTACATAAAACCCTTAATGGACATGGCCCTCAGTATCTGGTTAACAAACTGAAAAGGTATCAGCCCGCCAGAACTCTCCGATCCGCCAATAAAAACCTCTTAACTATCCCGAAAATTTGCACGGTTAAGAACGGAAGAAGATCATTTTCCAGTCTTGCTCCCACTTTATGGAACACCTTGCCTCTGCATCTTCGTACAGAGAGCGACCACAAGAAGTTCCGCAAATCTCTTAAAACCTGACTATTCTGAGACTACTTTCCTTCAGTTTGTCTCCCCCCTCTCATTCTTTCCTGTTTTCTGAGTTCAGGCTAGCGCTTTGAGACCTTAGGGTGATATACGCGCTTAACAAGAACCTTTACATAACATAACATAAAGGTACTTTTACTAAGAAACGCAAATTCCCATCATCTGCTTTTGTTTAGAACAATATGTTCCTACCAAACTATCAGAGTAAATTAAATACGTAGGATTCAATAGTATGATCCGTGGTCCATCATCTACATTCATCTTCATAAATCAAGGACCAAGATTTACGATTCTATAATAACAAAACCATAAGACACAAAACAAATACATAGGAAAAAATAAAACATGCTCATCAGTCTACATCTCCAATGTAGGATGCTACAATGGTACAAAATTCCAAAGTTGGTAAATGCCTCCGGTCAGTCTTTCCATCCTCAAAAACACCATGTTTAAGGAAATCAAAAGATAGGGACTAAGTGTGAGTAAAAGAAAACTACAGAGCTCCATGAATAAAATATATTGTACCTGGCATCCATTAACAATGGACTGGAAACCAGACCCACAGAGTCTGTTAACGGTGAGGGCAGGAACAGGAATAGGCACGCCAACCCTGAGACCTACATGCCTTGCAATGTACGCAGCATCTGAGGAACTCTGGAAGACAAAATGAGACAAAATTAAGCTACACTAAAGCCAGAAACAATTTGATGCAGTTAGAAGAATTACATATGCCCTCTGATTCTGCACACCCCAAAAAATAAAAGTCTGCATTGCACCATAATCTCTCCTCACTGGCTGCAAGGAAGCCCTCACTAAATGGATATTTTGACAATTAGCAAAATATTTCTATTTTGAGTCCCTCACACAGGAACAAGACACACTGGCATGTAGATCTAAATGCCTCTTTTCTTGGGTTAGCAGCGGTCCTAGAGCAGAAGTGTTTGATATATGATTAGTGTCTCTCACAGGCGCTTAGATAGGATAGCCAGTCATCAACGTTGAGAAAAATCGACACAAAAATCGTGAAAGCAAACAAATATTTTGATAATGCAAAACACTAGAGCTGCAAAAATATATTACAAGATGCTTTCCATGAAATTCAGAAGGCTGGGTGTGACTTTCCTCCCTACAGACTGCTTTGGTTTTACAAAATCATATAGTTTAAGCCAGAGAATGTTGGGGGAAGGGCAGGAATGGGAATCCTGATTAAGTCGTTGCAATGGCTGACAATTATGCCTCATTATTGTTAGCAATAAACATAGATATCTACCCTCTCGGATTACATATTAGACTGCTGTGCTATGGCCTGTCTGATACAAAACTGCCTTGTACCCATTAGGCTGAACATAAGACCTAGCATCAAGTGACCTATCAGAAGCTTTATTTGTGGCATCCCTAACATTGTTGCAACTGCATCTTCTTTTGTGTGCTCCCCAGGCTTTCAGGATGCTCCAGTGTTCATTTCTAATGCTGGTCCAGCTAGACTCAAAGGCATTCCCTGAAAAATAGAAACTGTTGGTGCTGTGCCACTGGTAGCACAACTATCGCCTTGTCTTTTCAGCTGTCAAGGGTATCCTTTCAGGGTTTGCATATGGAGTAACAAATGCAGTATCGCCAATGTTTTTATTATTATATAATAGACGTACATGTAGGGACTTTTGGTCAGAAGTCTTCATGCATTAGTCTGCTAAACTGTTGGTCATCCTTACTGCACACAGCAAAGAGCAGTGGTTCAGGACCCTTCAGTCATTGCCTCCCATCTTTTAAAGCATTTAGCCGACATTCAGGAGAGCTGGACAAGTGTGTGAATGCCTTTGGTGAACTATTTTTGTATTTTTTGAGTAAAATTAGGGCTGAAGTTATAGTGTCTGCAGTTGTTACTGGAAGCAGTCACGCTCGTGTGTCGTACACTATTGGTGGGGTATTGTTAAACAATGCATTGCTTCTAGCTGCTTGGTCGGCTGCGTGCTGTGAACATGAAATATTATTCTTTGAGTACAGTATTGCTGCTCTTCTTGAATTTACCCGACTGAGTCACGTAGGGGACTTTTTTTTTTTTTTTTTTAAAGCACCATCAATCTCAAATGCTATTTTATTAATTTATGCGAAGAACTGTATTACTGTACTTTATGTATGGTTCCCGGGTGACTGCCCTTGGGGCTATTAGTAGTCCCTGCTCGTCCTCTTTTATGAAATCTCCCAAACACCAGCCCTTTTGAAAGTGGCTTGCATTTCACATATCACATTGTAATGTAGCTGCCTATGCGAGGATCGGGATGGAATGCCTGGATTACTCACTGGTAATCTTCACTACTCAGATTCTTCAGAGAAGGAAGGACTGGAGTAATGAAGATTACCAGTAAATCCAGACATTTCCTCCACACTCCTCTCTCTGCGGGTACCTTGCTTGAACGAGGATATACACAAGCAGTGTGCCCTCGTTTCAATCTGACTGACCTACCTCAAGATATGCTAATAAGACAGACAACCCAGGAGTGCAAAAAAGCGGGCTATACCGGCTATTAGAACATTGGAATGTTGGGAGCTCCATTGAAGACAATGGAGTGCTCCATGCTTCTACAGCCGGTAAAGGCCCGCAGAGCAACATTCCAATGTTTTACAAAGGCCTCTCGGAGCTCGAGGGGATTTAAATCCCCTCGAGCTTCGAAAAGCCTTTGTTTTATTTGTTAAAACATTCTGCCCTCTAGTGGCAGAATGTTCTAATAGCCTTATAGCCCTTCGTAGCAGGGCTATACCGGCTATTAAAGTCCCGGTCCCTTGTTAAAGTCCCTCGCCTTCGGCTCGGGCCTTTAACGTGGGAGCGGGCCTTTAATAGCCGGTATAGCCCGCTGCGGCGGGCTATAAGGCTATATTAGAACATTGGAATGTTGGGAGCTCCATTGAAAAGAATGGAGTATCTCCGGGCTTATAATGGCTGGTATATGCCCGGAGCTCCAACATTCCAATGTTTCTTTGTTCACAGCTGTGGCTGTGAACAAAGGCTTCAGGGAGCCTGAGGGGATTTCAATCCCCTCGCGCTCCCTGAAGCCTTTGTTTTATCTGTTAGAACATTCTGCCCTCTAGTGGCAGAATGTTCTAATAGCCTTATAGCCCTTCGTAGCTGGGCTATACCGGCTATTAAAGTCCCGGTCCCTTGTTAAAGTCCCTCGCCTTCGGCTCGGGCCTTTAACGCTGGAGCAGGCCTTTAATAGCCAGTATAGCCCGCTACGGCGGGCTATAAGGCTATATTAAAACACTCTCAAGTGAAAAAATAAACATAAGATCAAACCAGGCATTGTGTTTATGAAGAAGTTACTTTACGAAGAACCTTTGAGCCAAAGTCTAATTTATTTCCATCGGCCAAATTCAACCTATAATGTGAAATAGATCCAGGAGGGGTAGCAGAAAGAGCTGCTTTGCATACATCCAGAATAGAGACTGCAACGCATTCTGCCAAGAGGCAGACATACTCTTGGTAGAGGGGCTTGCACCGTTTTAGGATTTGTTTTGCCCAGAATACATGTAAACTAAGGAGATAATGGTCTTAATTAATCTATTTAGTGTAACTTTAAAAGACTATGATCAAAAACCTTCAAGTATGGGTGAAGGGATAGTGAAGATCCCAATTCTCCTATTCTTCTAGCTGTGGTCATGGCAACCAAAAAGAAAACTCTGAACCATTTCTGGAAAAAGGAGCAAATCACATGAAGGATAAAGATTCTTGATCTTTTTTCGAAACGGATCAAACCCCTTAAAGGTCTTGATACAAGCGTCTCTAGAGAAGATAATTCACCCCAAGGACGATAAGAGGGCCTTAACAGCGGAACACTGAAACCTCAAGGTAGCTAAGGATATATTCTTGTCAAATCCATGCTGCAAAACTGAAGAATATTTTCAGGTGAATAGTTTACTGGAGAAAGATTATTTAAATCACACCATTGGTCAAATGAAGACCAATGATTAATATAACGCTTTTGTAGTCGCCTTCTAAGCACCCGCATTATCTGGGAAACAGGAAGAGAAAGACCAACGTTTAAGAGTCCCCTCTGCTCAATCTTCAATCTGATAGCTTCAAGCAGGGGAGGGTAGCCAACGGAAGAGTTGGCCGAGGTAAGGGAATGAGGGGCAATGGAAGGATCTACTAATTTTCTACCGGAAGGAGTGGATGAATGGTAATCCAAGTCCTCCAAGGCCAAAATAGCCCACCTGTCTCCTCCGAATCTTTCAAAGAACCCATAGTTAGAGGATCCTAGAATCTTGAAAAGTACAGTGTAAGTAGGGTACCTCGCTGCTCTGCAAACAGCTCACCCTGAAATAGAAGAGAACGGAGAATCTAGTCCTGGCAGCAAAGAAATATTCTGCTCATATGGTCTACTTGTCTATTGTGTATTCCTTGAACGTGAACTGCTCCAAGAGAAAGTAGATTCTCCTTGGCCCAGGAGCAAATCTGGGGATCTAACGGATTTAGGGCTTGAGACCCTATACCAAACCGATAACTTAAATATTGCATACGCAATCATGTTGTCTGTGTGCAAGGGAGAGCATGTGGCCTAAGGGCTAGAGCGGTTGACCTCGGAGCTGGGGAACCGCGTCCAAGTCTCGGCAGGGACGCTCAACATCCTGTGATTCTGGGCAAATCACTTAATCTCCCTGTGCCTCACAAAAATGAATGTGTCCGTCTGTAACACAACTGGTGCTCATGTAAAGCGCTCTGATGCCTACGGTCTAATTTGCGCTATATAAAACAAAAAAACAAAAACACAAGAGCTGTAACCCTGAACTGATCTGAAAAACCTCCAAACTGCCATCAAGACCTACCAATTACAGTTTCATATGTGCTGGCCAAAGTCTCTGGGCTGACTGGATTCCCAGAACTGCACCTGAATCTTTGGGTCTAGAAAGGAGAATAGAGTCCCCGATCCAAGGCTGAGGAACGGCCACCATGATAGTTGCTTTAGAACATACTATACTTCTCTGAGAATGGGGACCAATGATGAAGGATGTGTAGACACACCTTGCCTGGGTGCAAGAGTGCCCATGGAATGGTGAAAAATGTTGCCGCCTAAACAAAAACAGAGGAAAAGAATTTGAGAATGACCTCCCTTTTTTTTTTTAAACCTTTTCATAGAGGGACCACTGTTATCCTCCAAATTACCATATCTCCTTGGACTCAAAGACATGTCCTTAGCGGCGCCTCTGTTTTTAATATTAGAAACTCCAAGTGATTCTTCAGCTTTTACCTTCGAGCTACTGGAAGAAACACAATCCCCAGATCGGTCCTGAACCAGGACCCAATATTCTCCATGCTCTGAGAAGTAGAAAAATATGGTATTTCACCCAACTGATTAGGTACCCAAAGTCCTGAAAAAGGAATAGTTTCTTACCTGTAACTCCAGTTCTCTTGTAGGGGTATTTCCGTGATAAGTCATAAGCACTTGAATAGTCCCGCCCACGTGCGGGGACCCCGGAGCACTTCCATAGATATATCTTCTTAAGTGGATATTATTCGCCTTTCTTCAGGAAGGCCTGCAAAGACACTTAAGAGATAAAACAGACAATAATGCAGCCTAACTAACTAGGCTACACTGGCCACTACTTCATCTTAAAGTGAAAAAAGATAGCCAGTAAACTAAATTTAACAATTTTTATGGAGTTTAATACACAGAGAAAACTCCCCTTCACAAAACTCCTTTTTTCATGATAGAGCTGAAAAGGGCTGGACAGAGTAGCCCCATAGGGTGCCATTATGTGTCTCAAAATAGAAGCTGTGCCTTTAAGAGTCTCCAGAGACCACCAGTATCCCATGATGCACAGCCAGTGGCAGTTACTTCAGTTCTTTTTTAAGGCGTAGAGAAGTGAGTGCCTGTTGTAAGATATGTATAGGTCTGTCTATTCCACCGGGGAGGAGGGAGGGTTGCTTATGACTTATCACGGAACTACCCTTACAAGAGAACTGGAGTTACAAGTAAGAAACTATTCCTTCTCTTGTAGGGGATTTCCGTGTATAGTCATAAGCACTTGAATAGACTAGCAAGCCCATCCCTACAAGAAACTTGCGGTTGAAGAGACAGAAAATTAACCTGCCAGTTTAAGCAAACAGGTTCCTAAGGAAAGCCTGTCCAACTTGAGCATCTGCCTTAGCATCAGAGTCCAGGCAGTAGTGTTTTGTAAATGTATGAACTGACTTCCAGGTAGCAGCCTTACAAATCTCAGAAATGGGAATATTACGAAGCAAGGCCGCAGTAGCTGCTTTCCCTCTGGTAGAGTGCGCCCTAGGCTTACTAACAAGAGTTTTGTTGGCCTTCTGGTAACATAGTAGAATACAGGAAACAATCCATCGGGAGATGGATTGCTTGGAGGTCGCAAGACCTGTACGAAGGGAGCCATAGTTTACAAATAACTGATCTGATCTCCTTAGATCTTTGGTTTTGTCCAAATAAAATTTCAAAACCCTTCTAACATCCAGGGAATGAAGAGATCTCTCCGCTGGAGAAGAAGGATTCTGGAAAAAAGTAGGCAAGGAAATGGTTTGATTCACATGGAAGTCCGAAATTACCTTAGGAAGAAATTTCGGATGAGTCCTCATGACCACTTTAGATGTATGAAAAACTGTGTATGGTTCTTGACAGCAAAGTGCCTGGATTTTGCTGACCCTGAGGGCTGAGGTGATAGCCACAAGGAAAGAATGTTATCGACATGTGGATAGGCGACTCACTACCGTGCTGTCAGTATTGTAGCTGGGGAGCCACAAATCACACTATGAACAGCACGTTAGCGCCCAATACGCAGAGAAAGTACACGCCTAATCATGTTTCAGTGTTAAAGAAACAAGAACACATTAATGCTCTGCTGCTTAATTGTCGCTCGCTTAATAAACATGATTTACACATATATAACATGATATGTGAGACCAAACCGGATTTCCTGGTTTTGACCAAAACATGGCTGACACGTCGAATCCGACTATCGCTACAGCCATTCCCCCTGGTTATTCTATTTTGAGGAAGGATCGTGTTGGAAGCAAGGGAGGTGGAGTTGCAATTATTAGCAAATTGGACATATCCATTACTTGCATTCCCATGGAAGAAATTGAAGGGGCCGAGTGCCTCTGTTTTCAGGCTACCCTCTCCCCCCATCAGTGCTTAGCGGGAGTCCTCATATATAGACCCCCGGGTCACGCAGGGGTCTTTTTGAAGTCCATCAGCGATGCCATCGCGCCAGTGGCCTCCAGATTTAAACACTTTCTTGTCTTGGGTGATTTTAATGTACATATGGACAAACAGGATATCCCTGAGACCGTCTCTCTGCTGGAATCCTTGGACGCGCTTAATCTGGCTCTATATGTCTTTGCCCCCACGCATGTTAAAGGCCACACCCTTGACCAAGTATTTGCCAACTGCAAAATCCAGACAGAGGTTCCCTTACCTCTATTATGGTCAGACCACTACTTGGTGGGTTTTAAGCTACCGAAACTAACGAAGCTTTCACTGACCCAGGTCAAGCGGCCGTCTTTTACATCTAGGCCTTTTCACAAAATTACCCCGGCTGCCCTCAAATATGAACTCGACCAACACCCTCTTATGCCAAGCGGCAATATAGAGCAGGATGCTGAGGCCCTAGTTAAGTGGGTCTCGCAAGGGACCCTGTCCCTCGCCCCTTTAATCTCGTGCTCTAAAAAAAATTGCAAGATGCTCAGCCCCCTGGTTCAACGACACCCTGCGTCAGTGTAGAAAGAACTGTAAATGTCAGGAAAGAGTATGGAGGAAAGATTTTAAAATGGAAAATAAAAGGAATTACAAAGAGGCCTTAAGAGACTACCGCAAAAGGATACAGGAAGCTAAGAAGAGCTTCTTTGCATCTAAAATTGAGTCCGCAGGAAATAAAAGCAGAGAACTTTTTAGTATTGTTAAAAGCTTCTCTTCACCTAGTGCTGCGACAAGGCTCTCCCCTACATCAGCTGACTGGATTGGAAAGTTAGCCAATTTCTTCTATACGAAGATCATAACAATTCAATCTTCTTTTCATGGCTTGGGTGGGAAAGATGTGATGGCCTCTCCAGTGACTGCCCCCCAGAATCAGGAAGGCAGTGCCTCCCTTTCCCCCTTTCCTCCTTTGTCCCTAGAGGCGTCCTGGTCTATAATGAAGGGCCTCAAGTCTGGCTCACCTGTAGACCCTTGCCCTGCCAAATTGCTGGCTTCAATGGCGGAGATTTTGAATCCCACAGTGAATAGCGTTTTGAACGTGTCTCTTCATAGCGGTCAGGTCCCGGTTAGCTGGAAGAGCGCGAAAATAATTCCCCTATTGAAAAAACCTACGGCTGATCCCATGGAACTAACTAATTACAGACCCATCCCTTTGCTGTCTTTCTTCGCAAAGACAATAGAGAAATACGTTCACTCTGTGATCAGCGATTTTGCTGAAGCCAATAACCTTCTACATCCGAGTCAGTCTGGTTTCAGGCAGAACCTTAGCACAGAGACGGCGTTGCTGGAGGTCTCCGATTCCATCAAAGAGACCCTGGATAAAGGAGGCAAAGCTGTTCTTGTCCTTTTAGACCTCTCTGCGGCCTTCGACACCGTGCCCCACGGTCTCCTCCTGCAGAGGTTACGGGAGTGTGGACTTGGAGGCGCGGTGTTGAAGTGGTTCTCCTCCTTTTTGGAGGATAGAAATCAAGAGGTCTGGTCGCCCCAGTTTGCAGCCAGTATTCCGCCCTTGAACGTTGGCGTGCCACAGGGATCTATCTTGAGCCCTGTACTTTTTAATCTGTACATGGCTCCTCTGGCTACCCTGGCAGAAGCGGGTGAGGCTATGATTATATCCTATGCCGACGACACTCAACTGCTGTTCACTTGTAAGAAGGGGGAGGAGTTTAACGGGGAGATGATTAATAAAATGTCTGAGAGAAATCTTTGCCTGGTTCAGACACAACCATCTTAAATGTAACCCGGAAAAGTCTGAAATTATCTTTTTTGGCACCCCGCCTCTGGACGCCTGGAAACAATGGTGGCCTACGGATATGTCTCCCCCCCCAGTCAGCAGTTAAGATTGTAAAAAACCTGGGAGAGAAAATGGACGACGCCTTATCTATGACACCTCAAGTACAGTCGGTAGCAGGTACGTGTTTCGGTCTCTTGAAAATGCTCCGTAGGTTTCTCTTCCTATTACCGACCTCTCACAGAAAGACGGTCGTCCAGGCCCTTATTACCTCCAGATTGGACTATGCCAACGTCCTCTATCTGGGCCTTCCAGAGTTCATACTTTAGACTGCAAGTCGTGCAGAACGCGGCAGCCAGGGCAGTCTTGAGACTCGGACCTAGAGACCGGATCTCCCACCACCTGAAGAATCTGCATTGGCTGCCTGTCCGTTGCAGAATACTCTTCAAAGCACTGGTCCTGGCTTTCAAAGCTCTGCATGGCATGGGGGCGCATTACATCCGCAGAAGAGTTTCATATTACGTACCTGGCAGATCCCTTAGGTCAGCACACCAACACATAATTGTCATTCCGAAGTGTCTTAGAGCCCGTCGTGGCAGACGTTTGTTCCAAGTGCAAGTGGCTAGATTCTGGAACAAGCTGTCTCTTCCGCTCAGGTAGGCCACAAATATACTGGCTTTCAGGAAACTACTGAAAACCTGGCTATTCCAACAAGCAGTATAATGGTCGTCCACCCCGGGACCGATGTTCCCCTTCTGGCCTCTGTATCTTTCTGTCTCAGCGCCGGGATACTCTGCTGAGTAGCTGCGCGCTCTACAAATCCATTTTAACATAACATAACAAAGCGGTCTTCCAAGACAGATGCTGAAGAGCAGCCTTATGAATGGGTTCAAAGGGTTCTTGCATTAGGTGAGAAAGAACCACATTAAGCTCCCAAGGAGGAGAAGGACTCCTAATGGGAGGAAAAACTTTCTTCAAACCTTCCAAGAAATCTCTAATGACAGGAATTCTAAAAAAGGAAGTTTGTGGAGGGCATTTCCTGTAGGCAGTCAGAGCTGCTAGGTGTACTTTAATGGAAGAGAAGTGAAGGCCAGATTGTGCTAGATGAAGCAAGTATGGAAGGATGACCTCTTCCGGGCAAGAAGTGGGATCCTCGTTCTTTGATGAACACCAGATACAGAATCTCTTCCATTTGTACGCATAAGCAGAGCGTGTGGATGGCCGCTTAGCTTCCTTAAGGATGTCCATGCACTCCTGAGGTAAGTTTAAATGTCCATACTGCACTAACTCAGGAGCCATGCTGCCAAATTCAAGGATGAGAGGTTGGGATGCACCATCTGTCCTCCGAACTTCGTTAGTAGGTCTGATTTGCATGGCAGCCTGAGATGTGGAAGGAGAGACCGGTGAAGAAGGTCTGTGAACCACCATTGACGTGGCCACTCCGGGGCTATGAGAATCATCTTGGCCCGTGAGTGTGAGAGCTTGATGAGGACTGCCGGGATCAGGGGGAATCAGAGGAAAGGCGTAGAGAAATCTGCCTGACCAGTTTATCCATAAGGCATTCCCCAGAGTTCCCGGTTGGTAGAACCTCGAGGCGAAGTCTTGGCATTTGTTGTTTTCTGCGGTGGTGAACAAATCGACCTCTGGAGTACCCCATCTTTTGAATATATCTTGAACCACGTCGTTGTGGAAGACCCACTCGTGATTTTCCTGGAGGAGTCTGCTTAGAGCGTCGGCCTGAGCATTTTGAACACCTGGGAGGTGAGTTGCTGTTATGGTCAGATTCCTGGCTAAGAGCCACTTCCAGATGTCTGGGCTTCGAGATAATGGTCTGGATCTCGAGCCTCCCTGCTTGTTGTCATATTGTCCACCTGGACAAGCAGGGAGTTGGCACGGAATGATGGTTGAAAAGCTTTCAGAGCCAAGTGAACCGCTCGTAACTATAGCAGATTGATATGGTAAGTTGATTCCTTTGGTGACCATCTTCCCTGAATTTGAAGGTGCTCTGTATGGGCTCCCCAACCTAGGAGAGAGGCATCAGTTAGTATGGTTTGCGTAGGTATCTCTTTGTGGAAGGGAATCCCTCGCAGGAGATTGTTGGGCGAGCACCACCATTTGATGGACCGAAGGGCATGTTGTGACAGTTGAATCCGGTCCTCCCAATCCCCTATTCGCTAGTCCCATTGGTCCTCCAGACATTCTTGCAGAGGTCTCATGTGGAGACATGCATTCGGTGTGAGGAAGATACAAGACACCATGGAGCCCAGAAGCGAAGAAACCTTCCTCACCGTTGGAAAGGACATTTTCATGAGAGCCTGAGCCTTCTGAAGGATCGATATGCGTCTCTCCTCCGAAGGACACACGTTTGCCGTGCGAGTATCGATGGATGGTCCCAGATACTGCAGGCACTGTACAGGGATTGAGATCGACTTCGTTTGATTGATGTGAAGACCCAAGCGAAGGAGAAGTTCGGAAGTCCAATTGAAGTTTAGTTGAGCCTCCTGACGCGTGCATGCCTTGATCAGCCAGTCGCCTAGGTAAAAGTAGACGAACACCCTGTGCTTCCTCAGATGGGCAGCAATCACCGCCATGCACTTGGAGAATGTCCTGGGAGCGGACTTCAGGCCGAATGGAAGTACACAGTATTGATAGTGGTTGTTCCCCACTGTGAATCTCAGGAACTTGCGATGCTTCCTTACGATGGGAATGTGGAAGTATGCGTCTTGCAAGTCTATTGCGCATAACCAATCCCCTCGATGCAGCGGAGGGTAGATCTGATGTAACGCTAACATTCGGAATTTCTCTCTCCGAATCCACTTGTTTGCTTGTCGTAAATCGAGAATGGGTCTGAACTCGTTCTTGTCCTTCTTTTTGACAAGAAAGAACCTTGAATACAGCCCTTGTCCTCGTTGAGAAGGGGGAACCAGTTCTATTGCCCGTTTCTGCAAGAGGATGTTGGCTTCCATTTGTAATTGGCACAGTTGGTGTCGTGACTGTGTTGGAGGAATTGATGGTGGAGGGCTGATGAAACGTAGAGAGTATCCATTGCGAACAATATTCAGAACCCAATTGTCTTGTGTTATTTTTTGCCACTCTGCCAAGAAATCTTGAATGCTTCCCCCTACCGGAGTGGGTAACAGAAGAGGGAGAAGATAGGATTCAGGGTTTGGAACCAGTAGGCGCCTTGCGCAGGTTGTTGTCCTGACCTTCCTCTTGGTTGTCTCTTTTGGAAAGGTTGGTAAGCTCGTTGGTACGACTGCTGTGTACCGGTCTGCCGGCCCCGATACCTTCGAAACCTTTGCTGTGGGTATCTACGTGAAAAAGGTCGAAACAATTTGCATTGTTCTTTTGGTTTTTCAAGACCAACGGCTTTAAGCGTCTCCATTTCTGCTTTCATGCGGGCCATCTCCTCATCTGCATGAGCGCCGAAAAACGTTGTTCCCGAAAAAGGCAGATTCAGGATACGTTGTTGTGCTTCAGGCTTGAGAGAGGTCAAGCGAAGCCATGAATGCCTTCTTAGTGCCACACCGTGGCAATACCCATGTGCAGATAAAATGGATGTGTCCGCCGCTGCACTAATGACTTGGTTAGACACCATAAGGCCTTCCGTAAGGATCTCATTAAAATCCTCCCTTTTGTACCTCGGTAGGTGATCTGCAAACTGCTGGAGGGACTCCCACAGAGCCCGGTCATATCTACCCAGCAGGGCCGTGGCACTCGCAGGCTTCATAGAGGTCGCTGCAGTATTGCATATCTTCCTCCCCACTGAGTCAATCTTACGACTCTCTTTATAAGGTGGAACTGTGGACGTTGGAGTCGTAGTATGCTGTTTTTTCGCTGCCACCACAATGACGGAATCTGGGGTGGGATCTGTCCGTAGGAACGTGGGATCCTGCTCTGGAGGACGGTACTTCTTCTGCAGTCTAGAAGGAGCTGCTTTAATGGAAGATGGAGTACAGAAAAGTTCCATTGCCGGTTCTAATAAGCCCGGTACCAGAGGAAGCAAGTGACAAGAGGCTTGTCTCTGTTGCAGAGTCTCAAAAATTACAGAGGTCGATGGAACCGGTGTGGACATAGGAATGTTCAGTTTGGATGCTCCTCGCACCAAAACTTCTTGAAAAGTGGTAATGTCATCAATAGGTGAAACCCTTTGAGGAGGAGAATCCAATAATGTAGGGGAGTATCTTCCAGTACTTGTAGAGGATGCATCCCTGGTATGCCGGGAGCGAGATCGCTCACCATGATGTCGTCGATGTGAACGAGTTGAGGAACGCCTATGAGACTGCGAGAACGGTCCCTCGTATAAGACTTAGATCTTGGTCTTCGAGGTGCAGGAGGAGGCGGCATAGTAGGCCGAGGAGGTGGAGAAGGAGGCGGAGGAGGAGGCAGAGGAGGAGGCGGAGGCGGATCATCTGGTCATGGAGCTGGTGACCCAGAAGGAGAATATGCTCGCGAGTACTCCGAATCAGAAGTATAAATTAATCTCCTCTTTTTTCTAGGCGCCTGGAGTGAGGAAGGAGCCACAGAATCCGAAGACGAACCATCTTCCCTCCTCGACATCGACCTACTTGTCGACGGTGACCTTCGACGTTGTCTCGACCTTGAACTTAGGCTCGACGGCGATCGCCGGTGACTTCTCGACGGCGATCGCCGGTGACTTCTCGACGGCGATCGACGATGAGGAGTCGATGTTGATCGACGACGGTGAGTCGACGTCGAATGACGAGACAATGCCCTCGACGGTGACCTCCGCGGAGTAGGGTTTCTCGACACCGAACGAGGGAGTCTCACCGGTAAGTTCGCCACCTCTTTTGAAGGTCTTCTCCTCGACGTAGAACGTCAACGTCGTTTCGACCCAGAGCCCTGAGTCGACGGCGAACAGGTGGTTGCTACATCTGCTCTCGACGTCGTAGACTTTGACGTCGACCGGGACCGGCGCAGTTTTTCAACCCTTCTTCTCCTGAGGAGGCCCCCAGAGGCTGAAGACAGAGCCCTGGTAGAGGACTGATCCTCTCCTCGCTCTGAGGTCCCACCTGTTGACTTGGCCTGCTGCTTTTTTCAACTCCTTGAAGCCGGATTTTCTCTCTGTCACGCAGGGTGCGCCTAGAAAAGGTCTTACAGATGGAACAGGCATCAGGAACATGAGAAGCAGGCAGACAAATAATACACACTCTGTGAGAGTCTGACTTGACCTTTTTCCTTCCACAGTCAGGGCACTTGTCAAAAAGGGATGGCATTTTTTACTTAAAACTGTGGAATTCCTGTCAGAAAAAGACAGCAAAGGGAAAAGAAAGACCAAAGACGTCGAGTGAAACTGTTAGAAGTAAATTTCTGAAGAGAATTTTGATGAAAAACACCAAAAATGGTAGAGATCAATGCTCCAGGGTCCTGTTAACAGGAGCCGGAAAAAAGAACTGGAGTAACTGCCACTGGCTGTGCATCATGGGATACTTGTGGTCTCTGGAGACTCTTAAAGGCACAGCTTCTATTTTGAGACACATAATGGCACCCTATGGGGCTACTCTGTCCAGCCCTTTTCATCTCTATCATGAAAAAAGGAGTTTTGTGAAGGGGAGTTTGCTCTGTGTAATAAACTCCATAAAAATTGTTAAATTTAGTTTACTGGCTATCTTTTTTCACTTTAAGATGAAGTAGTGGCCAGTGTAGCCTAGTTAGTTAGGCTGCATTATTGTCTGTTTTATCTCTTAAGTGTCTTTGCAGGCCTTCCTGAAGAAAGGCGAATAATATCCACTTAAGAAGATATATCTATGGAAGTGCTCCGGGGTCCCCGCACGTGGGCGGGACTATTCAAGTGCTTATGACTATACACGGAAATCACCTACAAGAGAACCTAAGTGACCATACTGATGTCTTTCAAAGTCTGGGCATAAAATGGGGAAAGTATCAAAAGATCATACAGATAAGGATGCACCTTGAACCAGTGGTTGCGAAGCTAGGCCATCACCATGGCCAAGATCTTTGGGAAAACATTTGGTGCAGTTTTAGGCCAAAGGGGAGCACTCAAAAATGTCAGTGCTGATACCCCCACAGCAAACCTGGGGAACTTTAAATTGGAGTCTACAACTGGAACATGTAGATATGCACCCTGCTAGTCAATATGGGTCAGAAAAACTTCCTTTGCTATCAAGATAATCCCTGTTGTAGTGCACTCATTTCAAAATGAATGGTTGGTATGAATTTGTTGAGGGCCTTCAAGCCCATGATCAATTCTATGATGCCTTCTGCACCAAAAATGCAATTTAATATGATCCTGCCTCTCCTGCAGTAGGACAAGAACAATGGCTCGTTTCCTCATCAGGGTAGATACACTGTCCTTTACAGCTTAACTGGACACCAAAAAAAAAAAAAGGAAGCGATAGGGAGTAGATGTTATAAGAAATATTCTCTGGACTCAGACAGAGAAGAAAGTTTGGGGAAGGAAGTGATGGATTGACTGTGTGAGACTTATTCTCAATCAAGTAAAGAATGAGACAAGGAAATGCAATTCACGTGACGTGGCTGCCAATATGAGGATTGTGACCGAATTATACTTAAGCAGCATTTTTTTTTTTTTTTTGCACCAGCGGCGGTCCATTACTTAGTCAACAAATAGCATGTAATTATTTTCGCTTAAAGGTTCCATGTGTTCATTAGAGATTATTGTGTCTGACTTTGATTAATTGCTACATGCGTCAATTATTACTTTGCAACATTTGGTAATAATAACAATTTGTGTTTTGTAAAGGTACATATCTAAACGTGGTTTACAATGAATGTTTTCATTACTCAATTTATTTCCCTCAATTTACCAACATTTGGAAGGTTGGGAGCCTTACTTTCTCTTGCCATGAATAAAACTCATCCTACTGACCCCAGATTCGAAAAGGGCGATGCTGTAGTCAACTCTGCTGTTTTGGTAAGGTCAATATGTTGCTCCACTGATTTCATGGTCAGCTCAAAGTACTTTGACAACAACGTATGTCTAAGTACTTCCTTGTACAGTGGTTCAGCACAGATAGGAAAGCAGACATGAGGTATTTGCTTTGATTAAGTTTCTTCTAATCTTCGTAGTGTCATACCAAATCGGTGTGTTTCTATTGTTCTTACGGTCATGAATGCGCATGCAACAAGTGTTGTCTTTGCTTTCAATCACTTCAGTCCCAAGACAATTAGAACAAAAGTAGTGATTCTTCTACACCTTTGTCGGTATATCCCCATAAGATCTGTGCTTGAGCTGTCCTCCTCCGTGGACCCTGAAAAGTGAAATAATAAAGGTTTTCTATACAATGTTTTTGTTCATTTTCAGAAATGTATGTAGGTATTCACCGACATTCTGACATTTTTTTTTTTTTAACATAATAGGCGTTTGTGTACTCTTCACAAGGCACTATGCTGTAATTTATGTTTGTAACATGCCTGCTATAAAGTTTTGCTCTTGAACTTTGGTGTACTTTGTGCAGTTCAACTTTGTGTTAGGAAGTAGTTATTTACCATTGCCTGCCCTCAAGTTGCTGTCCGGCATTCTTAAGTCTTGTCTGAGACAGAGCATGCGCTGTCTCTTGCAAGACATTTTGTTAACTAAAAAGGGCTTGAGCACGCCCACTGCTCATCATTCGCTGACTTCATACTCATTCTTATTTTCTGGCTCCTGATCGGTTGGTACATGCCAGGTTCACTTTCTCTTTGTTCATTTGTCCCTTCCGTAGAGCATGGACCAAGTACTGATTGCTTCTTTTTGATTAGTGTCCTAGTGCTGCTCACGCTGGGATTGAGGTACTTTATTTTTTTTTTTACCTTTCTTCTTTCCCAGTCGTTCTTGTTGTTGCTTGTTCCCCCGTTCCACTTCCTGCTTCAATATGTGTTGTTAGGATGTTTTGCTCCTGGTTTTGCTCCACACTGTTGCTGTCACCGCTAGTTTGGTTCCCTTTTTATTTCATCCCCCGCCCTTCTATTCTTTGTTGCAGCAGGACACCACCAGCAGGCCACAAGTTATTGGTTGCGGTTTGAACAAGGATTTCAAAATACAGGAATGGCTTTGTGCTAGTGCTATTAAGTAATCACTTGTTTAGTTTGCAACAAAGTGCTTTTGGTAAATGTTTCATAATTTATAGGTGGTCTTGGGCATGATCATAATGTTTAAGGGAAAATGTTTTAAATTTGTTTATGCTCGCACAATTTTAGGTTTGATAGTGTATTCTAGCATTGAAAATAACATTGTAAAGCCTTTTTTTGCTCGCTTGGCTGCTCCTGTTGGGCTTCCACTTCTAGCATAGTGTGTACATAGTAACAAAGATTACCATGTCATATTATACAATGACAGGCTCTACTACACCATAACATACAATCACAAGCCATACCATATGACAAACCATAGCATACCATACCATACCATAAAATGGCAAGCCACACTATAACATACTACATGACATGTCACACTATACAATAACAGGCCACACCATACTATACAATGACAGGTCTCAACATACTATACGAAAGCCATACATCTTATACGACCACCACACTATCTAATGAGCAGTCATACCATGCTATACAATGACGGGCCATACTATCCATACAACAACATATCATATCATACTATACAATACAATGGCAGCCCATACCATAGTATACTATGAAAGGCGGTACCATTCCACAGAATGACAGGCCATACCATACAATACAATGACAAGCAATGCCATACCATAGTATACAATGGCAGAGCGTGGGAGGCTGGCTTAGTATATGATGCTCACTTATGTAAGTGTAGCACCCTGCACTAATCCAGATGCCCCTTATGGGGATTTTAGTGGTTTAGACAACCTTAGAAAGGCTCTCTAAGTGGCAGATGTGGAGAGCAGCCTTCAGGCTTAGTCTAGGAGAACTGTAAAGCAGCTCGGTTTACCAATATCCAATCCTTCGTGTAAGCTAAGTGAAAAAGAACCACACAGTGTACTTATAAAAATAGATATTTATTGCAATCACTCACTAATATTAAAACAGTCCCTTGCACACGCGGACAGTATATATTATGCATCATTGACAATAATATAAAACACTCTTGTTCCTCCGTTGAAACAGTCACTTCAGTTTAATCTTGAGATCCTTAGCCAACACGTGTTTCGTCGCGATTAAATGTTGTGCGCAGCGACTTCTTCAGGGCTAAGAAACAAACAAGTGTATAGAAGTTGGGAGTAAAAGATATCCATCACTATCATCAGATATCCGTTACCCTTTGTGACAGTATGTTTATTGCAAAGAGCGGCTCAAGTATAGTCCTCGAGCCTGTGGAAACCCATGCTGTTTTACTAAAACATATCACCATTGCTGTCTCTAGACAGACTTGTGCAGTTAAAAGATAATCGCTATTCCAAACAAAAATTGTCAGCAAATGAAAATAAGCCAGTTTCTGGTGACTTATTTAGTGACATCCAATCTCCGAACATTTAGCAGTGACTCTTCTAAAGTGATTTAAGAAACACAGCACCCCCTCAATGTTGCCTCAGATCAAGAAAAAGTATATTTATAATCTAAGAAGCACCTATAATCTCTTTGTATGGATCCTATATGGAGAAAAGGTACAAGGGAAGAAAATAACGTGGTATTAAAATAACGAATCCACTAGGACTGGTGAATAGTGATAATTGTGGAAAGATATTGTAGGGAAACCAACCTCAGTTCCGGTTGTATTTCCGACCCAGAATGGGTTCTAGTACTCCAGTGATATTTGCACAGTATAGGGCAACAGTGATTACTGTGTCCAAGTTTTACTGTATTCCAGAATTCTTTTCTGGGGATAAACGAGAAAGGCAGACAGAAAAGTCCCAATTTCAATTGTGAGTACACCCCACTTACGTAAGGGCTTGTTATCGCCCCATTCGTAGCTGACAACAGGAAGTTCCACGTACCTTAAGAGTGGATCTTGTGTGTATAAGTCATAAATCCATCATGAAGAATGACGACGTGGTATAGTAAAACCACTCTTTGGGGGCTAAGTGAGTCCCTCTTGCCAGCAACCGAGTCTTTGCTGGCGTAAACGCAAACCCTAAACACAATAAAGGGAAGATGGGGATTTTGTTGCCATCACTATATAGGTCCTCTCCATGTAATACTATTAAGGAGCGTACCCCAAGTTAAGGGTGCACGTCTCAGGAGTGTAAAGTATGCCACCACTGAGTGCTACCGGGTATCCCAATACGGGCGCTTACCTCTGTTCAGTAGCAGGGCTGCCTCCGGCGTGTCCGCAGAAGAGTTTGGCCTGCTGAGGTTCCCGCCTAAATACTGGAGAGACCGCAGACATAGTCATTGGACTACACCCGCTTACTCTAACAAATCAAAGAAATGGCGTTGGCCATCTTGAAATGGAGTAAAGTTAATGTTTGAAAGTACCGCTGCCTCCAAAAAGCTAAGTGGATGGTGCAGTTCTGAACCCAAAGTGTATCAAGGATCATATACCAACGTACTGGGGTATCTGCATGGTCACAAATACATTGTGAGGGGCCATTCTGTCTGACGTCCAATTTATAAGTGATGAAACAGATGCATAATAGTATGAAGAAAACTGTCGGCCATCGTGGAGCAGTGAAGCTCCACAATCCAAGTTAAATCCTATGTAGTATTGCGTGAAATAGTAATGAGAAGTTATATTGAGGTCGAAACCGGTGCTAAACTATGGCAACATTGAAGCGGAGTCGAGGGAATACATTCCAAATCTCGTGAAATTGTGTCCAAAACGCTCTAGGACAAGATGTGCAAGCAGGAGTAATCATAGCACGGTATTAGACACTCACAGAACCTACAGACACAGTTCTGTGAATTATCTTGAGAACGTACTTTTTGAGACTTGTAATATATAAATCAATGCCTGAATAAAAGCAAATGTTGGAACATACATAACAGAATTCATACAATACAAAAGTTTGTTAAGGAAGTTCTACACGTTTGATTCGAAAAGCAGGTTGCCAATCAACTGTTGACATTGGACCACGAGTGCTAGTCCCCCAAAAAGTAATGTAATTCATGGTCTGTATTCAAGCCCATCTCAACATTTCTCAATCGCATAATCCAAGTTGCTTCCCTCCTCCTCAACAAAAGTTCTCTATTGCCACCCCTCACGTGTCTGGGTACGGTGTCATTTTCAAAAAAAGAGAAGGGTTTGTGGCTGTCCTGAGCTGAACAATCCATTATGTGCATTGCCACAGGGTATCTAGTGTCAGCCTGTTTGACCGCCCTGACGTGTTCTACAATACGGTCCTTTAGAGCCCTAATAGTGCTGCCAATATACTTTCGTTGGCATTTGCAAACGATTGCGTAAATCACATAGTTGGTCTGACAGTTGATGTTGGTGTTTATCTTGTAAGTGCGGTGATTGGGGCCAGAAAACTCCTTTTTATCTGAGGCCCATCTACACGCGGAGCAGCGTCCACACTTGTAGAAACCCAGACCCTGTCACAATAGCCAATTTCTCCGAGTACCCGCTTTCGGGTAGCTGGGACTCAGTAGATTCCTGAGGCTCTTACCCTTACAAAATGTCACCTCTGGTCTAGAAGAGATAAAAGCCTCCAATGTCTTGACAGCACACAATAGGTGCCAGTGTTTTCGCATGCTCTTGGTGAGTGTCATATTGAGTGCATTGTAATCTGTGACAAGCCGAATAGTTTTAGGATCCCCTCGTTTGCCTCTATCTTGAAGTGGTGGTTGTCTTTCTACTCGTGAAATCCTGTTCAGTGCATTATGTATCGTTCTTTGGCTGTAACCCCTGCGCACAAATCTGTCCCCCATATTTTTGAGGCAAACCGCAAACGTCACTATCAATGCTGCAATTACGTCGAGCTCGTATAAATTCCCCGTAGGGGATAGCATTGATCTGGTGTTTGGGATGCGTGCTAGTGGCACGTAACACACTATTGCACGCCCTAGTCTTCCTGTATCGTCTGCTTTCAATTTTATTGTTGGAAACAAACATTTCCACATCCAAAATGCAGAATACTCTTCCGCGTGAGAATGACCATACAGCATGTTTTAGATACCAAGTTATTGTTGTCAATCTCTGAATGTGAGGAGGACCAAGTGACTATGGATAGACTTCTCTGTGATCTTGATGTCCAAATGGACTTGAACATTAACAGTGGGCTTAAGGGCAAATCAAGATGGAACCCACCCCTTTACCGACTGGCAATAACATCGATATTTTTTACAAACTGGTTATGTCAGATTTAGACAAATCGGCTGACTCACGACACTCACACATGGGATGGAAAGATAATCTCACCCAGACAGAAAGGAAAGCACTACAACAACTGATGGTAGATGACAGCATCACAATACGGGAGGCAGACAAAGGTGGCAATGTGGTTCTCATGAACCAGGTTGACTAGGACAGTGAAATTATCTCACAAAGCAGTGAGGTGGACTGCTATGAGAAACTACCCTCCAATCCCATCTGGACGTTGTCGAGTCTCATTAACCATAAACTCAAGGGCTGGCATGATCTATGCCTACTAGACTTTAATGAGCACATTTACCTTAGGATAGAACATCCCAGATACCCATGCCCATATACTCTACCTAAGGTACATAAGAATCTCCCATTCCCACCAGGCAGACCAACTGTGTCGGGTATTGGTGGACCCACAGAAAAACTATCCGAGTATGTTGACATATTTCTACAACCTCTGGTAGCCAATCTACCGTCCTACATCCGAGACACCAAACACATTCTCAGCACGCTGAATGACATCACATGGGACGATACCATGACACTGGACGTCACTGCTCTCTACACGAGCATTCAACATGACTTGGGTTTACAGGCATTAAGACGCACGCTCAACTCTCGCCCAGCTAGCCTCTGGGAACACACGGGCATGTTACTGGAAATGACACAAATAATCTTGGAAAACAATGCGTTTCTTTTCAAAGGGTCATGGTACAGACAGATAGGTGGAGTGGCCATGGGCTCTAAATTTCCCCATCATACGCTAATCTGTTCATGGGATGGCTGGAGGAGAACTGGATATGGGGCACTGTGGGCAGTGAATGGAATGACTATCCTGTTCTGGGGCAGTTACATTGAAGATTACTTACTTATCTGGACAGGCGACAATGATAAACTGACAAGATTTGTGACATCTCAACAGCAATGATGCCAACATTAGGTTCACCTACACCCATAGCAAAACCTCCCTCACTTTTTTGGATGTGGAACTTTTTGTTTCCAACAATAAAATTGAAAGCAGACTATACAGGAAGACTATGGCGTGCAATAGTGTGTTACATGCCACTAGCGCGCATCCCAAACACCAGATCAATGCTATCCCCTACGGGGAATTTATACGAGCTCGACGTAATTGCAGCATTGATAGTGACTTTGCGGGTTGCCTCAAAAATATGGGGGACAGATTTGTGCGCAGGGGTTACAGCCAAAGAACGATACATAATGCACTGAGCAGGATTTCACGAGTAGAAAGACAACAAACACTTCAAGATAGAGGCAAAAGAGGGGATCCTAAAACAATTTGTGTTGTCACAGATTACAATGCACTCCATATGACACTCACCAAGAGCATGCGAAAACACTGGCACCTATTGTGTGCCGACAAGACATTGGAGGCTTTTATCTCTTCTAGACTAGAGGTGACATTTCGTAAGGGTAAGAGCCTCAGGAATCTACTGAGTCCCAGCTACCCGAAAGCGGGTACTCAGAGAAATTGGCTATTGTCACATGGTCTGGGTTTCTACAAGTGTGGACGCTGCTCCACGTGTAGATGGGCCTCAGATAAAAAGAAGGAGTTTTCTGGCCCCAATCACTGCACTTACAAGATAAAGACCAACATCAACTGTCAGACCAACTATGTGATTTACGCAAACGTTTGCAAATGCACGTCTGTTGCGTGCACGCGCTCCCGTCAGCTGTCTCAATCTATCTATAGTGTGCTGAGTCACTCGGAGTCTCTGACTCGAGCAGACCAACTGGAACCCCCCGGGCTGCGCGCAGACTAACTAATTGAGGTATTTCCGAAGACACCGTGACACCAGCAGTATCCCTGCTTTTCCTGTTACATTGTGATTCCATTAGTCCTTATGTTTGTTTAAATGTTTCTTCAGATGAAATTTGTACTTGTAAAGCGCACCCATACCCCCAAAGGGGTGTCCAGGCGCTGTACGCATACCGCTGTGGAACCCTTCCTGGCTTTTCCCTGTGAAATGTCCACTCCTGGGCACCCCCAGGGTGAAGCCAGGCATCCCAGCGCTGTTGGGGCCGTTGTGGAGATTAAGCAAGCTATTGCCCAGAGTTGCAGAGTGGGACCCATGATTAGAATAGGCACCGAGGCGAGAATTATCAGGTCCGAGGAAATTGAGCCCAAGACCCGCCGAGGCGGGAATTGAACCCTGGTCCCGGGCCAGATCTCTGCATCAGGGTCTGCCGCTCTAACCATTGAGCCACACTTCTCCAGATGCGGTGGGCGATTGATTGATTCCTTCAACACTGCAAAGTTCTTTCCTGAATTAACCCTTAACACACCGCACTCTCATTGCGGATAAGTAGACAACTGTCTACTGATTTAATATAAACAATATAATTTATATTTAAGGTATATGAATTAAATATATATCCTCCACCTTTTACAGACCAGCACTTCAAAACTAAGGGGCTGTACCTTGACTGTATCTCACCCAAGACCAGTGAGTAGGCACGCAGTTTTTAATTTTCTACCCTTTCTGACCAATTCCTAATCAGGTCTTTTAACTAGTTAATTTACTTGCATCCTTAGGTTGCTCCCCTCACCCTGCCCCCCCCACCCCCACCGTCCTGAGGAAGACCCGCCTGCGGAGGATACAAACTGCCCTCACTGCAACAGGGTCGAAACGTCATCTTCCCCCATTTTGGCCTGTACCGGATATCACCCTAGCCCTGCCCTCTTACAGATGAACTTTGTCTGTACATCATCAAAAATAATTAAATGAATAACAATTGTGAATTTCACTAGGGACAGGCCGCTCTGTAGAACTGGTGCCACTATGAACTACTACCAGTTTCTAAGTACTGAAATGTTGAAAATGACGGATTACTGAATTTACATCTTGGATTCCCCTCCTGTATATCTATCCTACCTCACGAGCACTTTCCTTCTCCACACTCCCTTTGGAGCAACTCCCTCTCTATTTAGAGTATTGAATATGATAAATGTGTTATGAAAAGTGACTAAATAAAATAACAGTCTCCATCTGAGCAACAGTGTGTGCCCTTCCATAGATCTTTTGGAGGATATATTTGTTTGAATTTTGAAGAAAAGAGTGGTACATTACTGATACAATATTATTTATAAATGTTCTGCGCAAATGAACTTTAGCGTAAAATAAGTCTAGGACCATTGTTCCCTATGCTAACGAAAGTATATTGGCAGCACTATTAGGGCTCTGAAGGACCGCATTGTAGAACACGTCAGGGCGGTCAAACAGGCTGACACCAGATACCCTGTGGCAATGCACATAATGGATTGTCAAGCTCAGGACAGCCACAAATCCTTCTCTTTTTTTGGATTTGACACCGTACCCAGACACGTGAGGGGTGGCAATAGAGAACTTTTGTTGAGGAGGAGGGAAGCAACTTAGATTATGCGATTGAGAAGTGTTGAGATGGGCTTGAATACAGACCATGAATTACATTACTTTTTGGGGGACTAGCACTCGTGGTCCAATGTCAACAGTTGATTGGCAACCTGCTTTTCGAATCAAACGTGTAGACCTTCCTTAACAAACTTTCGTATTGTATGAATATGTTATGTATGTTCCAACACTTTGCTTTTATTCAGGCATTGATTTATATATTAAAAGTCTCAAAAAGTACATTCTCAAGATAATTTACAGAACTGTGTCTGTAGATTCTGTGAGTGTCTAATACCGTCCTATGATTACTCCTGCTTGCACATCTTGTCCTAGAGCGTTTTGGACACAATTTCACGAGATTTGGAATGTATTCCCTCGACTCCGCTTCAATGCTGCCATAGTTTAGCACCAGTTTCGGCCTCAATATAACTTTATTACTATTTCCCTCAATACTACATAGGATTTAACTTAGATTGTGGAGCTTCACTGCTCCAAGATGGCCGACAGTTTTCTTCATACTATTATGCATCTGTTTCATCACTTATAAATTGGACGTTAGACAGAATGGCCCCTCACAATATATTTATGACCATGCAGATACCCCAGTACGTTGGTATATGATCCTTGATACACTTTGGGTTCAGGACTGTACCATCCACTTAGCTTTTTGGAGGCAGCGGTACTTTCAAATATTAACTTTACTCCATTTCAAGATAGCCAACGCCATTTCTTTGATTTGTTAGAGTAAGCAGGTGTAGTCCTATGACTATGTATGCGGTCTCTCCAGTATTTAGGCGGGAACCTCAGCAGGCCAAACTCTTCTGCGGACACGCTGGAGGCAGCCCTGCTACTTAACAGAGGTAAGCGCCCGTGTTAGGATACCCGGTAGCACTCAGCGGTGGCATACTTTACACTCCCGAGACGCGCACCCTTAACTTGGGGTACGCTCCTTAATAGTATTACATGGGGAGGACATATATAGTGATTGTAACAAAATCCCCATCTTCCCTTTATTGTGTTTAGGGTTTGCGTTTACGCCAGCAAAGACTTGGTTGCTGGCAAGAGGGACTCACTTAGCCCCCAAAGAGTGGTTTTACTATACCACGTCGTCATTCTTCATGATGGATTTATGACTTATACACACAAGAGCCACACTTAAGGTACGTGGAACTTCCTGTTGTCAGCTACGAATGGGGAGATAACAAGCCCTTACTTAAGTGGGGTGTACTCACAATTGAAACTGGGACTTTTCTGTCTGCCTTTCTCGTTTATCCCCAGAAAAGAATTCTGGAATACATTAAAACTTGGACACAGTAATCACTGTTGCCCTATACTGTGCAAATATCACTGGAGTACTAGAACCCATTCCGGGTCGGAAATACAACCGGAACGGAGGTTGGTTTCCCTACAATATCTTTCCACAATTATCACTATTCACCAGTCCTAGTGGATTCGTTATTTTAATACCGCATTATTTTCTTCCCTTGTACCTTTTCTCCATATAGGATCCATACAAAGAGATTAGAGGTACTTCTTAGATTATAAATATACTTTTTCTTGATCTGAGGCAACATTGAGGGGGTGCCATGTTTCTTAAATCACTTTAGAAGAGTCACTGCTAAATGTTCGGAGATTGGATGTCACTAAATAAGTCACCAGAAACGGTCTTATTTTCATTTGCTGACAATTTTTGTTTGGAATAGCGATCATCTTTTAACTGCACTAGTCTGTCTAGAGACAGCAATGGTGATATGTTTTAGTAAAACAGCATGGGTTTCCACAAGCTCGAGGACTATACTTGAGCCGCTCTTTGCGATAAACATACTGTCACAAAGGGTAACGGGCATCTGATGTTAGTGATGGATATCTTTTACTCCCAACTTCTATACACTTGTTTGTTTCTTAGCCCTGAAGAAGTCGCTGCGCACAACAATTAAGCGCGACGAAACACGTTTTGGCAAAGGATCTCAAGATTAAACTGAAGTGACTGTTTCAACGGAGGAACAAGAGTGTTTTTAGGTCTCGCGCCTAGCGTTGCACTGCGCGAGACATTTAGTAGGTGAAAAACGGGGATTCAGCACTGACCTAGGAATCGCACACGCTCGTGTGTGTGCGATTCCTTTTGTGCTACCCCATTGGCCTTTCCATGCGTCTTTTTATAAAAGACTGCACGCAATTGGCCAAAGGCGGGCGCATTGCTCCGCCCATGGCCTTTTGGTGTCCATTACGCGCTTGGTGCGCGTAATAGACACCAATTGTAGTGTGCACAGCTGTGTTTAAGAAGCAATGGGACATTTTGCACAGCCTGAACAACTTCACATCCTTATCTGCTTGGGAATTCTGTAATAAGCAGCAGTCCCTTGTTTGCTCGCTCTGATGGGTGGTTGGTTGACTGAAATATTTCCTTTTGGTTGTACAGCTGCATTCAGGCACAGCTTCAGGGGCCCTGCACCTGGCAGCATTTTCATGATTCTCACGGTGTGTGTGTGGCGGTGCCGTGGGTCGAGCCATCAGAACGTGCAGCTTTAGGCAGGAACCTTTTTCTACTGCTTTTCCTGTCTTTTGAGACTGTAAAGCCTTGACATTTCCTAATGCGGTGGTTAACCATAAAGCAGCCTCGACCGCTGCTGAATCAGTGGTGGTTAGTGACAGTAGCATGTGATTTACAGTTGTTAAATAAAGATCTGCATTTTTAAAATACGTTTATTTTTCGATCTGTGGCCCCTTTGCAAGTTTCCTTACTGAAGGAGCGCTGTTAGATCTGTTTTTCTAGTTCGGCAATTACAACAGAATAACACACTGCCAGTGGCTAATAACATGCTCATTTTTGTTGATATTTTGCACCACATGGCAATTCAACTTTACCTCTGCCCTCTGCTTTTACGCCTACCTGTCTCTGGCCACTGTTTGACGTGGTAACCGACCTGGCGGCACCCATTGGGTGTCATCTAGCTGCTGATCTGAGTCGAGTCCACAGGGCACAATCCCCGTTCTCTACAATCGACCAATTGAAAGGATTTGGGGTTCTCTGCACATTGCTGATCTGTGCTTAGGCATGCAGGCGTTCTGGGGTGCATGGTTGGAACTCTGGTGATAAGGTGCGGTTCCTTCGGTACCAGACCCACATCTGTGCACCTCAATCTCTTGCGCTTCCCGTCGCCTTGCAGGAGCATGGGGCCTCTCGTTGTTTCCTGGAGTGTCGAATCCCGCAACATCAGATGCAGATTAGTACGATGCTTGTATTAATTACAGCACTCCCTGTATAGGTTTTGTTTTTCAAATCCAGCATGTGCACTGAGGACCATGGCTCCAGAGCTGAGGCGGAGTGCGGCTGAAGGACCAGCAGTGACCTACACACACACATTCACTCCATAATCAGATTACTGGCCTCTTACCATTGCATCAGTATCTTGTTTGTTCTGCATAAAGTTCAGATGCTGTTAATCTTATGATTAGGAAATTACTCGGAATTGG
Organism: Calotriton arnoldi; assembly: GCA_963921515.1. Taxonomy (NCBI): domain Eukaryota; kingdom Metazoa; phylum Chordata; class Amphibia; order Caudata; family Salamandridae; genus Calotriton; species Calotriton arnoldi. The sequence continues at coordinate 529,244 of CAWUFW010006342.1, forward strand.
TTCTCTCCAGGATTTAACCAAGCATATGAAAAATATAATTTAAAAGTATTGCGTGTGCTTAATAAAACTAGCAATAGATTGTTTAAAGGTTGCAAGTCTCCTAGCTTGGATTTTCATTTTTTTAAATTGCTGTGTGTGCAAACCCATTTGGGTTTTCAACTTTGTTTTTTCGGCTCTTCTAGTGCTGTTTCTGTTTGGCCGTGAGCTTCACTTGTACAGTTCGGCAGCAGCGAAGTTATTTGGTGTTTGTGTTAGGAAATTATAATTTTTTTGCTTAATTTGGGAACAGACAAAAGTCGCATCAAAATGAAAACATCACTCGATGTTAATGAAAGCAGTGCTTTTCGTTGTGTGCCCAGTGAAAATTTCATTGTTAAAATGTATTTTTCTTCTCAACAATATCATATTGGACTAGCAATGGAAGTAAAATATATGATTGCCTCTGCAGCAAATGTTTAAAACAAATTGGTAAAAACGGTTCTTGCCTTCTAATATACTCATTAAATGTGACTCGACGGTGGTAGTCAATCTCTGTGATACTGTAGTGTCCAAGATGGCAATTAAAATGTTGCAGCGATACCGGTAAATATAAGTGGTAGTATCTGATGTTCTATTTAAAGGTGCCTGAACAGTAAATAGGTTTCATTTGTGTTCAGAGGATTGATGTCTTGAAGTTGCAAGTCATAGGGTGCTGAGTTTAAGATCCCACAATAGAAAGTATATGCATGGTAAAGATTCTTAACTTGTTTACTATGATGGATAAGGTAAGGTCAATTTGTTCTCCTGGTGGTGTGGCATCCTGCATTCATACTGTACAAAATCAGTGATGGCTTTAGGATTTTGAAGTTTTTCTGTTTCTAAACTTTGATTCACTGAACAGTGAATTCACTGAAACTTGAATACAGAAGTACAACCTGATAAATGTTATTGTTTAAATGTAAGAGAAGAGCGGGGCATGGCCAACCGTTAACCAAGTTGGCCACCTGAGCTGTCCACACCTCAACTATCCAGTCATTAACCGCTCTGTGGGGAGCTTTCCCAGGCATGAAGGACCCCGCCTGGCTTGGACTACTGCACAGCGGGCAGTGGTGCAGGAATAGCCACATTTGCAGCGCGAGACATTTAGTAGGTGAAAAACGGGGATTCAGCACTGACCTAGGAATCGCACACGCTCGTGCGATTCCTTTTGTGCTACCCCATTGGCCTTTTTGTGCGTCTTTTTATAAAAGACTGCACGCAATTGGCCAAAGGCGGGCGCATTGCTCCGCCCATGGCCTATTGGTGTCTATTACGCGCTTGGTGCGCGTAATAGACACCAATAGTCCATGTGGTTTCAATTATCGTGCCCAGACACGGGCGTGATAATTGAAATCACATGCTTAGCTGTGGCGCGCGTGCGCGCACCACTTGCAGGCTTCTTTGTTTTCCCTATCGCGATCGCGTTCATTTTCACTCCCTCTCTTTCTCCCTCATTTTTTCATTTTCTGTGTTTTTATTTGTGCCTTATTCTAAGTGTGTATCTTTATTTATTTCTGTTTCTCTTGTATGTATGTGCTTCTGTCAGTGTGTGCCTAGATATATCTATATCTGTTTGTACCTTAATATCTATATATGTTTCTATGTGTCTGTGTGTGTGCACCTCTATATGTTTGTGTGTTTGTGTATGTGTGTCAATGGGTGGAGTCACAGCTGTGTTAGAAGAGTACGAAAAAGCGGATTACTAGCAACCAATAAAAATAATGTCCTTATTTGCCCTCTAAAAGTCAACTGTAAAAACGCTTCCAGCTGACGTTTAAAGGACCTTTTCGAAAACTTTTGTGACTATGCCATGTGTCTGTTTGCAGAAACAGAAGTAAAGGAAGGAAATTACTGCAAGACTCCCAATTCTAGGGCAACTGTACTAGTAAATCACAGGTGCAAACTTTTTCTATGCTTTCGCCCTGCTTTATTCAATACATTCTGTGCTACATTAAGTGCGTTTTACTTTTTGGTCTTTTTTGTCGCATTTATGGCTTTTTAATCAATAATCCTTGTGTCACGAGTGTTTGTAAATAGTAAAATAGTGTATTGAAAAAGTAAGGTAGGAAAAAGTATACAATGACAGCATGCATTTGAAAAAAGTACATAGAAAAAATATAAATAGGGAAAGAGTTATTAATACGTAAGCTGCGCCAACAGACAGTAGCATGTGTATAGAGATAACGGTTTTTTATTTTGTGTCTCTGTTGACTTTTCAGCAGTCAGGGCGGGCGGCGTGAGCGTTTTAACGGCAGCGTATTGGCTTCCTGGCGGCATCCACCATGGGTGAGTGTCTCCCGCTGCTGAACAGTGGCAGCAGCTGCACAGACGCAACTGCTCAGTTCTCATACTCTGGGCAGCCATTGCCCCTGTATCTTACAGGAGTTCATTTTCATGTCTGTGGCTATCCCACCTGTAGGGGGAACGAACTTCAAATACGCAATGGTGCATAGAGTTGTAAGCCTATATAGCTGCTCTTTGTAGAATCTGAGCCCTCTCTCTTCGCATCTGTGCAGCTGCTCTGGTACTTATTTCCTGTGGATTGGGTGGAGGATGTGTCAGTGAGGCTGCCGCGATACTAGGAGATTTGCATACCAGACTGAACCCCATTAAAACAAGCATTTGCAATGCAATAGGTCTCGCATTTACGCGTGTTTAAGCTATTGGCATTGTAAATGACAATGCTTTTTATTTATGTTTTAAAACTAAAACAAAAGGCATTGTCATTTACAGTGCCAATAGCTCAAACACGCATAAATGCGAGACCTATTGCATTGCAAATGCTTGTTTATTATTGTTAATGATACATAATATATACTGTCGGCGTCTGCAAGGGACTGTTGTTTTGGTTGATCAGTGGTTATCCACACATTGGGGAGGAGGGTGGCTCTCCCCACCCTTATGCACCGCAATCATAACTGTACACTAGTATATACTCACTGCGTATTTCCCAGGAGCGCCATTACCCTACACAATCCACCGACCAAGAAGTCCCACTCACTAATATTATACAATTTCTCCTGCCCGGAGATATACTGTCAATGCACACAATACTTCAAAATAAAACAGTAAGAAGCACCAATACACAGTGGTCCCTTGGAGGGGGATCACACCATATATCAAGATAGTGGAATGCGAACCACAATAGTGAATTAGATCGGACCCAGATGGTGTAGAGAGTCGGGGACCCAAGATACCACCCCAGGTGAGAGTCTAGGTACCCCACCATAGCCGTAGGCTAAGAGGATACACGACCACGTACTCAATACTACTCAGGGTACGTTACGGCCTTGAAGAGGACAGACCCATCCCAGTGGACCCCGAAGACACCCTGTGGAAGACAGAAGGTTGAGGACCCACCCGCCCATAGATACCCTTGGAATCAGGATACCTACAACCACTGTCGAGCACAATCGAGGACTTCAGGGCGAGACCGCTGTTGCAGAAGGATGAAAGAGTCTGTTGGGGTGCGGGTTCATGTCGAAAAGTACCTGAAAGCAGAGGGGACAGAGTCTATTCCACTCCAGGTCGTCCAGGAGGCACGGAAGACGAAGGCCACTCAAGTTCAAATGAAGCAGGTCAGTCGATAAAGAGGCTTCAAGTACGGGTACACCGAATCGGTAGCTCTACCCGAGCCACCGGGATGCTGAAGACAACAGAGTCCGTCCGTCTAACCAACCGCTTCTGCACGGGTCAGTTATAGCGGGGACAGACTCGTTTGACAGAACCTGTCGATGCATCCGACTCTGTTGATACAAGTCAGTCGAGGTAACCGATGCGGTTACGGTGTGATGAAGCGATGCAGCGACGTGGTGCACAGGGGTTCGGTTGAGGGACATTCAGCGAGGGATGCTGGCCTTAACTCGATGAGAGGACAACTCAGGCCTCGAGGGAATGCAGAACCACCACCTGTGTTGCTGAGCCTTTTGGAGTCCGATGGAGACCAGGGTCGGCAGACCGGTCGATCGTGTTGTGGTGCCTGCGGATACAGGGGAGTGACTCCTTCACTCCAAGGGATATTCCTTTGGATGTCTTTAGATGTCCACAGGCCCAGGCGGAACCTGTATGGAACGTGGACACTGATGGTGCAGCAGGTTTGCAGGAAGACGAGGTCAGGAGCAGAAGGAGTCTTCTCAGTTGCAGTCTCGGTCCAGAGCAATGGATGATGCGATCAGTCCAGCACGGTCAGCATGACTCAGTCAGGGTGTCCAGACGGTCAAAGTTGAAGTGGAGTTGAATAGAATCCCATGACGAATCTAGGGACCCACCCACAGGTAAGCCCTTAAGTACCCTCAGGAGAGGGTTGGGATGATTCAGGGATCCCTCCCAGAAGAGGGGAGGATACTCCCATGTCCCTTGTTCAGTTTCACGCCAGAACGGGGGCCAACGGCTCCCTGAGCTGGTTTGAATTGGAGTATGCAAGGAGGGCACCAAATGTGCCCTCTAGCAGACTATGTGATGCTGGCAATCGCCCCCACCCTGGCGTAATACACCAAATCCTGTCTGGAAGGTGGTCAAACCTCCCTGTGACGGAAACCTATTGTCCTACCTTCCCCTGCGCCGGCTTGGCCTAGCAGCAGGATGGCAGAATCGTGTCTGTGGTCGGCGGCAGCCCTTGGTTGCTGTCAGGCTCTGTAAGATCGGTCCCTGGAGCATAGATGGCTTCCCAGAGGGACCCTACCATGGATGGAAGCATACCTCCAACACCGGATACGGTGTTTGAGTTATGATTCCAACATATTTGATTCCAAACATGCCCAGGTTTGTTCCAGCCAGTTTAGAAAGGCTCATCGCGTAATGACGCATGGCCTCTCTATCGTAATGGCTGATTCACTTACAAAGTCTGGAGAATGGACTCTGGGGTTTGTAGGGGTGGTCTGCTCATGCAGGGCCACCCTCACACTCTGAGCCGTGCACCCTGCCTTTAGGACTGAAAGGCCTGCTAGAGGGGTGACTTATAGGTTTCAAGTGCAGTGATGTGAGATAAGGGAACATATCTCTTGGGAGAGGTGCATGCACCAACCCACACAGGCCGCAGTGGCAGTCCCGCTGTCGAAGTTTGGCGGGTCCCACATAGGTGGCATAATACATGCTGCAGCCATAGGGGATCCCTGGGGTACCCAGGCCCTAGGTACCTTAGAACCATATACTAGGGACTTACAAGGGTGCACCAGTACCCAAATAGGAATGTACCGAGGTACTCACCATAACCAATTTAAGGAGGAAACACAGTGACTGGGGTCCTGATTAGCAGGATCCCAGTCAGACTAGTCAGAAAATAGTAGAACACCAGCAAAAACTGGGGGTAACCATGAAAGCAGATCCTATATTCCTACACAGCCCCCCCCCCCCCCAACGTAAGGACATGAGACTAACCTTGCCCAGTTGAATCTTCATTTTCTAAGTGGATATATCTGGAGAGTCCATCTGCGTTGGCATGGTTACTCCCAGGTCTATGTTCCACTGTATAGTCCATCCCCTGTAGGGAAATGGACCACCTCAAAAGTTAAGGGTTTTCACTCTTCATCTGTTTAAGCCATAGGAGGGGCTTATGGTCTGTCTGAACAATGAAGTGAGTATCAAACAGGTATAGACTCAACTTCTTCAGGGCCCAGACCACAGCAAAGGCCTCCCTCTCTATAGCTGACCAACGTTTCTCCCAGGGGGTCAACCTTCTGCTGATAATGCAGAGGGCCAGGATCACCCAGTAGCTTAAGTTGTGATAACACACCCCCTACCCCTATCTCAGATGCATCTGTCTGGACAATGAAAGTTTTAGAGTAGTCAGGACTTTGCAGAATGGAAGCAGTGCACATTGCCCGCTTCAGGTCATCAAATGCCTTTTGACAGCTAACTGTCCACTGAACTTTCTTGGGCATTTCTTTGGAGGTAAGATCATTCAGGGGAGTCACAATGGACCCATATCCCTTGACAAATCTTCGGTAGTACCCAGTCAGGCCCAAGAAAGCTCTGACCCGAGTCTGTGTAGTGGGAGCAACCCAGTCCAGTATGGTCTGGATTTTGCTCTCCAATGGTTGAACCTGGCCTCCACCTACCAGGAGGCACAAGAACACAACCTGGCTCTGCCCTATCTGGCACTTGGTGGCCTTGATAGGGAGGCCTGCTTTCTGCAGGGCCTCTAGAACATTCCTGAGGTAGACCAGGTGATTCTCCCAGGTGGAGCTGAAGACAGCAAGATCGTCTAGATATGCTGCACTATAGGCTTCCAGACCTGTTAGGACTTTGTTCACCAACCTCTGAAATGTGGCAGGAGCATTTTTCAGACCAAAGGGCATTACTATAAATTGACAACGCCCACTAGGGGTTGAAAATGCTGTTTTTGGCTTGGCATCCTCCGCTAGTTTGATTTGCAAGTAGCCATCAGTCCGGTCAAATGCACTCAGAAACTTGGCTGAGGCTAAAGTATCTATAAGCTCATCTGCCCTTGGAATGGGATGGGTATCAGTCCTAGTGACTGCATCGAGGCCTCTGTAGTCCACACAAAACCTCATCTCTCTTTTTCCACCCTTTGTGTGAGGTTTTGGTACCAGGACTTAGCCCAGGGGCTATCTGAAGGCTCAATGACCCCCAATTCCAGCATCTTTTGGACCTCTGTCCTGATGCAGTCCCTGACATGGTCAAGCTGTCTGTAGATTTTACTCGACAGGCAGGCTGTCACCTGTGTCCACTTCATGTGTACACCAGGTGGTCTGACTGGGTGTCAGGGAGAACATATGTTTATGTTTAGGGTATTTATTAAGCGCTCGTATACCAAGGGTCTCTTGGCGCTGTGAGGAGTGGGAGAACTATCCTAAGGGGCTCTATCAGTAGGCTAGGGTGAACAACCAAGTTTTCAGTTTTTTCCCAAAACTGGGGTACTTGGGTGTTAGTCTGATTTCTATTGGCAAGGAATTCCATAGTGTGGGGCCAAGTACCGAAAAGCGAGAACCACCCATTCTCTTTCGCTTGAATTTAGGAATAGTCAGCATATTCATAGTGGCTGATCTAAGATTTCGTATGGGTAAGTATCTTGAGATCTTTGTAGATATAAATTTGGGGCCTGTTTCGTGGAATGCATTAAAAACCATGCAACCAGTTTTAAACATGGACCGCTGAATCACAGGAAGCCAGTGTAGCTGCTTCATTAATGGCTTAGTGTGACAGTGTCTCGGTTGCTGAAAGACTAGCCTAGCCGCTTGATTTTGGATCAGCTGTAACCTATGGGTTTGATTGGCAGGGAGTCCTAAATAGATAGCGTTGGCATAGTCCAGCCTGGACATAATCAAGGCCAGCATGATAGCCATGCTTGCCTCCCTGGTGAAAAATTTCCTAATTTTCTTAAAAGTCCTCAAGTGATAAACACAAGAGGACGTGACCAGGTTGATCTGTTCCTGCATGGATAGATTTGCATTTTTTTTGATTCCCAGACTTTTGACTGAGTTTTTAGGGATAGGTGGAGTACCTAGTGCAGCTGGCCAGTGTGCCGGCGTCCACTGTTTTATTCTGTTGTTGGTGATAATTATCTCTGTTTTATCAGAGTTCAATTTGAGATAATTATGACTTATCCAATCTTTGATGAAAAGCATAGTATGTTGGAAGAAATCCTTGGATTCCTCCGTCTCATCAATCGGGAAAATCAGCTGCATGTCATCTGCGTAATTGTATACCTTCACTCCCCGGTTTTGAAGAGCGTGGATCAAGGGACAGATATATATATTGAACAGATGGGGGGGAAAGGGATGATCCTTGAGGTACACCACATGTAGTATTGACCCAGGCTAAATTGAAAGGCGCCAGCCTAACGGACTGGGTGCGTTCCCCTAAAAATGAGAGCATCCAATCCAGAGCTGTGCCCCTCAGACCTGCCGCTGCCATTCTATCCGCTAATATGGAATGATCCACGGTATCGAATGCAGCGGACAGGTCTAGTAATACCAAGGCCTGTGTACACCCCCTATTCTGCACGTTCCTTCAGATCGTCCACTACACTCATAATAACTGATTCAGTGGAGTGCGATGGTCTGAAGCATGCCTGATGAGAATCCAGAAAATGAGTTTCTTCGATGAAAGCACAAAGAAGTTTTGCTACATGTGCCTCCAGCAATTTTGCCGGATACGGGAGGAGCAAGATAGGTCTGTAATTGCTCAGAAGGCTGGGGTCTACTCCAGCTTTCTTTTGCAATGGGACTAACACTGCCTCTTTGAAGGCACGTGGGACTACCCCTTGCTCTAAGGAGGCGTTAAGAAGAGAGAGAAAAGTAGCCGGGAAATGCGAGAGAAGATCTTTTTGTATCCTAGCTGGACAATGGTCATTGGGAGAGCCAGATTGTATCTTGTTTCCGAGTTCATCAAGCCGATCTAAGGTAATGTTTTGAAAACTGGACATCGTTATGGGATTTACATATTGCTTATGTGATTTCCATTCCTGAGGGCTAGCGGAGATAGAGTTCTGAATGGTCTTAATTTTTTCAATGAAGAAGGTATTCAGATTGTCACATAAGACTTGGGAGGGGGTAATGGCCAGTGTAATGCAGTCAGGACTGGAAAGTTCTCTGACTATTATAAAAATCTCTTTGGATTTGTTGCCAGAACTAAGTACCCTAGTTGAGTAGAAGGCTTTTTTTGCCTCCACGATGGCAACTTTATAGTCAGTTAGTGCTTTGTCATAGATTTTCCTTTCTGCAGGGGAATAACTTCTCCGCCATTTCCGTTCCGCCTGGCGAGTTTTAAGTTTTACAAGTTTTAATTCCGCAGTAAACCAATTAGAGGTTTCATGCCGCCTCTTGCACCTCTTTCCTCCGCAATGGAGCGTGCACCTGACATGCACGTAGTTGCCAGTTTGAGATGGCTCTCTACAGCTCATTGACATTATTAGTTATAGGCGGGAGAGCAGATTGCAACATATTAAGAAACTCTGGCAATCGAACACGATTCCAATTTCTGGTCAATAATTTCGTGCCACTCAATGATTTAACTAAGGATAGGCCATTTATAGCAAAATAAGTGAGGTCTGTACTGATTGAGGACTTGCCTGCAATCAGCTTGCTGCTGGTCAGTGAGGCTGCCTGCCAAGGCTACTCCATCTACTGACCCATCATTAGGGTTCTGAGAGAGGAGATCAGGGAGAGGGTCACTCTTCTTCCAGTCTCATCAGTTGCCATGAGCAGGCTCATGTCAGCCCTGTCCACAAAAGGTTTCAGGTGGTTCACATGAAGTACCCTATGGGGACTTCTTGGAGTACCTAGGTCCACCAGGTAGGTGACCTCACCTTTTTGTTCAAGGATACTGTGGGGGCCACTCCACTTGTCTTGGAGAGCTGCTGGAGCCATGGGCTCCAACGCCCACACTTTCTGGCCTGGCTGGTAAACAGTCAAGACAGCCTTTTGGTCATGCCAAGCTTTTTGAAGTTCTTGGCTGGCCTCCAGGTTTTTACTTGCCTTCTTCGTGTATTCAGCCATACGTAAGCGCAGGCCAAGGACGTAGTCCACAATATCTTGTTTAGGAGGTTTGAGAGGTTGCTCTCATCCTTCCTTAATCAGACATAAGGGAACCCTAACTGGATGCCCAAACAAAAGTTCAAATGGGCTGTAACAAACCCCCTTTTGTGGGACCGCCGTGTAGGCAAACAAAGGCAGGGTAACAAGACATCCCATTTTCGCTGGAGCTTTTCTGGGAGCCCCATGACCATACCCTTGAGGGGCTTGTTGAACCTTTCAACAAGCCCATTGCATTGTGGATGGTAGGGTGTGGTAACCTTATAGTTTACTCCACACTCTTTCCACATGGCAGTGATGTAACTTGACATGAAGTTAGTACCACTGTCAGTTAGGACGTCCTTAGGGAAGCCCACCCTGGAAAAGGTACCCAGGAGGGACCTGACCACTACAGGAGCTGTAGTGGTTCTAAGGGGAATGGCCTCTGGGTACCTAGTGGCATGGTCCACCACCACTTGTATGCAACTGTGCCCAGATGCAGTTGGAGGGTTCAAGGGACCAGACTGTGCCCAGATGCAGTTGGAGGGTTCAAGGGACCAACAATGTCAATCCCTACCCTTTAAAAGGGAACCCCAACCATTGGAAGTGGAATTAAGGGGACCTTTGTAGTGCCACCTGACTTACCACTGGCTTGGCAAGTGACACAGGAGCGACAAAACTCCTTGGTGTCTTCAGACATATGGGGGCAGTGAAAGTGAGGGACAAGGCTGTCCCAACTCTTGCTTTGCCCCAAGTGTCCTGCTAGGGGAATATTATGTGCTAGGGAAGAGGAGAAATCCCATGAACTTCTGGGGTATTACCAACATCCTGGTAGCACCAGGCTTGGGGTCTCTACCTTCAGAATACAGGAGTCCCTCTTTCCCAATAGATCCTATGGGACCCACTGATATTTCCTGCTTCCTCAGCAGCAGCTTGCTGTCTGAGGGGGTTGAAGAGAGGGGCAGGTCTGCTGCTCCAAACTCAAGTCTGCCCTGGAAGGGTCCCCTGCCCCTAAGAACTCTGCCTGGTCAGGCCCAAGTTTCTCTGGGACCGTTCCTCCACAGGGGCTGAGATCATCTCCCTCAGGAGGTTGATCTTCACTGCGAGTTTGAGAGGAGGGTACTTACTTACCCTTCCTGCTCCTTCTCTTAGGAGTCACCTAGTCCATTTTTCCAGGATCCAGTGCTCCTTCAGTGCTGAGCTGTTTGGCCTGAGCCCTGGTGACAGCAAAGACACTGGCAGAAATGCCCATCATTTCTGCGCGAGTCCTGAACTCTACTTCAGCCCAGGCTGAAGTTTCCAAATCATTGCCCAACAGAGTCCACAGGTAGGTCTGGAGATACCACAACCCTTTTAGGTCCAGTTACCCCTCCCCAGCTGAGGTTCACAACTGCCAAGGCATGGTCAGTCCTGACATTGCTAGCGTTGGTGACTTGTTACATCTGTCCAAGTATGATCTGTAAAAGGGACACAAGTTTCTCTGTCACCATAGCGACACTGGCCCCTGTAAGCCATGGCTTCTTTACCATTGATCAAAGGCTGTTTCCTGTACTTGTCCAAGTTAGTGGGACTTACTAGTAAGGTGGCAAGGTCTATGCCACCATCACAGACTAGAACAGCCTGAGCTGGAGTCCTGACTAAGTCAGAACCCAAGGTTAACCCATGAATCCCTTGGTTGCTGTACTACCACTTGTACTGGTGCTAGGGGGAGCAGGTGCCTTATGGGCAGTGGTAGTAGGAGTTCCCTTGGCCTTTGGACAATCAGCATCCCTTGTCCAATGGGTTTTTACCTTACAAGCACCAAGGTTTCTTTTCTGCCTTTCTTGGAGGTTTGGGACCCACCCTCAGATGCAGGTTTTTGGGGGCCTTGAGAAGACTCTTTCTTGCCACCATGAGACTCTAGTCCCAAATGTTTCCTAGCCTTCTGTACTTCTAAGGCCTACTTGTCAAGGGCCAACTATCCTTCCTGAGTCTCAGTTTCTCCAGGCGGATCCTTTGGTATTCCCGATCTATGTAGTCATCCCTCTTGTTAGAGATGGGTGTACCTACAGAAGTTTGAGGCAATGGACTCTGCAGAGGAGGAACTAATCCTCCTTTGCCTACCCTGAACCCTCCCAGGTGGGATAAAGGGGAACCTACTTCTAGGGACACCCTCTGTGCCATCTACACTATCCTCTGGGGGATCCAAGTTCTCCAGGGGGGGGGTCATTAGACTCCTCATGGTAAGGGTCAGACTCTAGTTAAGAGAGGGGGTTCCCTCCTGACCCCTCGTCTGTCCCCTGCCCACCCACTTAGTACTGCTCCTCTGACCCACCAGCTTTCTGGAGGTCATCTTGCAATAAGACCTCTAAAAGGCGTTGAGTGCCAGGGCTTTTCCCTGTCTTTAGTTTCCTAGTGGAACACAGGGCTTTCAGTTCCTGGAATGTGAAGCCACTGTATCTAGAGGTCAGAGAGTCACTGGCTTCTTCTACTAAAGACATACTAAGTGTAGTGTGGTGTTGCACCTACCTAACCTAGTGGGAACTAAACTTCCTAATATTGGGAAAAGGGTGTGCTAGGCCCTTAACCAACAATCTGTAAGTTCAGTAGAACTTGTCTATAAAATATTATATGTGCCTAAATGTTAGTGATGGTTTTTCAAATAGACCACACTCGGATTAGTTGGTAAACCGGTGCAAGCTTGAATCCCAACCGCTGCACACCAATGTGGGAGGCTGGCTTAGTGTATGATGCTCACTTTTCAAGTGTACCACCCTGCTTTAATCCAGAAGACACTTATGGTGATTTTAGTAGTTTAGACAACCTCAGAAAGGCTCTCTAAGTGGTAGCTGTGGAGAGCAGCCTTCAGGCTAAGTCTAGGAGGAGTGTAAAGAAGCTCAGTTTCCCAATATCCAATCCTTCGTGTACGCTAAGTGAAAAAGAACCACACAGTGTACTTATAAAAATAGATCTTTATGACAATCACTCACTAATATTATACAATATCTCCTGCCCGGAGACATACTGTCAATGCACACAATACTTCAAAATAAAACTGTAAGAAGCACCAATACACAGTGGTCCCTCGGAGGGGGACCACACCATATATCAAGATCGTGGAATGCGAACCACAACAGTAGATGAGATTGGACCCAGAAGGTGTAGAGAGTCGGGGACCCAAGATCCCACCCCAGGTGAGAGTCTAGGTACCACACGATAGTCTAGGTACCACACGATAGCCATATGCCAAGAGGATACATGACCGCGTACTCGATACTACTCAGGGTACATTGCGGTTGCAGTCTTAACAAGCATTTGCAATGCAACAGGTCTTGCATTTACGCGAGTTTTTGCTATTGGCATTGTAAATGGCAATGCTTTTTATTTATGTTTTGGTTTTTGAAACATAAATAAAAGGCATTGTCATTTACAAAGCCAATAGTTTAAACTTGCGTAAATGCGAGACCTATTGCATTGCTAATGCTTGTTTATTATGTAACACCTAGTCAGGGGTAGTAGGTGCTATATAAATGCAGATTTACATCGGTCATGTAACAGAAGAGCAGATCCCCAAAAAACGCAAAGCCTAGGGTAGAGTGTCCCAGCTGTCCTCTGTTTACCATGTCCCAAACATCAGGGCCTGCTGTTCTTTATTCTGCCTGCCCATGAAGCAAGCACACTAGGTCAAGGAGTGAATCATGAATTGAGAGAACGGCAATCCTGAATGCCTGACTGGATTCATTCTCAAGGACTGCAATCGAGCTCCACTGTGTGCACCCCACCCAGGCGGGCTCACGGTGGTCCAGGCCCGGACCAGAGCCGATGCGCCGCTGCAGCTGGCCCAGATGTTTGCCCTCTACCAGTTGCTCGCCGCTGCTCACCCCAGTTGTCGACTTTCAGCGCAGATGCCAGCTTTTAATGCTGGGAGCCCCTGTGTGTGCCAGCTGCCGCATTAATGGCTCGGGGCTGATAAAGACGCTGGGTGAAGAGGCAGCCACCGCCCTCGAGCAATTAATAAGGGGACGCAGAGCGCACCAGCTAGTGTCAGGGGGAGGGGTGGTCACAGAATAAGGGCACGTGGGGCACCATAATCACGAGGTCAATTATCTGGCGGCCACCAAGTGCGAGGTATGCGGCATTATATGCCAACTGTGGCAGCGCGGTGAAGACAGCGGTGTGACCATGGCGGGAAGGAGCAGAGAAGGCATGTTCTTAAGTCAGCATCGCGAGCCCCAGAGCCCCATGCCTCCTGCCGGGTTACTCTCCAGACTATATATTAAAGAGAAGCCGCACACCATGCTCCATTCCACGACCCTGTGGCGTGGGGAGCCTGGTTACACCAGTGAACTACCCGTTTCCACCACTAGGGGGCAGGGACCTTCACCTGCCCACGGGCCGCCCACCCCTCACGCTTTCTACCAAGGAGGGCACACAGGCTACGACTGCCCCCGGCCCGCCCCTCCTCCGCAGGCGCTTAGATGGCCCCAGCATTAGCAGTCGCAGCGGCTCGCCGGCAGTAAAACGGTTAAAACGAGATGGTAAATCTGACCCGGTAAAACCACGGCAATGTCAGTCGAGTCATCTGCCATCAATCTGAATGTCATCTGATAGAGGAGAAATGGGTGATAAAAACAAGCATTTTCGGAAATTATGTAGAATATTCCATTTGTGGAGTGCTGCTCTCACAGGGCGGCGCGCAGTTCTCCCCCTGAAGTGAGATGGTAGCCCGGCCATCAGTGAGACAGGGAAAAGGCGAGAGACAGTCCGTGAAAAGTAGGCACTTGGGGAGAAGAAGGCGGGTGCGCAGAAACAGAACAGCAGAGAGAGACAGAAAACGAGAGTGGATGGCAACGAAAGCCCACTAATTGAAAAAACATAGTGCGCTACCGACTTATGAAGGAGACTGTGTAACGCCGCAAGTAAACGATCCAGTCCGGGTGGGCGGGCCAAAAGGAGACAGGGCGGTAACAAGGAGGGACTAAAAAGCCTCACTTAACAATCGGAGGTCAGCGTTTAGCATGGACGATGACGCAAGCCAATGAAAACAAGGGGCGGAGCCTACACTTCCCTTCTAAAATGTAATCGATTACAAGAAGCCTTGCAGAGCGAGCAGCGAGACCCAAAAAGGACAGACCCTTCCCAGTAGACCCCGAAGACACCCCGTGGAAGACAGATGGTTGAGTAGCCACCCCACCCGTAGATACCCTCGGAATCAGGATACCTACAACTACTGTCGAGCACAATCGAGGACTTCAGGACGAGACCTCTGTTGCTGAAGGATGAAAGAGTCTGTTGGAACCCGGGCGTGGGTTAATGTCTAAGTACCTGAAAGCAGAGGGGACAGAGTCTATGCCACTCCGGGTCGTCCAGGAGGCACGGAAGAAGAAGGCCACTCAAGTTCAAATGAAGTAGGTCAGTCGATAAAGAGGCTTCAAGTACGGGTACACCGAATCGGTAGCTCTACCCCAGCCACCGGGGTGCTGAAGACAACAGAGTCCGTCCATCCTACCAACCGCATGGGCACGGGTCAGCTATAGCCGGGACAGACTCGTTAGACAGAACCTTTCGATACGTCCGACTCCGTTGATACGAGTCGGTCGTGGTAACCGATGCGGTTACTTTGTGATGAAGCAATGCAGCGATGCGGTGCACAGGGGTTCGGTTGAGGGGCGTTCAACGAGAGATGCTGGCCTCAACTCGACGAGAGGACAACTCAGGCCTCAAGGGAATGCAGAACCACCACCTGTGTTGCTGAGCCTTGGAGTCCGATGGAGCACAGGGTCGGCAGACCGGTCGATCGTGTTGCGGTGCCTACGGATGCAGGGGAGTGACTCCTTCACTCCAAGGGAGATTCCTTTGGATGTCTTTAGATTTCCACAGGCCCAGGACGGAACCTGTATGGAACACGGACACTGATGGTGCAGCGGGTTTGCAGGAAGACTAGGTCAGGAGCAGAAGGAGTCTTCTCAGTTGCAGTCTCTGGTTAGTTCCAGCCAGTTTAGAGAGGATCATCGCGTAATGACGCATGGCCTCTCTATCGTAATGGCTGATTCACTTACAAAGTCTGGAGAATGGACTCCGGGGTTTGTAGGGGTGGTCTGCTCATGCAGGGCCACTCTCACACTCTGATTCGTGCTCCCTACCTTTGGACTGAAAGGCCTGCTAGAGGGGTGACTTATAGGTTTCAAGAGCAGTGATGTGAGATATAAGGAAACTTATATCTCTTGGTAGAGGTGCATGCACCAACCCACATAGGCCGCAGTGGCAGACCAGTAGTCGAAGTTTGGAGGGTCCCACATGGGTGGCATAATACATGCTGCAGCCCATAGGAGTTTCCTGGGGTACCCAGGCCCTAGGTACCTTAGTACCATAGGACTTAGGTACTAGGGACTTACAAGTGTGCCCCAGTACCCAAAAAGGAATGTACTGAGGTACTCACCATAACCAATTTAGGGAGGAAACACAGTGACTGGGGTCCTGATTAGCAGGATCCAAATCAGACTAGTCAGAAAACAGTAGAACACCAGCAAAAAGTGGGGGTAACCATGAAAGAAGATCCTACTTTCCTACACAGACCGTGAAACACCAGATCAACGCAGTCTTCTCCGCCTGCTTCCACACCCTTTGCATGCTCCGAAAGAGCTTCAGATGGCTCCCAATCAACACAAGGAAAACCGTCACTCAAGCCTTAGTCACCAGCCTGCTGGACTACAGCAACGGGCTCTACAAAGGAATCACCACCCAACTCTGGAAGAGACTACAGACGATACAGAACTCAGCTGCCAGAATCATTCTCAACGTCCTCAAACGGACTCACATCACACCCCCACCTCAGGAACCTCCACTGGCTCCCCATCCAGAAAAGATGCCAATTCAAGATGCTGACACCCCTAAAAGTCCCTCCACCACTAAGGGCCAGCATACATCAACCACCGCTTGAACTTCCACGAACCCTCCAGACACCTGCGCTTCGCCTCAGTCTCCCTCGCTCACACTCCCTGCATCCGCTGAAACTACAGTGGAGGACGCTCCTTCTCCTACCTCGCTGTCAAGTCCTGGAACGACCTTCACCACAGTACATCATCCTCTCTTCCCGACGTCAGAAAGGGACTCAAGACCTGGCTTTTTGACTGATCCCAGCAAGAACCTAGCGCCTGGATACCTTTGCGGGTGATTAGCCGCGCTCTACAAATCCGAGCTGATTGAGTGACCATACCAAACTATCCAATGAAAGGCCACACATACCAACATACCATACTGCACAATGACAGGCCATACCATACTATACAATGACAGGCCATACCATATGCGACATGTTGGGTTGTTGGTTGACAGGGTGTGAGCCGTTGCCAGACAACAGCCACAATTCTTGTCAGGGTGAACCACAAAAAGTCACTAAATTAACCTGTGCTTGACCCTCTGGTAGCTTGGCACAAAAGCAGTCACGTTTAACTTAGTGGCAATGTGTAAAATATTTATGCAGCACTCAAACACTAATAAAGTGAAATCACAACACAAGAAAAATCCCTAACCAATTTAGAAAAGGAGAGTAAACTTTAATAAATTTACTGACTCTAAAACAACAATGCAATCAGTAGAACCAGAAATATGCAATTTTAAAGATTTCAGGCAAGTATAGCGCCTAAAAGCAGAAAGCACCACTCACAGTTATCTGGTCATGCAAGACCAAGTGAAAGTCACAAGCTCAGGCCGTCCGTGATGGAGCATGGAACAGATACAGGGACCAGTTTAGTCCCGCTGAAAAAGTTACATTCTATAGTCTAGCGTAAAGATTTCTGTTTGCGGTGGAGGAGGCCGCGAGGAGCAGGGAGAGCGTCGTAGATGGTCATTGCTGTAGAGCGAAAAGCAGTTCAGGCGTCACGAACAGTCGTCGCCGTAGGTCAAAGATCTTGTTTGGCATCACGGATGGTTGTTGCTGGAGATTCATGTTGGTGGTCACCATGGGCTGTCAATGCTGTAGCACGAAGTACAGATCTTGCGTTGTCAATCGTCGCTGGCAGTCGCTGTAGTGCGAAGAGTCAGGTTCACAAGAGCTTTGCGTTGGCAGGTGACGAGATCTTGGTGCGAACGGGCCCGTTTGCAAAGAGCCCAAAACTTCAGGATTTCTCCTGTTATTCAAGGGGGAGCCAAATGATGCAGAACCCAGGGTCCGCCTAAGGGGCACCTCTTGAGAATCAGGAACTCACTTCAGCAGAGACCAGCAGGGCTCAGGCAGGTCCAGTGCAGCAGATCAACTTAGCAGTTGGACGGAATTCTCTGGAGCTTGTTTTGTCTCTGTAGCCGAGAAAAGGAGTCAGACTGCTGACTCATGGAGTCACTTCTGCCTGGGATGAAGACTGCAGGTTCCGTATTCCTTCTCAGCAAGCAGGGCAAGCCTCAAGCAGCAGGGTGTCCTTCTGTAGTATCCACAAGTACATGAGTGTACAGAAGAGTGGGTCTGAGGTTCCCCTTTTTAGGTCTCGCGCCTAGCGTTGCAGTGCGCAGCAGCGCAGCGCGAGACTTCTTGTAGGGGCTTCAGAAAGCTGACCAGACGCTCGTGCGTCATGGCCTTTTCTGTGCGGTTACCCGCACGGCCGGCATCTGTTTCCAATTATCGTGCCCAGACGCGGGCGCGATAATTGGAAAACACATGGCGGCCGTGCGGGTAATCGCAAGCAAAAGGCCATGACGCACGAGCGTGTGGTCAGCTCAGCAGGCTGCCGCGCTCGCTCGCCCCGCTCCTCTCTTCAAAGTTTTGTTGTTTTAGTTGCTTTCACTTTCGCATACTTGGGTTTTTGAAGCAGCGCGCGATGTCGCGCTTTACCGCCCATTAGCCCTGCAGCCTCCAGCACCATCAAAGTACTTGGGTTTTTCAAGCAGCGCGCGATGTCGCGCTTTACCGCCCATTAGCCCTGCAGCCTCCAGCACCATCAAAGTACTTGGGTTTTTCAAGCACTGCGCGATGTCGCGCTTTACCGCCCATTAGCCCTGCAGCCTCCAGCACCATCAAAGTACTTGGGTTTTTCAAGCACTGCGCGATGTCGCGCTTTACCGCCCATTAGCCCTGCAGCCTCCAGCACCATCAAAGTACTTGGGTTTTTCAAGCAGCGTGCGATGTCGCGCTTTACCGCCCATTAGCCCTGCAGCCTCCAGCACCATCGTTTTCAAGCAGCGCGCGATGTCGCGCTTTACCGCCCATTAGAGTGCTCGCATTTTGCATTCACCCCCTCGCTCTGCTCTCACTCCCCCCTCCCTTCTTCCCCTCTCTCTTAGTCAGCTTCATTTTTCTTCATGCTTTTGTGCTCAAAGTGTTACGTTTTGTTATTGTTAAATAAAGAGTGCGCGCATTTTGCATTCACCACCTCTCTCTCTCTCTCTCTCTGCTCTCACTCCCCCCTCCCTTACATACACATTTTTTTTTACATGTGAACTCCGTTACTAAAAGAAAGCAAACCTTACACATTTAATCCAAAGCATTGGATCATAGCTAGAAGCATTTACATTACAAGGCTAAATTCGCAAGTGTTAACCAGGAAACAGACAAGAGGCGCCACTAGGGCACAAGGCAGACAGAGCCATCCTGCTTGATTAATGGCTTGGAATCTCCAGGTGTTAGCAGTAAACAGCCCCGAGGCGCCGGTAGAGCACAAGCCACACAGAGACATCCTCCTTAATTGATGTTTCCCCTCAGAGGCCATGCAGTTTACGCTTAACTCCAAACATTTCGTTCCATCAAAAGCATGTACTTTTTAAACAATACTATCTTAAACAGTATTGGTAGCGTCATCAAATTGTATCCACATTATGGTGGGCTTATTTCAGCATTTTAGACTATTTATCTTATAGTAGGGAGCACAGCCGATTTACATGTTTATTTCTAAAAATTGGGTAAATATTGATTAATCACACAACGAAAAGCAATTTTTGCAGTTGATTTTTCAGAGTTATTTCGTCACTGATTTTAAACATCACACACTCCACTACCTTATCGTCTCCCTCCTCTCTATCTTCCCCCTCTAATTCTCGCTGTACTTAAATAACTCTCCTCTTTTATTAATTTTGAGGCTTTCTTTCTCTCTCACACCTTTATCTGATTTGCTTTCTAAACCCTGAGTTCACTCCCTTCCCCTTTTCTCTCTCTGTATCCCGCTCTACCCCTTTAAATATGTTCACATTTTATTTCAAATTTTCTCTGTTGCTTTTTCTATACACACTTTCACACTATTTCTTTATATTCAAACGCTTTTATTTCTTCTTCTATCCTCTTTCCCTCCACCGTTTTTCTCTCTGTACACCCTTTCTCTCGCTTTCTCTCTCTCCAACCTCTCCATTTTTTTCTCTCTCCTCACCCTTTATTCTATGTACACATTTCTCTATCTCGCTCCACAGCACCAATCAGCACCACACCAGCAAGAGTCAGCACCACCACCAGCACAGCATCAGTCTGCACCACTACAGCCTCATTGATCACCAGCAAAGCATCAGTCAGCACCAATTCTGCATTAATCCGCACACACCTCTCCCACTGCACCTATGATATGCCCATTAAGATGCACACAGATGTCATTCAGCACCAACACAGCATCATTCTTACCACCACTGCATCACTCAACACCACTAGAGCATCAGTCAGCACACCACATCATTAAACAGCATCAACACAACATCAGTCAGCACCACTACACCATCATTCATCACCAGCACAGCATCAGTCCGCACCAATACAGTATGAATCCGCACACACCTCACACTGCATTTATGATATGCCCCTTAAGCAGCACACAGATGTTATTCAGCACCAACACAGCATCATTCGTACCACCATTGCATCACTCAATACCACTAGAGCATCACTCAGCACACCACAGCATCAAACAGAACCACCACAGCATCAGTCAGCACCACAACCTCATTGATCACCAGCAGAGCATCAGTCAGCACCAATACTGCATTAATCCGCACACACCTCTTCCACTGCACCTATGATATGCCCATTAAGCTGCACATAGGCTACGGTTTTAAGTGTAGAGTTCTGATTTGCTACTGTATGCGTCAGTCTCCCATCAGCCACGTGCCTGCCGGTAGTTGTATTTCTTGCACTTCGGTTCCGTTAGAAAGACTTACAAAGAACAACGCACGCAAGTGTCGGCACATTTGGTGCTCTAAAACAGTGTTTCTTAAACCTTTGACTTCTGTGGGCCACTATAATCATTAATGGAATCCCGGAACGGCCTCTGAGTCATTATTGGAAGGAGTGGAAGCCCAGCCTTAGCAATTTCGATGATTTGCACCTCAAAACAGTACGCAAAATTAAAGAAGAAACTTTAATCAAACTATTACACATTTTAATTCATTAAGAAGTAGTTTATTAGGTTAGTATCTTATTTTCATAATTATTAAGCTTTCGTGGATAACCAGAGTAGGGGTTTCAGACACATAGACCACCCAAAATCACAGGTTAAAGCATTGACCAGGACCTAAAACAAGAAAAACAAACATTGGCATAGCCAATAGGTCTCGCCTTTGGGACCTTATAAGTGTTTAGCCATGCAACAGTTGGTGTTGTTGCACCAAGGATATTCTGCTGCATAACTAAATACTTATACGGTCCAAAAAGCGAGACCTATTGGCTATGCCAATGCTTGTTATACCTGGTGCCCACTTTGAAGTGGCAGAAGCTTCTGGAGTTTCCTTCTACAGGGGTGTTTGGAATTGCCTGCCTCCCTGCCCTGGTCTCAGTCTGTCTGGGAGCACAACAGGCTAGCCACGACAGGCCATTCCAAAAAATGACAGGTCATCCCGTACTATAGAATAACATACCATACTATAGAATGACAAGCCATACCATACTATACGACCGGCCATACCATACCATACAATGACAAGTCATACCATACTATACTATACAATGACATGGCACATACCATAGAAGGAGAGGCCATACCATCCCATACAATGACATGCCATACAATACCATATGTTACTATACAATGACAGACCATACCATACTATACTATAACAGGCCTTACCATCCCATACAATGGCAGGTCATACCATACTATACAATGACAAATCATACCATACGACAGGCCATAACATACCATGCCTTATAATGATAGGCCATAACATTCCATACAACAACAGGCTATACATACCATGTCTTACTATACAATGGCAGGCCAAACCATACTACACCATGGCAGGCCATACCATACCATACCGTTCCACACAATGACATACCATACTATAAAATGGCAGACCATACCAAACTATACAATGACTGGCCATAACATACCATACCATGACTGGCCATACATACCATGCCTTACTTTACAATGACTGGCCATACCATACTATAGTACTGCAGGCCATACCACACCATACGACAGGCCTTACCATACCCATACCATTTAATGACAGCCCATACCATCCTATACAGTGACAGGCCATACCATACCACCCTATAAACAGGCGCCATACCATACAATATAATAACAGGCCAGGTCCTACCATGCATACTTTACCACACAAGGACAGGCCATGCCATACCATCCCATACCATACAATGACAGGCAATACATACTATATAATGGCAGGCCATGCCATACCATACCGTACTATACAATGACAGGCCATACCATACATTGACAGGCCATACATACTATATAATGTACAGGCCATACATACTATATAATGGCAGGGCATACCGTACTATACGACAGGCCATACCATACATTGACAGGCCGTACTGTACTACATGGTGACAGGCCATACCATACTATACAATGATAAACCATATCATGCATACCATACTATATTATACAATACAATAACATGCCATACCATACCATACAGGTACAGGCTAGGCCATACAATACAATGAGACAGACATGCCATACTCCATCATACCATACAATGACAGGCCATACCATGCTATACAATGGCAGGCCATAACATACTATACCACCACACAAAATGCATCATACAATCATAATATGATATATATATATATATATATATATTCACTGAAAAAACCATAGGTTTCAGACACGTTATAGTTACAAATTAGCATTTAAAAAACCTTTGAAATTCACTGAAAAAACCATAGGTTTTAGGGACAGTTATAGTTACTTGGACATTGCACTCGTACAAAACCCGTGAAATTCCCCCGTTATAGTTAGTTCAGCTAACTATAACTCGCGCCCCGCAATGCACTGCTGATGACGTCACATATTACATCACTCATGACATGGTCAGTGACATCACTGATGACATCTCAAATGACATCACTGATGACATCATCCAGTGACTGTGTTTCTGTAAAGTTTAAATATTTGTAATATATATAGGAAAAGACGTATTGAAGAATGAGTGGGTGTGTAAGTGTCTGTATGGATGATTTAGTAGGTGCGTGACTGACTCTATAAGTGAGTGATTTAACGTATCTTACTGAATGCATGGGTTAGTGACTAAACTGGGTGAATGTCTGTATCCGTCTGTCTGTTGCTGTGTAAGTGGCTGCATGTGTTTGTGAATAGCTAAATGAGTGTCTATATGAGTTATTGAATGCTTGTCTGAGTATCTGTATGGGTGCCTGAGTGTTTGTGTGGGAGGGGTGTGTGCAACTCTGTGCATAGATGTGTGAGTGGGTGATTCACTGGGTGGATGGTTTCAAGAGTGCATCTGTGATAGACTGTATGGGTGGGTAAGAGTGTGTAAGAGTGTGTTAGTGAGTGAATGTATGTCCCAGTGGTACATGTGTGAGTAACTACATATGTGAAAGGCAGTATATATGTGTGTTGGAGTATATAAATAGCTATAAGCAAGAGTGAGTGATTGTGATAGTGGCTGTATGGATGAGTGTGTGCTTGTATCAGTGATTGTATAAGAGCGTAACAATGTGCTACTATTTGTATGAGTAAGTGAGCTGGTGTGTGTATAACTGTATAGGTGAGTAAATGGCAGTGTGTTTAATTATTTGCATGACTGACTAGGTGTCTGAGTATCTCTATGGATGAGTGGCGTTGTTTGAGTGTCTATATAGGAGTAAGAGTGCATATGATAGTCCTGTACTGAGTGACCGTAAGTATGAGTGACTGTACGGGTGAGTGAGTGGATGTGTGTGTGTAGACCTAAGAATCAGTGAGTGGGTATGTAGTTATTGGTGTTGGAGTGTCTATGGTTTTGCGAATGGCAGTCTGTAATTTAGAGTGGGTGTATCAAAGATTATATTAGGGTGTGAGGAGGTGCATCAGATTATCACGTGGATGATGTCATCAGTGATGTCATTTGAGATGTCATCAGTGATGTCATCAGTGATGTCACTGACCATGTCATGAGTGATGTAATATGTGACGTCATCAGCAGTGCATTGCGAGGCGCGAGTTATAGTTAGCTGAACTAACTATAAAGGGGGAATTTCACGGGTTTTGTACGAGTGCAATGTCCAAGTAACTATAACTGTCCCTAAAACCTATGGTTTTTTCAGTGAATTTCAAAGGTTTTTTAAATGCTAATTTGTAACTATAACGTGTCTGAAACCTATGGTTTTTTCAGTGAATTTCAAAGGTTTTTTAAATGCTAATTTGTAACTATAACGTGTCTGAAACCTATTGTTTTTTCAGTGAATTTCAAAGGTTTTTAAATGCTAATTTCTAACTATAACGTGCCTGAAACCTACGGTTTTTTCAGTGAATTTCAAAGGTTTTGTAAATGACAATTTTTAAATGTATTAATTGTTATACTAATTTTTTCATACTGATTTACATTTTTAGAAACAATTTTTTTTTACAGATTTTATTTTTTAAATTACATTGTAATTACATTATACATTACATTACAAAAAATACTTTCTCAGAATGAATTACTTTAGTTTAAATACTTTGCACATAGGCAATAGACTTTTAAGTACAGTAGTTACAGTTGTTGCAATGGGCAACACATTTTCAAACACAATGCAACATTCAGCTCAATGTGAATTTCTAGTTAAATGCAATTAGTTACTTTATGGATTACTTTTCTAACCACAGGACTGGATCCTAGATTCAGTCCTGGTACATCTCCTGTAAACAGTTGAGTAAAAGCGTTTTGGTTACAGTCGTGATTTTTAAGGAATATTATTGTATTTTAAAAGTTGACACTTAGAAACTTTTTCTCATAGAATCACCAATGTTATCCTATGGAAGGAAATTCACTTAGCAGGTAAAAACTGTTATCGTTACTTTTTCTTACTCAGTGTTGGATCCTGGATCCAGCACTGGTGCATCTCCTGTAAACAGTTGAAAGAATGCGTTTAAGTCATACAGGTGATTTTTAAGGAATATTTGTAGTTTGTAAAAATCAACACTTAGAAACTTTTTTGCTGAAAACCAGACAATGGATTCCTATGGAAGAAAATATAAGTTACTGGTAAGTACGGTTAAAATTACTTTTCAGGATTAGTACTGGGCTGAAAGATGCAGCACTGAGGTCTCTCCTGATAACAGGTGAGTAAATCGGAATTCGTATTTCGGCTGATTTTAGAGGAATATTTTAAAGTTCCAAAACTCCACACTTAGAAGAATTTCCAAGTGAAACCAGTCAATGTTAGCCTATGGAAGGAAATTCAAGTTACTGGTAAGTACGGTTAAAATTACTTTTCAGGACCAGTACTGGGCTGAAAGATACAGCACTGAGGTCTCTCCTTATAACAGGTGAGTAAATCGGAATTCGTATTTCGGCTGATTTTAGAGGAATATTTGTATGTTTCAAAAATCAACACTTAGAAACTTTTTCAGCAAAAAGCAGGCAATGATATCCTATGGAAGGAAATTCAAGTTACTGGTAAGTACGGTTAAAATTACTTTTGAGGATCAGTACTGGGCTGAAAGATGCAGCACTGAGGTCTCTCCTGATAACAGGTGAGTAAATCGGAATTCGTATTTCGGCTGATTTTAGAGGAATATTTTAAAGTTCCAAAACTCCACACTTAGAAGAATTTCCAAGTGAAACCAGTCAATGTTAGCCTATGGAAGGAAATTCAAGTTACTGGTAAGTACGGTTAAAATTACTTTTCAGGACCAGTACTGGGCTGAAAGATACAGCACTGAGGTCTCTCCTGATAACAGGTGAGTAAATCGGAATTCGTATTTCGGATGATTTTAGAAGAATATTTGCACAATGGTGAAGGGAGGGGGCGGGGCCTGAGGTGACATCTGTGCAAACGCGCCCCGTGGCGCGTTTTAAGTTGGGGGATTAAGTCCCCTTGAATCCTGAGGGTCCCTAGGGGCCAACTAGCCCACCAGGAACCTCCAATATGCGCCAGGGGCTGCGTTGCAGAGACGTGTAGAGAGGCCACACCCCTTTTACACCTCTCTGCAACGCAGCTCTGTGGCGCTTTCTGGATGTACCTGTTGGGCTAGTTGGCCCCCAGGGACCCTCAGGATTGAAGGGATTTAATTCCCCATCTTAAAACGCGCCACGGGGCCTGTTTGCACACATGTCACCTGAAGCCCCGCCCCCTCCCTTCACCACTGTGCAAACGCGCCCCGTGGCGCGTTTTAAGCTGGGGATTAAGTCCCTTGAATCCTGAGGGTCCCCGGAGTCCAACTAGCCCACCATATACCTCCAAAAGCGCCACAGAGCTGCGTTGCAGAGAGGTGTAAAAGGGGTGTGGCCTCTCTACACGTCTCTGCAACGCAGCCCCTGGCGCATATTGGAGGTTCCTGGTGGGCTAGTTGGCCCCCAGGGACCCCCAGTATTCAAGGGGAATTCGTTCCCCCTCTGCAAACGCGCCAGGGGCGCGTTTGCAGAATGGTGAAGGAAGGGGGCGGGGCCTGCGGGCCCGATCGTTTATTTTTTTATTTTTTTGTTTTTGTCCCCTGAAGGGGGGCTGTGTGGCCCCCCTTCCTTTTTCCTGTTTTTGGGCCCTGGGGACCCCATCCCCCAGGGCCTTACCCCTTTTTTTTAATTTAAAAAAACGGGAAGGGGGCCGCGTGGCCCCCTTCCCTGGGCCTGTATTGGCCCCGGGGACCCCATCCCCCGGGGCATGGCCTTTTTTATTTTCTTGGGAGGGGGCTGCGTGGCCCCCTCCTCTGGCCATTTAAGGCCCCGGGGACCCCATCCCCGGGGCCGGCCTTTCCATTTTATTTTTTTTTGGGGGGAGGGGGGGGGAGGGGGGCCGCGTGGCCCCCCTCCTGGGCCACTACTTGCCCCGGGGACCCCATCCCCCGGGGCTGGCCCTCTCCGTTGGGGACTGTGGGGGGGTCCCCAATCCCCCCACAGTCCCGCCGGCTCCCCACGTCCCTTGGGTTCCGGCATTGCTTTTCCACATGGGGAGCAGCTGACATGCTGCTCCCCATGTGGAAAAGCAATGTGCTTTGGATATTGGAAGAGAGAGCAGGTTTCCTGCTCTCTCTTCCAATATCCAAAGCAGTTTGCTATGGCAGGACGGGAGCCGCGAGGCTCCCGTCCTGCCATAGCAAACTACAGTGTCCCGGGGGTAGGCACCCCGGGACACTGCAGGAGCCGGCCCTGGGGGTGGCGGTCCCCAGGGCCATCAAGGGCTCCAGGAGGGGGCCGCGCGGCCCCCTCCCTACATCAGCACAGCCCCGGGGAGGTGGTGGTCCCCGGGGCTTCGGGGGTCCAAAACGGACCCCCATTTTAATTTGTTAGTGCCCCGGGGAGGTGGCGGTCCTCGGGCGTGTGGGGGCTGGAGCCCCCCACACAGGTTGTTCAATAATAAAAAAAAGCCCCGGGGAGGTGGTGGTCCCGGGGCTGCGGGAGGGCTCAGAGCCCTCCCGCACCATTTTTAAAAAAGCCCCGGGGGTGGCGGTCCCCGGGCTTGGGGGCCCTTTGAGGCCCCCACACATAAAATTAAACCCCCACCATGCCCCCGGGACTTGGGCCACCCGGGGGCAAAATACAATCGAAGCGCGGGAGACTGCGCTTCGATTTTTTTTTTCCGGCAGGATTCGCGCACCCTGAGCGCATCCTGCCGATTTTTTTTTAAAAAAATTTATTTATTTTTTGCCCAGGGGTCCTTGTGGGACCCCTGAGCAAACCTAGGGGTCAGGGTGTTTCTACCCTGCCCCCTTTGTGCGCTTTGCGCACTTGTTTCTGTCCCTCGGTTCTACCGAGGGACAAAATGGCTGCCAACATTTCCTGAATCGGAATGTTGACAGCCAGCTGACAGCCAATTAACATGCAGCTCGTGATCGGGACGGTGCGCGCAGGGTGCGCTGAGGGTACGCGGACCCTACTCGGCCATAGATATCACTAACTTTTTACTTTTCATTTTCTCAGCAACTACTGAACGGATTTACACCATTTAACAAAAGGGTTCTTTCTGAACCAAGAACTACCTCTTTGCCAAATTTGGTGTAATTCCGTTCAGCAGTTCGGGCTGTAGCCGTGTCTAAAGTTTCCTATGGAAAAGTGCATGGGGAAAACACGTTTTGGGACCCCCTTTTTTCTCGGCCCCCGCTTGACGAATCCCCCGAGACTTTCAGGGTAGGAGCGGACCGGAGCGGGCCACAAAGTTTGAAAATTTCGCGAAGATACGTCAACCGGCAAGAGAGTTATTTCAAATAGAATGTCGCGGATTTCCTATGGATAATAGGTTGTAACTATAACTATCTACTGGCGACCGTCAGTGGATAATATATATATATATAAAATATTATGATATACAGTATAAAAATCCTTTTGTACAAAATGGCTAAAAAACACTGAAAATGCCAATAGATCATGCGTAAGCCAGAATTACTGACGACTTTGTCAATGCCTGTTCCCTTAGCAACCCACTTCTCTACCACGGTTATGTCTTAATGGGGCTGCCTGCAGAGGGCATGCTTTTATTATTTTTTTTAAAACACCACATTGCTTTGTCTGATGCATCGCGTCTCCTTTTCGCCCACAGTGTTGCTTACTTAGCACATTGCTTCTGTTTCTAAACACCATGAATGTTACCTTTTCACCATTTATGAGAAGCATTGTTTCTTTCTGCATGATTTTCATCCACTGATGGTACATTTATGAAATCTCTGCATAGCGGCGCTTTCGGATGATCTGGCCTCCGACATGAATAGCGTGGTGTGCACTTTCGTAAACGCCATATTAGTGGCCTTTTCCTTTGCAGCCCTTGTATTTTTTTACTCATCCACCTTGATATTGCCTGTAAATATTGTGATGAGAAGTTACTATTTCTTTATTTATGTGAAATATTGCTGCACTTGTGTCTTTTTGCCTTACTTGAAATGAAATGAAAGTAAGATTTATAACGTGCACTAATACCCGAGGATGTCTAGGCGCGGGGCTACTGCTGAATTGGCTAACTAGAGAGTGGATGTTTGATAAGTGCATTTGGGCTAATTGTTGAACAGCCAAGTTTTTAAGAGTTAGCGGAATGCCAGAAGATTGCTTTCCTTCTTAAGTGTCAGGGAAATTGAGTTCCACAAGCTAGCAGTGCCTGCCACAAAACTCCCCGCCCCCACCCCCATGAGGCAGTTTTAGCCCTAGAAATTACCAGATTGGAGGAGGCCATTGACCGCAGCTGCCTCTCTGGGATGTACCATCTGAAATTCTGTCTAAAGGACTCGCGGGAAAAGCCCATATAGCGTTTTAAAGGCAATAGAGAGGGACTTGAATTTGATTCGTCATTTAACTGGTAGCCAGTGCAGAGATGGAAGAGCATGGGTCACCGACTGATGTTTTGGAATAGCAAGCGAGCTGCTGCATTTTGGAGGACCTCCAACTTGTTAAGATACTTTGATTGTATATTGAGAAAAAGCCCATTGCAGTAATCAATTACAGACAGGATGAGTGCCGCGACCACAGCTTTCTGAAGCTCTGATGGAATGAAAGATAATATTTTCCTTAGGGTTTTAATCTTAAACTTGGCCACCTAAGTACTGTGAGAAGTTGTAAACACCACATTTTGTTGCCTGCTTCATTAACTTTTACATGTTTTAAAAGATATGGACAAATAGGTTGACTATCGTCATTCCCTTTGCATTGTTTCTAGAGGCATTCATGTTGTTTCAGAGTAGCCATCATAAGAAGAGGTTTGACTAATTCGTCACCTTGTTTATACATACAGTACCCTAATAATCTACGGGTCAATGCCCCACCCTTCTCACACTCCTCACTGTGAGGGGCTTCACTGCTCCCCTGATTGGTTTGAAGAACACATACATATCCTTACATTCTTACAACGTGCACTTATAACAATAAAAAAGGCAATGCTATGTACCTACCTGCATCACATTCCCAACAATAACACTGTCCACCATTTCTGGAGCCACTTTGCCAGCAGACAGTGCAGCTTTTGCAGCAATTGTGGCTAAGTCGGTGGCTGTGTGGTCTTTCAGAGCTCCTCCATAAGCCCCAAAGGGTGTCCGCTTGGCAGATACAATAAAAACACCTTTAAAGAAAGACCAGATAATCACTAGATTCGGAAATTCGCACGCTTAGATCTAAATATACACATTTTCAGTCTCATTTGAAACAGACTTCTATAGTCAACATAAAAACGTAAAGCCACATTTCAATGCATTGTTAAACTACATTCCCCAGCACACCAGCTAGCTGGCGTCTAATTAAAAGCACAAAATAGATCGAACGAGAAATAACATACAATTCATAAAGCATGAAGCGTAAAAGATTATTTAATGTTACAAGTAAATATCACGGTTAAACCATTTCTTAAAAATAAAAAAGGTAAAGATCGTATTAACCTAAAAGCAATGAAAATATAGTGTATTAGAACTCCTTCCCCCCAATATTTTTTTTTATCTAAAAACTTGTGCTATACAATAACAGAATCGTTTAAGGCAGAAAACTGTGCCTACGAAAAAATGTAATTATTAAACTAAAAACTGCCAATATTTGTCCCAACAGTAAAATGTTTGACAGCGATTCATATTAAATTAGTTTTCATTTAGTAACGGCCTTAACTCGGGGCTTTCCATAAAATTTTGACGCAGGAGTATTTTAGAATATGCATTTCGATGGAGATATTAATATACATTTTGCAAAAACGCAGATTTATATAAAAACAGCAATATTTGTGGTGGCATTGCTTAATCATTAACAGTAGTTGGGTACTTTAGAAAATGCAGATTTGCCTTACAAGCCCCAAAGCCCTCTGCACCTCAGGTGGTGCGGGCAATAGTTGGTGCAGAATTGCGGATGCCGCCTGAACTAAAGCAGTCTAAGAACAAGATTACGGAGACTTCAAGGATGCAGATATAACGGATAGGTCTTGGGGTTGATTCAAATGTGTCCTCTTACAACACAGCCAGAGATGTTAAAGAGCAACCACTGGGCGCTGTAATGTACATAACACCTACAGGCTGACAGACTAGGATTAACCAAACTTTGCTACAAACCATAGGGATCCACAATATTTTAAACACACCATTGAAGGCTCTGCTGCTCGCTAGCAGCCTCTTTGGGGCAGCGCTTACTCTCCTCTTCCCCCACACACCTGCCCCCCCCCAATGATCACACCTAACTCCTATTAATTAAATCCACTGAAAGAAACTGGATTAAATACAAGTTATGGTTCCCTTAACAGAACAATATAAATCGCAATAACCAATGGATTAAACACAATCTTTGGGTTACGCGTACTGCCCGGCACAAAGCACTTCCTCGGTTTCTATAGCGCTTTCTGCGCTGTATAAATGCAATTACTATATATCTGAATACTTCGTGGCAAGCATGGACGGAACTCGTTACAGGCAGCGGGAGGAGCACGGGGTTGCTGCAACAGCTAGCAGCAGAGAAAGTGCACTAATCATTAGTTTGTAAATGGTGGCACAAGTCCTTACTAGGGTTAAAGAGGGGAGAATGCTGTGAAGACGGTTACTGGTGAAAGTGTGAGAACCGACAGTCTGTATTCACATGCAGGATAAAGGATCGCGTTGTCGGAAGTTGCACAAATCACGGTGGGTAAGAAGGGTCTGGCTCACTTCATTGTACACATGTGAGGTTACGAAGATGCAGGTGCCAAAAAGAAGTAAACATTCACTGACAGCCTGCACGCTGTCAGTATAGTCCTTTACTCCACCGACTGCCTGGTGGGTAGGGTACAGATTCAGGAGACTTTACCTCTGAGGAGAGCCATGGCGTCGCTGCTGCTTCGTTGGGTCTCACTACGAACGAAGGTGGATGGGAACTGCACTGTGCAAAGTATCCAAAGCAGCGTGTACGGAGGGACTTCTTCCTCCCTCCCTCGAGCCTCCCTGTGGGGAGCGCACAAGTCACGCCCACAGGCACTGCGGCGCGCCCTCCATCTTGAAATGGAGAGGGCAACATAGCAGACAAACGGAGGTACGTTTTCGAAACTAAATATCAAAATTTTGGCTGTTTTTTAATGAAATATTTTATACATATTCATTTTAGTAATACAATTCTCACTCTAAAACGAATTTTCGTTTTTGGGAAAAAAATTGACGGGAATAAAAGTAGTTGGAATAGAACGTACATAATACGTTGTGATTAGCAAAAAGCGATCATGATTTTGCGTAAAAGTGTCAATTTCTTCCTTGGCCAGACTGTTCTCAAAGCTGTCTTGACAATCGTAATGGGGTTGGCTTGATCGTCGTCTTTTAGAGCTGTTTCCCAAGGTGCACTCTGTCATTCTATGCTGTTAATACAGCTCTAGACCTTTAACCTACTTAACTGAATTCCCATTTCAACAACTCAGATAACAGTCACCGTGTCCTCGCCCCGCTGCCAAAAGCAAAGGTCATTCAAAGACCTCCACGCAGCTTTCTGGGTGACGTTACGAGAAATGCTACTTACGATCCGTCAGAATACCTGTTCGTTAAGTTTTCTGTCGATATTTTTGAGCGTAGCTACCAAGTCGCCCGGTTTAATTTCTGACACGTTGTGCTTTTTAAACGTTTTCAGGACGCTTTTCTTTTTTACGCATCTGTAACTGGAAGGGATATCTGATTCTGCACACTACTGATAAAGAGGATTCTGATTTGTTGAAATTGTGTGCCGGTTGCATACATACATGCCAACATTTTAGAAGATAAAAGTGGGAGATTAAAAACAAAAAAAATGGGAGGATGTATTTCCCTAATTGACTTTTATTGAAGCAGAGGTAATTTGAGGCGGGAGACAGCCAATTCAAAACAAGCATTGGCATAGCCGATAGGTCTCGCCTTTGGGACCTTATAAGTGTTTAGCCAGAGTTATTGGCTTTGCCAATGTGTAATAAAGCTGGTACACTGGATATGTTCAACAGGAGGTGATTTATTAGAAGTGAAACAGGAATCTACAGATGTAACGTCCTACCCACAAAGCGCCAGCAGGAACTCGCCGGTGGGAGTTCTAATGATGCTCAAACACGAACAATACTCTAGAATGGAACATAATGACACGCAGGTCAATGCTCTTAAGAGTGGAGCACAGAATACAATGACACACAGGTCATTACACACCTTCCCCCTTTACACAAAGAGAGAAGGAAGCAAGACTGGGAGGAAAGGAAGAGTGGGACAAGGAGGAAAGAAAAAAAATTAGAACAAATAAAGAACCTAGAAAGCATTAACAAAGAACAAAATCACTCAGTTTTGCCGGAATCCTTCCAGCGCGAGAACTCCTTCGCAATGTAGATAAATCTTTGGGAGGAATATTAGGAACATCTAACCCTGAGTGCATTTTAGTGCGCATGGGAGCAATCCTGTTCAAGTTCCAAATGCGGCCATCATTCAACTTTACCGCATTCTGAAAGAGTTTCTTCACCACATAGGGTGAGGAGAATTTTGAGACTCCAACAGACCTCTGGGGAAGACGTACACGCACTCTGTCTCCCACACGCACGCGAGTGTGAGAGACAGCGTGTCTAGCGTCAAAGTACTCCTTTCTTTTGACAATCTTTAAATCCTGACCTTTTTGCCAGGACACAGCACCAGGATCTGTACTAGGGGTAGGAGTCGACACACCAGAACCAGCATCCAAACCCACACTCGCACTTTTGACCCTCATCCACGCTTGAAACATCGGATTTCGTCCACGAAAAAGCTCAAAGGAAACTTTACTGGTGGTTGAGTGAGGTGTGAGGCGGTAAAGCATCACACATTCCACAACCTCAGACTTCCAGTCTTTGTTTTGGGCTTTGGCCAGTTAAATAGATTCTTTTAAAACACGGTTGAACCTTTCCACCATCCCGTTGGTTTCGGGATGGTAAGCGGCGCACCGCTTGTGTCTGATTCCCCTTTCTGTCAAATAGTCCTCCATCTCCCTCGAGACTAGTTGGACTCCGTTGTCGGTAAGTAGGCAGTCTGGGAGCTCCTCTCGGGAGAAGACTTCATCTAGGAACTTGGTGACGTCTTTAGTCTCAATGCTGGGAGTAATCTTAATCTCCGGCCAACTGGAGAACATGTCTATTAAGACTAGGACATAGGACTGGCCGGAGCTGCTAGTAATGGGACCAAGGAGATCCAAAGCCACTTCTTGCCAACAACGAACCAGGATCTCACGCACAACCATAGGTTGGACTCTAGTATTATAGACTTTGTCAGAGACATTACATTCAGAACAATCTCTCACCATGCGCTCGACCATGAGATCAATTCCGGGCCACCAGAAGTGTAAACGGATCCTTTCTTTGGTCTTGGAGATGCCCTGGTGCCCCTGATGGGCTTGTTGAACAATCTTTTGCCTCACAGGGAGGGGTGGAACAAGCTTGGTACCCCTCCAAAGCAAACCAGAGGAGACAGAAAGTTCATGACGCACGTTCCAAAACTTTCGTGTGTCCTCATTAAGAGTTCTTATCCCCCCCCCAACCTTCAGTCACTAACTTACAGACTTTCCATGGAAGACTTCCACTCTCTCTCACTCAAGACACCAGTCATGACCTCGCACACCCTGAAATTGTCATCCTCCCATGAATTTCCTGAGGCGTCAAAGGTGTGATCGGGGTTGTTCAGCACAAAGCGGGAGAGACAATCCGAAACCTTGTTCTGAGCCCCAGGTATGTGGTGTACAATAAAATCATAGTCCTGGAGTGCGACAATCCACCTGGCGATCCTTGAGGAAACAGCATCAAGGTTCTTTTTTGTGAACAAGTCTTTCAAAGGTTTGTGATCAGATTGTACTGTGAAAGAACTTCCCCAGAGAAATGTTTTAAATTTCTTAATGGCCCAAAAGATGCAAAGGGTTTCTTTCTCTATGACAGAGTATTGCATCTCGGACCCCACCAGTGCACATGACAAGAAAATGATCGTGATCTCGTGTCCATTCTTCACCTGTTTGAGAACAGCACCAAGACCTTTGGAGCTTGCATCAGTGATAAGTATGGAATGTGCAGAGGTGTCAAAACTCTGGAGAGAGGGCGCACCACTCAAAGCTGCTTTTATGTCATCGAATTCTGCTTGACACAGCGGTGACCAGACAAATCTCACACCCTTCTTGAGAAGAGCCCTAAGGGTGAAAGTAAGAGAAGCAAACTGTGGGACAAACTTATTATAATATTCAGCCATACCGAGAAAGGTGACCAACTCGTCTCTGGATTGCGGTATGGGAAGATTTTCTATGGTTTTCACTAAATGATCTTTAGGTTTGACACCCTCCTTAGACAATTTATGCCCCAAGTAGTCAATTTCAGTGAGGTTAAATTTACATTTGTTCTCGCGTAGAGTCAAACCACGTGACTTAAATCGTTTCAGAACCGCCTTGAGTCTCTCATCATGTAACTTCTGAGAAGGCCCATGTACCAGCACATCATCCTGGTAAATCTTGACACCTGGTAGCCCATTCAGGACGTCTTCCATAGCTCTCTGGAAGACAGAGGCTGCAGAATTCAAACCGAAAGGAAGTCTCATAAATTTGTACGTGCCAAAGGGTGTTACAAACGCAGTGAGGTTCATAGAGTCAGGGTCAATCTTAATCTGGTGGTATGTGGCCCTGAGGTCTAATGTGGAGAAGACTTCAGCCCCACCTAATTGCGTCAGCATCTCTGCAATATTTGGAAGAGGGTACTTGTCGGCTATGACAGCGCGATTGAGCGCACGCAAGTCCACACATAGCCTCACCTCGCCAGAGGCTTTGCGGGCGAGCACAACGGGAGCTAGCCAATCACTCGCCTCAGTTTCAACAATAATTCCTTCATTTAGCAACTTCTGTAGTTCTTTCTGCATGGAGTCCCTCAGGGCTAAAGGTACACAACGCACCTTGCACGTGACGGATGGTATCCGGCTTCAGGATAATCTTATGTGTATAGTCAGACAGACATCCCAATTTCTCAGTGAAGACTTGCTCAAATTCAGTGCGTAGATCATCTACTTGAACAACTTTGGCAGGCTCAGGTGCACCAGCAAGTTCAGGAGGTGATGGAGGTAAGTCTTCCTTCAAGACTATACATGGATCCCCACCAGGAATTAGCATGACTCCGAGATCAGCCTGGTGAATCCAGCTTATTATACTGTCACCCTTCGACGAGATGTAGATTTTCCCAGCGGTTATTTTATTCTTGAACTCTATGTCACCCTCAAAGTAACCAAACAACTTGATAGGTTGTCCACCATAAGCAAGAGGCCTGATATCAGGCTTGAACACCTCTTAATCAACAAAAATGTGTCATAAAAACTCTTTGGAACTAAAGTGATTTTTGCCCCGGAGTCAAAGAGCAAACCGAGGAATAAATGGATTAAACCCATTTGCCGCAATCTGAACATTAGAGTTTGTAAAGAGGCAGGAAGAATATTGAAAACAGACACATCTCAAAAAATTGTTTTTTGTGTCAGTAGGTTTTTATTTAATGTGAGTCTTATAAGAGCTAAAGTTGGATTAAGACTGTAATTATGCACATGCACTTTATGGCCTAAACGCTAAAAATGAAATTATGAATTTACCTTTGCATAGAAAAATATTTGAGCTGGTATGCCATGTGGAAATAACATTGAAATTTTATACAATCATGCACATATTAGACTAGGACAACAAGTAATGATTTACGTACATAATGAATTAATTTTTAGAAAAATTTTTATGTCTAGGTTTTAACATATTTAAATATTTTAATAGTATTTTTTTGGTATGGAAAATGCATTACTGATTTAGATCTTTAGCCCCTACCATGCAGATGCGCTACCATTTATATTCGAAACTGCCACCTGTATTCTATAATTGAATGTGTATATTGTTGATGTGTCTTTTATGGTTTTATTTTGAACCGAAATAAAGAATAAAAAGAAAAAAAGAAAGAACCAAACAACTTGATAGGTTGTCCACCATAAGCAAGAGGCCTGATATCAGGCTTGAACACCTTCACCTTAATCAACAAAAATGTGTCAAAGAGCATTGAGCATTTTGACTGAATGACCATTTATTGTGACACTGTCAATGGGGTTTTTGCATTTGTTCTGGCCGACCTGAGTCAAGACTTCACCACAATGTAGCTCGTCAGTATCAGAGTCCGACTCATTTTGAACCCAAATTTCCTTTATTCGCTTATTTTTCTTAAATTTCGATATTCTGCAAGCCTTTGTTACATGGCCTACTTTCCCACAATTGAGACACTTTGCATTTAGGGCAGGACTCGACTTGTCATTGGCCAGGTGACCAACCATGTCACAGCGGTAACATCTTCCGGGGAAAGATTTGTGTGAGTTTGTAGGGCGAGGTTCAATTTGCTTAAATGTTTTAGTCTTAGATACGACATGTACCTTGTCATTATTTGTATTAGGAGCATCGTTTTCTTTTTTGATCACTTCTACACAAGCGAGAGAGTGTTCTATACGTTTGGCAATCAAAATGACTTCATCGAGCTTGGGGTCATCTTTTTGCCACAGTTCGTCCTTGACCTTTTCTATGGTGCAACCTAGCATAAATTGGTCACATATACGTTCCTCAAGTGCGCTTTCAAATTTGCAAGTGGAGGCCAGCTTGCGCAAGTGGGTAACATACATCTCAACAGACTCTTTAGGTTGTTGTACGCGCTTCCCAAAGTGGTAACGTTCTAAAATAGTGCTGACTTTGGGAAGGTAGTGTTTGTCAAGTTTCTTTAAGCATATTTCAAACTAATTGAGGCTGTCGGATTCAGTGTCATTGAGGTCTGGTAGGTGTTCGAAAACTTCTTGCCCTTCTGAGCCAAGACAGTGTAGGAGTAAGGCCGACTTCCTCTCGGCACTCAGTGGCACTCCGCACACCCTAGCGTAATTGAGGAAAACCTTCTTCCATTTTGACCAGCGGATGGAGGGCTCGCCAGGATTTGATAAGAAGAAGGGTGGCGGGGTGACATTCTGCATTTCAAGAGGTGTGCCTGTCACCGAAGCAAATAGTGAAAGCACTTCAAGGAAAAGTGTGCTTATCACTGTACTGAAGAAGTGAAGACACAAGTGAAATGGGTGTGCCTATCACCGTGGTGAACAAAGGTTTAGTAAGTTGTGGAATAACAGGCGCTTGTAAACCTATTTGTTAGAAGTGAGCTGTGCCTGTCAGCAAAGAAGGCAGAAGAGGACAATAATACAATAAATAAATAGCTGTGCCTGCCAGCGAAGTAAGAGTAGACAGATTTGCTAGACACGCTTGCCAGTAAGTATGTGGGAAGCAGACAATATATAAGAGCGCCCAACAAACAGCTGTGCCTACCAGCGAAAAAGTAAGTAGGCGGTATGACAAGCTGTGCCTGCCAGCGAGAAAATAACAGGAGGCAGGCGTGGTGGCAGCATCGTTGATAACACACAGAAGTGCTGTGCCCGTCAGCGTAAACGAGCTGAGAGCAACAAAAGCCGTGTTTGAAATAATATGCGCATAAGATGTGTCAGGAGCAAGCTGTGCCTGTCAGCGAGAAAATAACAGGAGGCAGGCGTGGTGGCAGCGCCGTTTTGTTGTGCCCGTCAGCGTAAGCAGGCTGAGAGCAACAAATTAAGAGCTTTAAATATTATGCGCATTTGATGTGTCACGAAGAAAAGCAAAAGCCGCTGCGTCGTTAGTTGCTAGACAACAGTTGTCTGGGAGCGTCGTGTCATTGGTTTCTAGGCAGATACATAATGTGACGTGCCTTGGTGGAGAGGACCAGTAACAACACGTTCAGAAGTGTCCTCGGTTGTCTGGCACTCACGTCATTAGTTGCTAGGCAGGTAATGTGACGTGTCTCGATCGGGAGCATGCGCCGTGGTGAGAAATCTCGTAAAGCTGTTGATGGTTGTCAAGGAGATGTCAGTGCAAGTTAAAGGTGGCGCGAGGGCTGCGCGTTGAAAACAGTAAGTTTTAACAATAAAATGCCCACAAACATGAGTTTTTTAAGAAGCGAAGGACGCAGGGCAAGCAGGGAAGGCTCACAGTACCTTGTTTAAGACGTAGTCCAAATGGAGAGAGGTTAAGCAGGTTACCGTAGTGTGTTAGGACGTCTGTAGAAGCAGGTCAGCATAGGAGATGGCAGTGAGTCCATCCCATTCTCGTCGCCAGTGTAATAAAGCTGGTACACTGGATATGTTCAACAGGAGATGATTTATTAGAAGTGAAACAGGAATCTACAGATGTAACGTCCTACCCACAAAGCACCAGCAGGAACTCGCCGGTGGGAGTTCTAATGATGCTCAAACACGAACAAGACTCTAGAATGGAACATAATGACACGCAGGTCAATGCTCTAAGAGTGGAGCACAGAATACAATGACACACAGGTCATTACACAATGTTTTTAAGCTATGTTGTAGAGCAGTGTGGCTACTGTGCAGCATGTTGAAAAGTTATAATAAAAAAGTGCTATAAGCATTTTTGCTAACTTATATATAACCAAGAAGACAACAAGAGAGGGGCGAGATGGCGCTAAAGTTGATTAGCCCCTTCCGCCCTCCGGTTTGATCCCGGCTCAATGCCCCCTTCCCAGGTGTGGAGGAGGCCCTAACACCCATCTAAAGAAACAGGGAGCTAAGTGGGAACAGAAAGAGTGTGAGACACCCTGTAAATGCAGCATATTATAGCCTCTGGAGTTAGTGGTTAAGAAGAAGAAATGTGTGTCTCGGTTGTCTAGCAGTTATATTTGCAGCCAAGAATCCAACATGGAAGGGTTCAGTTTACAAGTAACTGAGGCCATGAACAGAACCTCCAACCTCCAGCCCAAACTTAAAAAACAGCCTTCTGTTACAGGAGGCCTTGGAGGAATCCAACATACTGGTTACGTGCCACTACTGATTACAGACCAGCGGTGACTGACAACTATACATCAGTTTGTAGAACTACAAAATGAGGACAACTTTGTCCTTGAAAATCAGACAGTTAATAAACGCCAATTACAAGAAAATAGTGAACACAGTGAACAAGGAAATAGAAGAAAAGTGGTAAGGAGAAGAAGGGTGATGAGTAAGGGGTGGGGAAGATAATTGGTTTCTGTGGCAGTAGATGTACCAGGCTACAGGCAGGTGTAGAGGTGCTTGGGAATAGGGAGGGACACTTAGGGAGGGGTACCATGATATTTGAGTGCGTAGATGTACCTGGGTAAAGATGGGGTATAGGTATAGATGGTGTAGCAGACAGTAGAGGTACGAGGGTATAAGTAGAGGTACCAGGGTTAAATGTAGAGACAGAGGCGCTACGGCAAAGGCACATAGAGGTAGAAGCGAAGAAGCAGTGGAAATGCACTAGTGGATAGAGAGGGGCACATGTACTAGGGTATAAGTAGTGGGGTAGGCGGTAGTGTATTGAGTGGTAATAGAGCAAGAGTACTTGCGGTACTACTGTATAAGGCAGCACTAGAGGCAAAACAGTATAGGCAGGAGTAGAGGCAGTGGGTCATAAGCTGTAGCATAGGCACGGGGTACTGGCATGGGTAAAGTTTTAGGGTACAGGCAGGAACATTAGTGATACAGTAGATCTAGAGGTGGTGGGTTTAAGCAGCAGGAGAGATAGGGTAATGGGTGTGGTGGCTGTACTACAGAAGAAGTAGGGGAAGGCGTACTAGGGTATAAACTGGGGGAGAGGTCCTGAGGTATAAGCATGGGTAGAAAGGACTGGAGCAAAGAAAACATATTTGAGGGGAAAGGGTCTGCGGGCAGGAGAAGATATAAAAGCGAATGGGTGGAGATAACGAATGGGAAGAATGGGGCACAGGGGTATTGCCGTAAAACGGGAATGAATAATGTACGTAATCCCAGAAAAAAGGAGTATAGTAATTTTTTTCGACCTGCGGAGATGCCAGTGGACAGAAAGGACCTTGATTTTTTTTTTTACCTGGGGCAGCAGCCACAGTGGCCCAGCGATACAAAGGGGATGATGGACGGAACGCTTGAGCCAATCAAACACTCACCCCCAGTCAACTGATCTGGGTTTAATCCATCATCATTCTTTAGCTCACTCCACCACCCCAGTTCAGACATGGCCATATGCAAATCAGTCTGACCCTGTGCCTCATGGGAACAGTCCAGCCCGAACTGCCAAGCCATGTCTTCCCTGGACCGGAAACAAGCATCCTAGGACCGGTTTCTGGCATTCCAGCCGTCATCAGCCAGGCTTGCTTGAATCCAGTGGCAAAGTGAGCAAGGGACCCACGTCTGGGCATACCCCCGCCAACTTAGGGCGAACAAAGCGATACAAAAGGGGATGATGGACGGAGCAGCTTGAGCCAATCAAACACTCACCCCCAGTCAACTGATCTGGGTTTAATCCATCATCATTCTTTAGCTCACTCCACCACCCCAGTTCAGACATGGCCATATGCAAATCAGTCTGACCCTGTGCCTCATGGGAACAGTCCAGCCCGAACTGCCAAGCCATGTCTTCCCTGGACCGGAAACAAGCATCCTAGGACCGGTTTCTGGCATTCCAGCCGTCATCAGCCAGGCTTGCTTGAATCCAGTGGCAAAGTGAGCAAGGGACCCACGTCTGGGCATACCCCCGCCAACTTAGGGCGAACAAAGCGATACAAAAGGGGATGATGGACGGAGCGCTTGAGCCAATCAAACACTCACCCCCAGTCAACTGATCTGGGTTTAATCCATCATCATTCTTTAGCTCACTCCACCACCCCAGTTCAGACATGGCCATATGCAAATCAGTCTGACCCTGTGCCTCATGGGAACAGTCCAGCCCGAACTGCCAAGCCATGTCTTCCCTGGACCGGAAACAAGCATCCTAGGACCGGTTTCTGGCATTCCAGCCGTCATCAGCCAGGCTTGCTTGAATCCAGTGGCAAAGTGAGCAAGGGACCCACGTCTGGGCATACCCCCGCCAACTTAGGGCGAACAAAGCGATACAAAAGGGGATGATGGACGGAGCAGCTTGAGCCAATCAAACACTCACCCCCAGTCAACTGATCTGGGTTTAATCCATCATCATTCTTTAGCTCACTCCACCACCCCAGTTCAGACATGGCCATATGCAAATCAGTCTGACCCTGTGCCTCATGGGAACAGTCCAGCCCGAACTGCCAAGCCATGTCTTCCCTGGACCGGAAACAAGCATCCTAGGACCGGTTTCTGGCATTCCAGCCGTCATCAGCCAGGCTTGCTTGAATCCAGTGGCAAAGTGAGCAAGGGACCCACGTCTGGGCATACCCCCGCCAACTTAGGGCGAACAAAGCGATACAAAAGGGGATGATGGACGGAACGCTTGAGCCAATCAAACACTCACCCCCAGTCAACTGATCTGGGTTTAATCCATCATCATTCTTTAGCTCACTCCCACCACCCCAGTTCAGACATGGCCATATGCAAATCAGTCTGACCCTGTGCCTCATGGGAACAGTCCAGCCCGAACTGCCAAGCCATGTCTTCCCTGGACCGGAAACAAGCATCCTAGGACCGGTTTCTGGCATTCCAGCCGTCATCAGCCAGGCTTGCTTGAATCCAGTGGCAAAGTGAGCAAGGGACCCACGTCTGGGCATACCCCCGCCAACTTAGGGCGAACAAAGCGATACAAAGGGGATGATGGACGGAACGCTTGAGCCAATCAAACACTCACCCCCAGTCAACTGATCTGGGTTTAATCCATCATCATTCTTTAGCTCACTCCACCACCCCAGTTCAGACATGGCCATATGCAAATCAGTCTGACCCTGTGCCTCATGGGAACAGTCCAGCCCGAACTGCCAAGCCATGTCTTCCCTGGACCGGAAACAAGCATCCTAGGACCGGTTTCTGGCATTCCAGCCGTCATCAGCCAGGCTTGCTTGAATCCAGTGGCACAGTGAGCAAGGGACCCACGTCTGGGCATACCCCCGCCAACTTAGGGCGAACAAAGCGATACAAAAGGGGATGATGGACGGAACGCTTGAGCCAATCAAACACTCACCCCCAGTCAACTGATCTGGGTTTAATCCATCATCATTCTTTAGCTCACTCCACCACCCCAGTTCAGACATGGCCATATGCAAATCAGTCTGACCCTGTGCCTCATGGGAACAGTCCAGCCCGAACTGCCAAGCCATGTCTTCCCTGGACCGGAAACAAGCATCCTAGGACCGGTTTCTGGCATTCCAGCCGTCATCAGCCAGGCTTGCTTGAATCCAGTGGCAAAGTGAGCAAGGGACCCACGTCTGGGCATACCCCCGCCAACTTAGGGCGAACAAAGCGATACAAAAGGGGATGATGGACGGAACGCTTGAGACTGATTTGCATATGGCCATGTCTGAACTGGGGTGGCGTGGTGAGCAAAATAACGATGGATTAAACCCAGATCTGTGACTGGGGGTGAATGTTTTGCCAATGTGCAACATTCCGTCCATCATCTTGTGTGTTTTGCTGTTCGCCCTATGTGGGAAGGGTATGCCCAGACGTGGGTCCCGTGCTCACTACGCCACTGGAGTCAAGCTATCCTGGCTGATGACGGCTGATAGCCAGAAACCGGTCCTAGGATGCTTGATTCCGGTTCAGGGAAGACATGGCTTGGCAGTTCGGGCTGGACTGTTCCCATTAGGCACAGGGTCAAGACTGATTTGCATAGGCCATGTCTGAACTGGGGTGGCGTGGTGAGCAAAATAACGATGGATTAAACCCAGATCTGTGACTGGGGGTGAATGTTTTGCCAATGTGCAACATTCCTCCATCATCTTGTGTGTTTTGCTGTTCGCCCTATGTGGGAAGGGTATGCCCAGACGTGGGTCCCGTGCTCACTACGCCACTGGAGTCAAGCTATCCTGGCTGATGACGGCTGATAGCCAGAAACCGGTCCTAGGATGCTTGATTCCGGTCCAGGGAAGACATGGCTTGGCAGTTCGGGCTGGACTGTTCCCATGAGGCACAGGGTCAAGACTGATTTGCATATGGCCATGTCTGAACTGGGGTGGCGTGGTGAGCAAAATAACGATGGATTAAACCCAGATCTGTGACTGGGGGTGAATGTTTTGCCAATGTGCAACATTCCGTACATCATCTTGTGTGTTTTGCTGTTCGCCTTATGTGGGAAGGGTATGCCCAGACGTGGGTCCCGTGCTCACTACGCCACTGGAGTCAAGCTATCCTGGCTGATGACGGCTGATAGCCAGAAACCGGTCCTAGGATGCTTGATTCCGGTCCAGGGAAGACATGGCTTGGCAGTTCGGGCTGGACTGTTCCCATGAGGCACAGGGTCAAGACTGATTTGCATATGGCCATGTCTGAACTGGGGTGGCGTGGTGAGCAAAATAACGATGGATTAAACCCAGATCTGTGACTGGGGGTGAATGTTTTGCCAATGTGCAACATTCCGTCCATCATCTTGTGTGTTTTGCTGTTCGCCCTATGTGGGAAGGGTATGCCCAGACGTGGGTCCCGTGCTCACTACGCCACTGGAGTCAAGCTATCCTGGCTGATGACGGCTGATAGCCAGAAACCGGTCCTAGGATGCTTGATTCCGGTCCAGGGAAGACATGGCTTGGCAGTTCGGGCTGGACTGTTCCCATGAGGCACAGGGTCAAGGCTGATTTGCATATGGCCATGTCTGAACTGGGGTGGCGTGGTGAGCAAAATAACGATGGATTAAACCCAGATCTGTGACTGGGGGTGAATGTTTTGCCAATGTGCAACATTCCGTCCATTATCTTGTGTGTTTTGCCTTTCGCCCTATGTGGGAAGGGTATGCCCAGACGTGGGTCCCGTGCTCACTACGCCACTGGAGTCAAGCTATCCTGGCTGATGACGGCTGATAGCCAGAAACCGGTCCTAGGATGCTTGATTCCGGTCCAGGGAAGACATGGCTTGGCAGTTCGGGCTGGACTGTTCCCATGAGGCACAGGGTCAAGACTGATTTGCATATGGCCATGTCTGAACTGGGGTGGCGTGGTGAGCAAAATAACGATGGATTAAACCCAGATCTGTGACTGGGGGTGAATGTTTTGCCAATGTGCAACATTCCGTCCATCATCTTGTGTGTTTTGCTGTTCGCCCTATGTGGGAAGGGTATGCCCAGACGTGGGTCCCGTGCTCACTACGCCACTGGAGTCAAGCTATCCTGGCTGATGACGGCTGATAGCCAGAAACCGGTCCTAGGATGCTTGATTCCGGTCCAGGAAGACATGGCTTGGCAGTTCGGGCTGGACTGTTCCCATGAGGCACAGGGTCAAGACTGAT
The DNA here is from genome assembly GCA_963921515.1 of Calotriton arnoldi. Classification (NCBI taxonomy): domain Eukaryota; kingdom Metazoa; phylum Chordata; class Amphibia; order Caudata; family Salamandridae; genus Calotriton; species Calotriton arnoldi. The sequence goes on from CAWUFW010006342.1 coordinate 574,197, forward strand.
TTGCATATGGCCATGTCTGACCTGGGGTGGCGTGGTGAGCAAAATAACGATGGATTAAAACCAGATCTGTGACTGGGGGTGAATGTTTTGCCAATGTGCAACATTCCGTCCATCATCTTGTGTGTTTTGCTATTCTTAAATTAAGACTGTCATTGTTTTGAGTGTAACTAGATTTGTTCTGACACATCCGATGACGATAGGTCAGAAGAGTTTATTTATTTTCATTTCGGGATAGTTTTTGGATGGTGCTAGATGATACTGTATTACATTCTGTTGTAAAGAAGTACTCTGACGCAGATGTGAGTACAAACGTCTTTATTCTGTCATCCACTCTCCGTAACTGCCAGAAGCATGCCAACATTCTAAGGCGAACGTCAGCGGAACGTTCCAAGGGAGTGGGGGAAAAAGGAGGAGGGAATGTACTAAGGAGTGGGAGAGGGGGAAACAGGAGGGAAGATTACAACACATCTCCCTACAGCCAAAGAACAGGTAGGTGCTAAAGATACCAGATGGGTTCCCTTCCATGCTTGACAGAGTTAATCTGAACACAAAATAATGGGGCAGGAACACGGACAAGAAGGAACCACAATGCAACCGGAACAGCAAATGTGCAAAGGCCCTAGAGCCAACAAAAGGTGTGGACCGTGGAGTCAGTGCCCACAACAACAAAGATATCCTCCCTGGAGTGTGACGGGTCAATCTGAACAAGTCAATCTGAACAACGCTTATGTGGTTACATAGCTGTGTGTATTATAGTTTACTGGGACTACTTTTCCTTTGGTTGCTATAATGGCTCGAAAGAGTCCCCGACATCCAGTTGAGATCACGGACTCTGTGTTTGCGGTCATATAGCTGATTTCTAGTGTATTGGTAACATAGGGGATTGCTATTAGCGCTTGGTCCTCTTCCCCTGATGGAGGCAAAAGGGGAGATTCCCGTTACCAAGTTGGGAGAGGTGTGATATGTCCATATTCCTTCTCTTACGGTCTTATCCACATCGTGACTGTTGATAAGGGCTAATAGAATGTGTCCTTTAATCATGCGGATTGTCCTTTCAACGAGGCAGTTGGTCATGTGACAAGGTAGGGCAGTTTTCTCTTGCTTGATGCCCAGCTCACTTAGGAATTCCATCATTTCAGTCGAAGAGAATTTGATACCCTTGTTTATGACTAAAGTTTCTGGTACACCTTCACTGGTGAATGAGTCTCTTAAGAATTCGATGAGAACGCCTGTCGTGGTGCATGACACAAACTTGAACTTGATCCAATGGGAGGTGTAGTCAATGAGTACAATCATGAATCTCTTTTGGACTCCCAAGTGGTTCATGGGACCGATTACGTCCATGGCCAGCTTGGTCCATGGTATACTTGGCACTGCTACTGGGTTTTTGGGCATGTACAGATCTTTATCATCAGACATACATTTATCCCATCCGCTTTCTGTTATGGCAGATAACTGATTTGGTATACCCACTACTACAGGTGCCCTGGAGGAGTAGTTCGTAATGATGTTTTGCCCACCCGGAGGCACATTGCGTGCAGCACAGTTGGTAATGATGTTTTCCCCACCCGGTGGCACATTGCGGGCAGTACAATGGACATTGTTAAAAAGGAGATTGCTAATGCCACCTCTGTGGCATTTTCCAGAGAACAATTCAGTATGCTCCTTACCAATCCCGTTGGTTCCCACCTCCCGCTCCACAGCAATTGGTAACATAGGGGATTCCACGAGGAGTACTTGGTCTTTATTATTTGGATCAAGCATGATCCCCAACTCCTTTTGATGATGCCAGCCCAACAGATTTGAACCTTTTCTTACAATGTACACTTTACCCCATGTAGATCTCCCCTTGAAATTTATAAGCATTTTCACCATCCCCAATATTGGAATGGTTTCTCTGGCGTATCCTTTTGGTGAAATGTCAGGTTCCAACACATCAAGACTAGAGATGTCAAACAGATCATTAATATCGTCAAGATTAATTAAAGTAAAAGGGGAACACGAATCAGCAAACACAACCAGGGGCTTACTGTTCAAATGAATGGTACATTTAGGATACTTAGTATATTCAGGAGGATTTGGAGAGGCGTCATTGTCGGTATCTTTTACTTGAAATACATACTTGGGGGATAGGTCCCCCTCACTGCAAACCACTTTCACCTGACTGTTCTCCCCATCTCTGCAAACTCTAGCAAAGTGCCCCTTCCTGTTACACCTTTTACATGTCACATTGCGGGCAGTACAACGAGTATTGTTCGCAAGGTGATCGCTGCTGCCACATCTGTAGCATTTTAAACCCTCGGTTACTCTGACTGGTTTGTTAACGTTGACTTCTCCGGGTCTAACTTTAAGTATTTCCGTATCATTGCAACTGTCGTGTGCACTACTGGTGTTGAGAACATTGGCAACTAGCTCATTAGGAGTTTTCATTTCCTTGATGCACTTAGCAGTGTGCTCCATGGGTAGTGCTATGCTACAAGCCTCTTTTAGTGTAGGGTTTTTTGCCAGGAGTTTTTCTTGTATGTGACTATTATTGGTGCACCCGACTAATTGGTCCCTGATAAGGGAATCATTGAGTTCCCCAAAATCACATAACTTGGTTAGACCTCTGAGTGCCGCTATGTAGTTGGTGACGGATTCTTGTTTCCCTTGGATACGAGTAAAGAATTTATGCCGCTCCAAGACTACATTTATCCTGTCACCAAAATGTGTCTCTAATTTCAAAAGGGTAACTTTAAATTCATCCATATCCTCCTCATCCACTTCTAGCTCCGGTTCAGGTAAGGTGTCGTATATCTTTCTACCTTGAATACCTAAGTTATGTAATAGGATGTGTTGTTTGCGAACGACAGAATACCTTTCGCCACCTATGGCGATAAGGTATGAAGCAAACAAATTAATCCATTCCTTCCAGTGGATTTCCCGTTCCCCAATCTCATTAAGAAAAGAGGGTGGTTGACTCATAGCTGGTACAGCCATGGTAAAGGTAGAAGATGCTAATACAAATACCCTGCCAAAAAGCTATTATAAGAATCACAGAGTGAACACGGAGAAATCAGTGCACAGCTAACCAACACTAGTAGAGCAGACGTACTGCAGGTAAGCAAGTCAACATAGATGGTAATCCCCACTACTGACAATCACATTAAAACCAGAACATGTACTGTCGCATAGGATGCACTTGGATCACTAGAGATCTTAGTATAGGTGTGCACAGATAATCAACACTAGATAGAAAAGAAGTACTGCCGGTAAGTAAGTCCACTTATATCGCAACCTAAAACTAAAATGAAAGTCCTCAAAACCTGAAAATATACTGGCACATGGGTACGTGTTTGAATCTTTGAAGTCCGAGTAAGGTGTGCATATCACTGTAGGGTGCGCACACTCTGATGGGGAAGGCAGGAGGAAACACCGGACTGAGTGCATACACGGTGGAAAATAGGGTGAAGATGTGCGTGTCACCGTGTAACTGGCGCCCACACAGAAGGAGTCTGAGGGTAGGTGGTGTGTGTGTCACCGCGAGGAGCGTGTGCACACCTAAACTTGCAGGAAGAAGGTGACCTGACGATGACTGTAAGAGGCGGAAACCACGAACTAGGACTGATGTGCAGATTAAAAGGAAGGGAATGCACAGTACCTCAGGTCTTTGTCAGACGATGTGCACAACGAACTGTAGGGTCGGCAAGACTCGTAGTTCCTCCAAGTGAAGAACGCTAATGACGAGGGGAAAGGAGGTAAGTAAGTCAACACAATTCGCAATAAGCTCTGCACATTGAGGAAAGTAAGGCCATTTGAGGTACGCACTAGAGCACTTGAAATGGGAGTGCAGGTGTGCGCGTCACCGAAGAAGTGCGCACACTACTGAGGGGTGAGGCAGGGATGAATGGAATGTTAACATAAGGGTGTGTATGTCACCGAAAATGGAGTGCACACACAGTGGAGATTATAGTGAAAGGTCACCGTGTACAGGTGCACACACAGTGCAAAAGTTTGAGGGGAAAGAGGTGTGCGTATCACCGCGAATAGCGTGTGCCCGCACAGGCTTGCAGGGTGAAAGGAGTGACCATAAAAGGTGGAGCTGACTGCACGAAGCGGTGGCACTGAACTGGGAAGAACGTATGCACAAGCAGTAAGAAGGTATGAAATGCACAGTTCCTCAGGTCTTAGCTGACGAGTGAAGAAATGTTCCGCCTTGAGAGGAAGGAAAATTTTACCTCAAGGAGCGCAGGCGTGGCGGTGATCTTGGCGAGAGAGACGAAAGTGCACCGCCGTGAGAGGAATGATTTTACCTCATGATGCGCAGGCGCAAGGGAACAGGAAATCTTGAGGTCGGCAGGCACGGTTTCCTTCCGTGAACTCCGAGTCACCTCAGGCAGATGAGGTCTGGCAGGGAATCGATGGAACAATGAACTCTGGGGCACAGGTTAGCAGAGCAGGATTCCCGCAGGCTTCCCTCGTGACCTCCGAGACCACGGGCAGGCGAAGAAAAGCACCTTGCTAGCGCAAAGAGAAGTACAAAACCCAAGCGCCTCGAAGGACGAGAAGGTGGATGACTGTGGTGCACCGGAAGGCAGAGCAGGATTCCCGCAGGCTTCCCTCCGTGACCTCCGAGACCACCGGGCAGGCGAAGTAAGAGCACCGGAGAATAATGCAGGCAATGTCCTCCTGGAGAAGGAGGTGGGGCAGCAAGGATGATGAGGTTCTCAGTAAACGGAGTTCTGATTCCAGCCAGACCGAAGAGTCTTCACAGGGACTAGGAAAGGCGTGGAGAAGGCTTCGGTTACATCAGGCAGGTGGCAGATAGGTGTGAACCAGAGGACCCTGGACACAGGGTGGCAGACAGAGCAATGCAGAACTGCAGAACCAGCACGTTGATGTACGGAATGGAGAGAGTACTGAAAGGGGAAATGACAGAGCTGGCCCCCTGCGCCAAATCGTCGCCAGTGTTGTAAAGAAGTACTCTGACGCAGATGTGAGTACAAACGTCTTTATTCTGTCATCCACTCTCCGTAACTGGCAGAAGCATGCCAACATTCTAAGGCGAACTTCAGCGGAACGTTCCAAGGGAGTGGGGGAAAAAGGAGGAGGGAATGTACTAAGGAGTGGGAGAGGGGGAAACAGGAGGGAAGATTACAACACATTCTGTATTCTGATTTGTCAATTTATGAAATGGTGTATGATCACTTTATGGTGACACTGTGTTTTTCACTGTATTTTCTATAAATAGGTTCCTTTCTGGAGGAAAGTCTGAGTCTAGTTTACCTGACTTTAGAGAGAGGACCTACGCCAGCCTGTCTCTTGCTTAGGACTCAGAAATATTTTACTCTGAAACTTGACTTCTTGTGATTCTCTTTGCTGCATTTTTTTCAGCCTTGTGCCAATTCCCTATGCTGATTTACCATGTATTGGTAAATCAGTATAGGCTAACTATTACTTTTGCCTTCAGAAATGCACTTTAATTATTTAATAAGCCTTGATGGTTTTGAACTGAAAGAAGGCTTCAAGTCTTTTTTTTCTTCTAGACTTATTTAATCATCTCTGCTCATTTAATTGCTGTTACTTGAAAATTTCATAGCCTTGGTGTCTGAAAGTCTAGATTTTATTAAAGACACGGAGGCGAGTATTATGCTTTCTTTTCTTGCTTTAATAAATACAGCAGCCAAAACGAAAAAACGTAATTACTCAGAAAACCCTGGGAAGAAACAACTAGATTACATCACAATAGTGTAGCCAATAAGACGTTGAGTACAACAATAACTATCTTTACTGGGAGCAACAAGCCCTCTTTTCTTGTGAGACTCATTCAAGAAAAGATTCGGAACACAGAATTATAACTGAACATAAAGTTAATATCACCAAGTCCTTAAAGATGTCCATACGGAAAAAAGGAGCCATGTCTGGATGGAAATGCAGAAGTAGGTAGGGAAATCCTTAAGGAGGAATCCAGAGGAGGAGATGCTCCATTCTAGTTAATTCAATGCAGCCAAACGTATTGAAGGCACTGGGACTGCAGATTAAAGAAACCAGGGAGGGTTAATTAAACTGTGGTTGGATAATACTCGCCTCCATGTCTTTACTAAAATCTAGGCTTTCAGACACCAAAGCTAGGAAAATCTAAATTTTATTACAATGATATAACAGTCACTGGTTTGCAATAAAAAGTTCCACCAGTTGGACCAGTCTGCAGATCTGAGAATATCATGTAAACTTGCCCCCGCCCAGAAAGCCCAGATAGCCCCTCTGCCTGAATGGGCACCAAAGGAATCAGTGGAAATGCCAGCTAAGGACATGAGACATCTAACCCAATAGGACAAAGTAGGAGTAAAGACAGGTTTATGGGGTATTTGAAAGGAAAAAAGGAGTTGGGAAGAGGAGGAACTTCTGAGATCTGCGGTTCGTGAAACTTAAGTTTTTAAACAATTACCAACACATAATTTAGGTTGCGAGAGCTAGAAAGGATAATGCACTGATGATAAATTAGTTTTGGTACGTCTATTAACTTGAAAATAAACCCCTAAGGAAAAATATTGGAAAGAGGATACATCTAGTGCTCTAACATCAGAGACACGTTTGATAGACATCAAACACAAAAGCAGTCAATTTTGCAGATAAATGTTTGAGGGCTAAATCAGCAATGTCTGGCCATGAAATAAACAAACGTAATACCAAATTAACATCCCACATGATATTATACTTGGGAACCAGGGGCTTTGCAAAATGTACTCCCTTTAACAGACTACAAACCAGCAGGTGTTCACCGAAAGGTCTTCTGTTATAATGTACTTGTTACTTAATGCATCCTCCCTATTTAGGTTCTCTGCCTTGCTGCTCATCCAATGGTGAGGTCATTGGAATGTTCAGTGTGTTTGTGTTGAAGGGTGAATCAGTTGGTGTGGAAGGGCTGAGCAGCTAGGAGGCTGCTCCTGCTGGGGCACATAAATGGATCTGACTATCATCCTGTAACCTGTAACCTAAGAAGTAGTCTCAAGAATAAATCAACAACCTTTTCTACAAGACTTGCCTGCGCATCATTCTTCATTGTAACACTGGCGACGATACTGGAAAGAACCTGCGAGTGCTACCTAAATGGACTGGTACCTATGAAACCTAAAGTCTCTTTTATGAAGCGTAATTGGAAGAAGCTAGCTGGCAGTCCTGAGCCCCACCAGTGACCAGAAGACCGGTCGGCCCCATCGTGGACGTGCCAGTTAATGCTGGACTTGGATTTAAAAAAGAACCTGTGTATCTGGAAGCACCCGGCTCCTGTGGTATTATCTCGGCAATTGACTTCTGTCCAGCGTGCTGCCTGTTTTCCTGTTGGATTTGAGCTCACAACTTCTGCTGGTAGTATCAGCGTGTGACAGCAACTTCTGTTTGAGGAGTTCAAGATTAAGAGCTCCTCGTTCGTGCCTTCTGGGACTTTGGCATCTCTGGAGCTATTGCCACGAGTACTTCAGCTCTTGCACACGTGTGGTGAGGCAATTTTGGTTATTAAAGTGTCACTGCTTTGTGCTTTCACTAAGCTACACTACCCTGTGACTGAGGAGTCACTTTTTCATGCTTGTGTGAGGAGCGAATTATGGGAGGTGAAGGACGCCTGAGAGGTCCTGTTTCACAGCTCGTGTGAAGTTTGAGCTGCACCAAGAGGCAGTAGCTGCGCGACACGGAGGAGGATGAGTCCTTTCGCTCCGTGTGTGAGGAGAACCTGGGGCACTGTATGAGGTACTGCTTTTGAGGTTTTTTCAAACTGCCGCTTTATTTTTATTTCTTTATTTCGAAGGTGTGTCAACTCTAATTACTGCATTTTGCCTTTGGCGTTAGTTCAACTACAGTGTCAGTTCAACCGCTTCTATGTCATTTGAATTGTTGCGCGTGCTGTTTACGGCGCGCGACCTTACGTACTTTCTGGAATCCTGCTCCGTCTTCAAGGGATCCATTCCTACGTCGTTGCTTAGAGCTGCTGAGGGACGCCCTTCTGCAACAACGCGCCGTGAGCCATCCGGCGCAGCATGAGGTGCGTGCAGCCATCTTGTGGTTGGAAGATGCCACAAGCAACAAGTGTATATTGCGCTTCTCTTCTCGATTCTCTGGTCTTCTTTCTCGGTCCAAGATGGTTGTGCCATATGCCTTTGGGAGCGCAATGGATTTGGTCGTGGCATGGTTTTATTTTATTTGGGACCGTCCTTCGCAAACTTCATCATCCAAGATTTGCTGACACTGTTAAATGGAATTCATCGGTGAGGTGAGGTGTTTCGCAAGCCTGTTACATCATTCAACTCGAGTGAGATCTCGCTCACTGATGGTAACAAGAGACATTGTTGGTTGCGCATGCTCAATACTTTGTATGTTTCTAGTGGTTGTGTTGGATGTTCAATATCTTGCATGTGTCGGATGTATGCTATGCTCAATTTTGGTACAATGGTTTGCCGTGTATCTAGGTGGGTTTTGTGGTGCCCATTGTGTTTATGATTGTGCATGTGTGCTACATTTTTCTGAATTTACCTGTTTTGATTAGTATGTTTTGGGTTTAAAGATACCCTGAGTATATTTTGAGAGTGTTTTGGGTTTAAAAAATACCCTGAGTATGTTTTGGGTTTAAAGATACCCTGAGTATATTTTGAGAGTGTTTTGGGTTTAAAGATACCCTGAGTATGTTTTGGGTTTAAAGATACCCTGAGTATATTTTGAGAGTGTTTTGGGTTTAAAGATACCCTGAGTATGTTTTGGGTTTAAAGATACCCTGACTATATTTTGAGAGTGTTTTGGGTTTAAAAAATACCCTGAGTATGTTTTGGGTTTAAAGATACCCTGAGTATATTTTGAGAGTGTTTTGGGTTTAAAGATACCCTGAGTATGTTTTGGGTTTAAAGATACCCTGACTATATTTTGAGAGTGTTTTGGGTTTAAAGATACCCTGAGTTTGTTTGGGTTTAAAGATACCCTTAGTATGTTTTGAGAGTGTTTTGGGTTAAAGATACCCTGTTTTGGTATGGGTTGAGTCTTATCCTTTTTCTTTGAGGTTAGACCTGTCCTGCCATTAGTAAGTGCAGTAGAGGGTTGAGAGTCCCTGGTCCTGCCATTTGTATTGTGCCTTGAATGTGAGGCGTGGTGGTGTTTGGTATCCACTGTTTTAGGGTTGTAGTTATACCCTGGTGTAAGTGCAGTAGAGGGTTTAGAATCCCTGGTCCTGCCGCAGTGTTGTGCCTTAGTAAGAGGTGAGATGGGTACTCTGTGTTGTGTGGCGGTGTGGTACCTATAGTTTGTAGTGTGAGTTATGGTGGATTATCATCCACTGTTTTAAAGAATGTGTCTCATCATCTTACATTCATTTGTTTGTTTATGATCACTATAAGGGGGGGGATGTGTTATATATTTTTGTTGTTTTATGCATCCTCCTTTGCTGTCATGTGTGTGTCTTATCATCTTCATACATTTGATTGTTTATGATAATTATAAGGGGGGAGATGTGTTATAATGTACTTGTTACTTAATGCATCCTCCCTATTTAGGTTCTCTGCCTTGCTGCTCAGCCAATGGTGAGGTCATTGGAATGTTCAGTGTGTTTGTGTTGAAGGGTGAATCAGTTGGTGTGGAAGGGCTGAGCAGCTAGGAGGCTGCTCCTGGTGGGGCACATAAATGGATCTGACTATCATCCTGTAACCCGTAACCTAAGAAGTAGTCTCAAGAATAAATAAACAACCTTTTCTACAAGACTTGCCTGCGCATCATTCTTCATTGTAACATCTTCCATCTACTCTTAACATGTTCTGCTGAGGTTGCCGATCTGTAGGTGTTAATGGTGTGATAGGCGTTCCCTTGTGAAGCCATAGAGGCTAGGAAATTAACTAACAAGGTTACATATGCTGAAGGGGATCTGAATCACTGTCCAAACACCGGCTACACTAGACCAACCAAGCCCACTTGTATACTTTAGCTGTGCTCGCGGCCCAGGATTGTTGAATAAACTTGACAGCCTTCTCCAAAATTCCTGGTGTTCTCCAAGAAGCCCCGAAATCCTCCACATGCTATGAGGGACAGGGAGCCATCTAGAATGAAATTGTGACAAAGATCCTGAGGGTTGAGAACTAAATTAGGAAATGGAGGAATCCACGCCGGTAAGTCTGACGATAGTTCCAATAACGGATACCAAGGTTGAGACTGCCAATTGGGGGTGATCAGAACAAGGGAGGATTGTTGTCTGCGGACTTGAGCAAGGACTCGGGCAATGAAAGGAATGGAGGGAAGGCATAAAGGAAGGACTGGGGACATGACTGAAGGAACGCATCTGTTGCAAGAGCTAGTAGATCTGGTCTCCAACTGAAGAAGGAAGGGAGTTGAGAATTGACATGGGAAGCAAAGAGGTCTATTGACATAATGCAGAAGATCAAAGAAAGACGATTAAACACTGAAGGATGGAGTGTCCAATCGCTCGAATCGTGAAGATGTCTAGAATACCAATCAGCCACCCTGTTTAATATGCCTGGAAGATACTGTACTTTGACAGTAATGTTCCTTTGGAGGCAAAATTCCCAAAGACTCTTGGCAAGAACTGCTAGAGGTTGGGAATTGTACCTCCAAGAGGGTTTATGTACCTGGACGCCAACAGATTGTCCATCCGCAAAAGGACTGTGCATTTCACTCTGTCTTCTATAAAGGACTGGATTGTTGTCTGCGGACTTGAGCAAGGACTCGGGCAATGAAAGGAATGGAGGGAAGGCATAAAGGAAGGACTGGGGACATGACTGAAGGAACGCATCTGTTGCAAGAGCTAGTGGATCTGGTCTCCAACTGAAGAAGGAAGGAGTTGAGAATTGACATGGGAAGCAAAGAGGTCTATTGACATAATGCAGAAGATCAAAGAAAGACGATTAAACACTGAAGGATGGAGTGTCCAATCGCTCGAATCGTGAAGATGTCTAGAATACCAATCAGCCACCCTGTTTAATATGCCTGGAAGATACTGTACTTTGACAGTAATGTTCCTTTGGAGGCAAAATTCCCAAAGACTCTTGGCAAGAACTGCTAGAGGTTGGGAATTGTACCTCCAAGAGGGTTTATGTACCTGGACGCCAACAGATTGTCCATCCGCAAAAGGACTGTGCATTTCACTCTGTCTTCTATAAAGGACTGGATGGCAAAGGAACCTGCAAGCATCTCTAAACAATTGATGTGCAGTGATGACTCCTAAAGAGACCATGTACTTCCAGTCGAGACTTGACCACATCTTGCGCTCCATCCTGTCAGACTTGCTTCTGAATCTAAGACAAGATCTGGGGCGACACAGAAAATCATTCTGCCGTTCCAGGCGTCTAAGTGACCCTGCCACCAGCGGAGTTCTTCCCTGGATTCTGAATTTAGAATTACTAGATCTGAGTAAGCTTACCCTTTGCACAGATGACAAATTTGTAGCCTCTGAAGGGCCCTGTAATGCAGAGGGCTGGGGAAAATGGCCTGAATAGAGAAAGCCAGAAGATCTACCAGATGAGCTAGCGATCTGAGGGAATACGGAGTAAGAGACAAAGCGTGACGTATCTCCTTCTTTATTAGATCCACTTTTTGTTAAGGAAGTTGGAGAATTGACCGGGAAGTGTCTATGACAAAACCTAGACATTCCAGACATTGTCACGGAACCAGATAAGACTTCTGAACATTTATTAGGAACCCTAGTGTTAATAAAAGATCTTGACAGAGCTGTAGCTGAGCCAGAAGACAAGACTTGTCCTGTGCCATGATTAAGAAATCGTTGAGATAGACTATGAGTCTTACCCCTTGACTTCTGAGGAAGGCTACCACTGGTTTGAGAACCTTGGTGAAACTCCAAGGTGTAGAAAAAAAAAACCTTTTTAGGGGTTCACTGATGCACCTGGTCCTTAAACCAACAAAGAAGAGATTGGCACGGAAGCTGGAATATCAAAATAACAAGTTTATTAACCTCATATGAGGGAGACTGCGTCAATACAGTACCCTCAGGCCACTGTATGAGACAGTCTATGGAGTACAGACACCCTGGGTCTTTTATGCCCAGTTTATAGCTGAGTTAGCATGTAGACTCAAAAAGAGGCGGTACAAGTATACACATGAATAGCTAGTTACATATAAGGATACATAAGAATTGCTTAGTCAACAGAGTGGGAGGAGTAACAGAGTTGCTGACATCAGTTAAAATAGCCTGACAGTTACTCTAAGAGCAGGTGCATTCTAGCAGCTAGGCCTTTCTGAGCATGTGCAGTGCTCTGGCTCAGTACTGAAGGAGTTAATTATAGTTCCTGACTCAAGTGAAATACAAGAGCAGGCAACAGTGAAGAGGGAGAAAGCACATGGCGAGCACATGGCTAACTAAAATGGCTGCCAAGAACAAAATGGCTTCAGCTGATGCTAATAGCCATTTCAGCTAGTTTCCACAGATGGCCGTTTTAGCATTAGCTGAAGACATCCGCTATGAATTAATAGAAGCATGGAAGTTATCCTGCACATTTATCCTCATAAATCCATTAATATCCTGATCCATTGCTAGGTGGGCATTTACATTTTTAACATTGTTTAACTGGTGAGATACAAGTAGAAATACATGGGGGACAGAGCATTGGGTCATAATGAACACACAGATAGCAGGAGAAAATAATGGCTATTATTACAAACAGAACTATCAATTTTTCCAACCCCAAGCAGAAAGTAAATCCCAAAACCATCCAGTCCAATTCTATGTTTCAGGGCTCCTGTGTATTTCAGTGACCATCTAGTTCAATTTCAGAATAGCCAACAGCACATATCTAATATAATATCTTAATAAAAAAACATTTTTTAATAGACCTTTCCAGTGTTCTTTTTATGAGGGCTAGAGTACCAATTGATATGCTCAGGAGGAGGGCAGAGTAGTAATTATCAACTGTTCAAAAAAACGTTTCTCTTGCAGAATATACATTCCTAATGCAAATATTAAAGCAACTAGACATATTGTCACAAAAATAATCTTCGTGTTGGGGGACTAGGAGGACCAAACGGGGCCATGGGAATTAGGACGAGGAGCCGCAAAGGGCTGCTCCTCCTCAAAAATAGGACGACCAAAGGGATACATTGCTAAAAAAAAGTACTTTAAAGAATAGAAGCCGCTGTACAACCAGCCAGAGGGGAGTCTTCTCCCTGTGTCCGTCTGAGCCTCACAGGCAGGCTCCTATCGAAGTTCTTTTCCAACGGTGGAGCTGCACAACTTGCAACTCAAGAAAACAATCACGGCCCAGTTTTAAGGGGAAAAGTTTCTTCTTTCAGGATAGGGCAATCACCCTCCGGGGCAAATGCCCTCAACGATCCTGTCCAGTGTCTCAGGCAGTGCACCAGTATTCTTCACTTTAATCTAACAGGCACCAAAGGCACAGCACCTGTACCCTGAACTCAAGTCCTTCCCTAACTCCTGTGTAGCTCCGCTGGCGCACTGCTCTTTTGTCGGGGCCAAAGATTGTACCCAGTATGCCCAGGCATCCCTTGATCAACAAACAGAGGTGCAGACTTGCATTCACTTGGGGACCAGGACTCAAAGGCCTGATGCTGGGATATCTGAAGCAACCCTTGTTTCAAAGGGGGTCACCTCAAGCAAAAGCCTCCTTGCCGTCCTTGTCGGTCTGTGACTCTCTCAGCTGTGCATCAAAAACTGGATCCACGCAAAGAATTCTCCATCCTGATTTGTTACCCCGTCTTTCGTCCAAGACAGTAGCAGGGGTACACACTTCACGTCCCAGTGCTTCCGGCCTTCTACCTTCACTGAGGTCCTAGTTGCCAGCAATGCCTGTGCTGGTTCCCTTTACCTCGACTCCAAGCTGGATCGGCGCTAACTCCCCAGGCTGAATCTGATGTCCGGGCCCCTCTGGCAATGGTTGTAGGGCAGCAGATATCTATTGATGGACAGAACAAAAAATCTTTAGACAAGGCATACAAATAATCTATCAACAGAGAGGATACTCTATTTCCAAATACCTACTTTTTTTTTTTAGCTTGGGGCGCCCCATACATTAGCAAGGCACCCAAGAACCACTTCATCTATCTGAGAGTAAAAAAAAACCCTGGACCTATTAGCGAGTACAAAAGGAACTTTTTGGTGAACTGACAAGAGTAAAACGTTACACTATGTGAAGCAGCCAAGGAAGTCTATGTTTATTTACTAAATTCTGAGGGAAAAAGAAAAACAATACGGACATACTCTAAATCCTTACATTTGTGTATTCCTATTTTATTCATCTGAAGGACCTCAAGAAAGGGAATTTTTAGAACAAGCATTCTTTTGTGCTTCTTGTCTTAACAAGCTTGTGTTTCATAAGTCATAACCTTTCACTACTTGTACAGGACTGCAGACACTTATAAAATGATTTTTCTTACGTAAAAACACCTACATTTTACGCTTAGGACCATGCTCTCATGTTATAGGCGCGGCGGGAAAATCTAAAACTGCTAATTTAACAGGGATCCTTATTACATAAATAACTATAGCATGAGAATAATATAAACAATAATGGTGTTAACTCCTGAGAATTTTAGAACAAAAACTACCCACATATAGTTCCCCTTTAAAGGTCAAATAAGGGAACATCAATCTAGACTACTCATCCTTTCATAATTTCATCAGACAGGATGGGCAGTAACATGGCGTATTTTTTATTCATTTTATTAATCTTAACAATAATTTTAAAACAGTATTACTGAATAGCCAATTAAACGTCTCATGGTCGTTCCTAGACAGCTTAGACAGGCTCAAGAGAGTGAGAAAAAGAGAGAGAGAGAGAGAGCACATAAATCAAGAAAAAGGACAATGTGCTACTTAATTTTAGTTACCCTTAATTTGCCCAGGAGCTAATCTCCCTAATCTCCTCCCCCATTCGACAGTAGGTAACCTGAAACAGGTGACCTTCTGTCAACAATAGTTACTCCCATTTTTGGCAGCTGGGCACAAACAAACTTGTAGGAGGTAAATAGCACATTGAGCTAGCTAGAAAACATTAATAACCAACTACCAATTCCTTTAGCAATTGTACTAGTGTAACATGAGGGCGCATGAATGCAAACTGAATTTCATTGCCTCCTTATTGTAGCCCTTGCACAGTAATCTTTAAACTAAAAGCATTATTTCTATATACATGGCAGAGCTATGCTCTACACAGGGCCCACATACGTTACTGCCTTTCCTTTGCTTCTTATGACTGCGCAAAACCTGCCTGGTCTTTTGCCAAAATAATAAGCAAAGCTTCTCTTTCTCTTTGCGCTGTCATCCCTTCCTTCAGAATCTTTTCCGAGGTCGAAGTGCCAAAGCAAACCTATTAGAAAAACCCCTCTTATGTGGGCATTTTGCTGCTCTGCTAAATACAGAACTCGACCACTGCCCCTTAAACCTGCTGTCCCATTTCTGTGCAAGGCTATTTCCATGCAGTTTTCCAATTCAAAGTAACTCTGAAAAAGCACAGTTGAAAAGTAATCCTGTTCCGTACCTGTATGCTAATAAGTTTGAAGGTAGGATCTAACTTCTGCTGTTGTTTTGTATACTTATTTTTATTCGTGTGCAGTGGGTGATGTGCTTTCTAGCAGTTTAGAGGCCAGCTGCTTGTTCTGCAGTTGCATGTGTGCACTGCTGAAACCTGAGATCAGTTTGAAAACAGCCCTGGGTGCCAGGACTGCTTTTAAAAAGTAAATTGTGCCCAAACTCGACTTTGGTGGTAGGGGCACTTAAAAATGAATAACCTACAATGTTTTGGCATATTAGGGACCCCCATGGTCTCCCCTAGATATCCCAGGGGTGGGGGGTCAGAAATGTATATGGTACACCCTTATAAAATAAGTTTTTATATGCCTGAGTAAAGTGAAATTTCACATTTCACTCCCCACATTGTGGTAAAGTGCTGCTCAAATTCAACTTTAATGCTAGGAGCTTATATATTTGTCACAGTAGGATTATTAGACATTTAAAAATGCAAAAACGATTTTAGTGCAATTATTTATAATAAATATTTTTTTTTCATAGTCAATTTTTGGGAATAATGATCACTAACCCTTTTGATGTTTCCACATATGAAAAGCAAGCCTCATTCCTTTCCTTTTGCCTTTAAATGCATGTATTTATAACACTAAGCACAGAAGCTGTAGTGAAACAAAAAATAGTTAAATAGTTTGTGTCACTTTTTAAAGGGCAGTAATTATTTACCATCAGAACCACAGATATGCTTATTTAGATAAGCAACAAGAAAGAAAATCCCTGCTTTTAATCCTTTCTATTTTATCCAAAATAATGAAGCTGTATTTGTAACTTTTAAAATCAGTAGTCTTTAACGCACGTGCTGGATCTGTAGCTTGTGGCCGGGCATAGCCATGTGTTGTTTACTCAGCTGTGTTTTTACGACCAGCAAGCCTCAATTTCCACGCCTTTTTCAGGAGAAAAACCCTTTGCTGCATTGTAATGTTCTCAAAAAGTTTGCAAACCATTTCTAACCTCTGCTGTTCAGACAGCTTCCTTCGGTACAGACAGCTTTGAACAGCTGTTTAAAAGCTCTTTTTTTCTAGCGCAGGGAATGAGCACAGTGCAGTCTATTTAAAACACAGGCATTCCAAGCCAGTACAAATCTATCGTCTTGTAATGTGAAAAAGAGCTTTTATTTCAGCAGCAACCAATTACCCAGATGATGTGAAATGCCTTTTAATATTAATATCTTAAGGATAATGCTGTAACATTTGGTATTCAGTCCTAGTTATGTAAGCACATAAATTCATTTTTTTTTCTTTCTATGAGGCCTATTTTTTCCCTATTGAGTGTTAATTCTAATTTCTCTTTACCATTGTGGCAAAATACACACATCTATACTTTGTTACTATTTTACTTCTAATGGTAGCGTGCAGCTATTTAGTATATGTTACATAATTAATTCCTTAAATTTTAAAATGTAGTTCTTTCAATGACATTTGCATAACAGAATAACGACAAAAAAACAAATTGAGCTCATTCCAGACATTTTCAAGAAGGGGATCATACACTCAGAGCACACAACACTGCTTGCTAAGGCAAGCCATTCTCACACAAAAAACATAGTCACTACTTACTGAAACAAGTACTTTCAAGCATCACCACCGGTGTCAATCCACAACCACATAGACACTAAAAAAAAACAATTAACCCACAAATCAACACTTAGGACAAAGCAAGAGACAGCCCACAGACTATACTCAAACCAAACCATTTGTAAATACCAATTGTAAGTTTTGAAATGGAAAAGGACTGTCTCCATTGAAATTGAAGAAACTTACTGTAGGATGGATGAACAGGAGCCATCAAGTAAGCGTCTTGTAGAACTAGACGCACCAACCAATTGTCTTGAAGAAGTAGATCTCTGAGATGAAGAATGGTCTCCATCTTGAAATGATGGTATACTACGAAATTGTTGAACACCTTCAGTTTGATGACTTGACTGTCAGGACAGGAAAAGGCAGGCATAGGTGCCTTCAAGCTTTATTACAGCCCCCCAAAAATTTCACAGAACAAAGAAAGAAACAATTCTTTTTATGTTCTCCATTTGTGTGTATATATAGCATTTTACTACAACTCCCAGGGTACCCCAGGAATAGCTCAACTAGTCATGAGGGGGTGACTATAAATAGGATGAACGCATGTCAACTGACGTGCGTAATTCTATTCACCTGTTGAAGATTTTGTTTTCTAATTGAGCGCGGAGCTGGACGCACTATTATCCTGTTTGTTCCCCGTGGAGAATTCTGTTATAATGTACTTTTTACTTAATGCATCCTCCCTATTTAGGTTTTCTGCCTTGCTGCTCAGCCAATGGTGAGGTCATTGGAATGTTCAGTGTGTTTGTGTTGAAGGGTGAATCAGTTGGTGTGGAAGGGCTGAGCAGCTAGGAGGCTACTCTTGGTGGGGCACATAAATGGATCTGACTATCATCCTGTAACCTGCAACCTAAGAAGTAGTCTCAAGAATAAATCAACAACCTTTTCTACAAGACTTGCCTGCGCATCATTCTTCAGTGTAACACTGGCGACGAGGATGGGATAGAACCTGCGAGTGCTACCTAAATGGACTGGTACCTATGAAACCTAAAGTCTCTTGTAATTTATTAAGCGTAATTGGAAGAAGCTAGCTGGCAGTCCTGAGCCCCACCAGTGACCAGAAGACCGGTCGGCCCCATCGTGGACGTGCCAGTTAATGCTGGACTTGGATTTAAAAAAGAACCTGTGTATCTGGAAGCACCCGGCTCCTGTGGTATTATCTCGGCAATTGACTTCTGTCCAGCGTGCTGCCTGTTTTCCTGTTGGATTTGAGCTCACAACTTCTGCTGGTAGTATCAGCGTGTGACAGCAACTTCTGTTTGAGGAGTTCAAGATTAGGAGCTCCTCGTTCGTGCCTTCTGGGACTTTGGCATCTCTGGAGCTATTGCCACGAGTACTTCAGCTCTTGCACACGTGTGGTGAGGCAATTTTGGTTATTAAAGTGCCACTGCTCTGTGCTTTCACTAAGCTACACTACCCTGTGACTGAGGAGTCACTTTTCATGCTTGTGTGATGTGTTATAATGTACTTGTTACTTAATGCATCTTCCCTATTGAGGTTCTCTGCCTTGCTGCTCAGCCAATGGTGAGGTCATTGGAATGTTCAGTGTGTTTGTGTTGAAGGGTGAATCAGTTGGTGTGGAAGGGCTGAGCAGCTAGGAGGCTGCTCTTGGTGGGGCACATAAATGGATCTGACTATCATCCTGTAACCTATAACCTAAGAAGTAGTCTCAAGAATAAATCAACAACCTTTTCTACAAGACTTGCCTGCGCATCATTCTTCATTGTAACACTGGCGACGAGGGTGGGATTGTGTTATATATTTTTGTTGTTTTATGCATCCTCCTTTGCTGTCATGTGTTTGTCTTATCATCTACATACATTTGATTGTTTATGATCATTATAAGGAGGAGATGTGTTATAATGTACTTGTTACTTAATGCATCCTCCCTATTTAGGTTCTCTGCCTTGCTGCTCAGCCAATGGTGAGGTCATTGGAATGTTCAGTGTGTTTGTGTTGAAGGGTGAATCAGTTGGTGTGGAAGGGCTGAGCAGCGAGGAGGCTGCTCCTGGTGGGGCACATAAATGGATCTGACTATCATCCTGTAACCTGTAACCTAAGAAGTAGTCTCAAGAATAAATCAACAACCTTTTCTACAAGACTTGCCTGCGCATCATTCTTCATTGTAACACTGGCGACGAGGGTGGGATTGTGTTATATATTTTTGTTGTTTTATGCATCCTCCTTTGCTGTCATGTGTGTGTCTTATCATCTTCATACATTTGATTGTTTATGATCATTATAAGGGGGAGATGTGTTATAATGTACTTGTTACTTAATGCATCCTCCCTATTTAGGTTCTCTGCCTTGCTGCTCAGCCAATGGTGAGGTCATTGGAATGTTCAGTGGGTTTGTGTTGAAGGGTGAATCAGTTGGTGTGGAAGGGCTGAGCAGCGAGGAGGCTGCTCCTGGTGGGGCACATAAATGGATCTGACTATCATCCTGTAACCTGTAACCTAAGAAGTAGTCTCAAGAATAAATCAACAACCTTTTCTACAAGACTTGCCTGCGCATCATTCTTCAT
The DNA here is from genome assembly GCA_963921515.1 of Calotriton arnoldi. NCBI lineage: Eukaryota > Metazoa > Chordata > Amphibia > Caudata > Salamandridae > Calotriton > Calotriton arnoldi. The sequence continues at coordinate 593,815 of CAWUFW010006342.1, forward strand.
TGTAACACATTCCCTGTTTGCTATTTAAAAACACTGGCTATTGTGTTTTCCCTTCTGCAGCTCGAGATGCGCTGTGAGAAGAGTTAATTCGTTTGTCCTGGGAGTTCAGGACATTCCTTTCACTTGACATGCCTTTTTCCAGGGGCAGCTGTGTTGCTGTTATTTGGATTCTGAAGGTGAAGCGTGCTAGGCATTTCAACAGCATTCAGATAAGTGGCAAACATTTGCCTACTTTTCTACAAGGATGTCATGTTGATGAGTCACTTAGTATTTCGTTTTGATTCCTGCTTTTCTCGTACTTTCATACATCCAAGACGATCGTCTAAACAGTAAGGGTAGTTACCTTGTGACATTTAACAAAGGATTTTATTTGAATCACTTTGAGAATTTCATTCTGGAGCTGTTTTATATCCAAAGGATATTCTGGATATTTCAGAACTGTGTCCATCTTCTGCAGTACTTTCTTCCTTTTTAGGTATAGAAGGATTTTCTGAATCTAGTCTGGTGGCAGTATTTTTATATTATTAATCATTGACACCTTACTATGGATTTTCAGTTTGTGCACGGTATGTATGAATTCTGCAGTACTCAGGGCATGCATTATACTAGCACTACAAAGATTTGAATGATATGTGAGTTTAACTGTGATTTGTTTGTATTACAGCACTATTTGTATATATCCTCAAGGAAGACAGTCTGAGATCAAATGCGGTGCATAAAGAAGTTATTGGCTCCATAGGCAGTACCCTGCATGATAGGTACATCTTAAGCACAGTAGCAGCTGCTACAGGGCAGTTGCTGTGGGGCAGATTAAGTAAAAAAGAAAATTGCACTTATACTTCGCCACTTCTCCTCCGTCCTCTTCTGTCGACGCAGGAATCGGACTCCCCTAAGCCAATCACGACGCTGCTGTCACCAGCATGACAGCAGCATTGTGATTGGTCTGAACGCTGTGGTTCCAGCGCTCAGACAGGGACTGGGAGCCTGTGCATGTTCTCCACCCAGGCTGTGCAGTACAGCCAGGTTGAGAACATGCTAAGTGAGCCTGACAGTTTTGCCGGCCCAAAATCACTGGCCCAAAAGTCATGCACACTTAGAAAGTGCTCACCACTCCTCACTCTGATGTGTGGGCATCCACGCTCGCACCTTCAGAGCCAGTACTGAAAAATATAATGATAATACACGGTGTTATTGTCATTTTATTATTCCAGTGAGGCGAGTCTTCTCCTCCTTAGCGGGGGAGCCACCACTGCTTAAACAAGCACAATATATACGTTATCTTCTAATAGCAGTAAGAGTGGAGACAATAATTGTCTTTCTTTTCTTTAACAAGTCTCCTTCCTTGCAGTTCATTTTCCGACTACCCTTTCCCTCACTCAATCACTCCAAGCTTCTGTGCCTTTATGGTATGCGGAATTGGGGGTATTGAGGGGTGAACCCAATCTGAGCATCGTTCTGACCCAGAGGAGCTCATATGCATACATAGTGAAACCTTGACATGGACGATACTACTTGTTCTTTTTGAGAACCAGAAAAATGATGCTGAGGAAACCTGATGGATCAAAAGTAGTCTCTTCTATAGCCTGTTTTGAGAGAAGGTATTGCACTTCCTCTTGAACAAGGAGAAATTGATCCTGTGGGACACGAATAGGATGGGGTAGACGACACTGCTTTGGAATCTGATACAGATCCATGCAATAACCCTGTATAGTCAGAATCACCCAAGGATCTGAGGTTAGGGACAACCAAGCATCTAGACAATACCCCAACCTGCCTCCTACTGGAGGAAGGCCAAAATTGGAAGTTCTCACCTGAGAATTGATCTCCTTTGGCTCTGTATCCCCTTTTCCGGAATCTGCGGCGATAGAAATGGGGTTTGTACTCCTGACAGTATTCTTGTTGGGAGCCTTGATTATAGGAGCATCTGTGGAGGAATTGACCACTGGCGGAATAACGGCAGGCAAAGCGACTCCTACCTTTGCCGGCCCTGTTTAAAACCCAAAAGAGAAGATCTTCTTCATAGAAAACTGGCCTTTGTCTGTTGTAGGAAAGTGGACACATACTTGCCCATTTCCTTTATGAAGGAATATCCAACAAAAGCTTGAGGTCCCTCTCCTTTAGTTGCCAGACTACTCAGCTTCGGGTCTATTGTCAGTAAAAGGCTTTTATGTCTTTATTGTATTGTAATTGCGTTGATATAGCGCTTACTACCCCTGACGAGGCGTCAAAGCGCTTTTTCAGCGAGTAGCACGCTACTCCGGAACCCATAAAGGATTATTGTAGAATTAGTATAGTGAAATATGAAAGTAATTTGAGTGGTGGATAGGTTAGTCAGTTATTTGGATAGAGAAGGGTAACGGAGGGATAGAAGAGGGAAAAAGGTTTGCATTTATATAGTGCTTGCTACCCCTGATGAGGTGTTGAAGTGCTTTTTCGGCGAGTAGCACGCTACTCTGGAACCCATAAAGGATTAGTGGTGAATTAGTATAGTGAAATATGAAATTTGAGAAGAGGACATGTTAGTCTGTTATTTTGATTGAAAAGGATAGTGGAGGGATAGAAGAGTGAAGGATTTAGACTTTTTTTGTTGTTTTTGTTTTGGAGGTCATAGCAGTAGGAGGAGGCTTGGGATGAGTAAAAAGGGATGTGGAGTGGAAGAGTCAGAGGGAAGAGTTTAGAAAGACTTGTTTTGGGGGATCGGTATAGTAAAAGAGGTGTCAGATGATGCAATGAGGGGTAGAGTAGGGGAGAGTCTAGAAAGGGTTATTTTGGGCATCATAGTAGTGGTATGGGGGTTTGGGATGAATGAGAGAGTGGATGTAGAGGATATACCGATAGAGGTATAGGGTGAGAAATAGGGTAGCGCATTGGAAAAAGTAGTAGAAAGAGGTTTGAGATGAGTCAGAGAGTTGAGGTAGAAGATATATTGAGAGAGGCATAGGGTGAGAAATAGGGTAGTGCATTGGATATGTTGAATTAGAAGAAAGTAATAAATATATAGATCCATAAGTACATGGAAAGTATATAGATGCATAAAGGAAGTAAGTATATGTAGATGAAAGATTTTGATAGAGGTATAGGGTGAGAAATAGGGTAGTGCATTGAATATGCTTTTTTAGGAGAAAAGTAATAAATATATAGATCCAAGTACATGGAAGGTATATAGATGCATAAAGGAAGTAAGTATATGTAGATTAAAGATGCATTAGATGAACTCTGGATTTCAAGTGTTGTTGTACTTAATTTTTTTATTTTAAACATAATTATTCTACATGTTTGTACAAAGTAATACACATATATAGGTACATATCTATAGTACAAATAAATGCTTACTTACAGAGAGATATGCTGTATATTTCTGTTTGCGTATGGTGCTTATGTGGGGAAGAGCCAATTCTTGAGTAGTTTTCTGGAGATAAGGTCCGTGAATCTTATGTTGGGGGGTAAAGGGTTCCATAGTTTGGCTGCTTGAACAGAGAAGGATGTGCCACCCATGTTTTTTTTCTTGTATCTTGGGATTTTGAGGCGAGGTGCCACTCTAGAGCGGTGGTTCCTTTGTTGAATGTGTTTGGTGATTTTATTCCTAATGAAAAGTGGTCCCATTCCATGTATGGCTTTGTGGGTGATACAAAGCAGCTTGAACGTGGATCTTCTGGGAACCGGTAACCAATGCAGGGCTTTCAAGGCAGGGGAGATGTGGTCTCGCGGTTTGATATGCAAGAGTAGTCTGGCAGCCGAGTTCTGAATCAGTTGTAGTCTTTTTATGGTCGTTAAAGCTGATCCGTGGTAGAGGCTATTGGCGTAATCGAGTTTGGACAGAACAAGGGAGATGGTAGCTTGGACCCTGTGTGGAAATTCCAAATGGGGGAAGATTAGTCGCAGAGTTTTTATAGTAACAAAGCTTGATCTTGCTAGTTTGTCCACTTGGGCATTCATCGATAGCTTGTAGTCCATGGTCATTCCGAGGTTTCTTACTTCCTTTGATACTTTAGGTGGTGATCCCAGTTCATCAGGCCAGGCAGCAAGCGGGTCATAATGTTTCAAATCACCACACATGAGTATTTCCGTTTTGGAAGCATTCAATTTGAGATGGCTCCAAGTCATCCATTGATCCACGGCTCTGAGACAACTGAAAATTGGCGAGGTTCCAATGTCTTTAGGTCAATCCAGTTGATGGAGTATTTGTGTGTCATCTGCATAGTTAATGCACGTGAGGTGAAATTGATTGATCAGTACCAGTAATGACTTCATGTAGATGTTGAAAAGCATGGGCGAGATGATGGAGCCTTGAGGGACCCCTGCTTTTGTGGAGTATGGTTTGGACGAGAAAGGTGGGGTATGGATGACATTAGTTCTGTTTCGAAGGTAGGACGCGATCCAGTCTAGAGCAGTCCCCTCTTGTGATATATAAGAATTTGTATTGCCCAGCATACAGATGGCACGCTGAGCCCAATTGGATAGAGTGTTAGGGTCTACCTGTTCCTACTCCATCTTAGCCTCCTCGGCTCAATCCAGAATCCTTGTCAATGGACTCACTAGATTCAAAATCCTGTCCTGGCAATTAGACCAGGCTCTATCGACTCCTTTCTCAAGGTCTTTTTCAAGTTTAGTAAAAAATAATAACATTTGGGTCAATGATAGGGGTATCAGCCATTTTATTGAGAAGGGACGGGCGAGGACAGTCTGACTTTAACTTATTTCTGAAGGGCTTATCCAAAGAGTGTCTTAAATAAAAAGAAACAGAATCTTGCACATGGTCAGAAGGGAACCACTCTGTGGAATTTGGGTGGTGGATCAAAACAGGGTCAAACATAGGTTCCCCTAAATGATCTGTAAGATCATTGGATACTGGGTGGGGCACATCCTCAGAAGGAGAATTTTATGCCTTTTCTCCAGAGGCCCATTATCAGAGAGGTCATCAATGACTTTAAAATTAGCCCTGTTGTCATCTAAGACACTGTCATCATTATCAGTGTCCTGTAAGCTAGTAACGTTAAGGGAGAGGAAGAGAGCCCTGAAAAAGCAACCTCTCGGGTCGGAGGACCAATCTTGATAGAAACGCCTTTTGAAAGAGTACTCTGAGGTGCAACACGTTTCTTTCCTTTTTTAGAAGTAATTTTATTAGGGCCATGCAACATTTTGGATTAGAAGCCTCCACATTTTTTGAAACATCTAACTTGGATACAGAAGCAGCCTGTTGTACAGAATCCTTAATGAAGGATTTCACATTTTCTCTCTTGGCCTGGGCTTCTTCTTCTTCAGACCTTGTAAAAATGAGAAAATACTTCCAAATTACTCAGAATATACTCAATTCCTTGAAAAATGTAATCCTTGAGCATTAAATTAGACAAAAGAAAGGAAGCTGAATGGTTAATAACACAGAATTTGGAAGGGGAGGGCCAACTGGAGGCAAGGGCGTGTCAGTGGACAGGCCGCAAGCCGGAAAGCCTCACTGGTACAGATTGTCTGAAAGTAAATGGAGCGAGACGCTCCGAAGCTGCTTATTAAGGCGAGGAAATCACCATGGTCCCAAGCGGAAATGAGTGCCGCCAACAGCGCTTTGAAAGAGAAGTCCCCGAGTAGCCAAGAGCAGACTCCGTCGCTGAGGAAATGAAGCATGTTTGCTGCTGTTTGAAAAAAATGGACGTCAAACTAACGTCCCTAACGAACACCGCGAGCGAGACACCAAACAGTATGTCACCAATAACAAGCTGTACAATAACTATAACTTGCACATATAAACTTATAAATGTAGTGAGCAGAATACTTATCTTGACTGTGAGCAGCAAGAAAAGAGGGCTTGTTGCTTTCAGTCAAGATAGTAATTGTTGTACTCGACATCTTATTGGCTACACTATTGTGATGTAATGTACTAGTTTCCTCCCAGGGTTTTCTGGGTAACGAAGTTTTTTCTTTTGGCTGCTGTGTTTATTAAAGAGAGAAAAGAAAGCATAACATGAGCCTCCGGTCTTGTAATAAAATCTGTTAGTTGCTTCAAAAGATATGAGGTTAAAACAGTCTCCGATCCTCTATAGGTGCTTTATCTTAGTTTATTTGATAAGATAGCGTCAACACTTTAAATACAAGTTTCGCTAAGTTAGTCTTACAGGTCCACGCTGGGCCTCAACTCCATCTTGATTTTCTACACGTGACTGTGTTTTCAGTTCTCTCTCACTCTGTACACAT